>JANJGK010000285.1:0-600000 GCA_039081455.1 Macrobrachium rosenbergii | reverse complement strand
CAACTGGAACAAGTTTATTTGACGCAACTGTCGCAAGTTTCTTGGACGCAACTGGCACAAGTTTGTCCTACGCAAGTGGCACAAGATTGTAGTTCGCAACTGTCGCAAGTTTGTTCTACGCAACTGGCACAAGTTTGTTTGACGCAACTGGCACAAGTTTGTCCTACGAAACTGGCACAAGTTTGTAGTTCGCAACTGGCACAAGTTTGTTCTAAGCAACTGGCCCAAGTTTGTTTGACGCAACTGGCACAAGTTTGTTCTACGCAACTGACACAAGTTTGTTCTATGCAACTGGCACAAGTTTGTTCTACGCAACTAGCACAAGTTTGTTCTACGCAACTGGCACAAGTTTGTTCTACGCAACTGGCACAAAGTTGTTCTACGCAACTGGCACAATTTTGTTCTATGCAACAGGCACAAGTTTGTTCTTCACAACTGGCACATGATTGTTTGACGCAACTGGCACAAGTTTGTTCTACGCAACTGGCACAAGTTTGTTCTACGCAACTGGCCCAAGTTTGTTTGACGCAACTGGCACAAGTTTGTTCTACGCAACTGGCACAATATTGTTCTACACAACTGGCACAAGTTTGTTCTACGCAACTGGCATAAGTTTGTTCCACGGAACTGGCACAAGTTTGTTCGACGCAACTGGCACAAGTTTCTTCTACGCAACTGGCACAACTTTGTTTGACGCAACTGCCACAAGTTTGTTTGACGTAACTGGCACAAGTTTGTTCTACGCAACTGGCCCAAGTTTGTTTGACGCAACTGGCAGAAGTTTGTTCTATGCAACTGGCACAAGTTTGTTCCACGTAACGGGCACAAGTTTGTTTGACGTAACTGGCACAAGTTTGTTCTACGCAACTGGCAAAAGTTTGTTCTGCGCAACATGCACAAGTTTGTTCGACGCAAGTGGCAAAAGTTTGTTCTCTGCAACTGGCATAAGTTTATTCTACGCAACTGGCACAAGTTTGTTCGATGCAACTGGCACAAGTTTGTTTGACGCAACTGGCACAAGTTTGTTCGACGCAACTGGCACAAGTTTGTTCGACGCAACTGGCACAAGTTTGTTTATCGCAACTGGCACAAGTTTATTCGACCCAACTGGCACAAGTTTGTTTGACACAACTGGCACAAGTTTTTTTGACGCAACTGGCACAAGGTTGTTTGACGCAATTGGCACAAGTCTGTTTGACGCTACTGGCACAAGGTTGTTCTACAAAACTGGCAAAAGTTTGTTCTATGCAACTGGCACAAGTTTGTTCTACGCAACTGGCACAAGTTTGTTCTACGCAACTGGCACAAGTTTGTTCTACGCAACTGGCACAAGTTTGTTTGATGCAACTGGCACAAGGTTGTTTGACGCAACTGGCACAAGGTTGTTCTACAAAACTGGCACAAGTTTGTTCTATGCAACTTGCACAAGTTTGTTCTACGCAACTGGCACAAGTTTGTTCTACGCAACTGGCACAAGTTTGTTCTACGCAACTGGCACAAGTTTGTTCTACACAACTGGCAAAAGTTTGTTCGACGCAACTGGCCCAAGTTTGTTTGATGCAACTGGCACAAGTTTGTTTTGACACAACTGGCACAAGTTTGTTCTACGCAACTGGCACAAGTTTGTTCGACGAAACTGGCACAAGTTTGTTTGACGCAACTGGCACAAGTTTGTTCGACGCAATTGGCACAAGTTTGTCCAACACAACTGGCACAAGTGTGTTCAATGCAACTGGCACAAGTTTGTTCGATGCAACTGGCACAAGTTTGGTCTACGCAACTGGCACAAGTTTGTTCTATGCAACTGGCATAAATTTGTTTGACGCAACTGGCACAAGTCTGTTTGACTTAACAGGCACAAGTTTGTTCTGCGCAACTGGCACAAGTTTGTTCCACGCAACTGGCACAAGTTTGTTCGATGCAACTGGCACAAGTTTGTTCTACACAACTGGCTCAAGTTTGTTTTACGCAACTAGCACAAGTTTGTTTTACGCAACTTCTACGCAACTGGCCAAAGTTTGTTTGACACAACTCGCACAAGTTTGTTCTACGCAACTGGCATAAGTTTGTTCTACTCTACTGGCACAAGTTTGTTTGACACAACTGGCACAAGTTTGTTCTACGTAACTGGCACAAGGTTGTTCTACGCAACTGGCTCAAGTTTGTTCTACGCAACTGGCACAAGTTTGTCCTACGAAACTGGCACAAGTTTGTTTGACGCAACTGGCACAAGTTTGTTCTACGCAACTGGCCCAAGTTTGTTTGACGCAACTGGCAGAAGTTTGTTCTATGCAACTGGCACAAGTTTGTTCCACGTGACGGGCACAAGTTTGTTCTACGCAACTGGCACAAGTTTGTTTGACAAAACTGGCACAAGTTTGTTTTACGTAACTGGCAAAAGTTTGTTCTGCGCAACTGGCACAAGTTTGTTCGACGCAAGTGGCACAAGTTTGTTCTATGCAACTGGCACAAGTTTGTTCTACGCAACTGGCACAAGTTTGTTCGACGCAACTGGCACAAGTTTGTTCTACGCAATTGGAAAATGTTTGTTCTACGCAACTGGCACAAGTTTGTTAAACACAACTGGCTCAAGTTTGTTCTGCGCAACTGGCACAAGTTTGTTCAACGCAACTGGCACAAGTTTGTTTGACGCAACAGGCAAAAGTTTGTTTAACGAAACTGGCCCAAGTTTGTTTGACGCAACTGGCCCAAGTTTGTTCAACGCAACTGGCACAAGTTTGTAGTTCGCAACTGGCAGAAGTATGTTCTACGTAACTGGCACAAGTTTGTCCGACACAACTGGCACAATTTTGTTCGACGCAACTGGCCCAAGTTTGTTTGACGCAACTGGCAAAAGTTTGTTTGACACAACTGGCACAAGTTTGTTCTACGCAACTGGCACAAGTTTGTTCGACGCAACTGGCACAAGTTTGTCCGACGTAACTGGCATAAGTTTGTTCTACGCAACTGGCACAAGTTTGTTCGACGCAATTGGCACAAGTTTGTCCGACGCAACTGTCACAAGTGTGTTCGACGCAACTGGCACAAGTTTGTTCGATGCAACTGGCACAAGTTTGTTCTACACAACTGGCAGAAGTTTGTTCTATGCAACTGGCATAAATTTGTTTGACGCAACTGGCCCAAGTTTGTTTGACGCAACTGGGAAAAGTTTGTTTGACACAACTGGCATAAAGTTTGTTCTACGCAACTAGCACAAGTTTGTTCGAAGCAACTGGCCCAAGTTTGTTTGACGCAACTGGCAAAAGTTTGTTTGAAACAACTGGCACAAGTTTGTTCAGCGCAACTGGCACAATTTTGTTCTACGCAACTGGCACACGTTTGTTCTACGCAACTGCCTCAAGTTTGTTCTACGCAACTGCCTCAAGTTTGTTCTACGCAACTGGCACAAGTTTGTTTGACGCAACTGGCACAAGTTTGTTTGACGCAACTGGCACAAGTTTGTTCTACGCAACTGGCACAAGTTTGTTCTACGCAACTGGCACAAGTTTGTTCGACACAACTGGCACAAGTTTGTTCTACGTAACTGGCACAAGTTTGTTCTACGCAAATGGCACAAGTTTGTTCTACGCAACTGGCACAAGTTTTTTCTACGCAACTGACACAAGTTTGTTTGACACAACTAGCACAAGTTTGTTCTACGTAACTGGCACAAGTTTGTTCAACGCAACTGGCACAAGTTTGTTCGACGCAACTGGCACACGTTTGTTTGACACAACTGGCCCAAGTTTGTTCTATGCAACTGGCACAAGTTTGTTAAACGCAACTGGCACTAGTTTGTTTGACGCAACTGGCACAAGTTTGTTCTACGCAACTGGCACAAGTTTGTTCGACGCAACTGGCACAAGTATGTTTGATGCAACTGGCACAAGTTTGTTCGACGCAACTGGCACAAGTTTGTTCAACGCAACTGGCACAAGTTTGTTCTACGCAACTTTCACAAGTTTGTTCTGCGCAACTGGCACAAATTTATTTGATGCAACTGGCACAAGTTTCTTTGACGCAACTGGCACAAGTTTGTTTAACGTAAGTGGCACAAGTTTGTAGTTCTCAACTGGCACAAGTTTGTTCTACGCAACTGGCACAAGTTTGTTTGACGCAACTGGCACAAGTTTGTCCTACGAAACTGGCACAAGTTTGTAGTTCGCAACTGGCATAAGTTTGTTCTACGCAACTGGCCCAAGTTTGTTTGACCCAACTGGCACAAGTTTGTTCTACGCAACTGACACAAGTTTGTTCTACGCAACTGGCACAAGTTTGTTCTACGCAACTAGCACAAGTTTGTTCTACGCAACTGGCACAAGTTTGTTCTATGCAACTGGCACAAAGTTGTTCTACGCAACTGGCACAGTTTTGTTCTATGCAACTGGCACAAAGTTGTTCTACGTAACTGGCACAAGTTTATTTGACGCAACTGGAACAAGTTTATTTGACTCAACTGTCACAAGTTTCTTTGACGCAACTGGCACAAGTTTGTCCTACGCAAGTGGCACAAGATTGTAGTTCGCAACTGGCGCAAGTTTGTTCTACGCAACTGGCACAAGTTTGTTTGACGCAACTGGCACAAGTTTGTCCTACGAAACTGGCACAAGTTTCTTCGACGCAACTGGCACAAGTTTCTTCGACGCAACTGGCCCAAGTTTGTTTGACGCAACTGGCACAAGTTTGTTTGACACAACTGGCACAAGTTTGTTCTACGCAACTGGCACAAGTTTGTTCGACGAAACTGGCACAAGTTTGTTCTACGCAACTGGCACAAGTTTGTTCTACGCAAGTAGCACAAGTTTGTTCTATGGAACTGGCACAAGTTTGTTCTACTCAACTGGCACAAGTTTGTCTGACACAACTGGCAAAAGTTTGTTCTACGTAACTGGCACAAGTTTGTTCTATGCAACTGGCACAAGTTTGTTCGACGCAACTGGCAAAAGTTTGTTTTATGCAACTGGCCCAAGTTTGTTTGACGCAACTGGCACAAGTTTGTTCTACGCAACTGACACAAGTTTGTTCTACGCAACAGGCACAAGTTTGTTCTACGCAACTAGCACAAGTTTGTTCTACGCAACTGGCACAAGTTTGTTCTACGCAACTGGCACAAAGTTGTTCTACGCAACTGGCACAATTCTGTTCTATGCAACTGGCACAAAGTTGTTCTACGTAACTGGCACAAGTTTATTTGACGCAACTGGAACAAGTTTATTTGACGCAACTGTCACAAGTTTCTTGGACGCAACTGGCACAAGTTTGTCCTACGCAAGTGGCACAAGATTGTAGTTCGCAACTGTCGCAAGTTTGTTCTACGCAACTGGCACAAGTTTGTTTGACGCAACTGGCACAAGTTTGTCCTACGAAACTGGCACAAGTTTGTAGTTCGCAACTGGCACAAGTTTGTTCTACGCAACTGGCCCAAGTTTGTTTGACGCAACTGGCACAAGTTTGTTCTACGCAACTGACACAAGTTTGTTCTATGCAACTGGCACAAGTTTGTTCTACGCAACTAGCACAAGTTTGTTCTACGCAACTGGCACAAGTTTGTTCTACGCAACTGGCACAAAGTTGTTCTATGCAACTGGCACAATTTTGTTCTATGCAACAGGCACAAGTTTGTTCTTCACAACTGGCACAAGATTGTTTGACGCAACTGGCACAAGTTTGTTCTACACAACTGGCACAAGTTTGTTCTACGCAACTGGCCCAAGTTTGTTTGACGCAACTGGCACAAGTTTGTTCTACGCAACTGGCACAATATTGTTCTACACAACTGGCACAAGTTTGTTCTACGCAACTGGCACAAGTTTGTTCCACGGAACTGGCACAAGTTTGTTCGACGCAACTGGCACAAGTTTCTTCTACGCAACTGGCACAACTTTGTTTGACGCAACTGGCACAAGTTTGTTTGACGTAACTGGCACAAGTTTGTTCTACGCAACTGGCCCAAGTTTGTTTGACGCAACTGGCAGAAGTTTGTTCTATGCAACTGGCACAAGTTTGTTCCACGTAACGGGCACAAGTTTGTTTGACGTAACTGGCACAAGTTTGTTCTACGCAACTGGCAAAAGTTTGTTCTGCGCAACATGCACAAGTTTGTTCGACGCAAGTGGCAAAAGTTTGTTCTCTGCAACTGGCATAAGTTTATTCTACGCAACTGGCACAAGTTTGTTCGATGCAACTGGCACAAGTTTGTTTGACGCAACTGGCACAAGTTTGTTCGACGCAACTGGCACAAGTTTGTTCGACGCAACTGGCACAAGTTTGTTTAACGCAACTGGCACAAGTTTATTCGACCCAACTGGCACAAGTTTGTTTGACACAACTGGCACAAGTTTTTTTGACGCAACTGGCACAAGGTTGTTTGACGCAATTGGCACAAGTCTGTTTGAGGCTACTGGCACAAGGTTGTTCTACAAAACTGGCAAAAGTTTGTTCTATGCAACTGGCACAAGTTTGTTCTACGCAACTGGCACAAGTTTGTTCTACGCAACTGGCACAAGTTTGTTCTACGCAACTGGCACAAGTTTGTTTGATGCAACTGGCACAAGGTTGTTTGACGCAACTGGCACAAGGTTGTTCTACAAAACTGGCACAAGTTTGTTCTATGCAACTTGCACAAGTTTGTTCTACGCAACTGGCACAAGTTTGTTCTACGCAACTGGCACAAGTTTGTTCTACGCAACTGGCACAAGTTTGTTCTACACAACTGGCAAAAGTTTGTTCGACGCAACTGGCCCAAGTTTGTTTGATGCAACTGGCACAAGTTTGTTTGACACAACTGGCACAAGTTTGTTCTACGCAACTGGCACAAGTTTGTTCGACGAAACTGGCACAAGTTTGTTTGACGCAACTGGCACAAGTTTGTTCGACGCAATTGGCACAAGTTTGTTTGACACAACTGGCACAAGTGTGTTCAATGCAACTGGCACAAGTTTGTTCGATGCAACTGGCACAAGTTTGGTCTACGCAACTGGCACAAGTTTGTTCTATGCAACTGGCATAAATTTGTTTGACGCAACTGGCACAAGTCTGTTTGACTTAACAGGCACAAGTTTGTTCTACGCAATTGGAAAATGTTTGTTCTACGCAACTGGCACAAGTTTGTTCTACACAACTGGCTCAAGTTTGTTCTGCGCAACTGGCACAAGTTTGTTCAACGCAACTGGCACAAGTTTGTTTGACGCAACAGGCAAAAGTTTGTTTAACGAAACTGGCCCAAGTTTGTTTGACGCAACTGGCCCAAGTTTGTTCAACGCAACTGGCACAAGTTTGTAGTTCGCAACTGGCAGAAGTATGTTCTACGTAACTGGCACAAGTTTGTCCGACACAACTGGCACAATTTTGTTCGACGCAACTGGCCCAAGTTTGTTTGACGCAACTGGCAAAAGTTTGTTTGACACAACTGGCACAAGTTTGTTCTACGCAACTGGCACAAGTTTGTTCGACGCAACTGGCACAAGTTTGTCCGACGTAACTGGCATAAGTTTGTTCTACGCAACTGGCACAAGTTTGTTCGACGCAATTGGCACAAGTTTGTCCGACACAACTGTCACAAGTGTGTTCGACGCAACTGGCACAAGTTTGTTCGATGCAACTGGCACAAGTTTGTTCTACACAACTGGCAGAAGTTTGTTCTATGCAACTGGCATAAATTTGTTTGACGCAACTGGCCCAAGTTTGTTTGACGCAACTGGGAAAAATTTGTTTGACACAACTGGCACAAAGTTTGTTCTACGCAACTAGCACAAGTTTGTTCGAAGCAACTGGCCCAAGTTTGTTTGACGCAACTGGCAAAAGTTTGTTTGAAACAACTGGCACAAGTTTGTTCAGCGCAACTGGCACAATTTTGTTCTACGCAACTGGCACACGTTTGTTCTACGCAACTGCCTCAAGTTTGTTCTAAGCAACTGGCACAAGTTTGTTTGACGCAACTGGCACAAGTTTGTTCTATGCAACTGGCACAAGTTTGTTTGACGCAACTGGCACAAGTTTGTTCTACGCAACTGGCACAAGTTTGTTCTACGCAACTGGCACAAGTTTGTTCAACACAACTGGCACAAGTTTGTTCTACGTAACTGGCACAAGTTTGTTCTACGCAAATGGCACAAGTTTGTTCTACGCAACTGGCACAAGTTTTTTCTACGCAACTGACACAAGTTTGTTTGACACAACTAGCACAAGTTTGTTCTACGTAACTGGCACAAGTTTGTTCAACGCAACTGGCACAAGTTTGTTCGACGCAACTGGCACACGTTTGTTTGACACAACTGGCACAAGTTTGTTCTATGCAACTGGCACAAGTTTGTTAAACGCAACTGGCACTAGTTTGTTTGACGCAACTGGCACAAGTTTGTTCTACGCAACTGGCACAAGTTTGTTCGACGCAACTGGCACAAGTATGTTTGATGCAACTGGCACAAGTTTGTTCGACGCAACTGGCACAAGTTTGTTCAACGCAACTGGCACAAGTTTGTTCTACGCAACTTTCACAAGTTTGTTCTGCGCAACTGGCACAAATTTATTTGATGCAACTGGCACAAGTTTCTTTGACGCAACTGGCACAAGTTTGTTTAACGTAAGTGGCACAAGTTTGTAGTTCTCAACTGGCACAAGTTTGTTCTACGCAACTGGCACAAGTTTGTTTGACGCAACTGGCACAAGTTTGTCCTACGAAACTGGCACAAGTTTGTAGTTCGCAACTGGCATAATTTTGTTCTACGCAACTGGCCCAAGTTTGTTTGACCCAACTGGCACAAGTTTGTTCTACGCAACTGACACAAGTTTGTTCTACGCAACTGGCACAAGTTTGTTCTACGCAACTAGCACAAGTTTGTTCTACGCAACTGGCACAAGTTTGTTCTATGCAACTGGCACAAAGTTGTTCTACGCAACTGGCACAATTTTGTTCTATGCAACTGGCACAAAGTTGTTCTACGTAACTGGCACAAGTTTATTTGACGCAACTGGAACAAGTTTATTTGACGCAACTGTCACAAGTTTCTTTGACGCAACTGGCACAAGTTTGTCCTACGCAAGTGGCACAAGATTGTTGTTCGCAACTGGCGCAGGTTTGTTCTACGCAACTGGCACAAGTTTGTTTGACGCAACTGGCACAAGTTTGTCCTACGAAACTGGCACAAGTTTGTAGTTCGCAACTGGCACAAGTTTTTTCTACGCAACTGGCCCAAGTTTGTTTGACGCAACTGGCACAAGTTTGTTCTACGCAACTGACACAAGTTTGTTCTACGCAACTGGCACAAGTTTGTTCTACGCAACTAGCACAAGTTTGTTCTACGCAACTGGCACAAGTTTGTTCTACGCAACTGGCACAAAGTTGTTCTACGCAACTGGCACAATTTTGTTCTATGCAACAGGCACAAGTTTGTTCTTCGCAACTGGCACAAGATTGTTTGACGCAGCTGGCACAAGTTTGTTCTACGCAACTGGCACAATTTTGTTCTACGCAACTGGCCCAAGTTTGTTTGACGCAACTGGCACAAGTTTGTTCTATGCAACTGGCACAAGATTGTTGTACACAACTGGCACAAGTTTGTTCTACGCAACTGGCACAAGTTTGTTCCACGGAACTGGCACAAGTTTGTTCGACGCAACTGGCACAAGTTTCTTCTACGCAACTGGCACAAGTTTGTTTGACACAACTGGCACAAGTTTGTTTGACGTAACTGGCACAAGTTTGTTCTACGCAACTGGCCCAAGTTTGTTTGACGCAACTGGCAAAAGTTTGTTCTTTGCAACTAGCACAAGTTTGTTCCACGTAACGGGCACAAGTTTGTTCTACGCAACTGGCACAAGTTTGTTTGACAAAACTGGCACAAGTTTGTTCTACGCAACTGGCAAAAGATTGTTCTGCGCAACTGGCACAAGTTTGTTCGACGCAAGTGGCAAAAGTTTGTTCTTTGCAACTGGCATAAGTTTGTTCTACGCAACTGGCACAAGTTTGTTCGATGCAACTGGCACAAGTTTGTTTGACGCAACTGGCACAAGTTTGTTCGACGCAACTGGCACAAGTTTGTTCGACGCAACTGGCACAAGTTTGTTTAACGCAACTGGCATAAGTTTATTCGACCCAACTGGCACAAGTTTGTTTGACACAACTGGCACAAGTTTTTTTGACGCAACTGGCACAAGGTTGTTTGACGCAATTGGCACAAGTCTGTTTGACGCTACTGGCAAAAGGTTGTTCTACAAAACTGGCACAAGTTTGTTCTATGCAACTGGCACAAGTTTGTTCTACGCAACTGGCACAAGTTTGTTCTACGCAACTGGCACAAGTTTGTTTGATGCAACTGGCACAAGGTTGTTTGACGCAACTGGCACAAGGTTGTTCTACAAAACTGGCACAAGTTTGTTCTATGCAACTGGCACAAGTTTGTTCTACGCAACTGGCACAAGTTTGTTCTACGCAACTGGCACAAGTTTGTTCTACGCAACTGGCACAAGTTTGTTCTACGCAACTGGCACAAGTTTGTTCGACGCAACTGGCCCAAGTTTGTTTGGCGCAACTGGCACAAGTTTGTTTGACACAACTGGCACAAGTTTGTTCTACGCAACTGGCACAAGTTTGTTCGACGAAACTGGCACAAGTTTCTTTGACGCAACTGGCACAAGTTTGTTCGACGCAACTGGCACAAGTTTGTTCTACGCAACTGGCACAAGTTTGTTCTACGCAACTAGCACAAGTTTGTTCTATGGAACTGGCACAAGTTTGTTCTACGCAACTGGCACAAGTTTGTCTAACACAACTGGCACAAGTTTGTTCTACGTAGCTGGCACAAGTTTGTTCTATGCAACTGGCACAAGTTTGTTCGACGCAACTGGCAAAAGTTTGTTTTATGCAACTGGCACAAGTTTGTTTGACACAACTTTCACAAGTTTGTTCTACGCAACTGGCACAAGTTTGTTCGACGCAATTGGCACAAGTTTGTCCGACGCAACTGGCACAAGTGTGTTCGACGCAACTGGCACAAGTTTGTTCGATGCAACTGGCACAAGTTTGTTCTACGCAACTGGCACAAGTTTGTTCTATGCAACTGGCATAAATTTGTTTGACGCAACTGGCACAAGTTTGTTTGATGCAACTGGCACAAGGTTGTTTGACTCAACTGGCACAAGGTTGCTCAACACAACTGGCACAAGTTTGTTCTATGCAACTGGCACAAGTTTGTTTGACACAACTGGCACAAGTTTTTTCTACGCAACTGGCACAAGTTTCTTCGACTCAACTGGCACAAGTTTGTTCGACGCAACTGGCCCAAACTTGTTTGACGCAACTGGCAGAAGTTTGATTGACACAACTGGCACAAGTTTGTTCTACGCAACTGGCACAAGTGTGTTCGACGCAACTGGCACAAGTTTGTTCGTTGCAACAGGCACAAGTTTGTTCTAAGCAACTGGCACAAGTTTGTTCTACGCAACTGGCAAAAGTTTGTTTGATGCAACTGGCACAAGTTTGTTCATCGCAACTGACACAAGTTTGTTCTACGCAACTGGCCCAAGATTGTTCTTCCCAACTGGCACGAGTTTGTTCTATGCAACTGGCACAAGTTTGTTCGACGCAACTGGCACAAGTTTGTTCTACGCAACTAGCACAAATTTGTTCTACGCAACTGTCACAAGTTTTTTGACGCAAATGGCACAAGTTTGTTCTACGCAACTGGCACAAGTTTGTTGTACGCAACTGGCACAAGTTTGTTCGACGCAACTGGCACAAGTTTGTTTGAAACAACTGGCACAAGTTTGTTTTACGCAACTGGCACAAGTTTGTTCTACGCAACTGGCACAAGTTTGTTTGATGCAACTGGCCCAAGTTTGTTTGACGCAACTGGCAAAAGTTTGTTTGAAACAACTGGCACAAGTTTGTTCTATGCAACTGTCACAAGTTTGTTCAACGCAACTGGCACAAGTTTGTCAAACGCAACTGGCACAACTTTGTTCGATCAACTGGCAAAAGTTTTTTCGACGCAACTGGCACAAGTTTGTTCTATGCAACTGGAAAATGTTTGTTCTACACAACTGGCACAAGTTTGTTCTACGCAACTGGCACAAGTTTGTTCTACGCATCTGGAAAATGTTTGTTCTACGCAACTGGCACAAGTTTGTTCTACGCAACTGGCTCAAGTTTGTTCTACGCAACTGGCACAAGTTTGTTCAATGCAACTGGCACAAGTTTGTTCAACGCAACTGGTACAAGTTTGTTTGACACAACTGGCACAAGTTTGTTTAACGCAACTAGCACAAGTTTGTTTGACGCAACTGGCCCAAGTTTGTTCAACGCAACTGGCACAAGTTTGTAGTTCGCAACTGGCACAAGTATGTTCTACGTAACTGGCACAAGTTTGTCCGACTCAACTGGCAAAATTTTGTTCAACGCAACTGGCCCAAGTTTGTTTGACGCAACTGGCAAAAGTTTGTTTGACACAACTGGCACAAATTTGTTCTACGCAACTGGCGCAAGTTTGTTCGACGCAACTGGCACAAGTTTGTCAGACGCAACTGGCATAAGTTTGTTCTACGCAACTGGCACAAGTTTGTTCGACGCAATTGGCACAAGTATGTACGACGCAACTGTCACAAGTGTTTTCGACGCAACTGGCACAAGTTTGTTCGATGCAACTGGCACAAGTTTGTTCTACGCAACTGGCACAAGTTTGTTCTATGCAACTGGCATAAATTTGTTTGACGCAACTGGCCCAAGTTTGTTTGACGCAACTGGGAAAAGTTTGTTTGACACAACTGGCACAAAGTTTGTTCTACGCAACTGGCACAAGTTTGTTCGACGCAACTGGCCCAAGTTTGTTTGACGCAACTGACAAAAGTTTGTTTGAAACAACTGGAACAAGTTTGTTCAGCGCAACTGGCACAATTTTGTTCTACGCAACTGGCACACGTTTGTTCTACGCAACTGCCTCAAGTTTGTTCTACGCAACTGGCACAAGTTTGTTTGACGCAACTGGTCAAGTTTGTTCTATGCAACTGGCATAAATTTGTTTGACGCAACTGGCACAAGTTTGTTCTACGTAACTGGCACAAGTTTGTTCAACGCAACTGGCACAAGTTTGTTCGACGCAACTGGCACACGTTTGTTTGACACAACTGGCACAAGTTTGTTCTACGCAACTGGCACAAGTTTGTTCTACGCAACTGGCACAAGTTTGTTCTATGCAACTGGCATAAATTTGTTCTACGCAACTGGCACAAGTTTGTTCTACGTAACCGGCACAAGTTTGTTCAACGCAACTGGCACAAGTTTGTTCGACGCAACTGGCACACGTTTGTTTGACACAACTGGCACAAGTTTGTTCTACGCAACTGGCACAAGTTTGTTAAACGTAACTGGCACTAGTTTGTTTGACGCAACTGGCACAAGTTTGTTCTACGCAACTGGCACAAGTTTGTTTGAAGCAACTGGCACAAGTTTGTTCGACGCAACTGGCACAAGTTTGTTCAACGCAACTGGCACAAGTTTGTTCAACGCAACTGGCACAAGTTTGTTCTACGCAACTTTCAGAAGTTTGTTCTGCGCAACTGGCACAAGTTTATTTGATGCAACTGGCACAACTTTCTTTGACGCAACTGGCACAAGTTTGTCCTACGCAAGTGGCACAAGTTTGTAGTTCTCAACTGGCACAAGTTTGTTCTACGCAACTGGCACAAGTTTGTTTGACACAACTGGCACAAGTTTGTCTTACGAAACTGGCACAATTTTGTAGTTCGTAACTGGCATAAGTTTGTTCTACGCAACTGGCCCAAGTTTGTTTGACGCAACTGGCACAAGTTTGTTCTACGCAACTGACACAAGTTTGTTCTACGCAACAGGCACAAGTTTGTTCTACGCAACTAGCTCAAGTTTGTTCTACGCAACTGGCACAAGTTTGTTATACGCAACTGGCACAAAGTTGTTCTACGCAACTGGCACAATTTTGTTCTATGCAACTGGCACAAAGATGTTCTACGTAACTGGCACAAGTTTATTTGACGCAACTGGAACAAGTTTATTTGACGCAACTGTCACAAGTTTCTTGGACGCAACTGGCACAATTTTGTCCTACGCAAGTGGCACAAGATTGTAGTTCGCAACTGGCGCAAGTTTGTTCTACGCAAATGGCACAAGTTTGTTTGACGCAACTGGCACAAGTTTGTTCTACGCAACTAGCACAAGTTTGTTCTACGCAACTGGCACAAAGTTGTTCTATGCAACTGGCACAATTTTGTTCTATGCAACAGGCACAAGTTTGTTCTTCACAACTGGCACAAGATTGTTTGACGCAACTGTCACAAGTTTGTTCTACGCAACTGGCACAAGTTTGTTCTACGCAACTGGCCCAAGTTTGTTTGACGCAACTGGCACAAGTTTGTTCTACGCAACTGGCACAATATTGTTCTACACAACTGGCACAAGTTTGTTCTACGCAACTGGCACAAGTTTGTTCCACGGAACTGGCACAAGTTTGTTTGACGCAACTGGCACAAGTTTCTTCTACGCAACTGGCACAACTTTGTTTGACGCAACTGGTACAAGTTTGTTTGATGTAACTGGCACAAGTTTGTTCTACGCAACTGGCCCAAGTTTGTTTGACGCTACTGGCAGAAGTTTGTTCTATGCAACTGGCACAAGTTTGTTCCACGTAACGGGCACAAGTTTGTTCTACGCAACTTTCACAAGTTTGTTTGACAAAACTGGCACAAGTTTGTTCTACGCAACTGGCAAAAGTTTGTTCTGCGCAACATGCACAAGTTTGTTCGACGCAAGTGGCTAAAGTTTGTTCTCTGCAACTGGCATAAGTTTATTCTACGCAACTGGCACAAGTTTGTTCGATGCAACTGGCACAAGTTTGTTTGACGCAACTGGCACAAATTTGTTCGACGCAACTGGCACAAGTTTGTTCGACGCAACTGGCACAAGTTTGTTTAACGCAACTGGCACAAGTTTGTTAAACGTAACTGGCACAAGTTTGTTTGACACAACTGGCACAAGTTTTTTTGACGCAACTGGCACAAGGTTGTTTGATGCAATTGGCACAAGTCTGTTTGACGCTACTGGCACAAGGTTGTTCTACAAAACTGGCACAAGTTTGTTCTATGCAACTATCACAAGTTTGTTCTACGCAACTGGCACAAGTTTGTTCTACGCAACTGGCACAAATTTGTTTGATGCAACTGGCACAAGGTTGTTTGACGCAACTGGCATAAGGTTGTTCTACAAAACTGGCACAAGTTTGTTCTATGCAACTTGCACAAGTTTGTTCTACGCAACTGGCACAAGTTTGTTCTACGCAACTGGCACAAGTTTGTTCTACGCAACTGGCACAAGTTTGTTCTACACAACTGGCAAAAGTTTGTTCGACGCAACTGGCCCAAGTTTGTTTGATGCAACTGGCACAAGTTTGTTTGACACAACTGGCACAAGTTTGTTCTACGCAACTGGCAAAAGTTTGTTCGACGAAACTGGCACAAGTTTGTTTGACGCAACTGGCACAAGTTTGTTCGACGCAATTGGCACAAGTTTGTCCAACACAACTGGCACAAGTGTGTTCTATGCAACTGGCACAAGTTTGTTCGATGCAACTGGCACAAGTTTGGTCTACGCAACTGGCACAAGTTTGTTCTATGCAACTGGCATAAATTTGTTTGACGCAACTGGCACAAGTCTGTTTGACTTAACAGGCACAAGTTTGTTCTGCGCAACTGGCACAAGTTTGTTCCACGCAACTGGCACAAGTTTGTTCGATGCAACTGGCACAAGTTTGTTCTACGCAACTGGCTCAAGTTTGTTTTATGCAACTTCTACGCAACTGGCCAAAGTTTGTTTGACACAACTCGCACAAGTTTGTTCTACGCAACTGGCATAAGTTTGTTCTACTCTACTGGCACAAGTTTGTTTGACACAACTGGCACAAGTTTGTTCTACGTAACTGGCACAAGGTTGTTCTACGCAACTGGCTCAAGTTTGTTCTACGCAACTGGCACAAGTTTGTCCTACGAAACTGGCACAAGTTTGTTTGACGCAACTGGCACAAGTTTGTTCTACGCAACTGGCCCAAGTTTGTTTGACGCAACTGGCAGAAGTTTGTTCTATGCAACTGGCACAAGTTTGTTCCACGTAACGGGCACAAGTTTGTTCTACGCAACTGGCACAAGTTTGTTTGAAAAAAACTGGCACAAGTTTGTTTTACGTAACTGGCAAAAGTTTGTTCTGCGCAACTGGCACAAGTTTGTTCGACGCAAGTGGCAAAAGTTTGTTCTATGCAACTGGCACAAGTTTGTTCTACGCAACTGGCACAAGTTTGTTCGACGCAACTGGCACAAGTTTGTTCTATGCAACTGGAAAATGTTTGTTCTACGCAACTGGCACAAGTTTGTTCTACACAACTGGCTCAAGTTTGTTCTGCGCAACTGGCACAAATTTGTTCAACGCAACTGGCACAAGTTTGTTTGACGCAACAGGCAAAAGTTTGTTTAACGAAACTAGCCCAAGTTTGTTTGACGCAACTGGCCCAAGTTTGTTCAACGCAACTGGCACAAGTTTGTAGTTCGCAACTGGCACAAGTATGTTCTACGTAACTGGCACAAGTTTGTCCGACACAACTGGCACAATTTTGTTCAACGCAACTGGCCCAGGTTTGTTTGACGCAACTGGCAAAAGTTTGTTTGACACAACTGGCACAAGTTTGTTCTACGCAACTGGCACAAGTTTTTTCGACGCAACTGGCACAAGTTTGTCCGACGCAACTGGCATAAGTTTGTTCTACGCAACTGGCACAAGTTTGTTCGACGCAATTGGCACAAGTTTGTCCGACGCAACTGTCAAAAGTGTGTTCGACGCAACTGGCACAAGTTTGTTCGATGCAACTGGCACAAGTTTGTTCTACGCAACTGGCACAAGTTTGTTCTATGCAACTGGCATAAATTTGTTTGACGCAACTGGCCCAAGTTTGTTTGACGCAACTGGGAAAAGTTTATTTGACACAACTGGCACAAAGTTTGTTCTACGCAACTGGCACTAGTTTGTTCGACGCAACTGGCCCAAGTTTGTTTGACGCAACTGGTAAAAGTTTGTTTGAAACAACTGGCACAAGTTTGTTAAGCGCAACTGGCACAATTTTGTTCTACGCAACTGGCACACGTTTGTTCTACGCAACTGCCTCAAGTTTGTTCTACGCAACTGGCACAAGTTTGTTTGACGCAACTGGCACAAGTTTGTTCTATGCAACTGTCACAATTTCGTTTGACGCAACTGGCACAAGTTTGTGCTACGCAACTGGCACAAGTTTGTTCTACGCAACTGGCACAAGTTTGTTCTACGCAACTGGCACAAGTTTGTTTGACACAACTGGCACAAGTTTGTTCTACGTAACTGGCACAAGTTTGTTCTACGCAACTGGCACAAGTTTTTTCTACGCAACTGGCACAAGTTTGTTTGACACAACTAGCACAAGTTTGTTCTACGTAACTGGCGCAAGTTTGTTCGACGCAACTGGCACACGTTTGTTTGACACAACTGGCACAAGTTTTTTCTATGCAACTGGCACAAGTTTGTTAAACGCAACTGGCACTAGTTTGTTTGACGCAACTGGCACAAGTTTGTTCTACGCAACTGGCACAAGTTTGTTCGACGCAACTGGCACAAGTATGTTTGATGCAACTGGTACAAGTTTGTTCAACGCAACTGGCACAAGTTTGTTCTACGCAACTTTCACAAGTTTGTTCTGCGCAACTGGCACAAATTTATTTGATGCAACTGGCACAAGTTTCTTTGACGCAACTGGCACAAGTTTGTTTGACGCAAGTGGCACAAGTTTGTAGTTCTCAACTGGCACAAGTTTGTTCTACGCAACTGGCACAAGTTTGTTTGACGCAACTGGCACAAGTTTGTCCTACAAAACTGGCACAAGTTTGTAGTTCGCAACTGGCATAAGTTTGTTCTACGCAACTGGCCCAAGTTTGTTTGACCCAACTGGCACAAGTTTGTTCTACGCAACTGGCAAAAGTTTGTGCTACGCAATGGGCACAAGTTTGTTCTACGCAACTAGCACAAGTTTGTTCTACGCAACTGGCACAAGTTTGTTCTACGCAACTGGCACAAAGTTGTTCTACGCAACTGGCACAATTTTGTTCTATGCAACTGGCACAAGTTTGTTTTACGCAACTGGCACAAGTGTGTTCGACGCAACTGGCACAAGTTTGTTCGATGCAACTGGCACAAGTTTGTTCTACGCAACTGGCACAAGTTTGTTCTATGCAACTGGAATAAATTTGTTTGACGCAACTGGCACAAGTTTGTTTGATGCAACTGGCACAAGGTTGTTTGACGCAACTGGCACAAGGTTGCTCTACACAACTGGCACAAGTTTGTTCTATGCAACTGGCACAAGTTTTTTTGACACAACTGGCACAAGTTTTTTCTACGCAACTGGCAAAAGTTTCTTCGACGCAACTGGCACAAGTTTGTTCGACGCAACTGGCCCAAACTTGTTTGACGCAACTGGCAGAAGTTTGATTGACACAACTGGCACAAGTTTGTTCTACGCAACTGGCACAAGTTTGTTCGTTGCAACAGGCACAAGTTTGTTCTAAGCAACTGGCACAAGTTTGTTCGACGAAACTGGCACAAGTTTGTTTGATGCAACTGGCACAAGTTTGTTCATCGCAACTGACACAAGTTTGTTCTACGCAACTGGCCCAAGTTTGTTCTTCCCAACTGGAACGAGTTTGTTCTATGCAACTGGCACAAGTTTGTTAGACGCAACTGGCACAAGTTTGTTCTACGCAACTAGCACAAATTTGTTCTACGCAACTGGCACAAGTTTTTTGACGCAAATGGCACAAGTTTGTTGTACGCAACTGGCACAAGTTTGTTGTACGCAACTGGCACAAGTTTGTTCGACGCAACTGGCACAAGTTTGTGCTACGCGACTGGCACAAGTTTGTTCTACGCAACTGGCACAAGTTTGTTCTACGCAACTGGCACAAGTTTGTACTACGCAACTGGAAAATGTTTGTTCTACGCAACTGGCACAAGTTTGTTCTACGCAACTGGAAAATGTTTGTTCTACGCAACTGGCACAAGTTTGTTCTACGCAACTGGCTCAAGTTTGTTCTACGCAACTGGCACAAGTTTGTTCAACGCAACTGGCACAAGTTTGTTCAACGCAACTGGTACAAGTTTGTTTGACACAACTGGGAAAAGTTTGTTTAACGCAACTAGCACAAGTTTGTTTGACGCAACTGGCCCAAGTTTGTTCAATGCAACTGGCACAATTTTGTAGTTCGCAACTGACACAAGTATGTTCTACGTAACTGGGACAAGTTTGTCCGACTCAACTGGCACAATTTTGTTCAACGCAACTGGCCCAAGTTTGTTTGACGCAACTGGCAAAAGTTTGTTTGACACAACTGGCACAAGTTTGTTCTACGCAACTGGCGCAAGTTTGTTCGACGCAACTGGCACAAGTTTGTCGGACGCAACTGGCATAAGTTTGTTCTACGCAACTGGCACAAGTTTGTTGGACGCAATTGGCACAAGTATGTCCGACGCAACTGTCACAAGTGTTTTCGACGCAACTGGCACAAGTTTGTTCGATGCAACTGGCACAAGTTTGTTCTACGCAACTGGCACAAGTTTGTTCTATGCAACTGGCATAAATTTGTTTGACGCAACTGGCCCAAGTTTGTTTGACGCAACTGGGAAAAGTTTGTTTGACACAACTGGCACAAAGTTTGTTCTACGCAACTGGCACAAGTTTGTTCGACGCAACTGGCCCAAGTTTGTTTGACGCAACTGACAAATGTTTGTTTCAAACAACTGGCACAAGTTTGTTCAGCGCAACTGGCACAATTTTGTTCTACGCAACTGGCACACGTTTGTTCTACGCAAATGCCTCAAGTTTGTTCTACGCAACTGGCACAAGTTTGTTTGACGCAACTGGCACAAGTTTGTTCTATTAACTGGCACAAGTTTGTTTGACGCAACTGGCACAAGTTTGTTCTACGCAACTGGCACAAGTTTGTTCTACGCAACTGGCACAAGTTTGTTTGACATAACTGGCACAAGTTTGTGCTACGTAACTGGCACAAGTTTGTTCTACGCAACTGGCATAAGTTTGTTCTACGCAACTGGCACAAGTTTGTTCTACGCAACTGGCACAAGTTTTTCTACACAACTGGCACAAGTTTGTTCGATGCAACTGGCACACGTTTGTTTGACACAACTGGCACAAGTTTGTTCTACGCAACTGGCACAAGTTTGTTAAACGCAACTCGCACTAGTTTGTTTGACGCAACTGGCACAAGTTTGTTCTATGTAACTGGCACAAGTTTTTCTACACAACTGGCACAAGTTTGTTCGATGCAACTGGCACACGTTTGTTTGACACAACTGGCACAAGTTTGTTCTACGCAACTGGCACAAGTTTGTTAAACGCAACTCGCACTAGTTTGTTTGACGCAACTGGCACAAGTTTGTTCTACGCAACTGGCACAACTTTGTTTGATGCAACTGGCACAAGTTTGTTCGAAGCAACTGGCACAAGTTTGTTCAACGCAACTGGCACAAGTTTGTTCGACGCAACTGGCACAAGTTTGTTCTACGCAACTTTCACATGTTTGTGCTGCGCAACTGGCAATAGTTTATTTGATGCAACTGGCACAAGTTTCTTTGACGCAACTGGCACAAGTTTGTCCAACGCAACTGGCACAATTTTGTTCTATGCAACAGGCACAAGTTTGTTCTACGCAACTGGCACAATTTTGTTCTACGCAACTGGCCCAAGTTTGTTTGACGCAACTGGCACAAGTTTGTTCTACGCAACTGGCACAAGATTGTTCTACACAACTGGCACAAGTTTGTTCTACACAACTGGCACAAGTTTGTTCCACGGAACTGGCACAAGTTTGTTCGACGCAACTGTCACAAGTTTCTTCTACGCAACTGGCACAAGTTTGTTTGACGCAACTGGCACAAGTTTGTTTGACGTAACTGGCACAAGTTTGTTCTACGCAACTGGCCCAAGTTTGTTTGACGCAACTGGCAAAAGTTTGTTCTTTGCAACTGGCACAAGTTTGTTCCACGTAACGGGCACAAGTTTGTTCTACGCAACTGGCACAAGTTTGTTTGACAAAACTGGCACAAGTTTGTTCTACGCAACTGGCAAAAGTTTGTTCTGCGCAACTGGCACAAGTTTGTTCGACGCAACTGGCATAAGTTTGTTCTATGAAACTGGCACAAGTTTGTTCTACGCAACTGGCACAAGTTTGTTCTACGTAGCTGGCACAAGTTTGTTCAACGCAACTGGCACAAGTTTGTTCGACGCAACTGGCACACGTTTGTTTGACACAACTGGCACAAGTTTGTTCTACGCAACTGGCACAAGTTTGTTCTACGCAACTGGCACAAGTTTGTTCTATGCAACTGGCATAAATTTGTTCTACGCAACTGGCACAAGTTTGTTCTACGTAACTGGCATAAGTTTGTTCAACGCAACTGGCACAAGTTTGTTCGACGCAACTGGCACACGTTTGTTCTACACAACTGGCACAAGTTTGTTCTATGCAACTGGCACAAGTTTGTTAAACGTAACTGGCACTAGTTTGTTTGACGCAACTGGCACAAGTTTGTTCTACGCAACTGGCACAAGTTTGTTTGATGCAACTGGCACAAGTTTCTTCGACGCAACTGGCACAAGTTTGTTCAACGCAACTGTCACAAGTTTGTTCGACGCAACTGGCACAAGTTTGTTCTACGCAACTTTCACAAGTTTGTTTGACGCAACTGGCACAAGTTTGTTTGACGTAACTGGCACAAGTTTTTTCTACGCAACTGGCCCAAGTTTGTTTGACGCAACTGGCAAAAGTTTGTTCTTTGCAACTGGCAAAAGTTTGTTCCACGTAACGGGCACAAGTTTGTTCTACGCAACTGGCACAAGTTTGTTTGACAAAACTGGCACAAGTTTGTTCTACGCAACTGGCAAAAGTTTGTTCTGCGCAACTGGCACAAGTTTGTTCGACGCAAGTGGCAAAAGTTTGTTCTATGCAACTGGCATAAGTTTGTTCTACGCAACTGGCACAAGTTTGTTCGATGCAACTGGCACAAGTTTGTTTGACGCAACTGGCACAAGTTTGTTTGACGCAACTGGCATAAGTTTGTTCGGCGCAACTGGCACAAGTGTGTTTAACGCAACTGGCACAAGTTTATTCGACCCAACTGGCACAAGTTTGTTTGACACAACTGGCACAAGTTTTTTTGACGCAACTGGCACAAGGTTGTTTGATGCAATTGGCACAAGTCTGTTTGACGCTACTGGCAAAAGGTTGTTCTACAAAACTGGCACAAGTTTGTTCTATGCAATTGGCACAAGTTTGTTCTACGCAACTGGCACAAGTTTGTTCTATGCAACTGGCACAAGTTTGTTTGATGCAACTGGCACAAGGTTGTTTGACGCAACTGGCACAAGGTTGTTCTACAAAACTGGCACAAGTTTGTTCTATGCAACTGGCACAAGTTTGTTCTACGCAACTGGCACAAGTTTGTTCTACGCAACTGGCACAAGTTTGTTCTACGCAACTGGCACAAGTTTGTTCTACGCAACTGGCACAAGTCTTTTCGACGCAACTGGCCCAAGTATGTTTGACGCAACTGGCACAAGTTTGTTTGACACAACTGGCACAAGTTTGTTCTACGCAACTGGCACAAGTTTGTTCGACGAAACTGGCACAAGTTTGTTTGACGCAACTGGCACAAGTTTGTTCTACGCAACTGGCACAAGTTTGTTCTACGCAACTGGCACAAGTTTGTTCTACGCAACTAGCACAAGTTTGTTCTATGGAACTGGCACAAGTTTGTTCTACGCAACTGGCACAAGTTTGTCTGACACAACTGCCACAAGTTTGTTGTACGTAACTGGCACAAGTTTGTTCTATGCAACTGGCACAAGTTTGTTCGACGCAACTGGCACAAGTTTGTTTTATGCAACTGGCACAAGTTTGTTTGACACAACTGGCACAAGTTTGTTCTACGCAACTGGCACAAGTTTGTTCGACGCAATTGGCACAAGTTTGTCCGACGCAACTGGCACAAGTGTGTTCGACGCAACTGGCACAAGTTTGTTCGATGCAACTGGCACAAGTTTGTTCTACGCAACTGGCACAAGTTTGTTCTATGCAACTGGCATAAATTTGTTTGACGCAACTGGCACAAGATTGTTCTACGTAACTGGCACAAGTTTGTTCAACGCAACTGGCACAAGTTTGTTCGACGCAACTGGCACACGTTTGTTTGACACAACTGGCACAAGTTTGTTCTACGCAACTGGCACAAGTTTGTTCTACGCAACTGGCACAAGTTTGTTCTACGCAACTGGCACAAGTTTGTTCTACGGAACTGGCACAAGTTTGTTCAACGCAACTGGCACAAGTTTGTTCGACGCAACTGGCACACATTTGTTTGACACAACTGGCACAAGTTTGTTCTACGCAACTGGCACAAGTTTGTTAAACGTAACTGGCACTAGTTTGTTTGACGCAACTGGCACAAGTTTGTTCTACGCAACTGGCACAAGTTTGTTTGATGCAACTGGCACACGTTTGTTCTATGCAACTGGCACAAGTTTGTTCAACGCAACTGTCACAAGTTTGTTCGACGCAACCTGCACAAGTTTGTTCTACGCAACTTTCACAAGTTTGTTCTGCGCAACTGGCACAAGTTTATTTGATGCAACTGGCACAAGTTTCTTTGACGCAACTGGCACAAGTTTGTCCTACGCAAGTGGTACAAGTTTGTAGTTCTCAACTGGCACAAGTTTGTTCTACGCAACTGGCACAAGTTTGTTTGACACAACTGGCACAAGTTTGTCCTACGAAACTGGCACAAGTTTGTAGTTCGTAATTGGCATAAGTTTGTTCTACGCAACTGGCCCAAGTTTGTTTGACGCAACTGGCACAAGTTTGTTCTACGCAACTGACACTAGTTTGTTCTACGCAACAGGCACAAGTTTGTTCTACGAAACTAGCACAAGTTTGTTCTATGCAACTGGCACAAGTTTGTTCTACGCAACTGGCACAAAGTTGTTCTACGCAACTGGCACAATTTTGTTCTATGCAACTGGCACAAAGTTGTTCTACGTAACTGGCACAAGTTTATTTGACGCAACTGGAACAAGTTTATTTGACGCAACTGTCACAAGTTTCTTGGACGCAACTGGCACAAGTTTGTCCTACGCAAGTGGCACAAGATTGTAGTTCGCAATTGGCGCAAGTTTGTTCTACGCAACTGGCACAAGTTTGTTTGATGCAACTGGTACAAGTTTGTCCTAGGAAACTGGCACAAGTTTGTTGTTCGCAACTGGCACAAGTTTGTTGTACGCAACTGGCCCAAGTTTGTTTGACGCAACTGGCACAAGTTTGTTCTACGCAACTGACACAAGTTTGTTCTACGCAACTGGCACAAGTTTGTTCTACGCAACTGACACAAGTTTGTTCTACGCAACTGGCACAAGTTTGTTCTACGCAACTGGCACAAAGTTGTTCTATGCAACTGGCACAATTTTGTTCTATGCAACAGGCACAAGTTTGTTCTTCACAACTGGCACAAGATTGTTTGAGGCAACTGGCACAAGTTTGTTCTACGCAACTGGCACAAGTTTGTTCTACGCAACTGGCCCAAGTTTGTTTGACGCAACTGGCACAAGTTTGTTCTACGCAACTGGCACAATATTGTTCTACACAACTGGCACAAGTTTGTTCTACACAACTGGCACAAGTTTGTTCCACGGAACTGGCACAAGTTTGTTCGACGCAACTGGCACAAGTTTCTTCTACGCAACTGGCACAACTTTGTTTGACGCAACTGGCACAAGTTTGTTTGACGTAACTGGCACAAGTTTGTTCTACGCAACTGGCCCAAGTTTGTTTGACGCAACTGGCAGAAGTTTGTTCTATGCAACTGGCACAAGTTTGTTCCACGTAACGGGCACAAGTTTGTTCTACGCAACTTTCACAAGTTTGTTTGACAAAACTGGCACAAGTTTGTTCTACGCAACTGGCAAAAGTTTGTTCTGCGCAACATGCACAAGTTTGTTCGACGCAAGTGGCAAAACTTTGTTCTCTGCAACTGGCATAAGTTTATTCTACGCAACTGGCACAAGTTTGTTCGATGCAACTGGCACAAGTTTGTTTGACGCAACTGGCACAAGTTTGTTCGACGCAACTGGCACAAGTTTGTTTGACGCAACTGGCACAAGTTTGTTTAACGCAACTGGCACAAGTTTATTCGACCCAACTGGCACAAGTTTGTTTGACACAACTGGCAAAAGTTTTTTTGACGCAACTGGCACAAGGTTGTTTGACGCAATTGGCACAAGTCTGTTTAACGCTACTGGCACAAGGTTGTTCTACAAAACTGGCACAAGTTTGTTCTATGCAACTGGCACAAGTTTGTTCTACGCAACTGGCACAAGTTTGTTCAACGCAACTGGCACAAGTTTGTTTGATGCAACTGGCACAAGGATGTTTGACGCAACTGGCACAAGGTTGTTCTACAAAACTGACACAAGTTTGTTCTATGCAACTTGCACAAGTTTGTTCTACGCAACTGGCACAAGTTTGTTCTACGCAACTGGCACAAGTTTGTTCTACGCAACTGGCACAAGTTTGTTCTACACAACTGGCAAAAGTTTGTTCGACGCAACTGGCCCAAGTTTGTTTGATGCAACTGGCACAAGTTTGTTTGACACAACTGGCACAAGTTTGTTCTACGCAACTGGCACAACTTTGTTCGACGAAACTGGCACAAGTTTGTTTGACGCAACTGGCACAAGTTTGTTCGACGCAATTGGCACAAGTTTGTCCAACACAACTGGCACAAGTGTGTTCTATGCAACTGGCACAAGTTTGTTCGATGCAACTGGCACAAGTTTGGTCTACGCAACTGGCACAAGTTTGTTCTATGCAACTGGCATAAATTTGTTTGACGCAACTGGCACAAGTCTGTTTGACTTAACAGGCACAAGTTTGTTCTGCGCAACTGGCACAAGTTTGTTCCACGCAACTGGCACAAGTTTGTTCGATGCAGCTGGCACAAGTTTGTTCTACGCAACTGGCTCAAGTTTGTTTTACGCAACTTCTACGCAACTGGCCAAAGTTTGTTTGACACAACTCGCACAAGTTTGTTCTACGCAACTGGCATAAGTTTGTTCTACTCTACTGGCACAAGTTTGTTTGACACAACTGGCACAAGTTTGTTCTACGTAACTGGCAGAAGGTTGTTCTACGCAACTGGCTCAAGTTTGTTCTACGCAACTGGCAAAAGTTTGTTCTACGAAACTGGCACAAGTTTGTTTGACGTAACTGGCACAAGTTTGTTCTACGCAACTGGCCCAAGTTTGTTTGACGCAACTGGCAGAAGTTTGTTCTATGCAACTGGCACAAGTTTGTTCCACGTAACGGGCACAAGTTTGTTCTACGCAACTGGCACAAGTTTGTTTGACAAAACTGGCACAAGTTTGTTTTACGTAACTGGCAAAAGTTTGTTCTGCGCAACTGGCACAAGTTTGTTCGACGCAAGTGGCACAAGTTTGTTCTATGCAACTGGCACAAGTTTGTTCTACGCAACTGGCACAAGTTTGTTCTACGCAACTGGCACAAGTTTGTTCTACGCAACTGCCACAAGTTTGTTCTACGCAACTGGCACAAGTTTGTTCTACACAACTAGCTCAAGTTTGTTCTGCGCAACTGGCACAAGTTTGTTCAACGCAACTGGCACAAGTTTGTTCAACGCAACAGGCAAAAGTTTGTTTAACGAAACTAGCCCAAGTTTGTTTGACGCAAGTGGCCCAAGTTTGTTCAACGCAACTGGCACAAGTTTGTAGTTCACAACTGGCACAAGTATGTTCTACGTAACAGACACAAGTTTGTTTGACACAACTGGCACAATTTTGTTCGACGCAACTGGCCCAAGTTTGTTTGACGCAACTGGCAAAAGTTTGTTTGACACAACTGGCACAAGTTTGTTCTACGCAACTGGCACAAGTTTTTTCGGCGCAACTGGCACAAGTTTGTCCGACGCAACTGGCATAAGTTTGTTCTACGCAACTGGCACAAGTTTGTTCGACGCAATTGGCACAATTTTGTCCGACGCAACTGTCAAAAGTGTGTTCGACGCAACTGGCACAAGTTTGTTCGATGCAACTGGCACAAGTTTGTTCTACGCAACTGGCACAAGTTTGTTCTATGCAACTGGCATAAATTTGTTTGACGCAACTGGCCCAAGTTTGTTTGACGCAACTGGGAAAAGTTTGTTTGACACAACTGGCACAAAGTTTGTTCTACGCAACTAGCACAAGTTTGTTCGACGCAACTGGCCCAACTTTGTTTGACGCAACTGGCAAAAGTTTGTTTGAAACAACTGGCACAAGTTTTTTCAGCGCAACTGGCACAATTTTGTTCTACGCAACTGGCACACGTTTGTTCTACGCAACTGCCTCAAGTTTGTTCTACGCAATTGGCACAAGTTTGTTTGACGCAACTGGCACAAGTTTGTTCTATGCAACTGGCACAAGTTCGTTTGACGCAACTGGCACAAGTTTGTTCTACGCAACTGGCACAAGTTTGTTCTACGCAACTGGCACAAGTTTGTTCTACGCAACTGGCACAAGTTTGTTCGACACAACTGGCACAAGTTTGTTCTACGTAACTGGCACAAGTTTGTTCTACGCAAATGGCACAAGTTTGTTCTACGCAACTGGCACAAGTTTTTTCTACGCAACTGGCACAAGTTTGTTTGACACAACTAGCACAAGTTTGTTCTACGTAACTGGCACAAGTTTGTTCAACGCAACCGGCACAAGTTTGTTCGACGCAACTGGCACACGTTTGTTTGACACAACTGGCACTAGTTTGTTCTATGCAACTGGCACAAGTTTGTTAAACGCAACTGGCACTAGTTTGTTTGACGCAACTGGCACAAGTTTGTTCTACGCAACTGGCACAAGTTTGTTCGACGCAACTGGCACAAGTTTGTTCTGCGCAACTGGCACAAATTTATTTGATGCAACTGGCACAAGTTTCTTTGACGCAACTGGCACAAGTTTGTTTGACGCAAGTGGCACAAGTTTGCAGTTCTCAACTGGCACAAGTTTGTTCTACGCAACTGGCACAAGTTTGTTTGACGCAACTGGCACAAGTTTGTCCTACGAAACTGGCACAAGTTTGTAGTTCGCAACTGGCATAAGTTTGTTCTACGCAACTGGCCCAAGTTTGTTTGACCCAACTGGCACAAGTTTGTTCTACGCAACTGACACAAGTTTGTTCTACGCAACTGGCACAAGTTTGTTCTACGCAACTAGCACAAGTTTGTTCTACGCAACTGGCACAAGTTTGTTCTACGCAACTGGCACAAAGTTGTTCTACGCAACTGGCACAATTTTGTTCTATGCAACTGGCACAAAGTTGTTCTACGTAATTGGCACAAGTTTATTTGACGCAACTGGAACAAGTTTATTTGACGCAACTGTCACAAGTTTCTTTGACGCAACTGGCACAAGTTTGTCCTACGCAAGTGGCACAAGATTGTAGTTCGCAACTGGCGCAAGTTTGTTCTACGCAACTGGCAAAAGTTTGTTTGACGCAACTGGCACAAGTTTGTCCTACGAAACTGGCACAAGTTTGTAGTTCGCAACTGGCACAAGTTTTTTCTACGCAACTGGCCCAAGTTTGTTTGACGCAACTGGCACAAGTTTGTTCTACTCAACTGACACAAGTTTGTTCTACGCAACTGGCACAAGTTTGTTCTACGCAACTAGCACAAGTTTGTTCTACGCAACTGGCACAAGTTTGTTCTACGCAACTGGCACAAAGTTGTTCTACGCAACTGGCACAATTTTGTTCTATGCAACAGGCACAAGTTTATTCTTCGCAACTGGCACAAGATTGTTTGACGCAGCTGGCACAAGTTTGTTCTACGCAACTGGCACAATTTTGTTCTACGCAACTGGCCCAAGTTTGTTTGACAAAACTGGCACAAGTTTGTTCTACGCAACTGGCACAAGATTGTTCTACACAACTGGCACAAGTTTGTTCTACGCAACTGGCACAAGTTTGTTCGACACAACTGGCACAAGTTTGTTCTACGTAACTGGCACAAGTTTGTTCTACGCAAATGGCACAAGTTTGTTCTACGCAACTGGCACAAGTTTTTTCTACGCAACTGGCACAAGTTTGTTTGACACAACCAGCACAAGTTTGTTCTACGTAACTGGCACAAGTTTGTTCAACGCAACTGGCACAAGTTTGTTCGACGCAACTGGCACACGTTTGTTTGACACAACTGGCACAAGTTTGTTCTATGCAACTGGCACAAGTTTGTTAAACGCAACTGGCACTAGTTTGTTTGACGCAACTGGCACAAGTTTGTTCTACGCAACTGGCACAAGTTTGTTCGACGCAACTGGCACAAGTATGTTTGATGCAACTGGCACAGGTTTGTTCAACGCAACTGGCACAAGTTTGTTCTACGCAACTTTCACAAGTTTGTTCTGCGCAACTGGCACAAATTTATTTGATGCAACTGGCACAAGTTTCTTTGACGCAACTGGCACAAGTTTGTTTGACGCAAGTGGCACAAGTTTGTAGTTCTCAACTGGCACAAGTTTGTTCTACGCAACTGGCACAAGTTTGTTTGACGCAACTGGCACAAGTTTGTCCTACGAAACTGGCACAAGTTTGTAGTTCGCCACTGGCATAAGTTTGTTCTACGCAACTGGCCCAAGTTTGTTTGACCCAACTGGCACAAGTTTGTTCTACGCAACTGACACAAGTTTGTTCTACGCAACTAGCACAAGTTTGTTCTACGCAACTAGCACAAGTTTGTTCTACGCAACTGGCACAAGTTTGTTCTACGCAACTGGCACAAGTTTGTTCTACGCAACTGGCACAAAGTTGTTCAACGCAACTGGCACAATATTGTTCTATGCAACTGGCACAAAGTTGTTCTACGTAACTGGCACAAGTTTATTTGACGCAACTGGAACAAGTTTATTTGACGCAACTGGCACAAGTTTGTCCTACGCAAGTGGCACAAGATTGTAGTTCGCAACTGGCGCAAGTTTGTTCTACGCAACTGGCAAAAGTTTGTTTGACGCAACTGGCACAAGTTTGTCCTACGAAACTGGCACAAGTTTGTAGTTCGCAACTGGCACAAGTTTGTTCTACACAACTGGCACAAGTTTGTTCTACGCAACTGGCACAAGTTTGTTCCACGGAACTGGCACAAGTTTGTTCGACGCAACTGGCACAAGTTTCTTCTACGCAACTGGCACAAGTTTGTTTGAAGCAATTGGCACAAGTTTGTTTGACGTAACTGGCACAAGTTTGTTCTACGCAACTGGCCCAAGTTTGTTTGACGCAACTGGCAAAAGTTTGTTCTTTGCAACTGGCACAAGTTTGTTCCACCTAACGGGCACAAGTTTGTTCTACGCAACTGGCACAAGTTTGTTTGACAAAACTGGCACAAGTTTGTTCTACGCAACTGGCAAAAGTTTGTTCTGCGCAACTGGCACAAGTTTGTTCGACGCAAGTGGCAAAAGTTTGTTCTATGCAACTGGTATAAGTTTGTTCTACGCAACTGGCACAAGTTTGTTCGATGCAACTGGCACAAGTTGTTTGACGCAACTGGCACAAGTTTGTTCGACGCAACTGGCACAAGTTTGTTCGACGCAACTGGCACAAGTTTGTTTAACGCAACTGGCACAAGTTTATTCGACCCAACTGGCACAAGTTTGTTTGACACAACTGGCACAAGTTTTTTTGACGAAACTGGCACAAGGTTGTTTGACGCAATTGGCACAAGTCTGTTTGACGCTACTATCAAAAGGGTGTTCTACAAAACTGGCACAAGTTTGTTCTATGCAACTGGCACAAGTTTGTTCTACGCAACTGGCACAAGTTTGTTCTACGCAACTGGCACAAGTTTGTTTGATGCAACTGGCACAAGGTTGTTTGACGCAACTGGCACAAGGTTGTTCTACAAAACTGGCACAAGTTTGTTCTATGCAACTGGCACAAGTTTGTTCTACGCAACTGGCACAAGTTTGTTCTACGCAACTGGCACAAGTTTGTTCTACGCAACTGCCACAAGTTTGTTCTACGCAACTGGCACAAGTTTGTTCTACGGAACTGGCCCAAGTTTGTTTGACGCAACTGGCACAAGTTTGTTTGACACAACTGGCACAAGTTTGTTCTACGCAACTGGCACAAGTTTGTTCGGCGAAACTGGCACAAGTTTGTTTGACGCAACTGGCACAAGTTTGTTCGACGCAACTGGCACAAGTTTGTTCTACGCAAATGGCACAAGTCTGTTCTACGCAACTAGCACAAGTTTGTTCTATGGAACTGGCACAAGTTTGTTCTACGCAACTGGCACAAGTTTGTCTGACACAACTGGCACAAGTTTGTTCTACGTAACTGGCACAAGTTTGTTCTATGCAACTGGCACAAGTTTGTTCGACGCAACTGGCAAAAGTTTGTTTTATGCAACTGGCACAAGTTTGTTTGACACAACTGGCACAAGTTTGTTCTTCGCAACTGGCACAAATTTGTTCGACGCAATTGGCACAAGTTTGTCCGACGCAACTGGCACAAGTGTGTTCGACGCAACTGGCACAAGTTTGTTCGATGCAACTGGCACAAGTTTGTTCTACGCAACTGGCACAAGTTTGTTCTATGCAACTGGCATAAATTTGTTTGACGCAACTGGCACAAGTTTGTTTGATGCAACTGGCACAAGGTTGTTTGACGCAACTGGCACAAGGTTGCTCTACACAACTGGCACAAGTTTGTTCTATGCAACTGGCACAAGTTTCTTCGACGCAACTGGCACAAGTTTCTTCGACGCAACTGGCACAAGTTTGTTCGACGCAACTGGCCCAAACTTGTTTGACGCAACTGGCAGAAGTTTGATTGACACAACTAGCACAAGTTTGTTCTACGCAACTGGCACAAGTGTGTTCGACGCAACTGGCACAAGTTTGTTCGTTGCAACAGGCACAAGTTTGTTCTAAGCAACTGGCACAAGTTTGTTCTACGCAACTGGCACAAGTTTGTTTGATGCAACTGGCACAAGTTTGTTCATCGCAACTGACACAAGTTTGTTCTACGCAACTGGCCCAAGTTTGTTCTTCCCAACTGGAACGAGTTTGTTCTATGCAACTGGCACAAGTTTGTTCGACGCAACTGGCACAAGTTTGTTCTACGCAACTAGCACAAATTTGTTCTACGCAACTGGCACAAGTTTTTTGACGCAAATGGCACAAGTTTGTTGTACGCAACTGGCACAAGTTTGTTGTACGCAACTGGCACAAGTTTGTTGTACGCAACTGGCACAAGTTTGTTCTACGCGACTGGCACAAGTTTGTTCTACGCAACTGGCACAAGTTTGTTCTACGCAACTGGCACAAGTTTGTTTGATGCAACTGGCCCAAGTTTGTTTGACGCAACTGGCAAAAGTTTGTTTGAAACAACTGGCACAAGTTTGTTCTACGCAACTGTCACAAGTTTGTTCAACGCAACTAGCACAAGTTTGTCAAACGCAACTGGCACAACTTTGTTCGATCAACTGGCACAAGTTTTTTCGACGCAACTGGCACAAGTTTGTTCTACGCAACTGGAAAATGTTTGTTCTACGCAACTGGCACAAGTTTGTTCTACGCAACTGGCACAAGTTTGTTCTACGCAACTGGAAAATGTTTGTTCTACGCAACTGGCACAAGTTTGTTCTACGCAACTGGCTCAAGTTTGTTCTACGCAACTGGCACAAGTTTGTTCAACGCAACTGGCACAAGTTTGTTCAACGCAACTGGTACAAGTTTGTTTGACACAACTGGCAAAAGTTTGTTTAACGCAACTAGCACAAGTTTGTTTGATGCAACTGGCCCAAGTTTGTTCAACGCAACTGGCACAAGTTTGTAGTTCGCAACTGACACAAGTATGTTCTACGTAACTGGCACAAGTTTGTCCGACTCAACTGGCACAATTTTGTTCAACGCAACTGGCACAAGTTTGTTCTACGCAACTGGCCCAAGTTTGTTTGACGCAACTGGCAGAAGTTTGTTCTATGCAACTGGCACAAGTTTGTTCCACGTAACGGGCACAAGTTTGTTCTACGCAACTGGCACAAGTTTGTTTGACAAAACTGGCACAAGTTTGTTTTACGTAACTGGCAAAAGTTTGTTCTGCGCAACTGGCACAAGTTTGTTCGACGCAAGTGGCACAAGTTTGTTCTATGCAACTGGCACAAGTTTGTTCTACGCAACTGGCACAAGTTTGTTCTACGCAACTGGCACAAGTTTGTTCTACGCAACTGCCACAAGTTTGTTCTACGCAACTGGCACAAGTTTGTTCTACACAACTAGCTCAAGTTTGTTCTGCGCAACTGGCACAAGTTTGTTCAACGCAACTGGCACAAGTTTGTTCAACGCAACAGGCAAAAGTTTGTTTAACGAAACTAGCCCAAGTTTGTTTGACGCAAGTGGCCCAAGTTTGTTCAACGCAACTGGCACAAGTTTGTAGTTCACAACTGGCACAAGTATGTTCTACGTAACTGGCACAAGTTTGTTTGACACAACTGGCACAATTTTGTTCGACGCAACTGGCCCAAGTTTGTTTGACGCAACTGGCAAAAGTTTGTTTGACACAACTGGCACAAGTTTGTTCTACGCAACTGGCACAAGTTTTTTCGACGCAACTGGCACAAGTTTGTCCGACGCAACTGGCATAAGTTTGTTCTACGCAACTGGCACAAGTTTGTTCGACGCAATTGGCACAAGTTTGTCCGACGCAACTGTCAAAAGTGTGTTCGACGCAACTGGCACAAGTTTGTTCGATGCAACTGGCACAAGTTTGTTCTACGCAACTGGCACAAGTTTGTTCTATGCAACTGGCATAAATTTGTTTGACGCAACTGGCCCAAGTTTGTTTGACGCAACTGGGAAAAGTTTGTTTGACACAACTGGCACAAAGTTTGTTCTACGCAACTGGCACAAGTTTGTTCGACGCAACTGGCCCAACTTTGTTTGACGCAACTGGCAAAAGTTTGTTTGAAACAACTGGCACAAGTTTTTTCAGCGCAACTGGCACAATTTTGTTCTACGCAACTGGCACACGTTTGTTCTACGCAACTGCCTCAAGTTTGTTCTACGCAACTGGCACAAGTTTGTTTGACGCAACTGGCACAAGTTTGTTCTATGCAACTGGCACAAGTTCGTTTGACGCAACTGGCACAAGTTTGTTCTACGCAACTGGCACAAGTTTGTTCTACGCAACTGGCACAAGTTTGTTCTACGCAACTGGCACAAGTTTGTTCGACACAACTGGCACAAGTTTGTTCTACGTAACTGGCACAAGTTTGTTCTACGCAAATGGCACAAGTTTGTTCTACGCAACTGGCACAAGTTTTTTCTACGCAACTGGCACAAGTTTGTTTGACACAACTAGCACAAGTTTGTTCTACGTAACTGGCACAAGTTTGTTCAACGCAACCGGCACAAGTTTGTTCGACGCAACTGGCACACGTTTGTTTGACACAACTGGCACTAGTTTGTTCTATGCAACTGGCACAAGTTTGTTAAACGCAACTGGCACTAGTTTGTTTGACGCAACTGGCACAAGTTTGTTCTACGCAACTGGCACAAGTTTGTTCGACGCAACTGGCACAAGTTTGTTCTGCGCAACTGGCACAAATTTATTTGATGCAACTGGCACAAGTTTCTTTGACGCAACTGGCACAAGTTTGTTTGACGCAAGTGGCACAAGTTTGTAGTTCTCAACTGGCACAAGTTTGTTCTACGCAACTGGCACAAGTTTGTTTGACGCAACTGGCACAAGTTTGTCCTACGAAACTGGCACAAGTTTGTAGTTCGCAACTGGCATAAGTTTGTTCTACGCAACTGGCCCAAGTTTGTTTGACCCAACTGGCACAAGTTTGTTCTACGCAACTAGCACAAGTTTGTTCTACGCAACTGGCACAAGTTTGTTCTACGCAACTAGCACAAGTTTGTTCTACGCAACTGGCACAAGTTTGTTCTACGCAACTGGCACAAAGTTGTTCTACGCAACTGGCACAATTTTGTTCTATGCAATTTGCACAAAGTTGTTCTACATAATTGGCACAAGTTTATTTGACGCAACTGGAACAAGTTTATTTGACGCAACTGTCACAAGTTTCTTTGACGCAACTGGCACAAGTTTGTCCTACGCAAGTGGCACAAGATTGTAGTTCGCAACTGGCGCAAGTTTGTTCTACGCAACTGGCAAAAGTTTGTTTGACGCAACTGGCACAAGTTTGTCCTACGAAACTGGCACAAGTTTGTAGTTCGCAACTGGCACAAGTTTTTTCTACGCAACTGGCCCAAGTTTGTTTGACGCAACTGGCACAAGTTTGTTCTACTCAACTGACACAAGTTTGTTCTACGCAACTGGCACAAGTTTGTTCTACGCAACTAGCACAAGTTTGTTCTACGCAACTGGCACAAGTTTGTTCTACGCAACTGGCACAAAGTTGTTCTACGCAACTGGCACAATTTTGTTCTATGCAACAGGCACAAGTTTATTCTTCGCAACTGGCACAAGATTGTTTGACGCAGCTGGCACAAGTTTGTTCTACGCAACTGGCACAATTTTGTTCTACGCAACTGGCCCAAGTTTGTTTGACAAAACTGGCACAAGTTTGTTCTACGCAACTGGCACAAGATTGTTCTACACAACTGGCACAAGTTTGTTCTATGCAACTGGCACAAGTTTGTTCGACACAACTGGCACAAGTTTGTTCTACGTAACTGGCACAAGTTTGTTCTACGCAAATGGCACAAGTTTGTTCTACGCAACTGGCACAAGTTTTTTCTACGCAACTGGCACAAGTTTGTTTGACACAACTAGCACAAGTTTGTTCGACGTAACTGGCACAAGTTTGTTCAACGCAACTGGCACAAGTTTGTTCGACGCAACTGGCACACGTTTGTTTGACACAACTGGCACAAGTTTGTTCTATGCAACTGGCACAAGTTTGTTAAACGCAACTGGCACTAGTTTGTTTGACGCAACTGGCACAAGTTTGTTCTACGCAACTGGCACAAGTTTGTTCGACGCAACTGGCACAAGTATGTTTGATGCAACTGGCACAGGTTTGTTCAACGCAACTGGCACAAGTTTGTTCTACGCAACTTTCACAAGTTTGTTCTGCGCAACTGGCACAAATTTATTTGATGCAACTGGCACAAGTTTCTTTGACGCAACTGGCACAAGTTTGTTTGACGCAAGTGGCACAAGTTTGTAGTTCTCAACTGGCACAAGTTTGTTCTACGCAACTGGCACAAGTTTGTTTGACTCAACTGGCACAAGTTTGTCCTACGAAACTGGCACAAGTTTGTAGTTCGCCACTGGCATAAGTTTGTTCTACGCAACTGGCCCAAGTTTGTTTGACCCAACTGGCACAAGTTTGTTCTACGCAACTGACACAAGTTTGTTCTACGCAACTAGCACAAGTTTGTTCTACGCAACTAGCACAAGTTTGTTCTACGCAACTGGCACAAGTTTGTTCTACGCAACTGGCACAAAGTTGTTCAACGCAACTGGCACAATATTGTTCTATGCAACTGGCACAAAGTTGTTCTACGTAACTGGCACAAGTTTATTTGACACAACTGGAACAAGTTTATTTGACGCAACTGGCACAAGTTTGTCCTACGCAAGTGGCACAAGATTGTAGTTCGCAACTGGCGCAAGTTTGTTCTACGCAACTGGCAAAAGTTTGTTTGACGCAACTGGCACAAGTTTGTCCTACGAAACTGGCACAAGTTTGTAGTTCGCAACTGGCACAAGTTTGTTCTACACAACTGGCACAAGTTTGTTCTACGCAACTGGCACAAGTTTGTTCCACGGAACTGGCACAAGTTTGTTCGACGCAACTGGCACAAGTTTCTTCTACGCAACTGGCACAAGTTTGTTTGAAGCAATTGGCACAAGTTTGTTTGACGTAACTGGCACAAGTTTGTTCTACGCAACTGGCCCAAGTTTGTTTGACGCAACTGGCAAAAGTTTGTTCTTTGCAACTGGCACAAGTTTGTTCCACCTAACGGGCACAAGTTTGTTCTACGCAACTGGCACAAGTTTGTTTGACAAAACTGGCACAAGTTTGTTCTACGCAACTGGCAAAAGTTTGTTCTGCGCAACTGGCACAAGTTTGTTCGACGCAAGTGGCAAAAGTTTGTTCTATGCAACTGGTATAAGTTTGTTCTACGCAACTGGCACAAGTTTGTTCGATGCAACTGGCACAAGTTGTTTGACGCAACTGGCACAAGTTTGTTCGACGCAACTGGCACAAGTTTGTTCGACGCAACTGGCACAAGTTTGTTTAACGCAACTGGCACAAGTTTATTCGACCCAACTGGCACAAGTTTGTTTGACACAACTGGCACAAGTTTTTTTGACGAAACTGGCACAAGGTTGTTTGACGCAATTGGCACAAGTCTGTTTGACGCTACTATCAAAAGGGTGTTCTACAAAACTGGCACAAGTTTGTTCTATGCAACTGGCACAAGTTTGTTCTACGCAACTGGCACAAGTTTGTTCTACGCAACTGGCACAAGTTTGTTTGATGCAACTGGCACAAGTTTGTTTGATGCAACTGGCACAAGGTTGTTTGACGCAACTGGCACAAGGTTGTTCTACAAAACTGGCACAAGTTTGTTCTATGCAACTGGCACAAGTTTGTTCTACGCAACTGGCACAAGTTTGTTCTACGCAACTGGCACAAGTTTGTTCTACGCAACTGCCACAAGTTTGTTCTACGCAACTGGCACAAGTTTGTTCTACGCAACTGGCCCAAGTTTGTTTGACGCAACTGGCACAAGTTTGTTTGACACAACTGGCACAAGTTTGTTCTACGCAACTGTCACAAGTTTGTTCGGCGAAACTGGCACAAGTTTGTTTGACGCAACTGGCACAAGTTTGTTCGACGCAACTGGCACAAGTTTGTTCTACGCAACTGGCACAAGTCTGTTCTATGCAACTAGCACAAGTTTGTTCTATGGAACTGGCACAAGTTTGTTCTACGCAACTGGCACAAGTTTGTCTGACACAACTGGCACAAGTTTGTTCTACGTAACTGGCACAAGTTTGTTCTATGCAACTGGCACAAGTTTGTTCGACGCAACTGGCAAAAGTTTGTTTTATGCAACTGGCACAAGTTTGTTTGACACAACTGGCACAAGTTTGTTCTTCGCAACTGGCACAAATTTGTTCGACGCAATTGGCACAAGTTTGTCCGACGCAACTGGCACAAGTGTGTTCGACGCAACTGGCACAAGTTTGTTCGATGCAACTGGCACAAGTTTGTTCTACGCAACTGGCACAAGTTTGTTCTATGCAACTGGCATAAATTTGTTTGACGCAACTTGCACAAGTTTGTTTGATGCAACTGGCACAAGGTTGTTTGACGCAACTGGCACAAGGTTGCTCTACACAACTGGCACAAGTTTGTTCTATGCAACTGGCACAAGTTTCTTCGATGCAACTGGCACAAGTTTCTTCGACGCAACTGGCACAAGTTTGTTCGACGCAACTGGCCCAAACTTGTTTGACGCAACTGGCAGAAGTTTGATTGACACAACTAGCACAAGTTTGTTCTACGCAACTGGCACAAGTGTGTTCGACGCAACTGGCACAAGTTTGTTCGTTGCAATAGGCACAAGTTTGTTCTAAGCAACTGGCACAAGTTTGTTCTACGCAACTGGCACAAGTTTGTTTGATGCAACTGGCACAAGTTTGTTCATCGCAACTGACACAAGTTTGTTCTACGCAACTGGCCCAAGTTTGTTCTTCCCAACTGGAACAAGTTTGTTCTATGCAACTGGCACAAGTTTGTTCGACGCAACTGGCACAAGTTTGTTCTACGCAACTAGCACAAATTTGTTCTACGCAACTGGCACAAGTTTTTTGACGCAAATGGCACAAGTTTGTTGTACGCAACTGGCACAAGTTTGTTGTACGCAACTGGCACAAGTTTGTTGTACGCAACTGGCACAAGTTTGTTGTACGCAACTGGCACAAGTTTGTTCTACGCGACTGGCACAAGTTTGTTCTACGCAACTGGCACAAGTTTGTTTGATGCAACTGGCCCAAGTTTGTTTGACGCAACTGGCAAAAGTTTGTTTGAAACAACTGGCACAAGTTTGTTCTACGCAACTGTCACAAGTTTGTTCAACGCAACTAGCACAAGTTTGTCAAACGCAACTGGCACAACTTTGTTCGATCAACTGGCACAAGTTTTTTCGACGCAACTGGCACAAGTTTGTTCTACGCAACTGGAAAATGTTTGTTCTACGCAACTGGCACAAGTTTGTTCTACGCAACTGGCACAAGTTTGTTCTACGCAACTGGAAAATGTTTGTTCTACGCAACTGGCACAAGTTTGTTCTACGCAACTGGCTCAAGTTTGTTCTACGCAACTGGCACAAGTTTGTTCAACGCAACTGGCACAAGTTTGTTCAACGCAACTGGTACAAGTTTGTTTGACACAACTGGCAAAAGTTTGTTTAACGCAACTAGCACAAGTTTGTTTGATGCAACTGGCCCAAGTTTGTTCAACGCAACTGGCACAAGTTTGTAGTTCGCAACTGACACAAGTATGTTCTACGTAACTGGCACAAGTTTGTCCGACTCAACTGGCACAATTTTGTTCAACGCAACTGGCCCAAGTTTGTTTGACGCAACTGGCAAAAGTTTGTTTGACACAACTGGCACAAGTTTGTTCTACGCAACTGGCGCAAGTTTGTTCGACGCAACTGGCACAAGTTTGTCAGACGCAACTGGCATAAGTTTGTTCTACGCAACTGGCACAAGTTTGTTCGACGCAATTGGCACAAGTATGTCCGACGCAACTGTCACAAGTGTTTTCGACGCAACTGGCACAAGTTTGTTCGGTGCAACTGGCACAAGTTTGTTCTACGCAACTGGCACAAGTTTGTTCTATGCAACTGGCATAAATTTGTTTGATGCAACTGGCCCAAGTTTGTTTGATGCAACTAGGAAAAGTTTGTTTGACACAACTGGCACAAAGTTTGTTCTACGCAACTGGCACAAGTTTGTTCGACGCAACTGGCCCAAGTTTGTTTGACGCAACTGACAAAAGTTTGTTTGAAACAACTGGCACAAGTTTGTTCAGCGCAACTGGCACAATTTTGTTCTACGCAACTGGCACACGTTTGTTCTACGCAACTGCCTCAAGTTTGTTCTACGCAACTGGCACAAGTTTGTTTGACGCAACTGGCACAAGTTTGTTCTATGCAACTGGCACAAGTTTGTTTGACGCAACTGGCACAAGTTTGTTCTACACAACTGGCACAAGTTTGTTCTACGCAACTGGCACAAGTTTGTTCTACGCAACTGGCACAAGTTTGTTTGACATAACTGGCACAAGTTTGTGCTACGTAACTGGCACAAGTTTGTTCTACGCAACTGGCATAAGTTTGTTCTACGCAACTGGCACAAGTTTGTTTGACACAACTAGCACAAGTTTGTTCTACGTAACTGGCACAAGTTTGTTCTACGCAACTGGCACAAGTTTGTTCGATGCAACTGGCACATGTTTGTTTGACACAACTGGCACAAGTTTGTTCTACGCAACTGGCACAAGTTTGTTAAACGCAACTGGCACTAGTTTGTTTGACGCAACTGGCACAAGTTTGTTCTACGCAACTGGCACAACTTTGTTTGATGCAACTGGCACAAGTTTGTTCGACGCAACTGGCACAAGTTTGTTCAACGCAACTGGCACAAGTTTGTTCGACGCAACTGGCACAAGTTTGTTCTACGCAACTTTCACAAGTTTGTTCTGCGCAACTGGCAAAAGTTTATTTGATGCAACTGGCACAAGTTTCTTTGACGCAACTGGCACAAGTTTGTCCTACGCAAGTGGCACAAGTTTGTAGTTCTCAACTGGCACAAGTTTGTTCTATGCAACTGGCACAAGTTTGTTTGACGCAACTGGCACAAGTTTGTCCTACAAAACTGGCACAAGTTTGTAGTTCGCAACTGGCACAAGTTTGTTCTACGCAACTGGCCCAAGTTTGTTTGACGCAACTGGCACAAGTTTGTTCTACGCAACTGACACAAGTTTGTTCTACGCAACTGGCACAAGTTTGTTCTACGCAACTAGCACAAGTTTGTTCTACGCAATTGGCACAAGTTTATTCTACGCAACTGGCACAAAGTTGTTCTATGCAACTGGCACAATTTTGTTCTATGCAACTGGCACAAAGTTGTTCTACGTAACTGGCACAAGTTTATTTGACGCAACTGGAACAAGTTTATTTGACGCAACTGTCACAATTTTCTTTGACGCAACTGGCACAAGTTTGTCCTACGCAAGTGGCACAAGTTTGTATTTCGCAACTAGCGCAAGTTTGTTCTACGCAACTGGCACAAGTTTGTTTGACGCAACTGGCACAAGTTTGTCCTACGAAACTGGCACAAGTTTGTAGTTCGCAACTGGCACAAGTTTGTTCTACGCAACTGGCCCAAGTTTGTTTGACGCAACTGGCACAAGTTTGTTCTACGCAACTGACACAAGTTTGTTCTACGCAACTGGAACAAGTTTGTTCTTCGCAACTAGCACAAGTTTGTTCTACGCAACTGGCACAATTTTGTTCTATGCAACAGGCACAAGTTTGTTCTTCGCAAATGGCACAAGATTGTTTGACGCAACTGGCACAAGTTTGTTCTACGCAACTGGCACAAGTTTGTTCTACGCAACTGGCCCAAGTTTGTTTGATGCAAGTGGCACAAGTTTGTTCTACGCAACAGGCACAAGATTGTTCTACACAACTGGCACAAGTTTGTTCTACGCAACTGGCAATAGTTTGTTCCACGGAACTGGAACAAGTTTGTTCGACGCAACTGGCACAAGTTTATTTGATGCAACTGGCACAAGTTTGTTCTATGCAACTGGCACAAACTTGTTTGTCGCAATTGGCACAAGTTTGTTTTCGCAAGTGGCCCAAGTTTCTTCTACGCAACTGGCACAAGTTTGTTCTATGCAACTGGCAGAAGTTTGTTCGACGCAACTGGCACAAGTTTGTTCAACGCAACTGGCACAAGTTTGTTCTTCGCAACTGGCACAAGATTTTTCAACGCAACTGGCACAAGTTTGTTCAAAGCAACTGGCACAAGTTTGTTCGACGCAACTGGCCCAAGTTTGTTTGACGCAACTGGCAAAAGTTTGTTTGAAACAACTCTCACAAGTTTGTTCTACGCAACTGGCACAAGTTTGTTCTATGCAACTGGCACAAGTTTCTTTTATGCAACTGGCAGAAGTTTGTTTGACGCAACTCACACAAGTTTGTTCTATGCAACTGGCACAAGTTTGTTTTACGCAACTGGCAAAGGTTTGTTCTACATAACTGGCACAAGTTTGTTCTACGCAACTGGCACAAGTTTGTTCTACACAACTGACACAAGTTTGTTTGACACAACTGGCACAAGTTTGTTCTACGCAACTGGCAAAAGTTTGTTCTACGCAAGTGGCACAAGTTTGTTCGACGCAAGTGGCACAAGTTTGTTTGACACAACTGGCACAGTTTGTTCTACGCAACTGGCACAAGTTTGTTCGATGCAACTGGCACAAGTTTGTTTGACGCAACTGGCACAAGCTTGTTCGACACAAGTGGCACAAGTTTGTTCGAAGCAAATGGCACAAGTTTGTTCGACGCAACTGTCAAAAGTTTGTTTAACGCAACTGGCACAAGTTTATTCGACCCAACAGGCAAAAGTTTGTTTGACTCAACTGGCACAAGTTTTTTTGATGCAACTGGCACAAGTTTGTTTGACGCAACTGGCACAAGATTGTTTGACGCAACTGGCACAAGGTTGTTCTACACAACTGGCACAAGTTTGTTCGATGCAACTGACACAAGTTTGTTTGACGCAACTGGCACAAGTTTGTTTGACAAAACTGGCACAAGTTTGTTCTACGTAACTGGCACAAGTTTGCTCTACGCAACTGGCACAAGTTTGTTCTACGCAACTGGCACAAGTTTGTTTTATGCAACTGGCACAAGTTTCTTTGACGAAACTGGCACAAGTTTGTTCGACGCAACTGGCCCAAGATTGTTTGACGCAACTGGCACAAGTTTGTTTGACAAAACTGGCACAAGTTTGTTCTACGTAACTGGCACAAGTTTGTTTGACGCAACTGGCACAAGTTTGTTCGACGCAACTGGCACAAGTTTGTTTTATGCAACTGGCACAAGTTTGTTTGACACAACTGGCAGAAGTTTGTTCTACGCAACTGGCACAAGTTTGTTCGACGCAATTGGCACAAGTTGTCCGACACAACTGGCACAAGTGTGTTCGACGCAACTGGCACAAGTTTGTTCAATGCAACTGGCACAAGTTTGGTCTACGCAACTGGCACAAGTTTGTTCTATGCAACTGGCATAAATTTGTTTGACGCAACTGGCACAAGTCTGTTTGACTTAACTGGCACAAGTTTGTTCTGCGCAACTGGCACAAATTTGTTCCACGCAACTGGCACAAGTTTGTTCGATGCATCTGGCACAAGTTTGTTCTACGCAACTGGCTCAAGTTTGTTTTACGCAACTGGCAAAAGTTTGTTCTACGCAACTGGCACAAGTTTTTTTGATGCAACTGGCACAAGTTTGTTTGACGCAACTGGCACAAGTTTGTTTGACGCAACTGGCACAAGTTTGTTTGACGCAACTGGCACAAGTTTGTTTGACGCAACTGGCACAAGCTTGTTTGAAGCAACTGGCACAAGTTTGTTCGGAGCAACTGGCACAAGTTTGTTTGACGAAACTGGCACAAGTTTGTTTGACGCAACTGGCACAAGTTTGTTTGACACAAGAGGCACAAGTTTGTTTGACGCAACTGGCACAAGTTTGTTTGACGCAACTGGCACATGTTTTTTTTTTTACGCAACTGGCACAATTTTTCTCGAAGCAACTGGCACAAGTTTGTTCACCATATCTGGCACAAGTTTGTTCGACGCAACTGGCACAAGTTTGTTCGACGCAAATGGCACAAGTTTGTTTGACGCAACTGGCACAAGTTTCTTCGACGCAACTGGCACAAGTTTGTTCGACGCAACTGGCACAAGTTTGTTTGACGCAACTGGCACAAGTTTGTTCTACGCAACTGGCACAAGTTTGTTCTATGCAACTGGCACTAGTTTGTTCTATGCAACTGGCATAAGTTTGTTTGATGCAACTGGTACAAGTTTGTTCTAAGCAACTGGCACAAGTTTGTTCGACACAACTGGCACAAGTTTGTTCTACGCAATTCTTACTAGTTTGTTGTACACAACTGGCACAAGTTTGTTTGACAAAACTGGCACAAGTTTGTTCTACGCAAATGGCAAATGTTTGTTCTACGCATCTGGCACAAGTTTGTTCTACGCAACTGGCACAAGTTTGTTCTACGCAACTGGCACAAGTTTGTTCGACACAACTGGCACAAGTTTGTTCTACGTAACTGGCACAAGTTTGTTCTACGCAAATGGCACAAGTTTGTTCTACGCAACTGGCACAAGTTTTTTCTACGCAACTGGCACAAGTTTGTTTGACACAACTAGCACAAGTTTGTTCTACGAAACTGGCACAAGTTTGTTCAACGCAACCGGCACAAGTTTGTTCGACGCAACTGGCACACGTTTGTTTGACACAACTGGCACTAGTTTGTTCTATGCAACTGGCACAAGTTTGTTAAACGCAACTGGCACTAGTTTGTTTGACGCAACTGGCACAAGTTTGTTCTACGCAACTGGCACAAGTTTGTTCGACGCAACTGGCACAAGTTTGTTCTGCGCAACTGGCACAAATTTATTTGATGCAACTGGCACAAGTTTCTTTGACGCAACTGGCACAAGTTTGTTTGACGCAAGTGGCACAAGTTTGTAGTTCTCAACTGGCACAAGTTTGTTCTACGCAACTGGCACAAGTTTGTTTGACGCAACTGGCACAAGTTTGTCCTACGAAACTGGCACAAGTTTGTAGTTCGCAACTGGCATAAGTTTGTTCTACGCAACTGGCCCAAGTTTGTTTGACCCAACTGGCACAAGTTTGTTCTACGCAACTGACACAAGTTTGTTCTATGCAACTGGCACAAGTTTGTTCTACGCAACTAGCACAAGTTTGTTCTACGCAACTGGCACAAGTTTGTTCTACGCAACTGGCACAAAGTTGTTCTACGCAACTGGCACAATTTTGTTCTATGCAACTGGCACAAAGTTGTTCTACGTAATTGGCACAAGTTTATTTGACGCAACTGGAACAAGTTTATTTGACGCAACTGTCACAAGTTTCTTTGACGCAACTGGCACAAGTTTGTCCTACGCAAGTGGCACGAGATTGTAGTTCGCAACTGGCGCAAGTTTGTTCTACGCAACTGGCAAAAGTTTGTTTGACGCAACTGGCACAAGTTTGTCCTACGAAACTGGCACAAGTTTGTAGTTCGCAACTGGCACAAGTTTTTTCTACGCAACTGGCCAAAGTTTGTTTGACGCAACTGGCACAAGTTTGTTCTACTCAACTGACACAAGTTTGTTCTACGCAACTGGCACAAGTTTGTTCTACGCAACTAGCACAAGTTTGTTCTACGCAACTGGCACAAGTTTGTTCTACGCAACTGGAACAAGTTTGTTCTTCGCAACTAGCACAAGTTTGTTCTACGCAACTGGCACAATTTTGTTCTATGCAACAGGCACAAGTTTGTTCTTCGCAAATGGCACAAGATTGTTTGACGCAACTGGCACAAGTTTGTTCTACGCAACTGGCACAAGTTTGTTCTACGCAACTGGCCCAAGTTTGTTTGATGCAAGTGGCACAAGTTTGTTCTACGCAACTGGCACAAGATTGTTCTACACAACTGGCACAAGTTTGTTCTACGCAACTGGCAATAGTTTGTTCCACGGAACTGGAACAAGTTTGTTCGACGCAACTGGCACAAGTTTATTTGATGCAACTGGCATAAGTTTGTTCTACGCAACTGGCACAAACTTGTTTGTCGCAATTGGCACAAGTTTGTTTTCGCAAATGGCCCAAGTTTCTTCTACGCAACTGGCACAAGTTTGTTCTATGCAACTGGCAGAAGTTTGTTCGACGCAACTGGCACAAGTTTGTTCAACGCAACTGGCACAAGTTTGTTCTTCGCAACTGGCACAAGATTTTTCAACGCAACTGGCACAAGTTTGTTCAAAGCAACTGGCACAAGTTTGTTCGACGCAACTGGCCCAAGTTTGTTTGACGCAACTGGCAAAAGTTTGTTTGAAACAACTCTCACAAGTTTGTTCTACGCAACTGGCACAAGTTTGTTCTATGCAACTGGCACAAGTTTCTTTTATGCAACTGGCAGAAGTTTGTTTGACGCAACTCACACAAGTTTGTTCTATGCAACTGGCACAAGTTTGTTCTACGCAACTGGCAAAGGTTTGTTCTACATAACTGGCACAAGTTTGTTCTACGCAACTGGCACAAGTTTGTTCTACACAACTGACACAAGTTTGTTTGACACAACTGGCACAAGTTTGTTCTACGCAACTGGCAAAAGTTTGTTCTACGCAAGTGGCACAAGTTTGTTCGACGCAAGTGGCACAAGTTTGTTTGACACAACTGGCACAGTTTGTTCTACGCAACTGGCACAAGTTTGTTCGATGCAACTGGCACAAGTTTGTTTGACGCAACTGGCACAAGCTTGTTCGACACAAGTGGCACAAGTTTGTTCGAAGCAAATGGCACAAGTTTGTTCGACGCAACTGTCAAAAGTTTGTTTAACGCAACTGGCACAAGTTTATTCGACCCAACAGGCAAAAGTTTGTTTGACTCAACTGGCACAAGTTTTTTTGATGCAACTGGCACAAGTTTGTTTGACGCAACTGGCACAAGATTGTTTGACGCAACTGGCACAAGGTTGTTCTACACAACTGGCACAAGTTTGTTCGATGCAACTGACACAAGTTTGTTTGACGCAACTGGCACAAGTTTGTTTGACAAAACTGGCACAAGTTTGTTCTATGTAACTGGCACAAGTTTGCTCTACGCAACTGGCACAAGTTTGTTCTACGCAACTGGCACAAGTTTGTTTTATGCAACTGGCACAAGTTTCTTTGACGAAACTGGCACAAGTTTGTTCGACGCAACTGGCCCAAGATTGTTTGACACAACTGGCACAAGTTTGTTTGACAAAACTGGCACAAGTTTGTTCTACGTAACTGGCACAAGTTTGTTTGACGCAACTGTCACAAGTTTGTTCGACGCAACTGGCACAAGTTTGTTTTATGCAACTGGCACAAGTTTGTTTGACACAACTGGCAGAAGTTTGTTCTACGCAACTGGCACAAGTTTGTTCGACGCAATTGGCACAAGTTGTCCGACACAACTGGCACAAGTGTGTTCGACGCAACTGGCACAAGTTTGTTCAATGCAACTGGCACAAGTTTGGTCTACGCAACTGGCACAAGTTTTATTCTATGCAACTGGCATAAATTTGTTTGACGCAACTGGCACAAGTCTGTTTGACTTAACTGGCACAAGTTTGTTCTGCGCAACTGGCACAAATTTGTTCCACGCAACTGGCACAAGTTTGTTCGATGCATCTGGCACAAGTTTGTTCTACGCAACTGGCTCAAGTTTGTTTTACGCAACTGGCAAAAGTTTGTTCTACGCAACTGGCACAAGTTTGTTTGACGCAAGTGGCACAAGTTTGTTCTACGCAACTGGCATAAGTTTGTTTGATGCAACTGGCACAAGCTTGTTCTACGCAACTGGCACAAGTTTGTTGGACACAACTGGCACAAGTTTGTTCTACGCAACTGGCACAATTTTGTTGGACGCAACTGGCACAAGTTTGTTCGACACAACTGGCACAAGTTTGTTCTACGCAACTGGCACAATTTTGTTGGACACAACTGGCAGAAGTTTGTTCTACGCAACTGGCACAAGTTTGTTCGACGCAATTGGCACAAGTTGTCCGACACAACTGGCACAAGTGTGTTCGACGCAACTGGCACAAGTTTGTTCAATGCAACTGGCACAAGTTTGGTCTACGCAACTGGCACAAGTTTGTTCTATGCAACTGGCATAAATTTGTTTGACGCAACTGGCACAAGTCTGTTTGACTTAACTGGCACAAGTTTGTTCTGCGCAACTGGCACAAATTTGTTCCACGCAACTGGCACAAGTTTGTTCGATGCATCTGGCACAAGTTTGTTCTACGCAACTGGCTCAAGTTTGTTTTACGCAACTGGCAAAAGTTTGTTCTACGCAACTGGCACAAGTTTGTTTGACGCAAGTGGCACAAGTTTGTTCTACGCAACTGGCATAAGTTTGTTTGATGCAACTGGCACAAGCTTGTTCTACGCAACTGGCACAAGTTTGTTGGACACAACTGGCACAAGTTTGTTCTACGCAACTGGCACAATTTTGTTGGACGCAACTGGCACAAGTTTGTTCGACACAACTGGCACAAGTTTGTTCTACGCAACTGGCACAATTTTGTTGGATGCAACTGGCACAAGTTTGTTCGACGCAACTGGCACAAATTTGTTTGACGCAACTGGCACAAGTTTGTTCTACGCAACTGGCACAAGTTTGTTCTATGCAACTGGCACTAGTTTGTTCTAGGCAACTGGCACAAATTTGTTTGACGCAACTGGCACATGTTTGTTCTACCCAACTGGCACAAGTTTGTTCGACGCAACTGGCACAAGTTTGTTCTACGCAACTGGCACAAGTTTGTTTGACACAACTGGCACAAGTTTGTTCTAAGCAACTGGCCCAAGTTTGTTCGACGGAACTGGCGCAAGTTTGTTCGACGCAACTGGCACAAGTTTGTTCGACGCAACTGGCACAAGTTTGTTCGATGCAACTGGTACAAGTTTGTTTAACGTAACTGGCACAAGTTTCTTCTACCCAACTGGCACAAGTTTGTTTGACACAACTGGCACAAGTTTGTTCGACACAACTGGCACAAGTTTGTTTGACGCAATTGGCAAAAGTTTGTTTGACGCAACTGGCACAAGTTTGTTCTACGCAACATGCACAAGTTTGTTCTACGCAACTGGCACAAGTTTGTTTGACGCAACTGGCACAAGTTTGTTCTATGGAACTGGCAAAAGTTTGTTTGACGCAACTGGCACAAGTTTGTTCTACGCAACATGCACAAGTTTGTTCTAAGCAACTGGCACAAGTTTGTTTGACTCAACTGGCACAAGTTTGTTCTATGCAACTGGCACTAGTTTGTTTGATGCAACTGGCACAAGTTTGTTCGACGCAACTGGCCCAAGTTTGTTTGACGTAACTGCCACAAGTTTGTTCGACGCAACTGGCACAAGTTTTTTCGACTCAATTGGCACAAGTTTGTTTGACACAACTGGCACAAGTTTGTTTGATGCCTCTGGAACAAGTTTGTTTGACGTAACTAGCACAAGTTTGTTTGAAGCAACTGGCACAAGTTTGTTTGACGCACCTGGCACAAGTTTGTTCTACGCAACTGGCACAATTTTGTTGGACGCAACTGGCACAAGTTTGTTCGACGCAACTGGCACAAGTTTGTTCTACAAACTAGCACAAGTTTGTTAGACGCAACTGGCACAAGAATGTTCTACGCAACTGGCACAAGTTTGTTCTACGCAACTGGCACAAGTTTGTTTGACGCAACTGGCACAAGGTTGTTCTACGCAACTGACACAAGTTTGTTGGGTGCCACTGACACAAGTTTGTTCGACGAAACTGGCCCAAGTTTTTTTGACGCAACTGGCACAAGTTTCTTAGACGAAACTGGCACAAGTTTGTTCAACGCATCTGGCACAACTTTTTTCGACTCAATTGGCACGAGTTCGTTTTGCGCAACTGGAACAAGTTTGTTTGACGCAACTGACACAAGTTTGTTTGACGCAACTGGCACAAGTTTGCTTGATGCAACTGGCACAAGTTTATTTGACGCAACTGGCACAAGTTTTCTCGACGAAACTGGCACAAGTTTGTGCGCCGTAACTGGCACAAGTTTGTTCGACGCAACTGGCACAAGTTTGTTTGACACAACTGGCACAAGTTTGTTCTACATAATTGGCACAAGTTTGTTCTATGCAACTGGCACAAGTTTGTTCTTCGCAACTGGCACAAGTTTGTTCGACGCAACTGGCACAAGTTTGTTTGACGCAACTGCCACAAGTTTGTTTGACGCAACTGGCACAAGTTTGTTTGATGCAACTGGCACAAGGTTTCTCTATGCAACTGGCACAAGTTTGTTCTATGCAAATGGCTCAAGTTTGTTTGATGCAACTGGCACAAGTTTGTTTGATGCAACAGTTACAAGTTTGTTCTACATAACTAGCACAAGTTTGTTGTACACAACTGGCACAAGTTTGTTTGACACAACTGGCACAAGTTTGTTCTACGCAAATGGCAAAAGTTTGTTCTACGCATCTGGCAAAAGTTTGTTCTATACAACTAGCACTAGTTTGTTTGACGCAACTGGCACAAATTTGTTTGACGCAACTGGGACATGTTTGTTTTACCCAACAGGCACAAGTTTGTTCGACACAACTGGCACAAGTATGTTCTACACAACTCGCACAAGTTTGTTTGACACAAGTGGCACAAGTTTGTTCTAAGCACCTGGCACAAGTTTGTTCGACGGAACTGGTGCACGTTTGTTTGACGCAACTGGCACAAGTTTGTTCGACGCAACTGGCACAAATTTGTACGACGCAACTGGTACAAGTTTGTTTACCGTAACTGGCACAAGTTTGTTCGACCCAACTGGCAAAAGTTTGTTTCACACAACTGGCACAATTTTGTTCGACGCAACTGGCACAAGTTTGTTTGACGCAACTGGCACAAGTTTGTTTGACGCAACTGGCACAAGGTTGTTCTACGCAACATGTACAAGTTTGTTCTAAGCAACTGGCACAAGTTTGTTTGACGCAACTGGCACAAATTTGTTCTTTGCAACTGGCACTAGTTTGTTCGATGCAACTGCCAAAAGTTTGTTCGACGCAACTGGCACAAGTTTGTTTGACGCAACTGGCACAAGTTTGTTAGACGCAACTGGCACAAGTTTGTTCAACGCAACTGGCACAAGTTTTTTTGAATCAATTGGCACAAGTTTGTTTGACGCAACTGGCACAAGTTTGTTTGACGCAAGGGGCACAAGTTTGTTTGACGCAACTGGCACAAGTTTGTTTGACGCAAAAGGCACAAGTTTATTTGACGCAACTGGAACAACTTTTTTCGATGCAACTGGCACAAGTTTGTTCGCCATAACTGGCACAAGTTTGTTAGACGCAACTGGCACAAGTTTGTTCGGCGCAACTGGCACAAGTTTGTTTGAAGCAACTGGCACAAGTTTCTTCGGCGCAACTGGCACAAGTTTGTTCGACGCAACTGGCACAAGTTTGTTTGATGCAATTGGCACAAGTTTGTTCTACTCAACTGGCACAAGTTTGTTAGACGCAACTGGCACTGGTTTGTTTTACGCAACTGGCATAAGTTTGTTTGACGCAACTGGCACAAGTTTGATCTACCAACTAGCACAAGTTTGTTCGATGCAACTGGCACAAGGTTGTTCTACGCAACATGCACAAGTTTGTTCTACGCAACTGGCACAAGTTTGTTTCGACGCAACTGGCACAAGTTTGTTCGACGCAACTGGCACAAGTTTGTTGGATGCCACTGGCACAAGTTTATTCTACATAACTGGCACAAGTTTGTTCTATGCAACTGGCACAAGTTTGTTCTACGCAACTGGCACGAGTTTGTTCTACCATCTGGCACAATTTTGTTCTATGCAACTGGCACCAGTTTGTTTGATGCAATTGGCACAAGTTTGTTCTACTCAACTGGCACAAGTTTGTTCTATGCAACTGGCACTGGTTTGTTTTACGCAACTGGCATAAGTTTGTTTGACGCAACTGGCACAAGTTTGTTCTACCAACTAGCACAAGTTTGTTCGATGCAACTGGCACAAGGTTGTTCTACGCAACATGCACAAGTTTGTTTTACGCAACTGGCACAAGTTTGTTTCGACGCAACTGGCACAAGTTTGTTCGACGCAACTGGCACAAGTTTCTTGGATGCCACTGGCACAAGTTTGTTCTACATAACTGGCACAAGTTTGTTCTATGCAACTGGCACAAGTTTGTTCTACGCAACTGGCACAAGTTTGTTCTACCATCTGGCACAATTTTGTTCTATGCAACTGGCACTAGTTTGTTCTACGCAACTGGCACAAGTTTGTTCGACGCAACTGGCACAAGTTTGTTCTACCCAACTGACACAAGTTTGTTCGACGCAACAGGCACAAGTTTGTTCTACGCAACTGACACAAGTTTGTTTGACACAACTGGCAGAAGTTTGTTCAACGCAGTTGGCACAAGTTTGTTTGACGCAACTGTCGCAAGTTTGTTCGACGCAACTGGCACAAGTTTGTTCGACGCAACTGGCAAAAGTTTGTTTGACGCAACTGGCACAAGTTCGTTTGACGCAACTGGCACAAGGTTCTTCTACGCAACTGGCACAAGTTTCTTTGACGCAACTGGCACAAGTTTGTTCTACGCAACTGGCACAAGTTTGTTTGACGCAACTGGCACAAGTTTGTTTGACGCAACTGGCACAAGTTTGTTTGACGCAACTGGCACAAGCTTGTTTGAAGCAACTGGCACAAGTTTGTTCGGAGCAACTGGCACAAGTTTGTTCGACGCAACTGGCACAAGTTTGTTTGACGCAACTGGCACAAGTTTGTTTGACGCAAGAGGCACAAGTTTGTTTGATGCAATTGGCACAAGTTTGTTCTACTCAACTGGCAAAAGTTTGTTAGACGCAACTGGCACTGGTTTGTTTTACGCAACTGGCATAAGTTTGTTTGACACAACTGGCACAAGTTTCTTCGACGCAACTGGCACAAGTTTGTTCGACGCAACTGGCACAAGGTTGTTTGATGCAATTGGCACAAGTTTGTTCTACTCAACTGGCACAAGTTTGTTAGACGCAACTGGCACTGGTTTGTTTTACGCAACTGGCATAAGTTTGTTTGACGCAACTGGCACAAGTTTGTTCTACCAACTAGCACAAGTTTGTTCGATGCAACTGGCACAAGGTTGTTCTACGCAATATGCACAAGTTTGTTCTACGCAAATGGCACAAGTTTGTTTCGACGCAACTGGCACAAGTTTGTTCGACGCAACTGGCACAAGTTTGTTGGATGCCACTGGCACAAGTTTATTCTACATAACTGGCACAAGTTTGTTCTATGCAACTGGCACAAGTTTGTTTTACGCAACTGGCACAAGTTTGTTCTACCATCTGGCACAATTTTGTTCTATGCAACTGGCACTAGTTTGTTTGATGCAATTGGCACAAGTTTGTTCTACTCAACTGGCACAAGTTTGTTCTATGCAACTGGCACTGGTTTGTTTTACGCAACTGGCATAAGTTTGTTTGACGCAACTGGCACAAGTTTGTTCTACCAACTAGCACAAGTTTGTTCGATGCAACTGGCACAAGGTTGTTCTACGCAACATGCACAAGTTTGTTCTATGCAACTGGCACAAGTTTGTTTCGACGCAACTGGCACAAGTTTGTTCGACGCAACTGGCACAAGTTTGTTAGATGCCACTGGCACAAGTTTGTTCTACATAACTGGCACAAGTTTGTTCTATGCAACTGGCACAAGTTTGTTCTACGCAACTGGCACAAGTTTGTTCTACCATCTGGCACAATTTTGTTCTATGCAACTGGCACTAGTTTGTTCTACGCAACTGGCACAAGTTTGTTTGACGCAACTGGCACAAGTTTGTTCTACCCAACTGAAACAAGTTTCTTCGACGCAACTGGCACAAGTTTGTTCTACGCAACTGACACAAGTTTGTTTGACACAACTGGCAGAAGTTTGTTCAACGCAGTTGGCACAAGTTTGTATGACGAAAATGTCGCAAGTTTGTTCGACGCAACTGGCACAAGTTTGTTCGACGCAACTGGCAAAAGTTTGTTTGACGCAACTGGCACAAGTTCGTTTGACGCAACTAGCACAAGGTTCTTCTACGCAACTGGCACAAGTTTCTTTGATGCAACTGGCACAAGTTTGTTCTACGCAACTGGCACAAGTTTGTTTGACGCAACTGGCACAAGTTTGTTTGACGCAACTGGCACAAGTTTGTTTGACGCAACTGGCACAAGCTTGTTTGAAGCAACTGGCACAAGTTTGTTCGGAGCAACTGGCACAAGTTTGTTTGACGAAACTGGCACAAGTTTGTTTGACGCAACTGGCACAAGTTTGTTTGACACAAGAGGCACAAGTTTGTTTGACGCAACTGGCACAAGTTTGTTTGACGCAACTGGCACATGTTTTTTTTTTACGCAACTGGCACAATTTTTCTCGAAGCAACTGGCACAAGTTTGTTCACCATATCTGGCACAAGTTTGTTCGACGCAACTGGCACAAGTTTGTTCGACGCAAATGGCACAAGTTTGTTTGACGCAACTAGCACAAGTTTCTTCGACGCAACTGGCACAAGTTTGTTCGACGCAACTGGCACAAGTTTGTTTGACGCAACTGGCACAAGTTTGTTCTACGCAACTGGCACAAGTTTGTTCTATGCAACTGGCACTAGTTTGTTCTATGCAACTGGCATAAGTTTGTTTGATGCAACTGGTACAAGTTTGTTCTAAGCAACTGGCACAAGTTTGTTCGACAAAACTGGCACAAGTTTGTTCTACGCAATTCTTACTAGTTTGTTGTACACAACTGGCACAAGTTTGTTTGACAAAACTGGCACAAGTTTGTTCTACGCAAATGGCAAATGTTTGTTCTACGCATCTGGCACAAGTTTGTTCTACGCAACTGGCACAAGTTTGTTCTACGCAACTGGCACAAGTTTGTTCGACACAACTGGCACAAGTTTGTTCTACGTAACTGGCACAAGTTTGTTCTACGCAAATGGCACAAGTTTGTTCTACGCAACTGGCACAAGTTTTTTCTACGCAACTGGCACAAGTTTGTTTGACACAACTAGCACAAGTTTGTTCTACGTAACTGGCACAAGTTTGTTCAACGCAACCGGCACAAGTTTGTTCGACGCAACTGGCACACGTTTGTTTGACACAACTGGCACTAGTTTGTTCTATGCAACTGGCACAAGTTTGTTAAACGCAACTGGCACTAGTTTGTTTGACGCAACTGGCACAAGTTTGTTCTACGCAACTGGCACAAGTTTGTTCGACGCAACTGGCACAAGTTTGTTCTGCGCAACTGGCACAAATTTATTTGATGCAACTGGCACAAGTTTCTTTGACGCAACTGGCACAAGTTTGTTTGACGCAAGTGGCACAAGTTTGCAGTTCTCAACTGGCACAAGTTTGTTCTACGCAACTGGCACAAGTTTGTTTGACGCAACTGGCACAAGTTTGTCCTACGAAACTGGCACAAGTTTGTAGTTCGCAACTGGCATAAGTTTGTTCTACGCAACTGGCCCAAGTTTGTTTGACCCAACTGGCACAAGTTTGTTCTACGCAACTGACACAAGTTTGTTCTACGCAACTGGCACAAGTTTGTTCTACGCAACTAGCACAAGTTTGTTCTACGCAACTGGCACAAGTTTGTTCTACGCAACTGGCACAAAGTTGTTCTACGCAACTGGCACAATTTTGTTCTATGCAACTGGCACAAAGTTGTTCTACGTAATTGGCACAAGTTTATTTGACGCAACTGGAACAAGTTTATTTGACGCAACTGTCACAAGTTTCTTTGACGCAACTGGCACAAGTTTGTCCTACGCAAGTGGCACAAGATTGTAGTTCGCAACTGGCGCAAGTTTGTTCTACGCAACTGGCAAAAGTTTGTTTGACGCAACTGGCACAAGTTTGTCCTACGAAACTGGCACAAGTTTGTAGTTCGCAACTGGCACAAGTTTTTTCTACGCAACTGGCCCAAGTTTGTTTGACGCAACTGGCACAAGTTTGTTCTACTCAACTGACACAAGTTTGTTCTACGCAACTGGCACAAGTTTGTTCTACGCAACTAGCACAAGTTTGTTCTACGCAACTGGCACAAGTTTGTTATACGCAACTGGCACAAAGTTGTTCTACGCAACTGGCACAATTTTGTTCTATGCAACAGGCACAAGTTTATTCTTCGCAACTGGCACAAGATTGTTTGACGCAGCTGGCACAAGTTTGTTCTACGCAACTGGCACAATTTTGTTCTACGCAACTGGCCCAAGTTTGTTTGACAAAACTGGCACAAGTTTGTTCTACGCAACTGGCACAAGATTGTTCTACACAACTGGCACAAGTTTTTTCTACGCAACTGGCACAAGTTTGTTCGACACAACTGGCACAAGTTTGTTCTACGTAACTGGCACAAGTTTGTTCTACGCAAATGGCACAAGTTTGTTCTACGCAACTGGCACAAGTTTTTTCTACGCAACTGGCACAAGTTTGTTTGACACAACCAGCACAAGTTTGTTCTACGTAACTGGCACAAGTTTGTTCAACGCAACTGGCACAAGTTTGTTCGACGCAACTGGCACACGTTTGTTTGACACAACTGGCACAAGTTTGTTCTATGCAACTGGCACAAGTTTGTTAAACGCAACTGGCACTAGTTTGTTTGACGCAACTGGCACAAGTTTGTTCTACGCAACTGGCACAAGTTTGTTCGACGCAACTGGCACAAGTATGTTTGATGCAACTGGCACAGGTTTGTTCAACGCAACTGGCACAAGTTTGTTCTACGCAACTTTCACAAGTTTGTTCTGCGCAACTGGCACAAATTTATTTGATGCAACTGGCACAAGTTTCTTTGACGCAACTGGCACAAGTTTGTTTGACGCAAGTGGCACAAGTTTGTAGTTCTCAACTGGCACAAGTTTGTTCTACGCAACTGGCACAAGTTTGTTTGACGCAACTGGCACAAGTTTGTCCTACGAAACTGGCACAAGTTTGTAGTTCGCCACTGGCATAAGTTTGTTCTACGCAACTGGCCCAAGTTTGTTTGACCCAACTGGCACAAGTTTGTTCTACGCAACTGACACAAGTTTGTTCTACGCAACTAGCACAAGTTTGTTCTACGCAACTAGCACAAGTTTGTTCTACGCAACTGGCACAAGTTTGTTCTACGCAACTGGCACAAAGTTGTTCAACGCAACTGGCACAATATTGTTCTATGCAACTGGCACAAAGTTGTTCTACGTAACTGGCACAAGTTTATTTGACGCAACTGGAACAAGTTTATTTGACGCAACTGGCACAAGTTTGTCCTACGCAAGTGGCACAAGATTGTAGTTCGCAACTGGCGCAAGTTTGTTCTACGCAACTGGCAAAAGTTTGTTTGACGCAACTGGCACAAGTTTGTCCTACGAAACTGGCACAAGTTTGTAGTTCGCAACTGGCACAAGTTTGTTCTACACAACTGGCACAAGTTTGTTCTACGCAACTGGCACAAGTTTGTTCCACGGAACTGGCACAAGTTTGTTCGACGCAACTGGCACAAGTTTCTTCTACGCAACTGGCACAAGTTTGTTTGAAGCAATTGGCACAAGTTTGTTTGACGTAACTGGCACAAGTTTGTTCTACGCAACTGGCCCAAGTTTGTTTGACGCAACTGGCAAAAGTTTGTTCTTTGCAACTGGCACAAGTTTGTTCCACCTAACGGGCACAAGTTTGTTCTACGCAACTGGCACAAGTTTGTTTGACAAAACTGGCACAAGTTTGTTCTACGCAACTGGCAAAAGTTTGTTCTGCGCAACTGGCACAAGTTTGTTCGACGCAAGTGGCAAAAGTTTGTTCTATGCAACTGGTATAAGTTTGTTCTACGCAACTGGCACAAGTTTGTTCGATGCAACTGGCACAAGTTGTTTGACGCAACTGGCACAAGTTTGTTCGACGCAACTGGCACAAGTTTGTTCGACGCAACTGGCACAAGTTTGTTTAACGCAACTGGCACAAGTTTATTCGACCCAACTGGCACAAGTTTGTTTGACACAACTGGCACAAGTTTTTTTGACGAAACTGGCACAAGGTTGTTTGACGCAATTGGCACAAGTCTGTTTGACGCTACTATCAAAAGGGTGTTCTACAAAACTGGCACAAGTTTGTTCTATGCAACTGGCACAAGTTTGTTCTACGCAACTGGCACAAGTTTGTTCTACGCAACTGGCACAAGTTTGTTTGATGCAACTGGCACAAGGTTGTTTGACGCAACTGGCACAAGGTTGTTCTACAAAAATGGCACAAGTTTGTTCTATGCAACTGGCACAAGTTTGTTCTACGCAACTGGCACAAGTTTGTTCTACGCAACTGCCACAAGTTTGTTCTACGCAACTGGCACAAGTTTGTTCTACGGAACTGGCCCAAGTTTGTTTGACGCAACTGGCACAAGTTTGTTTGACACAACTGGCACAAGTTTGTTCTACGCAACTGGCACAAGTTTGTTCGGCGAAACTGGCACAAGTTTGTTTGACGCAACTGGCACAAGTTTGTTCGACGCAACTGGCACAAGTTTGTTCTACGCAACTGGCACAAGTCTGTTCTACGCAACTAGCACAAGTTTGTTCTATGGAACTGGCACAAGTTTGTTCTACGCAACTGGCACAAGTTTGTCTGACACAACTGGCACAAGTTTGTTCTACGTAACTGGCACAAGTTTGTTCTATGCAACTGGCACAAGTTTGTTCGACGCAACTGGCAAAAGTTTGTTTTATGTAACTGGCACAAGTTTGTTTGACACAACTGGCACAAGTTTGTTCTTCGCAACTGGCACAAATTTGTTCGACGCAATTGGCACAAGTTTGTCCGACGCAACTGGCACAAGTGTGTTCGACGCAACTGGCACAAGTTTGTTCGATGCAACTGGCACAAGTTTGTTCTACGCAACTGGCACAAGTTTGTTCTATGCAACTGGCATAAATTTGTTTGACGCAACTGGCACAAGTTTGTTTGATGCAACTGGCACAAGGTTGTTTGACGCAACTGGCACAAGGTTGCTCTACACAACTGGCACAAGTTTGTTCTATGCAACTGGCACAAGTTTCTTCGACGCAACTGGCACAAGTTTCTTCGACGCAACTGGCACAAGTTTGTTCGACGCAACTGGCCCAAACTTGTTTGACGCAACTGGCAGAAGTTTGATTGACACAACTAGCACAAGTTTGTTCTACGCAACTGGCACAAGTGTGTTCGACGCAACTGGCACAAGTTTGTTCGTTGCAACAGGCACAAGTTTGTTCTAAGCAACTGGCACAAGTTTGTTCTACGCAACTGGCACAAGTTTGTTTGATGCAACTGGCACAAGTTTGTTCATCGCAACTGACACAAGTTTGTTCTACGCAACTGGCCCAAGTTTGTTCTTCCCAACTGGAACGAGTTTGTTCTATGCAACTGGCACAAGTTTGTTCGACGCAACTGGCACAAGTTTGTTCTACGCAACTAGCACAAATTTGTTCTACGCAACTGGCACAAGTTTTTTGACGCAAATGGCACAAGTTTGTTGTACGCAACTGGCACAAGTTTGTTGTACGCAACTGGCACAAGTTTGTTGTACGCAACTGGCACAAGTTTGTTCTACGCGACTGGCACAAGTTTGTTCTACGCAACTGGCACAAGTTTGTTCTACGCAACTGGCACAAGTTTGTTTGATGCAACTGGCCCAAGTTTGTTTGACGCAACTGGCAAAAGTTTGTTTGAAACAACTGGCACAAGTTTGTTCTACGCAACTGTCACAAGTTTGTTCAACGCAACTAGCACAAGTTTGTCAAACGCAACTGGCACAACTTTGTTCGATCAACTGGCACAAGTTTTTTCGACGCAACTGGCACAAGTTTGTTCTACGCAACTGGAAAATGTTTGTTCTACGCAACTGGCACAAGTTTGTTCTACGCAACTGGCACAAGTTTGTTCTACGCAACTGGAAAATGTTTGTTCTACGCAACTGGCAAAAGTTTGTTCTACGCAACTGGCTCAAGTTTGTTCTACGCAACTGGCACAAGTTTGTTCAACGCAACTGGCACAAGTTTGTTCAACGCAACTGGTACAAGTTTGTTTGACACAACTGGCAAAAGTTTGTTTAACGCAACTAGCACAAGTTTGTTTGATGCAACTGGCCCAAGTTTGTTCAACGCAACTGGCACAAGTTTGTAGTTCGCAACTGACACAAGTATGTTCTACGTAACTGGCACAAGTTTGTCCGACTCAACTGGCACAATTTTGTTCAACGCAACTGGCACAAGTTTGTTCTACGCAACTGGCCCAAGTTTGTTTGACGCAACTGGCAGAAGTTTGTTCTATGCAACTGGCACAAGTTTGTTCCACGTAACGGGCACAAGTTTGTTCTACGCAACTGGCACAAGTTTGTTTGACAAAACTGGCACAAGTTTGTTTTACGTAACTGGCAAAAGTTTGTTCTGCGCAACTGGCACAAGTTTGTTCGACGCAAGTGGCACAAGTTTGTTCTATGCAACTGGCACAAGTTTGTTCTACGCAACTGGCACAAGTTTGTTCTACGCAACTGGCACAAGTTTGTTCTACGCAACTGCCACAAGTTTGTTCTACGCAACTGGCACAAGTTTGTTCTACACAACTAGCTCAAGTTTGTTCTGCGCAACTGGCACAAGTTTGTTCAACGCAACTGGCACAAGTTTGTTCAACGCAACAGGCAAAAGTTTGTTTAACGAAACTAGCCCAAGTTTGTTTGACGCAACTGGCCCAAGTTTGTTCAACGCAACTGGCACAAGTTTGTAGTTCGCAACTGGCACAAGTATGTTCTACGTAACTGGCACAAGTTTGTTTGACACAACTGGCACAATTTTGTTCGACGCAACTGGCCCAAGTTTGTTTGACGCAACTGGCAAAAGTTTGTTTGACACAACTGGCACAAGTTTGTTCTACGCAACTGGCACAAGTTTTTTCGACGCAACTGGCACAAGTTTGTCCGACGCAACTGGCATAAGTTTGTTCTACGCAACTGGCACAAGTTTGTTCGACGCAATTGGCACAAGTTTGTCCGACGCAACTGTCAAAAGTGTGTTCGACGCAACTGGCACAAGTTTGTTCGATGCAACTGGCACAAGTTTGTTCTACGCAACTGGCACAAGTTTGTTCTATGCAACTGGCATAAATTTGTTTGACGCAACTGGCCCAAGTTTGTTTGACGCAACTGGGAAAAGTTTGTTTGACACAACTGGCACAAAGTTTGTTCTACGCAACTGGCACAAGTTTGTTCGACGCAACTGGCCCAACTTTGTTTGACGCAACTGGCAAAAGTTTGTTTGAAGCAACTGGCACAAGTTTTTTCAGCGCAACTGGCACAATTTTGTTCTACGCAACTGGCACACGTTTGTTCTACGCAACTGCCTCAAGTTTGTTCTACGCAACTGGCACAAGTTTGTTTGACGCAACTGGCACAAGTTTGTTCTATGCAACTGGCACAAGTTCGTTTGACGCAACTGGCACAAGTTTGTTCTACGCAACTGGCACAAGTTTGTTCTACGCAACTGGCACAAGTTTGTTCTACGCAACTGGCACAAGTTTGTTCGACACAACTGGCACAAGTTTGTTCTACGTAACTGGCACAAGTTTGTTCTACGCAAATGGCACAAGTTTGTTCTACGCAACTGGCACAAGTTTTTTCTACGCAACTGGCACAAGTTTGTTTGACACAACTAGCACAAGTTTGTTCTACGTAACTGGCACAAGTTTGTTCAACGCAACCGGCACAAGTTTGTTCGACGCAACTGGCACACGTTTGTTTGACACAACTGGCACTAGTTTGTTCTATGCAACTGGCACAAGTTTGTTAAACGCAACTGGCACTAGTTTGTTTGACGCAACTGGCACAAGTTTGTTCTACGCAACTGGCACAAGTTTGTTCGACGCAACTGGCACAAGTTTGTTCTGCGCAACTGGCACAAATTTATTTGATGCAACTGGCACAAGTTTCTTTGACGCAACTGGCACAAGTTTGTTTGACGCAAGTGGCACAAGTTTGTAGTTCTCAACTGGCACAAGTTTGTTCTACGCAACTGGCACAAGTTTGTTTGACGCAACTGGCACAAGTTTGTCCTACGAAACTGGCACAAGTTTGTAGTTCGCAACTGGCATAAGTTTGTTCTACGCAACTGGCCCAAGTTTGTTTGACCCAACTGGCACAAGTTTGTTCTACGCAACTAGCACAAGTTTGTTCTACGCAACTGGCACAAGTTTGTTCTACGCAACTAGCACAAGTTTGTTCTACGCAACTGGCACAAGTTTGTTCTACGCAACTGGCACAAAGTTGTTCTACGCAACTGGCACAATTTTGTTCTATGCAACTGGCACAAAGTTGTTCTACGTAATTGGCACAAGTTTATTTGACGCAACTGGAACAAGTTTATTTGACGCAACTGTCACAAGTTTCTTTGACGCAACTGGCACAAGTTTGTCCTACGCAAGTGGCACAAGATTGTAGTTCGCAACTGGCGCAAGTTTGTTCTACGCAACTGGCAAAAGTTTGTTTGACGCAACTGGCACAAGTTTGTCCTACGAAACTGGCACAAGTTTGTAGTTCGCAACTGGCACAAGTTTTTTCTACGCAACTGGCCCAAGTTTGTTTGACGCAACTGGCACAAGTTTGTTCTACTCAACTGACACAAGTTTGTTCTACGCAACTGGCACAAGTTTGTTCTACGCAACTAGCACAAGTTTGTTCTACGCAACTGGCACAAGTTTGTTCTACGCAACTGGCACAAAGTTGTTCTACGCAACTGGCACAATTTTGTTCTATGCAACAGGCACAAGTTTATTCTTCGCAACTGGCACAAGATTGTTTGACGCAGCTGGCACAAGTTTGTTCTACGCAACTGGCACAATTTTGTTCTACGCAACTGGCCCAAGTTTGTTTGACAAAACTGGCACAAGTTTGTTCTACGCAACTGGCACAAGATTGTTCTACACAACTGGCACAAGTTTGTTCTACGCAACTGGCACAAGTTTGTTCGACACAACTGGCACAAGTTTGTTCTACGTAACTGGCACAAGTTTGTTCTACGCAAATGGCACAAGTTTGTTCTACGCAACTGGCACAAGTTTTTTCTACGCAACTGGCACAAGTTTGTTTGACACAACTAGCACAAGTTTGTTCTACGTAACTGGCACAAGTTTGTTCAACGCAACTGGCACAAGTTTGTTCGACGCAACTGGCACACGTTTGTTTGACACAACTGGCACAAGTTTGTTCTATGCAACTGGCACAAGTTTGTTAAACGCAACTGGCACTAGTTTGTTTGACGCAACTGGCACAAGTTTGTTCTACGCAACTGGCACAAGTTTGTTCGACGCAACTGGCACAAGTATGTTTGATGCAACTGGCACAGGTTTGTTCAACGCAACTGGCACAAGTTTGTTCTACGCAACTTTCACAAGTTTGTTCTGCGCAACTGGCACAAATTTATTTGATGCAACTGGCACAAGTTTCTTTGACGCAACTGGCACAAGTTTGTTTGACGCAAGTGGCACAAGTTTGTAGTTCTCAACTGGCACAAGTTTGTTCTACGCAACTGGCACAAGTTTGTTTGACGCAACTGGCACAAGTTTGTCCTACGAAACTGGCACAAGTTTGTAGTTCGCCACTGGCACAAGTTTGTTCTACGCAACTGACACAAGTTTGTTCTACGCAACTAGCACAAGTTTGTTCTACGCAACTAGCACAAGTTTGTTCTACGCAACTGGCACAAGTTTGTTCTACGCAACTGGCACAAAGTTGTTCAACGCAACTGGCACAATATTGTTCTATGCAACTGGCACAAAGTTGTTCTACGTAACTGGCACAAGTTTATTTGACGCAACTGGAACAAGTTTATTTGACGCAACTGGCACAAGTTTGTCCTACGCAAGTGGCACAAGATTGTAGTTCGCAACTGGCGCAAGTTTGTTCTACGCAACTGGCAAAAGTTTGTTTGACGCAACTGGCACAAGTTTGTTTGACCCAACTGGCACAAGTTTGTTCTACGCAACTGACACAAGTTTGTTCTACGCAACTAGCACAAGTTTGTTCTACGCAACTAGCACAAGTTTGTTCTACGCAACTGGCACAAGTTTGTTCTACGCAACTGGCACAAAGTTGTTCAACGCAACTGGCACAATATTGTTCTATGCAACTGGCACAAAGTTGTTCTACGTAACTGGCACAAGTTTATTTGACGCAACTGGAACAAGTTTATTTGACGCAACTGGCACAAGTTTGTCCTACGCAAGTGGCACAAGATTGTAGTTCGCAACTGGCGCAAGTTTGTTCTACGCAACTGGCAAAAGTTTGTTTGACGCAACTGGCACAAGTTTGTCCTACGCAAGTGGCACAAGATTGTAGTTCGCAACTGGCGCAAGTTTGTTCTACGCAACTGGCAAAAGTTTGTTTGACGCAACTGGCCCAAGTTTGTTTGACCCAACTGGCACAAGTTTGTTCTACGCAACTGACACAAGTTTGTTCTACGCAACTAGCACAAGTTTGTTCTACGCAACTAGCACAAGTTTGTTCTACGCAACTGGCACAAGTTTGTTCTACGCAACTGGCACAAAGTTGTTCAACGCAACTGGCACAATATTGTTCTATGCAACTGGCACAAAGTTGTTCTACGTAACTGGCACAAGTTTATTTGACGCAACTGGAACAAGTTTATTTGACGCAACTGGCACAAGTTTGTCCTACGCAAGTGGCACAAGATTGTAGTTCGCAACTGGCGCAAGTTTGTTCTACGCAACTGGCAAAAGTTTGTTTGACGCAACTGGCACAAGTTTGTCCTACGAAACTGGCACAAGTTTGTAGTTCGCAACTGGCACAAGTTTGTTCTACACAACTGGCACAAGTTTGTTCTACGCAACTGGCACAAGTTTGTTCCACGGAACTGGCACAAGTTTGTTCGACGCAACTGGCACAAGTTTCTTCTACGCAACTGGCACAAGTTTGTTTGAAGCAATTGGCACAAGTTTGTTTGACGTAACTGGCACAAGTTTGTTCTACGCAACTGGCCCAAGTTTGTTCTTTGCAACTGGCAAAAGTTTGTTCTTTGCAACTGGCACAAGTTTGTTCCACCTAACGGGCACAAGTTTGTTCTACGCAACTGGCACAAGTTTGTTTGACAAAACTGGCACAAGTTTGTTCTACGCAACTGGCAAAAGTTTGTTCTGCGCAACTGGCACAAGTTTGTTCGACGCAAGTGGCAAAAGTTTGTTCTATGCAACTGGTATAAGTTTGTTCTACGCAACTGGCACAAGTTTGTTCGATGCAACTGGCACAAGTTGTTTGACGCAACTGGCACAAGTTTGTTCGACGCAACTGGCACAAGTTTGTTCGACGCAACTGGCACAAGTTTGTTTAACGCAACTGGCACAAGTTTATTCGACCCAACTGGCACAAGTTTGTTTGACACAACTGGCACAAGTTTTTTTGACGAAACTGGCACAAGGTTGTTTGACGCAATTGGCACAAGTCTGTTTGACGCTACTATCAAAAGGGTGTTCTACAAAACTGGCACAAGTTTGTTCTATGCAACTGGCACAAGTTTGTTCTACGCAACTGGCACAAGTTTGTTCTACGCAACTGGCACAAGTTTGTTTGATGCAACTGGCACAAGGTTGTTTGACGCAACTGGCACAAGGTTGTTCTACAAAACTGGCACAAGTTTGTTCTATGCAACTGGCACAAGTTTGTTCTACGCAACTGGCACAAGTTTGTTCTACGCAACTGGCACAAGTTTGTTCTACGCAACTGCCACAAGTTTGTTCTACGCAACTGGCACAAGTTTGTTCTACGCAACTGGCCCAAGTTTGTTTGACGCAACTGGCACAAGTTTGTTTGACACAACTGGCACAAGTTTGTTCTACGCAACTGGCACAAGTTTGTTCGGCGAAACTGGCACAAGTTTGTTTGACGCAACTGGCACAAGTTTGTTCGACGCAACTGGCACAAGTTTGTTCTACGCAACTGGCACAAGTCTGTTCTACGCAACTAGCACAAGTTTGTTCTATGGAACTGGCACAAGTTTGTTCTACGCAACTGGCACAAGTTTGTCTGACACAACTGGCACAAGTTTGTTCTACGTAACTGGCACAAGTTTGTTCTATGCAACTGGCACAAGTTTGTTCGACGCAACTGGCAAAAGTTTGTTTTATGCAACTGGCACAAGTTTGTTTGACACAACTGGCACAAGTTTGTTCTTCGCAACTGGCACAAATTTGTTCGACGCAATTGGCACAAGTTTGTCCGACGCAACTGGCACAAGTGTGTTCGACGCAACTGGCACAAGTTTGTTCGATGCAACTGGCACAAGTTTGTTCTACGCAACTGGCACAAGTTTGTTCTATGCAACTGGCATAAATTTGTTTGACGCAACTTGCACAAGTTTGTTTGATGCAACTGGCACAAGGTTGTTTGACGCAACTGGCACAAGGTTGCTCTACACAACTGGCACAAGTTTGTTCTATGCAACTGGCACAAGTTTCTTCGACGCAACTGGCACAAGTTTCTTCGACGCAACTGGCACAAGTTTGTTCGACGCAACTGGCCCAAACTTGTTTGACGCAACTGGCAGAAGTTTGATTGACACAACTAGCACAAGTTTGTTCTACGCAACTGGCACAAGTGTGTTCGACGCAACTGGCACAAGTTTGTTCGTTGCAACAGGCACAAGTTTGTTCTAAGCAACTGGCACAAGTTTGTTCTACGCAACTGGCACAAGTTTGTTTGATGCAACTGGCACAAGTTTGTTCATCGCAACTGACACAAGTTTGTTCTACGCAACTGGCCCAAGTTTGTTCTTCCCAACTGGAACAAGTTTGTTCTATGCAACTGGCACAAGTTTGTTCGACGCAACTGGCACAAGTTTGTTCTACGCAACTAGCACAAATTTGTTCTACGCAACTGGCACAAGTTTTTTGACGCAAATGGCACAAGTTTGTTGTACGCAACTGGCACAAGTTTGTTGTACGCAACTGGCACAAGTTTGTTGTACGCAACTGGCACAAGTTTGTTCTACGCGACTGGCACAAGTTTGTTCTACGCAACTGGCACAAGTTTGTTCTACGCAACTGGCACAAGTTTGTTTGATGCAACTGGCCCAAGTTTGTTTGACGCAACTGGCAAAAGTTTGTTTGAAACAACTGGCACAAGTTTGTTCTACGCAACTGTCACAAGTTTGTTCAACGCAACTAGCACAAGTTTGTCAAACGCAACTGGCACAACTTTGTTCGATCAACTGGCACAAGTTTTTTCGACGCAACTGGCACAAGTTTGTTCTACGCAACTGGAAAATGTTTGTTCTACGCAACTGGCACAAGTTTGTTCTACGCAACTGGCACAAGTTTGTTCTACGCAACTGGAAAATGTTTGTTCTACGCAACTGGCACAAGTTTGTTCTACGCAACTGGCTCAAGTTTGTTCTACGCAACTGGCACAAGTTTGTTCAACGCAACTGGCACAAGTTTGTTCAACGCAACTGGTACAAGTTTGTTTGACACAACTGGCAAAAGTTTGTTTAACGCAACTAGCACAAGTTTGTTTGATGCAACTGGCCCAAGTTTGTTCAACGCAACTGGCACAAGTTTGTAGTTCGCAACTGACACAAGTATGTTCTACGTAACTGGCACAAGTTTGTCCGACTCAACTGGCACAATTTTGTTCAACGCAACTGGCCCAAGTTTGTTTGACGCAACTGGCAAAAGTTTGTTTGACACAACTGGCACAAGTTTGTTCTACGCAACTGGCGCAAGTTTGTTCGACGCAACTGGCACAAGTTTGTCAGACGCAACTGGCATAAGTTTGTTCTACGCAACTGGCACAAGTTTGTTCGACGCAATTGGCACAAGTATGTTCGACGTAACTGTCACAAGTGTTTTCGACGCAACTGGCACAAGTTTGTTCGGTGCAACTGGCACAAGTTTGTTCTACGCAACTGGCACAAGTTTGTTCTATGCAACTGGCATAAATTTGTTTGATGCAACTGGCCCAAGTTTGTTTGACGCAACTGGGAAAAGTTTGTTTGACACAACTGGCACAAAGTTTGTTCTACGCAACTGGCACAAGTTTGTTCGACGCAACTGGCCCAAGTTTGTTTGACGCAACTGACAAAAGTTTGTTTGAAACAACTGGCACAAGTTTGTTCAGCGCAACTGGCACAATTTTGTTCTACGCAACTGGCACACGTTTGTTCTACGCAACTGCCTCAAGTTTGTTCTACGCAACTGGCACAAGTTTGTTTGACGCAACTGGCACAAGTTTGTTCTATGCAACTGGCACAAGTTTGTTTGACGCAACTGGCACAAGTTTGTTCTACGCAACTGGCACAAGTTTGTTCTACGCAACTGGCACAAGTTTGTTCTACGCAACTGGCACAAGTTTGTTTGACATAACTGGCACAAGTTTGTGCTACGTAACTGGCACAAGTTTGTTCTACGCAACTGGCATAAGTTTGTTCTACGCAACTGGCACAAGTTTGTTCTACGCAACTGGCACAAGTTTGTTTGACACAACTAGCACAAGTTTGTTCTACGTAACTGGCACAAGTTTGTTCTACGCAACTGGCACAAGTTTGTTCGATGCAACTGGCACATGTTTGTTTGACACAACTGGCACAAGTTTGTTCTACGCAACTAGCACAAGTTTGTTAAACGCAACTGGCACTAGTTTGTTTGACGCAACTGGCACAAGTTTGTTCTACGCAACTGGCACAACTTTGTTTGATGCAACTGGCACAAGTTTGTTCGACGCAACTGGCACAAGTTTGTTCAACGCAACTGGCACAAGTTTGTTCGACGCAACTGGCACAAGTTTGTTCTACGCAACTTTCACAAGTTTGTTCTGCGCAACTGGCAAAAGTTTATTTGATGCAACTGGCACAAGTTTCTTTGACGCAACTGGCACAAGTTTGTCCTACGCAAGTGGCACAAGTTTGTAGTTCTCAACTGGCACAAGTTTGTTCTATGCAACTGGCACAAGTTTGTTTGACGCAACTGGCACAAGTTTGTCCTACAAAACTGGCACAAGTTTGTAGTTCGCAACTGGCACAAGTTTGTTCTACGCAACTGGCCCAAGTTTGTTTGACGCAACTGGCACAAGTTTGTTCTACGCAACTGACACAAGTTTGTTCTACGCAACTGGCACAAGTTTGTTCTACGCAACTAGCACAAGTTTGTTCTACGCAATTGGCACAAGTTTATTCTACGCAACTGGCACAAAGTTGTTCTATGCAACTGGCACAATTTTGTTCTATGCAACTGGCACAAAGTTGTTCTACGTAACTGGCACAAGTTTATTTGACGCAACTGGAACAAGTTTATTTGACGCAACTGTCACAATTTTCTTTGACGCAACTGGCACAAGTTTGTCCTACGCAAGTGGCACAAGTTTGTATTTCGCAACTAGCGCAAGTTTGTTCTACGCAACTGGCACAAGTTTGTTTGACGCAACTGGCACAAGTTTGTCCTACGAAACTGGCACAAGTTTGTAGTTCGCAACTGGCACAAGTTTGTTCTACGCAACTGGCCCAAGTTTGTTTGACGCAACTGGCACAAGTTTGTTCTACGCAACTGACACAAGTTTGTTCTACGCAACTGGAACAAGTTTGTTCTTCGCAACTAGCACAAGTTTGTTCTACGCAACTGGCACAATTTTGTTCTATGCAACAGGCACAAGTTTGTTCTTCGCAAATGGCACAAGATTGTTTGACGCAACTGGCACAAGTTTGTTCTACGCAACTGGCACAAGTTTGTTCTACGCAACTGGCCCAAGTTTGTTTGATGCAAGTGGCACAAGTTTGTTCTACGCAACTGGCACAAGATTGTTCTACACAACTGGCACAAGTTTGTTCTACGCAACTGGCAATAGTTTGTTCCACGGAACTGGAACAAGTTTGTTCGACGCAACTGGCACAAGTTTATTTGATGCAACTGGCACAAGTTTGTTCTACGCAACTGGCACAAACTTGTTTGTCGCAATTGGCACAAGTTTGTTTTCGCAAGTGGCCCAAGTTTCTTCTACGCAACTGGCACAAGTTTGTTCTATGCAACTGGCAGAAGTTTGTTCGACGCAACTGGCACAAGTTTGTTCAACGCAACTGGCACAAGTTTGTTCTTCGCAACTGGCACAAGATTTTTCAACGCAACTGGCACAAGTTTGTTCAAAGCAACTGGCACAAGTTTGTTCGACGCAACTGGCCCAAGTTTGTTTGACGCAACTGGCAAAAGTTTGTTTGAAACAACTCTCACAAGTTTGTTCTACGCAACTGGCACAAGTTTGTTCTATGCAACTGGCACAAGTTTCTTTTATGCAACTGGCAGAAGTTTGTTTGACGCAACTCACACAAGTTTGTTCTATGCAACTGGCACAAGTTTGTTCTACGCAACTGGCAAAGGTTTGTTCTACATAACTGGCACAAGTTTGTTCTACGCAACTGGCACAAGTTTGTTCTACACAACTGACACAAGTTTGTTTGACACAACTGGCACAAGTTTGTTCTACGCAACTGGCAAAAGTTTGTTCTACGCAAGTGGCACAAGTTTGTTCGACGCAAGTGGCACAAGTTTGTTTGACACAACTGGCACAGTTTGTTCTACGCAACTGGCACAAGTTTGTTCGATGCAACTGGCACAAGTTTGTTTGACGCAACTGGCACAAGCTTGTTCGACACAAGTGGCACAAGTTTGTTCGAAGCAAATGGCACAAGTTTGTTCGACGCAACTGTCAAAAGTTTGTTTAACGCAACTGGCACAAGTTTATTCGACCCAACAGGCAAAAGTTTGTTTGACTCAACTGGCACAAGTTTTTTTGATGCAACTGGCACAAGTTTGTTTGATGCAACTGGCACAAGATTGTTTGACGCAACTGGCACAAGGTTGTTCTACACAACTGGCACAAGTTTGTTCGATGCAACTGACACAAGTTTGTTTGACGCAACTGGCACAAGTTTGTTTGACAAAACTGGCACAAGTTTGTTCTACGTAACTGGCACAAGTTTGCTCTACGCAACTGGCACAAGTTTGTTCTACGCAACTGGCACAAGTTTGTTTTATGCAACTGGCACAAGTTTCTTTGACGAAACTGGCACAAGTTTGTTCGACGCAACTGGCCCAAGATTGTTTGACGCAACTGGCACAAGTTTGTTCGATGCAACTGGCACAAGTTTGTTCTACGTAACTGGCACAAGTTTGTTTGACGCAACTGGCACAAGTTTGTTCGACGCAACTGGCACAAGTTTGTTTTATGCAACTGGCACAAGTTTGTTTGACACAACTGGCAGAAGTTTGTTCTACGCAACTGGCACAAGTTTGTTCGACGCAATTGGCACAAGTTGTCCGACACAACTGGCACAAGTGTGTTCGACGCAACTGGCACAAGTTTGTTCGATGCAACTGGCACAAGTTTGGTCTACGCAACTGGCACAAGTTTGTTCTATGCAACTGGCATAAATTTGTTTGACGCAACTGGCACAAGTCTGTTTGACTTAACTGGCACAAGTTTGTTCTGCGCAACTGGCACAAATTTGTTCCACGCAACTGGCACAAGTTTGTTCGATGCATCTGGCACAAGTTTGTTCTACGCAACTGGCTCAAGTTTGTTTTACGCAACTGGCAAAAGTTTGTTCTACGCAACTGGCACAAGTTTGTTTGACGCAAGTGGCACAAGTTTGTTCTACGCAACTGGCATAAGTTTGTTTGATGCAACTGGCACAAGCTTGTTCTACGCAACTGGCACAAGTTTGTTGGACACAACTGGCACAAGTTTGTTCTACGCAACTGGCACAATTTTGTTGGACGCAACTGGCACAAGTTTGTTCGACACAACTGGCACAAGTTTGTTCTACGCAACTGGCACAATTTTGTTGGACGCAACTGGCACAAGTTTGTTCGACGCAACTGGCACAAATTTGTTCGACGCAACTGGCACAAGTTTGTTCTACGCAACTGGCACAAGTTTGTTCTATGCAACTGGCACTAGTTTGTTCTAGGCAACTGGCACAAATTTGTTTGACGCAACTGGCACATGTTTGTTCTACCCAACTGGCACAAGTTTGTTCGACGCAACTGGCACAAGTTTGTTCTACGCAACTGGCACAAGTTTGTTTGACACAACTGGCACAAGTTTGTTCTAAGCAACTGGCCCAAGTTTGTTCGACGGAACTGGCGCAAGTTTGTTCGACGCAACTGGCACAAGTTTGTTCGACGCAACTGGCACAAGTTTGTTCGATGCAACTGGTACAAGTTTGTTTAACGTAACTGGCACAAGTTTCTTCTACCCAACTGGCACAAGTTTGTTTGACACAACTGGCACAAGTTTGTTCGACACAACTGGCACAAGTTTGTTTGACGCAATTGGCAAAAGTTTGTTTGACGCAACTGGCACAAGTTTGTTCTACGCAACATGCACAAGTTTGTTCTACGCAACTGGCACAAGTTTGTTTGACGCAACTGGCACAAGTTTGTTTTATGGAACTGGCAAAAGTTTGTTTGACGCAACTGGCACAAGTTTGTTCTACGCAACATGCACAAGTTTGTTCTAAGCAACTGGCACAAGTTTGTTTGACTCAACTGGCACAAGTTTGTTCTATGCAACTGGCACTAGTTTGTTTGATGCAACTGGCACAAGTTTGTTCGACGCAACTGGCCCAAGTTTGTTTGACGTAACTGCCACAAGTTTGTTCGACGCAACTGGCACAAGTTTTTTCGACTCAATTGGCACAAGTTTGTTTGACACAACTGGCACAAGTTTGTTTGATGCCTCTGGAACAAGTTTGTTTGACGTAACTAGCACAAGTTTGTTTGAAGCAACTGGCACAAGTTTGTTTGACGCACCTGGCACAAGTTTGTTCTACGCAACTGGCACAATTTTGTTGGACGCAACTGGCACAAGTTTGTTCGACGCAACTGGCACAAGTTTGTTCTACAAACTAGCACAAGTTTGTTCGACGCAACTGGCACAAGAATGTTCTACGCAACTGGCACAAGTTTGTTCTACGCAACTGGCACAAGTTTGTTTGACGCAACTGGCACAAGGTTGTTCTACGCAACTGACACAAGTTTGTTGGGTGCCACTGACACAAGTTTGTTCGACGAAACTGGCCCAAGTTTTTTTGACGCAACTGGCACAAGTTTCTTAGACGAAACTGGCACAAGTTTGTTCAACGCATCTGGCACAACTTTTTTCGACTCAATTGGCACGAGTTCGTTTTGCGCAACTGGAACAAATTTGTTTGACGCAACTGACACAAGTTTGTTTGACGCAACTGGCACAAGTTTGCTTGATGCAACTGGCACAAGTTTATTTGACGCAACTGGCACAAGTTTTCTCGACGAAACTGGCACAAGTTTGTGCGCCGTAACTGGCACAAGTTTGTTCGACGCAACTGGCACAAGTTTGTTTGACACAACTGGCACAAGTTTGTTCTACATAATTGGCACAAGTTTGTTCTATGCAACTGGCACAAGTTTGTTCTTCGCAACTGGCACAAGTTTGTTTGACGCAACTGGCACAAGTTTGTTTGACGCAACTGCCACAAGTTTGTTTGACGCAACTGGCACAAGTTTGTTTGATGCAACTGGCACAAGGTTTCTCTATGCAACTGGCACAAGTTTGTTCTATGCAAATGGCTCAAGTTTGTTTGATGCAACTGGCACAAGTTTGTTTGATGCAACAGTTACAAGTTTGTTCTACATAACTAGCACAAGTTTGTTGTACACAACTGGCACAAGTTTGTTTGACACAACTGGCACAAGTTTGTTCTACGCAAATGGCAAAAGTTTGTTCTACGCATCTGGCAAAAGTTTGTTCTATACAACTAGCACTAGTTTGTTTGACGCAACTGGCACAAATTTGTTTGACGCAACTGGGACATGTTTGTTTTACCCAACAGGCACAAGTTTGTTCGACACAACTGGCACAAGTATGTTCTACACAACTCGCACAAGTTTGTTTGACACAAGTGGCACAAGTTTGTTCTAAGCACCTGGCACAAGTTTGTTCGACGGAACTGGTGCACGTTTGTTTGACGCAACTGGCACAAGTTTGTTCGACGCAACTGGCACAAATTTGTACGACGCAACTGGTACAAGTTTGTTTACCGTAACTGGCACAAGTTTGTTCGACCCAACTGGCAAAAGTTTGTTTCACACAACTGGCACAATTTTGTTCGACGCAACTGGCACAAGTTTGTTTGACGCAACTGGCACAAGTTTGTTTGACGCAACTGGCACAAGGTTGTTCTACGCAACATGTACAAGTTTGTTCTAAGCAACTGGCACAAGTTTGTTTGACGCAACTGGCACAAATTTGTTCTATGCAACTGGCACTAGTTTGTTCGATGCAACTGCCAAAAGTTTGTTCGACGCAACTGGCACAAGTTTGTTTGACGCAACTGGCACAAGTTTGTTAGACGCAACTGGCACAAGTTTGTTCAACGCAACTGGCACAAGTTTTTTTGAATCAATTGGCACAAGTTTGTTTGACGCAACTGGCACAAGTTTGTTTGACGCAAGGGGCACAAGTTTGTTTGACGCAACTGGCACAAGTTTGTTTGACGCAAAAGGCACAAGTTTATTTGACGCAACTGGAACAACTTTTTTCGATGCAACTGGCACAAGTTTGTTCGCCATAACTGGCACAAGTTTGTTAGACGCAACTGGCACAAATTTGTTCGGCGCAACTGGCACAAGTTTTTTTGACGCAACTGGCACAAGTTTCTTCGGCGCAACTGGCACAAGTTTGTTCGACGCAACTGGCACAAGTTTGTTTGATGCAATTGGCACAAGTTTGTTCTACTCAACTGGCACAAGTTTGTTAGACGCAACTGGCACTGGTTTGTTTTACGCAACTGGCATAAGTTTGTTTGACGCAACTGGCACAAGTTTGATCTACCAACTAGCACAAGTTTGTTCGATGCAACTGGCACAAGGTTGTTCTACGCAACATGCACAAGTTTGTTCTACGCAACTGGCACAAGTTTGTTTCGACGCAACTGGCACAAGTTTGTTCGACGCAACTGGCACAAGTTTGTTGGATGCCACTGGCACAAGTTTATTCTACATAACTGGCACAAGTTTGTTCTATGCAACTGGCACAAGTTTGTTCTACGCAACTGGCACAAGTTTGTTCTACCATCTGGCACAATTATGTTCTATGCAACTGGCACCAGTTTGTTTGATGCAATTGGCACAAGTTTGTTCTACTCAACTGGCACAAGTTTGTTCTATGCAACTGGCACTGGTTTGTTTTACGCAACTGGCATAAGTTTGTTTGACGCAACTGGCACAAGTTTGTTCTACCAACTAGCACAAGTTTGTTCGATGCAACTGGCACAAGGTTGTTCTACGCAACATGCACAAGTTTGTTCTACGCAACTGGCACAAGTTTGTTTCGACGCAACTGGCACAAGTTTGTTCGACGCAACTGGCACAAGTTTCTTGGATGCCACTGGCACAAGTTTGTTCTACATAACTGGCACAAGTTTGTTCTATGCAACTGGCACAAGTTTGTTCTACGCAACTGGCACAAGTTTGTTCTACCATCTGGCACAATTTTGTTCTATGCAACTGGCACTAGTTTGTTCTACGCAACTGGCACAAGTTTGTTCGACGCAACTGGCACAAGTTTGTTCTACCCAACTGACACAAGTTTGTTCGACGCAACAGGCACAAGTTTGTTCTACGCAACTGACACAAGTTTGTTTGACACAACTGGCAGAAGTTTGTTCAACGCAGTTGGCACAAGTTTGTTTGACGCAACTGTCGCAAGTTTGTTCGACGCAACTGGCACAAGTTTGTTCGACGCAACTGGCAAAAGTTTGTTTGACGCAACTGGCACAAGTTCGTTTGACGCAACTGGCACAAGGTTCTTCTACGCAACTGGCACAAGTTTCTTTGACGCAACTGGCACAAGTTTGTTCTACGCAACTGGCACAAGTTTGTTTGACGCAACTGGCACAAGTTTGTTTGACGCAACTGGCACAAGTTTGTTTGACGCAACTGGCACAAGCTTGTTTGAAGCAACTGGCACAAGTTTGTTCGGAGCAACTGGCACAAGTTTGTTCGACGCAACTGGCACAAGTTTGTTTGACGCAACTGGCACAAGTTTGTTTGACGCAAGAGGCACAAGTTTGTTTGATGCAATTGGCACAAGTTTGTTCTACTCAACTGGCAAAAGTTTGTTAGACGCAACTGGCACTGGTTTGTTTTACGCAACTGGCATAAGTTTGTTTGACGCAACTGGCACAAGTTTCTTCGACGCAACTGGCACAAGTTTGTTCGACGCAACTGGCACAAGGTTGTTTGATGCAATTGGCACAAGTTTGTTCTACTCAACTGGCACAAGTTTGTTAGACGCAACTGGCACTGGTTTGTTTTACGCAACTGGCATAAGTTTGTTTGACGCAACTGGCACAAGTTTGTTCTACCAACTAGCACAAGTTTGTTCGATGCAACTGGCACAAGGTTGTTCTACGCAATATGCACAAGTTTGTTCTACGCAAATGGCACAAGTTTGTTTCGACGCAACTGGCACAAGTTTGTTCGACGCAACTGGCACAAGTTTGTTGGATGCCACTGGCACAAGTTTATTCTACATAACTGGCACAAGTTTGTTCTATGCAACTGGCACAAGTTTGTTTTACGCAACTGGCACAAGTTTGTTCTACCATCTGGCACAATTTTGTTCTATGCAACTGGCACTAGTTTGTTTGATGCAATTGGCACAAGTTTGTTCTACTCAACTGGCACAAGTTTGTTCTATGCAACTGGCACTGGTTTGTTTTACGCAACTGGCATAAGTTTGTTTGACGCAACTGGCACAAGTTTGTTCTACCAACTAGCACAAGTTTGTTCGATGCAACTGGCACAAGGTTGTTCTACGCAACATACACAAGTTTGTTCTATGCAACTGGCACAAGTTTGTTTCGACGCAACTGGCACAAGTTTGTTCGACGCAACTGGCACAAGTTTGTTAGATGCCACTGACACAAGTTTGTTCTACATAACTGGCACAAGTTTGTTCTATGCAACTGGCACAAGTTTGTTCTACGCAACTGGCACAAGTTTGTTCTACCATCTGGCACAATTTTGTTCTATGCAACTGGCACTAGTTTGTTCTACGCAACTGGCACAAGTTTGTTTGACGCAACTGGCACAAGTTTGTTCTACCCAACTGAAACAAGTTTGTTCGACGCAACTGGCACAAGTTTGTTCTACGCAACTGACACAAGTTTGTTTGACACAACTGGCAGAAGTTTGTTCAACGCAGTTGGCACAAGTTTGTATGACGAAAATGTCGCAAGTTTGTTCGACGCAACTGGCACAAGTTTGTTCGACGCAACTGGCAAAAGTTTGTTTGACGCAACTGGCACAAGTTCGTTTGACGCAACTAGCATAAGGTTCTTCTACGCAACTGGCACAAGTTTCTTTGATGCAACTGGCACAAGTTTGTTCTACGCAACTGGCACAAGTTTGTTTGACGCAACTGGCACAAGTTTGTTTGACGCAACTGGCACAAGTTTGTTTGACGCAACTGGCACAAGCTTGTTTGAAGCAACTGGCACAAGTTTGTTCGGAGCAACTGGCACAAGTTTGTTTGACGAAACTGGCACAAGTTTGTTTGACGCAACTGGCACAAGTTTGTTTGACACAAGAGGCACAAGTTTGTTTGACGCAACTGGCACAAGTTTGTTTGACGCAACTGGCACATGTTTTTTTTTTACGCAACTGGCACAATTTTTCTCGAAGCAACTGGCACAAGTTTGTTCACCATATCTGGCACAAGTTTGTTCGACGCAACTGGCACAAGTTTGTTCGACGCAAATGGCACAAGTTTGTTTGACGCAACTGGCACAAGTTTCTTCGACGCAACTGGCACAAGTTTGTTCGACGCAACTGGCACAAGTTTGTTTGACGCAACTGGCACAAGTTTGTTCTACGCAACTGGCACAAGTTTGTTCTATGCAACTGGCACTAGTTTGTTCTATGCAACTGGCATAAGTTTGTTTGATGCAACTGGTACAAGTTTGTTCTAAGCAACTGGCACAAGTTTGTTCGACACAACTGGCACAAGTTTGTTCTACGCAATTCTTACTAGTTTGTTGTACACAACTGGCACAAGTTTGTTTGACAAAACTGGCACAAGTTTGTTCTACGCAAATGGCAAATGTTTGTTCTACGCATCTGGCACAAGTTTGTTCTATGCAACTGGCACTAGTGTGTTCTACGCAACTGGCATATATTTGTTTGACACAACTGGCACATGTTTGTTCTACCCAACTGGCACAAGTTTGTTCGACGCAACTGGCACAAGTTTGTTCTACGCAACTGGCACAAGTTTGTTTGACACAACTGGCACAAGTTTGTTCGAAGCAACTGGCACAAGTTTGTTCGATGGAACTGGCGCAAGTTTGTTCGACGCAACTGGCACAAGTTTGTTCGACGCAACTGGCACAAGTTTGTTCGATGCAACTAGAACAAGTTTGTTTAACGTAACTGGCACAAGTTTGTTCGACCCAACTGGCACAAGTTTGTTTGACACAACTGGCACAAGTTTGTTTGACGCAACTGGCACAAGGTTGTTCTACGCAACATGTACAAGTTTGTTCTACGCAACTGGCACAAGTTTGTTTGACGCAACTGGCACAAGTTTGTTCTATGGAACTGGCACTAGATTGTTCGATGCAACTGGCACAAGTTTGTTTGACACAACTGGCACAAGTTTGTTAGACGCAACTGGCACAAGTTTGTTCAACGCAACTGGCACAAGTTTTTTTTAATCAATTGGCACAAGTTTGTTTGACGCAACTGGCACAAGTTTGTTTGACGCAACTGGCACAAGCTTGTTTGAAGCAACTGGCACAAGTTTGTTCGGAGCAACTGGCACAAGTTTGTTTGACGAAACTGGCACAAGTTTGTTTGACGCAACTGGCACAAGTTTGTTTGACGCAAGAGGCACAAGTTTGTTCGACGCAACTGGCACAAGTTTGTTTGACGCAACTGGCACATGTTTTTTTTTTACGCAACTGGCACAATTTTTCTCGAAGCAACTGGCACAAGTTTGTTCACCATATCTGGCACAAGTTTGTTCGACGCAACTGGCACAAGTTTGTTCGACGCAAATGGCACAAGTTTGTTTGACGCAACTGGCACAAGTTTCTTCGACGCAACTGGCACAAGTTTGTTCGACGCAACTGGCACAAGTTTGTTTGACGCAACTGGCACAAGTTTGTTCTACGCAACTGGCACAAGTTTGTTCTATGCAACTGGCACTAGTTTGTTCTATGCAACTGGCATAAGTTTGTTTGATGCAACTGGTACAAGTTTGTTCTAAGCAACTGGCACAAGTTTGTTCGACACAACTGGCACAAGTTTGTTCTACGCAACTCTTACTAGTTTGTTGTACACAACTGGCACAAGTTTGTTTGACAAAACTGGCACAAGTTTGTTCTACGCAAATGGCAATTTGTTCTACGCATCTGGCACAAGTTTGTTCTATGCAACTGGCACTAGTGTGTTCTACGCAACTGGCATATATTTGTTTGACACAACTGGCACATGTTTGTTCTACCCAACTGGCACAAGTTTGTTCGACGCAACTGGCACAAGTTTGTTCTACGCAACTGGCACAAGTTTGTTTGACACAACTGGCACAAGTTTGTTCGAAGCAACTGGCACAAGTTTGTTCGATGGAACTGGCGCAAGTTTGTTCGACACAACTGGCACAAGTTTGTTCGACGCAACTGGCACAAGTTTGTTCGATGCAACTAGAACAAGTTTGTTTAACGTAACTGGCACAAGTTTGTTCGACCCAACTGGCACAAGTTTGTTTGACACAACTGGCACAAGTTTGTTTGACGCAACTGGCACAAGGTTGTTCTGCGCAACATGTACAAGTTTGTTCTACGCAACTGGCACAAGTTTGTTTGACGCAATTGGCACAAGTTTGTTCTATGGAACTGGCACTAGATTGTTCGAAGCAACTGGCGCAAGTTTGTTTGACACAACTGGCACAAGTTTGTTAGACGCAACTGGCACAAGTTTGTTCAACGCAACTGGCACAAGTTTTTTTTAATCAATTGGCACAAGTTTGTTTGACGCAACTGGCACAAGTTTGTTTGACGCAACTGGCACAAGTTTGTTTGACGCAACTGGCACAAGTTTTCTCGACGCAACTGGCACAAGTTTGTTCGCTGTAACTGGCACAAGTTTGTTTGACGCAACTGGCACAAGTTTGTTTGACGCAACTGGCACAAGTTTTTTTTACGTAACTGGCACAATTTTTCTCGACGCAACTGGCGCAAGTTTGTTCCCCGTAACTGGCACAAGTTTGTTCGACGCCACTGGCACAAGTTTATTCGAAGCAACTGGCACAAGTTTGTTTGATGCAACTGGCACAAGTTTGTTCTATGCAACTGGCACAAGTTTGTTCTATGCAACTGGCACAAGTTTGTTCTACGCAACTGGCACAAGTTTGTTCTACGCAACTGGCACAAGTTTGTTGTATGCAACTGGCACTAGTTTGTTCTACGCAACTGGCATAAGTTTGTTTGACGTAACTGGCACAAGTTTGTTCTATGCAACTGGCACAAGTTTGTTGGACGCAACTGGCACAAGTTTGTTCTACGCAACTGGCACAATTTTGTTGGATGCAACTGGCACAAGTTTGTTCGATGCAACTGGCACAAGTTTGTTCTACGCAACTGGCACAATTTTTTTGGACGCAACTGGCAAAAGTTTGTTCGACGAAACTGGCACAAATTTGTTCGACGCAACTGGCACAAGTTTGTTTCACGCAACTGGTACAAGTTTGTTTTACGCATCTGGGACACGTTTGTTCTATGCAACTGGCACTAGTTTGTTCTAGGCAACTGGCACAAATTTGTTTGACGCAACTGGCACATGTTTGTTCTACCCAACTGGCACAAGTTTGTTCGACGCAACTGGCACAAGTTTGTTCTACGCAACTGGCACAAGTTTGTTTGACACAACTGGCACAAGTTTGTTCTAAGCAACTGGTCCAAGTTTGTTCGACGGAACTGGCGCAAGTTTTTTCGACGCAACTGGCACAAGTTTGTTCGACGCAACTGGCAAAAGTTTGTTCGATGCAACTATTACAAGTTTGTTTAACGTAACTGGCACAAGTTTCTTCGACCCAACTGGCACAAGTTTGTTTGACACAACTGGCACAAGTTTCTTCGACGCAACTGGCACAAGTTTGTTTGACGCAACTGGCAAAAGTTTTTTTGACGCAACTGGCACAAGTTTGTTCTACGCAACATGCACAAGTTTGTTCTACGCAACTGGCACAAGTTTGTTTGACGCAACTGGCACAAGTTTGTTCTATGGAACTATCACTAGTTTGTTTGATGCAACTGGCACAAGTTTGTTCGACTCAACAGCCCAAGTATGTTTGAAGCAACTGGCACAAGTTTGTTAGACGCAACTGCCACAAGTTTGTTCGACGCAACTTGCACAAGTTTTTTCGACTCAATTGGCACAAGTTTGTTTGACACAACTGGCACAAGTTTGTTTGACGCCACTGGCACAAGTTTGATTGACGTAACTGGCACAAGTTTGTTTGACGCAACTGGCACAAGTTTATTTGACGCAACTGGCACAAGTTTTCTCGACGCAACTGGCACAAGTTTGTTCGCCGTAACTGGCACAAGTTTTTTCGACGCAACTGGCACAAGTTTGTTCGACGCAACTGGCACAAGTTTGTTTGATGCAACTGGCACAAGTTTCTTTGACGAAACTGGCACAAGTTTGTTCGACGCAACTGGCACAAGTTTGTTTGACGCAATTGGCACAAGTTTGTTCTACGCAACTGGCACAAGTTTGTTCTATGCAACTGGCACTAATTTGTTCTACGCAACTGGCATAAGTTTGTTTGGCACAACTGGCACAAGTTTGTTCTACGCAACTGGCACAAGTTTGTTCGACGCAACTGGCACAAGGTTGTTCTACGCAACTGGCAAAAGTTTGTTCTACACAACTGGCACAAGTTTGTTTGACGCAACTGGCACAAGTTTTTTTTACGCAACTGGCATAAGTTTGTTCGATGCCACTGGCACAAGTTTGTTTGATGCAACTGGCACAAGTTTGTTGGACGCAACTGGCACAAGTTTGTTGGATGCAACTGGCACAAGTTTGTTCGATGCAACTGTCACAAGTTTGTTTGACGTAACTGGCACAAGTTTGTTTGACGAAACTGGCACAAGGTTGTTCTATGCAACTGGCACAAGTTAGTTCTTTGCAATTGGCACAAGTTTGTTTGGCGCAACAGGCACAAGTTTGTTTGACGCAACAGGAACAAGTTTGTTCTACATAACTGGCACAAGTTTGTTGTACACAACTGGCACAAGTTTGTTTGACACAACTGGTACAAGTTTGTTCTACGCAAATGGCAAAAGTTTGTTCTACGTATCTGGCACAAGTTTGTTCTATGCAACTGGCACTAGTTTGTTCTACGCAACTGGCACATATTTGTTTGACGCAACTGGCACATGTTTGTTCAGCCAACTGGCACAAGTTTGTTCTACGCAACTGGCACAAGTTTGTTCTACGCAACTGGCACAAGTTTGTTTGACACAACTGGCACAAGTTTGTTCTAATCAACTGGCACAAGTTTGTTCGACGCAACTGCCAAAAGTTTGTTCGACGCAACTGGCACAAGTTTGTTCGACGCAACTGGCACAAATTTGTACGACGCAACTGGTACAAGTTTGTTTAACGTAACTGGCACAAGTTTGTTCGACCCAACTGGTACAAGTTTGTTTCACACAACTGGCACAAGTTTGTTCGAAGCAACTGGTACAAGTTTGTTTGACGCAACTGGCACAAGTTTGTTTAATGCAACTGGCACAAGGTTGTTCTACGCAACATGTACAAGTTTGTTCTACGCAACTGGCACAAGTTTGTTTGACGCAACTGGCACAAGTTTGTTCTATGCAACTAGCACTAGTTTGTTCGATGCAACTGGCACAAGTTTGTTCGACGCAAGTGGCACAATTTGTTTGACGCAACTGGCACAAGTTTATTAGACGCAACTTGCAAAAGTTTGTTCAACGCAACTGGCACAAGTTTTTTCGAATCAATTGGCACAAGATTGTTTGATGCAACTGGCACAGCTTTGTTTGACGCAACTGGCACAAGTTTGTTTGATGCATCTGGCACAAGTTTGTTTGATGCAACTGGCACAAGTTTATTTGACGCAACTGGCACAACTTTTCTCGACGCAACTGGCACAAATTTGTTCGCCGTAACTGGCACAAGTTTGTTTGACGCACCTGGCACAAGTTTATTTGACGCAACTGGCACAAGTTTCTCGACGCAAGTGGCACAAGTTTGTTCGCCGTAACTGGCACAAGTTTGTTCGACGCAACTGGCACAAGTTTGTTCGACGCAACTGGCACAACTTTGTTTGACGCAACTGGCACAAGTTTCTTCGGCGCAACTGGCACATGTTTTGTTCGACGCAACTGGCACAAGTTTGTTTGATGCAATTGGCACAAGTTTGTTCTACTCAACTGGCACAAGTTTGTTCTATGCAACTGGCACTAGTTTGTTTTACGCAACTGGCATAAGTTTGTTTGACGCAACTGGCACAAGTTTGTTCTACCAACTAGCACAAGTTTGTTCGACGCAACTGGCACAAGGTTGTTCTACGCAACTGGCACAAGTTTGTTCTACGCAACTGGTACAAGTTTGTTTGACGCAACTGGCCCAAGTTTGTTCGACGCAACTGGCACAAGTTTGTTGGATGCCACTGGCACAAGTTTGTTCGACGAAACTGGCCCAAGTTTTTTTGACGCAACTGGCACAAGTTTGTTCGACACAACTGGCACAAGTTTGTTTGACGCAACTGGCACAAGTTTGTTCTACATAACTGGCACAAGTTTGTTCTATGCAACTGGCACAAGTTTGTTCTACGCAACTGGCACAAGTTTGTTCTACGCAACTGGCACTAGTTTGTTCTACGCAAATGGCTCAAGTTTGTTTGACGCAACTGGCACAACTTTGTTCTACCCAAATGACAAAAGTTTGTTCGACGCAACTGGCACAAGTTTGTTCTACGCAACTGACACAAGTTTGTTTGATACAACTGGCAGAAGTTTGTTCAACGCAACTAGTACAAGTTTGTTTGACGCAACTGTCGCAAGTTTGTTCGATGCAACTGGCACAAGTTTGTTCGACGCAACTGGCAAAAGTTTGTTTGACGCAACGGGCACAAGTTTGTTCTACGCAACTGGCACAAGTTTGTTTGACGCAACTGGCACAAGTTTGTTTGACGCAACTGGCACAAGTTTGTTTGACGCAACTGGAACAAGTTTGTTAGACGCAACCGGCACAAGTTTGTTCGACGTAACAGGCACAAGTTTTTTCGACTCAATTGGTACAAGTTTGTTTGACGCAACTGGCACAAGTTTGTTTGATGCAAGAGGCACAAGTTTGTTTGACGCAACTGGCACAAGTTTGTTTGACGCAAATAGCACATATTTTTTTTTTACGCAACTGGCACAAGTTTTCTCGAAGCAACTGGCACAAGTTTGTTCACCATATGTGGCACAATTTGTTCGACGCAACTGGCACAAGTTTGTTAGACGCAAATGGCACAAGTTTGTTTGACGCAACTGGCACAAGTTTGTTCGACGCAACTGGCACAAGTTTGTTTGACGCAACTGGCACAAGTTTGTTCGACGCAACTGGCACAAGTTTGTTCGACGCAACTGGCACAAGTTTGTTTGATGCAACTGGCACAAGTTTGTTCTACGCAACTGGCACAAGTTTGTTCTATGCAACTGGCACTAGTTTGTTCTATGCAACTGGCACAAGTTTTTTTGACGCAACTGGCACAAGTTTGTTCTGCGCAAATGGCAAAAGTTTGTTCGACGCAACTAGCACAAGTTTGTTCTACTCAACTCTTACTAGTTTGTTGTACACAACTGGCACAAGTTTGTTTGACACAACTGGCACAAGTTCGTTCTGCGCAAATGGCAAATGTTTGTTCTACGCATCTGGCACAAGTTTGTTCTATGCAACTGGCACTAGTGTGTTCTACGCAACTGGCACAAATTTGTTTGACACAACTGGCACATGTTTGTTCTACCCAGCTGGCACAAGTTTGTTCGACGCAACTGGTACAAGTTTGTTTAACGTAACTGGCACAAGTTTCTTCGACCCAACTGGCACAAGTTTGTTTGACAAAACTGGCACAAGTTTGTTCGACGCAACTGGCACAAGTTTGTTTGACGCAACTGGCACAAGTTTGTTTGACGCAACTGGCACAAGTTTGTTCTACGCAACATGCACAAGTTTGTTCTACGCAACTGGCACAAGTTTGTTTGACGCAACTGGCACAAGTTTATTCTATGCAACTGGCACTAGTTTGTTTGATGCAACTGGCACAAGTTTTTTTGACGCAACTGGCCCAAGTTTGTTTGAAACAACTGGCACAAGTTTGTTCTACGCAACTGCCACAATTTGTTTGACGCAACTGGCACAAGTTTTTTTTACTAAATTGCCGCAAGTTTGTTTGACACAACTGGCACAAGTTTCTTTGACGCCACTGGCACAAGTTTGTTTGACGTAACTGGCACAAGTTTGTTCTACGCAACTGGCACAGGTTTGTTTGACGCAACTGGCACAAGATTGTTTGACGTAACTGGCACAAGTTTGTTCTACGCAACTGGCACAAGTTTTTTTGACACAACTGGCACAAGTTTGTTCTGCGCAAATGGCAAAAGTTTGTTCTACGCATCTGGTACAAGTTTGTTCTAGGCAACTGGCACTAGTTTGTTTGACGCAACTGGCACAAATTTTGTTTGACGCAACTGGCACATGTTTTTTCTACCCAACAGGCACAAGTTTGTTCGACGCAACTGGCACAAGTTTGTTCTACACAACTGGCACAAGTTTGTTTGACACAAGTGGCACAAGTTTGTTCTAAGCACCTGGCACAAGTTTGTTCGACAGAACTGGCGCAAGTTTGTTCGATGGAACTGGCACAAGTCTGTTCGACGCAACTGGCAGAAATTTGTACGACGCAACTGGTACAAGTTTGTTTAACGTAACTGGCACAAGTTTGTTCGACCCAACTGGCAAAAGTTTGTTTCACACAACTGGCACAATTTTGTTCGACGCAACTGGCACAAGTTTGTTTGACGCAACTGGCACAAGTTTGTTTGACGCAACTGGCACAAGGTTGTTCTACGCAACATATACAAGTTTGTTCTACGCAACTGGCACAGGTTTGTTTGACGCAACTGGCACAAGTTTGTTCTATGCAACTTGCACTAGTTTGTTCGATGCAACTGGCACAAGTTTGTTCGACGCAACTGGCACAAGTTTGTTCGATGCAACTGGCACAAGTTTGTTTGATGCAACTGGCACAAGTTTGTTTGACGCAACTGGCACAAGTTTGTTTGACGCAACTGGCACAAGCTTGTTTGAAGCAACTGGCACAAGTTTGTTCGGAGCAACTGGCACAAGTTTGTTTGACGAAACTGGCACAAGTTTGTTTGACGCAACTGGCACAAGTTTGTTTGACGCAAGAGGCACAAGTTTGTTTGATGCAATTGGCACAAGTTTGTTCTACTCAACTGGCACAAGTTTGTTAGACGCAACTGGCACTGGTTTGTTTTACGCAACTGGCATAAGTTTGTTTGACGCAACTGGCACAAGTTTGTTCTACCAACTAGCACAAGTTTCTTCGATGCAACTGGCACAAGGTTGTTCTACGCAACATGCACAAGTTTGTTCTACGCAAATGGCACAAGTTTGTTTCGACGCAACTGGCACAAGTTTGTTCGACGCAACTGGCACAAGTTTGTTGGATGCCACTGGCACAAGTTTATTCTACATAACTGGCACAAGTTTGTTCTATGCAACTGGCACAAGTTTGTACTACGCAACTGGCACAAGTTTGTTCTACCATCTGGCACAATTTTGTTCTATGCAACTGGCACTAGTTTGTTCTACTCAACTGGCACAAGTTTGTTCTATGCAACTGGCACTGGTTTGTTTTACGCAACTGGCATAAGTTTGTTTGATGCAACTGGCACAAGTTTGTTCTACCAACTAGCACAAGTTTGTTCGATGCAACTGGCACAAGGTTGTTCTACGCAACATGCACAAGTTTGTTCTATGCAACTGGCACAAGTTTGTTTCGACGCAACTGGCACAAGTTTGTTCGACGCAACTGGCACAAGTTTGTTAGATGCCACTGGCACAAGTTTGTTCTACATAACTGGCACAAGTTTGTTCTATGCAACTGGCACAAGTTTGTTCTACGCAACTGGCACAAGTTTGTTCTACCATCTGGCACAATTTTGTTCTATGCAACAGGCACTAGTTTGTTCTACGCAACTGGCACAAGTTTGTTTGACGCAACTGGCACAAGTTTGTTCTACCCAACTGACACAAGTTTGTACGACGCAACTGGCACAAGTTTGTTCTACGCAACTGACACAAGTTTGTTTGACACAACTGGCAGAAGTTTGTTCAACGCAGTTGGCACAAGTTTGTTTGACGCAACTGTCGCAAGTTTGTTCGACGCAACTGGCACAAGTTTGTTCGACGCAACTGGCAAAAGTTTGTTTGACGCAACTGGCACAAGTTCGTTTGACGCAACTGGCACAAGGTTCTTCAACGCAACTGGCACAAGTTTCTTTGATGCAACTGGCACAAGTTTGTTCTACGCAACTGGCACAAGTTTGTTTGACGCAACTGGCACAAGTTTGTTTGACGCAACTGGCACAAGTTTGTTTGAAGCAACTGGCACAAGCTTGTTTGAAGCAACTGGCACAAGTTTGTTCGGAGCAACTGGCACAAGTTTGTTTGACGAAACTGGCACAAGTTTGTTTGACGCAACTGGCACAAGTTTGTTTGACGCAAGAGGCACAAGTTTGTTTGACGCAACTGGCACAAGTTTGTTTGACGCAACTGGCACATGTTTTTTTTTTTACGCAACTGGCACAATTTTTCTCGAAGCAACTGGCACAAGTTTGTTCACCATATCTGGCACAAGTTTGTTCGACGCAACTGGCACAAGTTTGTTCGACGCAAATGGCACAAGTTTGTTTGACGCAACTGGCACAAGTTTCTTCGACGCAACTGGCACAAGTTTGTTCGACGCAACTGGCACAAGTTTGTTTGACGCAACAGCACCAGTTTGTTCTACGCAACTGGCACAAGTTTGTTCTATGCAACTGGCACTAGTTTGTTCTATGCAACTGGCATAAGTTTGTTTGATGCAACTGGTACAAGTTTGTTCTAAGCAACTGGCACAAGTTTGTTCGACACAACTGGCACAAGTTTGTTCTACGCAACTCTTACTAGTTTGTTGTACACAACTGGCACAAGTTTGTTCTACGCAAATGGCAAATGTTTGTTCTACGCATCTGGCACAAGTTTGTTCTATGCAACTGGCACTAGTGTGTTCTACGCAACTGGCATATATTTGTTTGACACAACTGGCACATGTTTGTTCTACCCAACTGGCACAAGTTTGTTCGACGCAACTGGCACAAGTTTGTTCTACGCAACTGGCACAAGTTTGTTTGACACAACTGGCACAAGTTTGTTCGGAGCAACTGGCACAAGTTTGTTCGATGGAACTGGCGCAAGTTTGTTCGACGCAACTGGCACAAGTTTGTTCGACGCAACTGGCACAAGTTTGTTCGATGCAACTAGAACAAGTTTGTTTAACGTAACTGGCACAAGTTTGTTCGACCCAACTGGCACAAGTTTGTTTGACACAACTGGCACAAGTTTGTTTGACGCAACTGGCACAAGGTTGTTCTACGCAACATGTACAAGTTTGTTCTACGCAACTGGCACAAGTTTGTTTGACGCAACTGGCACAAGTTTGTTCTATGGAACTGGCACTAGATTGTTCGATGCAACTGGCACAAGTTTGTTTGACACAACTGGCACAAGTTTGTTAGACGCAACTGGCACAAGTTTGTTCAACGCAACTGGCACAAGTTTTTTTAATCAATTGGCACAAGTTTGTTTGACGCAACTGGCACAAGTTTGTTTGATGCAACTGGCACAAGCTTGTTTGAAGCAACTGGCACAAGTTTGTTCGGAGCAACTGGCACAAGTTTGTTTGACGAAACTGGCACAAGTTTGTTTGACGCAACTGGCACAAGTTTGTTTGACGCAAGAGGCACAAGTTTGTTTGACGCAACTGGCACAAGTTTGTTTGACGCAACTGGCACATGTTTTTTTTTTACGCAACTGGCACAATTTTTCTCGAAGCAACTGGCACAAGTTTGTTCACCATATCTGGCACAAGTTTGTTCGACGCAACTGGCACAAGTTTGTTCGACGCAAATGGCACAAGTTTGTTTGACGCAACTGGCACAAGTTACTTCGACGCAACTGGCACAAGTTTGTTCGACGCAACTGGCAAAAGTTTGTTTGACGCAACTGGCACAAGTTTGTTCTACGCAACTGGCACAAGTTTGTTCTATGCAACTGGCACTAGTTTGTTCTATGCAACTGGCATAAGTTTGTTTGATGCAACTGGTACAAGTTTGTTCTAAGCAACTGGCACAAGTTTGTTCGACACAACTGGCACAAGTTTGTTCTACGCAACTCTTACTAGTTTGTTGTACACAACTGGCACAAGTTTGTTCTACGCAAATGGCAAATGTTTGTTCTACGCATCTGGCACAAGTTTGTTCTATGCAACTGGCACTAGTGTGTTCTACGCAACTGGCATATATTTGTTTGACACAACTGGCACATGTTTGTTCTACCCAACTGGCACAAGTTTGTTCGACGCAACTGGCACAAGTTTGTTCTACGCAACTGGCACAAGTTTGTTTGACACAACTGGCACAAGTTTGTTCGAAGCAACTGGCACAAGTTTGTTCGATGGAACTGGCACAAGTTTGTTCGATGCAACTAGAACAAGTTTGTTTAACGTAACTGGCACAAGTTTGTTCGACCCAACTGGCACAAGTTTGTTTGACACAACTGGCACAAGTTTGTTTGACGCAACTGGCACAAGGTTGTTCTGCGCAACATGTACAAGTTTGTTCTACGCAACTGGCACAAGTTTGTTTGACGCAACTGGCACAAGTTAGTTCTATGGAACTGGCACTAGATTGTTCGATGCAACTGGCACAAGTTTGTTTGACACAACTGGCACAAGTTTGTTAGACGCAACTGGCACAAGTTTGTTCAACGCAACTGGCACAAGTTTTTTTTAATCAATTGGCACAAGTTTGTTTGACACAACTGGCACAAGTTTGTTTGACGCAACTGGCACAAGTTTGTTTGACGCAACTGGCACAAGTTTTCTCGACGCAACTGGCACAAGTTTGTTCGCCGTAACTGGCACAAGTTTGTTTGATGCAACTGGCACAAGTTTGTTTGACGCAACTGGCACAAGTTTTTTTTACGTAACTGGCACAATTTTTCTCGACGCAACTGGCGCAAGTTTGTTCCCCGTAACTGGCACAAGTTTGTTTGACACAACTGGCACAAGTTTGTTCTAAGCAACTGGTCCAAGTTTGTTCGACGGAACTGGCGCAAGTTTTTTCGACGCAACTGGCACAAGTTTGTTCGACGCAACTGGCACAAGTTTGTTCGATGCAACTAGAACAAGTTTGTTTAACGTAACTGGCACAAGTTTGTTCGACCCAACTGGCACAAGTTTGTTTGACACAACTGGCACAAGTTTGTTTGACGCAACTGGCACAAGGTTGTTCTACGCAACATGTACAAGTTTGTTCTACGCAACTGGCACAAGTTTGTTTGACGCAACTGGCACAAGTTTGTTCTATGGAACTGGCACTAGATTGTTCGATGCAACTGGCACAAGTTTGTTTGACACAACTGGCACAAGTTTGTTAGACGCAACTGGCACAAGTTTGTTCAACGCAACTGGCACAAGTTTTTTTAATCAATTGGCACAAGTTTGTTTGACGCAACTGGCACAAGTTTGTTTGATGCAACTGGCACAAGCTTGTTTGAAGCAACTGGCACAAGTTTGTTCGGAGCAACTGGCACAAGTTTGTTTGACGAAACTGGCACAAGTTTGTTTGACGCAACTGGCACAAGTTTGTTTGACGCAAGAGGCACAAGTTTGTTTGACGCAACTGGCACAAGTTTGTTTGACGCAACTGGCACATGTTTTTTTTTTACGCAACTGGCACAATTTTTCTCGAAGCAACTGGCACAAGTTTGTTCACCATATCTGGCACAAGTTTGTTCGACGCAACTGGCACAAGTTTGTTCGACGCAAATGGCACAAGTTTGTTTGACGCAACTGGCACAAGTTACTTCGACGCAACTGGCACAAGTTTGTTCGACGCAACTGGCAAAAGTTTGTTTGACGCAACTGGCACAAGTTTGTTCTACGCAACTGGCACAAGTTTGTTCTATGCAACTGGCACTAGTTTGTTCTATGCAACTGGCATAAGTTTGTTTGATGCAACTGGTACAAGTTTGTTCTAAGCAACTGGCACAAGTTTGTTCGACACAACTGGCACAAGTTTGTTCTACGCAACTCTTACTAGTTTGTTGTACACAACTGGCACAAGTTTGTTCTACGCAAATGGCAAATGTTTGTTCTACGCATCTGGCACAAGTTTGTTCTATGCAACTGGCACTAGTGTGTTCTACGCAACTGGCATATATTTGTTTGACACAACTGGCACATGTTTGTTCTACCCAACTGGCACAAGTTTGTTCGACGCAACTGGCACAAGTTTGTTCTACGCAACTGGCACAAGTTTGTTTGACACAACTGGCACAAGTTTGTTCGAAGCAACTGGCACAAGTTTGTTCGATGGAACTGGCACAAGTTTGTTCGATGCAACTAGAACAAGTTTGTTTAACGTAACTGGCACAAGTTTGTTCGACCCAACTGGCACAAATTTGTTTGACACAACTGGCACAAGTTTGTTTGACGCAACTGGCACAAGGTTGTTCTGCGCAACATGTACAAGTTTGTTCTACGCAACTGGCACAAGTTTGTTTGACGCAACTGGCACAAGTTAGTTCTATGGAACAGGCACTAGATTGTTCGATGCAACTGGCACAAGTTTGTTTGACACAACTGGCACAAGTTTGTTAGACGCAACTGGCACAAGTTTGTTCAACGCAACTGGCACAAGTTTTTTTTAATCAATTGGCACAAGTTTGTTTGACACAACTGGCACAAGTTTGTTTGACGCAACTGGCACAAGTTTGTTTGACGCAACTGGCACAAGTTTTCTCGACGCAACTGGCACAAGTTTGTTCGCCGTAACTGGCACAAGTTTGTTTGATGCAACTGGCACAAGTTTGTTTGACGCAACTGGCACAAGTTTTTTTTACGTAACTGGCACAATTTTTCTCGACGCAACTGGCGCAAGTTTGTTCCCCGTAACTGGCACAAGTTTGTTCGACGCCACTGGCACAAGTTTATTCGAAGCAACTGGCACAAGTTTGTTTGATGCAACTGGCACAAGTTTGTTCTATGCAACTGGCACAAGTTTGTTCTATGCAACTGGCACAAGTTTGTTCTACGCAACTGGCACAAGTTTGTTCTACGCAACTGGCACAAGTTTGTTGTATGCAACTGGCACTAGTTTGTTCTACGCAACTGGCATAAGTTTGTTTGACGTAACTGGCACAAGTTTGTTCTATGCAACTGGCACAAGTTTGTTGGACGCAACTGGCACAAGTTTGTTCTACGCAACTGGCACAATTTTGATGGACGCAACTGGCACAAGTTTGTTCGACGCAACTGGCACAAGTTTGTTCTACGCAACTGGCACAATTTTTTTGGACGCAACTGGCAAAAGTTTGTTCGACGAAACTGGCACAAATTTGTTCGACGCAACTGGCACAAGTTTGTTCTACGCAACTGGTACAAGTTTGTTTTACGCATCTGGGACACGTTTGTTCTATGCAACTGGCACTAGTTTGTTCTAGGCAACTGGCACAAATTTGTTTGACGCAACTGGCACATGTTTGTTCTACCCAACTGGCACAAGTTTGTTCGACGCAACTGGCACAAGTTTGTTCTACGCAACTGGCACAAGTTTGTTTGACACAACTGGCACAAGTTTGTTCTAAGCAACTGGTCCAAGTTTGTTCGACGGAACTGGCGCAAGTTTTTTCGACGCAACTGGCACAAGTTTGTTCGACGCAACTGGCACAAGTTTGTTCGATGCAACTATTACAAGTTTGTTTAACGTAACTGGCACAAGTTTCTTCGACCCAACTGGCACAAGTTTGTTTGACACAACTGGCACAAGTTTCTTCGACGCAACTGGCACAAGTTTGTTTGACGCAACTGGCAAAAGTTTTTTTGACGCAACTGGCACAAGTTTGTTCTACGCAACATGCACAAGTTTGTTCTACGCAACTGGCACAAGTTTATTTGACGCAACTGGCACAAGTTTGTTCTATGGAACTATCACTAGTTTGTTTGATGCAACTGGCACAAGTTTGTTCGACTCAAAAGCCCAAGTTTGTTTGACGCAACTGGCACAAGTTTGTTAGACGCAACTGCCACAAGTTTGTTCGACGCAACTTGCACAAGTTTTTTCGACTCAATTGGCACAAGTTTGTTTGACACAACTGGCACAAGTTTGTTTGACGCCACTGGCACAAGTTTGTTTGACGTAACTGGCACAAGTTTGTTTGACGCAACTGGCACAAGTTTATTTGACGCAACTGGCACAAGTTTTCTCGACACAACTGGCACAAGTTTGTTCGGCGTAAATGGCACAAGTTTTTTCGACGCAACTGGCACAAGTTTGTTCGACGCAACTGGCACAAGTTTGTTTGATGCAACTGGCACAAGTTTCTTTGACGAAACTGGCACAAGTTTGTTCGACGCAACTGGCACAAGTTTGTTTGACGCAATTGGCACAAGTTTGTTCTACGCAACTGGCACAAGTTTGTTCTATGCAACTGGCACTAGTTTGTTCTACGCAACTGGCATAAGTTTGTTTGGCACAACTGGCACAAGTTTGTTCTACGCAACTGGCACAAGTTTGTTCGACGCAACTGGCACAAGGTTGTTCTACGCAACTGGCAAAAGTTTGTTCTACACAACTGGCGCAAGTTTGTTTGACGCAACTGGCACAAGTTTTTTTTACGCAACTGGCATAAGTTTGTTCGATGCCACTGGCACAAGTTTGTTTGATGCAACTGGCACAAGTTTGTTGGACGCAACTGGCACAAGTTTGTTGGACGCAACTGGCACAAGTTTGTTCGATGCAACTGTCACAAGTTTGTTTGACGTAACTGGCACAAGTTTGTTTGACGCAACTGGCACAAGTTTGTTTGACGCAACTGGCACAAGGTTGTTCTATGCAACTGGCACAAGTTAGTTCTTTGCAATTGGCACAAGTTTGTTTGGCGCAACAGGCACAAGTTTGTTTGACGCAACAGGAACAAGTTTGTTCTACATAACTGTCACAAGTTTGTTGTACACAACTGGCACAAGTTTGTTTGACACAACTGGTACAAGTTTGTTCTACGCAAATGGCAAAAGTTTGTTCTACGCATCTGGCACAAGTTTGTTCTATGCAACTGGCACTAGTTTGTTCTACGCAACTGGCACATATTTGTTTGACGCAACTGGCACATGTTTGTTCAGCCAACTGGCACAAGTTTGTTCTACGCAACTGGCACAAGTTTGTTCTACGCAACTGGCACAAGTTTGTTTGACACAACTGGCACAAGTTTGTTCTAATCAACTGGCACAAGTTTGTTCGACGCAACTGCCAAAAGTTTGTTCGACGCAACTGGCACAAGTTTGTTCGACGCAACTGGCACAAATTTGTACGACGCAACTGGTACAAGTTTGTTTATCGTAACTGGCACAAGTTTGTTCAACCCAACTGGTACAAGTTTGTTTCACACAACTGGCACAAGTAGGTTCGAAGCAACTGGTACAAGTTTGTTTGATGCAACTGGCACAAGTTTGTTTAATGCAACTGGCACAAGGTTGTTCTACGCAACATGTACAAGTTTGTTCTACGCAACTGGCACAAGTTTGTTTGACGCAACTGGCACAAGTTTGTTTGACGCAACTGGCACAAGTTTGTTCTATGCAACTAGCACTAGTTTGTTCGATGCAACTGGCACAAGTTTGTTCGACGCAAGTGGCACAAGTTTGTTTGACGCAACTGGCACAAGTTTATTAGACGCAACTTGCAAAAGTTTGTTCAACGCAACTGGCACAAGTTTTTTCGAATCAATTGGCACAAGATTGTTTGATGCAACTGGCACAGCTTTGTTTGACGCAACTGGCACAAGTTTGTTTGATGCAACTGGCACAAGTTTGTTTGATGCAACTGGCACAAGTTTAATTGACGCAACTGGCACAACTTTTCTCGACGCAACTGGCACAAGTTTGTTCGCCGTAACTGGCACAAGTTTGTTTGACGCACCTGGCACAAGTTTATTTGACGCAACTGGCACAAGTTTCTCGACGCAAGTGGCACAAGTTTGTTCGCCGTAACTGGCAAAAGTTTGTTCGACGCAACTGGCACAAGTTTGTTCGACACAACTGGCACAACTTTGTTTGACGCAACTGGCACAAGTTTCTTCTGCGCAACTGGCACATGTTTTGTTCGACGCAACTGGCACAAGTTTGTTTGATGCAATTGGCACAAGTTTGTTCTACTCAACTGGCACAAGTTTGTTCTATGCAACTGGCACTAGTTTGTTTTACGCAACTGGCATAAGTTTGTTTGACGCAACTGGCACAAGTTTGTTCTACCAACTAGCACAAGTTTGTTCGACGCAACTGGCACAAGGTTGTTCTACGCAACTGGCACAAGTTTGTTCTACGCAACTGGCACAAGTTTGTTTGACGCAACTGGCTCAAGTTTGTTCAACGCAACTGGCACAAGTTTGTTGGATGCCACTGGCACAAGTTTGTTCGACGAAACTGGCCCAAGTTTTTTTGACGCAACTGGCACAATTTTGTTCGACACAACTGGCACAAGTTTGTTTGACGCAACTGGCACAAGTTTGTTCTACATAACTGGCACAAGTTTGTTCTACGCAACTGGCACAAGTTTGTTCTACGCATCTGGCACAAGTTTGTTCTATGCAACTGGCACTAGTTTGTTCTACGCAAATGGCACAAGTTTGTTTGACGCAACTGGCACAACTTTGTTCTACCCAAATGACAAAAGTTTGTTCGACGCAACTGGGACAAGTTTGTTCTACGCAACTGACACAAGTTTGTTTGATACAACTGGCAGAAGTTTGTTCAACGCAACTAGCACAAGTTTGTTTGACGCAACTGTCGCAAGTTTGTTCGACGCAACTGGCACAAGTTTGTTCGACACAACTGGCAAAAGTTTGTTTGACGCAACTGGCACAAGTTTGTTCTACGCAACTGGCACAAGTTTGTTTGACGCAACTGGCACAAGTTTGTTTGACGCAACTGGCACAAGTTTGTTTGACACAACTGGCACAAGTTTGTTAGACGCAACCGGCACAAGTTTGTTCGACGTAGCAGGCACAAGTTTTTTCGACTCAATTGGTACAAGTTTGTTTGATGCAACTGGCACAAGTTTGTTTGATGCAAGAGGCACAAGTTTGTTTGACGCAACTGGCACAAGTTTGTTTGACGCAAATAGCACATATTTTTTTTTACGCAACTGGCACAAGTTTTCTCGAAGCAACTGGCACAAGTTTGTTCGCCATATGTGGCACAAGTTTGTTCGACGCAACTGGCACAAGTTTGTTAGACGCAAATAGCACAAGTTTGTTTGACGCAACTGGCACAAGTTTGTTCGACGCAACTGGCACAAGTTTGTTTGACGCAACTGGCACAAGTTTGTTCGACGCAACTGGCACAAGTTTGTTCGACGCAACTGGCACAAGTTTGTTTGACGCAACTGGCACAAGTTTGTTCTACGCAACTGGCACAAGTTTGTTCTATGCAACTGGCACTAGTTTGTTCTATGCAACTGGCATAAGTTTGTTTAACGCAACTGGTACAAGTTTGTTCTACTCAACTGGCACAAGTTTGTTCGACGCAACTGGCACAAGTTTGTTCTACGCAACTCTTACTAGTTTGTTGTACACAACTGGCACAAGTTTGTTTGACACAACTGGCACAAGTTTGTTCTGCGCAAATGGCAAATGTTTGTTCTACGCATCTGGCACAAGTTTGTTCTATGCAACTGGCACTAGTGTGTTCTACGCAACTGGCACAAATTTGTTTGACACAACTGGCACATGTTTGTTCTACCCAGCTGGCACAAGTTTGTTCGACGCAACTGGTATAAGTTTGTTTAACATAACTGGCACAAGTTTCTTCGACCCAACTGGCACAAGTTTGTTTGACAAAACTGGCACAAGTTTGTTCGACGCAACTGGCACAAGTTTGTTTGACGCAACTGGCACAAGTTTGTTTGACGCAACTGGCACAAGTTTGTTCTACGCAACATTCACAAGTTTGTTCTACGCAACTGGCACAAGTTTGTTTGACGCAACTGGCACAAGTTTATTCTATGCAACTGGCACTAGTTTGTTTGATGCAACTGGCACAAGTTTGTTTGACGCAACTGGCCCAAGTTTGTTTGAAGCAACTGGCACAAGTTTGTTCTACGCAACTGCCACAATTTGTTTGACGCAACTGGCACAAGTTTTTTTTTACTAAATTGGCACAAGTTTGTTTGATACAACTGGCACAAGTTTCTTTGACGCCACTGGCACAAGTTTCTTTGACGTAACTGGCACAAGTGTGTTCTACGCAACTGGCACAGGTTTGTTTGACGCAACTGGCACAAGATTGTTTGACGTAACTGGCACAAGTTTGTTCTACGCAACTGGCACAAGTTTGTTTGACACAACTGGCACAAGTTTGTTCTGCGCAAATGGCAAAAGTTTGTTCTACGCATCTGGTACAAGTTTGTTCTAGGCAACTGGCACTAGTTTGTTTGACGCAACTGGCACAAATTTGTTTGACGCAACTGGCACATGTTTTTTCTACCCAACAGGCACAAGTTTGTTCGACGCAACTGGCACAAGTTTGTTCTACACAACTGGCACAAGTTTGTTTGACACAAGTGGCACAAGTTTGTTCTAAGCACCTGGTACAAGTTTGTTCGACGGAACTGGCGCAAGTTTGTTCGATGCAACTGGCACAAGTCTGTTCGACGCAACTGGCACAAATTTGTACGACGCAACTGGTACAAGTTTGTTTAACGTAACTGGCACAAGTTTGTTCGACCCAACTGGCAAAAGTTTGTTTCACACAACTGGCACAATTTTGTTTGACGCAACTGGCACAAGTTTGTTTGACGCAACTGGCACAAGTTTGTTTGACGCAACTGGCACAAGTTTGTTTGAAGCAACTGGCACAAGTTTGTTCGGCGCAACTGGCACAAGTTTGTTTGACGAAACTGGCACAAGTTTGTTTGACGCAACTGGCACAAGTTTGTTTGACGCAAGAGGCACAAGTTTGTTTGACGCAACTGGCACAAGTTTGTTTGACGCAACTGGCACAAGTTTTTTTTTTACGCAACTGGCACAATTTTTCTCGAAGCAACTGGCACAAGTTTGTTCACCATATCTGGCACAAGTTTGTTCGACGCAACTGGCACAAGTTTTTTCGACGCAAATGGCACAAGTTTGTTTGACGCAACTGGCACAAGTTTCTTCGACGCAACTGGCACAAGTTTGTTCGACGCAACTGGCACAAGTTTGTATGACGCAACTGGCACAAGTTTGTTCTACGCAACTGGCACAAGTTTGTTCTATGCAACTGGCACTAGTTTGTTCTATGCAACTGGCATAAGTTTGTTTGATGCAACTGGTACAAGTTTGTTCTAAGCAACTGGCACAAGTTTGTTCGACACAACTGGCACAAGTTTGTTCTACGCAACTCTTACTAGTTTGTTGTACACAACTGGCACAAGTTTGTTTGACAAAACTGGCACAAGTTTGTTCTACGCAAATGACAAATGTTTGTTCTACGCATCTGGCACAAGTTTGTTCTATGCAACTGGCACTAGTGTGTTCTACGCAACTGGCATATTTTTGTTCGACACAACTGGCACATGTTTGTTCTACCCAACTGGCACAAGTTTGTTCGACGCAACTGGCACAAGTTTGTTCTACGCAACTGGCACAAGTTTGTTTGACACAACTGGCACAAGTTTGTTCGAAGCAACTGGCACAAGTTTGTTCGATGGAACTGGCGCAAGTTTGTTCGACGCAACTGGCACAAGTTTGTTCGACGCAACTGGCACAAGTTTGTTCGATGCAACTAGAACAATTTTGTTTAACGTAACTAGCACAAGTTTGTTCGACCCAACTGGCACAAGTTTGTTTGACACAACTGGCACAAGTTTTTTTGACGCAACTGGCACAATTTTGTTCTACGCAACATGTACAAGTTTGTTCTACGCAACTGGCACAAGTTTGTTTGACGCAACTGGCACAAGTTTGTTTGACGCAACTGGCACAAGTTTGTTAGACGCAACTGGCACAAGTTTGTTCAACGCACCTGGCACAAGTTTTTTTTAATCAATTGGCACAAGTTTGTTTGACGCAAGTGGTACAAGTTTGTTTGACGCAACTGGCACAAGTTTGTTTGACGCAACTGGCACAAGTTTTCTCGACGCAACTGGCACAAGTTTGTTCGCCGTAACTGGCACAAGTTTGTTTGACGCAACTGGCACAAGTTTGTTTGACGCAACTGGCACAAGTTTTTTTGACGTAACTGGCACAATTTTTCTCGACGCAACTGGCGCAAGTTTGTTCCCCGTAACTGGCAAAAGTTTGTTTGACGCCACTGGCACAAGTTTATTCGAAGCAACTGGCACAAGTTTGTTTGATGCAACTGACACAAGTTTGTTCTATGCAACTGGCACAAGTTTGTTCTATGCAACTGGCACAAGTTTGTTCTACGCAACTGGCACAAGTTTGTTCTACGCAACTGGCACAAGTTTGTTATATGCAACTGCCACTTGTTTGTTCTACGCAACTGGCATAAGTTTGTTTGACGTAACTGGCACAAGTTTGTTCTATGCAACTGGCACAAGTTTGTTGGACGCAACTGGCACAAGTTTGTTCTACGCAACAGGCAAAATTTTGTTGGACGCAACTGGCACAAGTTTGTTCGACGCAACTGGCACAAGTTTGTTCAACGCAACTGGCACAATTTTTTTGGACGAAACTGGCACAAGTTTGTTCGACGAAACTGGCACAAATTTGTTCGGCGCAACTGGCACAAGTTTGTTCTACGCAACTGGTACAAGTTTGTTTTACGCATCTGGGACACGTTTGTTCTATGCAACTGGCACTATTTTGTTCTAGGCAACTGGCACAAATTTGTTTGACGCAACTGGCACATGTTTGTTCTACCCAACTGGCACAAGTTTGTTCGACGCAACTGGCACAAGTTTGTTCTACGCAACTGGCACAAGTTTGTTTGACACAACTGGCACAAGTTTGTTCTAAGCAACTGGTCCAAGTTTGTTCGACGGAACTGGCGCAAGTTTGTTCGACACAACTGGCACAAGTTTGTTCGACGCAACTGGCACAAGTTTGTTCGATGCAACTATTACAAGTTTGTTTAACGTAACTGGCACAAGTTTCTTCGACCCAACTGGCACAAGTTTGTTTGACACAACTGGCACAAGTTTCTTCGACGCAACTGGCAAAAGTTTGTTTGACGCAACTGGCAAAAGTTTTTTTGACGCAACTGGTACAAGTTTGTTCTACGCAACATGCACAAGTTTGTTCTACGCAACTGGCACAAGTTTGTTTGACGCAACTGGCACAAGTTTGTTCTATGGAACTGGCACTAGTTTGTTTGACGCAACTGGCACAAGTTTGTTCGACTCAACAGCCCAAGTTTGTTTGATGCAACTGGCACAAGTTTGTTAGACGCAACTGCCACAAGTTTGTTCGACGCAACTTGCACAAGTTTTTTCGACTCAATTGGCACAAGTTTGTTTGGCACAACTGGCACAAGTTTGTTTGACGCCACTGGCACAAGTTTGTTTGACGTAACTGGCACAAGTTTGTTTGACGCAACTGGCACAAGTTTATTTGACGCAACTGGCACAAGTTTTCTCGACGCAACTGGCACAAGTTTGTTCGCCGTAACTGGCACAAGTTTTTTCGACGCAACTGGCACAAGTTTGTTCGACGCAACTGGCACAAGTTTGTTTGATGCAACTGGCACAAGTTTCTTTGACGAAACTGGCACAAGTTTGTTCGACGCAACTGGCACAAGTTTGTTTGACGCAATTGGCACAAGTTTGTTCTACGCAACTGGCACAAGTTTGTTCTATGCAACTGGCACTAGTTTGTTCTACGCAACTGGCATAAGTTTGTTTGGCACAACTGGCACAAGTTTGTTCTACGCAACTGGCACAAGTTTGTTCGACGCAACTGGCACAAGGTTGTTCTACGCAACTGGCACAAGTTTGTTCTACACAACTGGCACAAGTTTGTTTGACGCAACTGGCACAAGTTTTTTTTACGCAACTGGCATAAGTTTGTTCGATGCCACTGGCACAAGTTTGTTTGACGCAACTGGCACAAGTTTGTTGGACGCAACTGACACAAGTTTTTTCGACGCAACTGGCACAAGTTTGTTCGATGCAACTGGCACAAGTTTGTTTGACGTAACTGGCACAAGTTTGTTTGACGCAACTGGCACAAGTTTGTTTGACGCAACTGGCACAAGGTTGTTCTATGCAACTGGCACAAGTTTGTTCTTTGTAATTGGCACAAGTTTGTTTGACGCAACAGGCACAAGTTTGTTTGACGCAACAGGAACAAGTTTGTTCTACATAACTGGCACAAGTTTGTTGTACACAACTGACACAAGTTTGTTTGACACAACTGGTACAAGTTTGTTCTACGCAAATGGCAAAAGTTTGTTCTACGCATCTGGCACAAGTTTGTTCTATGCAACTGGCACTAGTTTGTTCTATGCAACTGGCACATATTTGTTTGACACAACTGGCACATGTTTGTTCAGCCAACTGGCACAAGTTTGTTCTACGCAACTGGCACAAGTTTGTTCTACGCAACTGGCACAAGTTTGTTTGACACAACTGGCACAAGTTTGTTCTAATCAACTGGCACAAGTTTGTTCGACACAACTGCTAAAAGTTTGTTCGACGCAACTGGCACAAGTTTGTTCGACGCAACTGGCACAAATTTGTACGACGCAACTGGTACAAGTTTGTTTAACGTAACTGGCACAAGTTTGTTCGACCCAACTGGTACAAGTTTGTTTCATACAACTGGCACAAGTTTGTTTAATGCAACTGGCACAAGGTTGTTCTACGCAACATGTACAAGTTTGTTCTACGCAACTGGAACAAGTTTGTTTGACGCAACTGGCACAAGTTTGTTCTATGCAACTAGCACTAGTTTGTTCGATGCAACTGGCACAAGTTTGTTCGACGCAACTGGCACAAGTTTGTTTGACGCAACTGGCACAAGTTTATTAGACGCAACTGGCACAAGTTTGTTCTACGCAACATGCACAAGTTTGTTCTACGCAACTGGCACAAGTTTGTTTGACGCAACTGGCACAAGTTTATTCTATGCAACTGGCACTAGTTTGTTTGATGCAACTGGCACAAGTTTTTTTGACGCAACTGGCCCAAGTTTGTTTGAAACAACTGGCACAAGTTTGTTCTACGCAACTGCCACAATTTGTTTGACGCAACTGGCACAAGTTTTTTTTACTAAATTGCCGCAAGTTTGTTTGACACAACTGGCACAAGTTTCTTTGACGCCACTGGCACAAGTTTCTTTGACGTAACTGGCACAAGTTTGTTCTACGCAACTGGCACAGGTTTGTTTGACGCAACTGGCACAAGATTGTTTGACGTAACTGGCACAAGTTTGTTCTACGCAACTGGCACAAGTTTTTTTGACACAACTGGCACAAGTTTGTTCTGCGCAAATGGCAAAAGTTTGTTCTACGCATCTGGTACAAGTTTGTTCTAGGCAACTGGCACTAGTTTGTTTGACGCAACTGGCACAAATTTTGTTTGACGCAACTGGCACATGTTTTTTCTACCCAACAGGCACAAGTTTGTTCGACGCAACTGGCACAAGTTTGTTCTACACAACTGGCACAAGTTTGTTTGACACAAGTGGCACAAGTTTGTTCTAAGCACCTGGCACAAGTTTGTTCGACGGAACTGGCGCAAGTTTGTTCGATGGAACTGGCACAAGTCTGTTCGACGCAACTGGCAGAAATTTGTACGACGCAACTGGTACAAGTTTGTTTAACGTAACTGGCACAAGTTTGTTCGACCCAACTGGCAAAAGTTTGTTTCACACAACTGGCACAATTTTGTTCGACGCAACTGGCACAAGTTTGTTTGACGCAACTGGCACAAGTTTGTTTGACGCAACTGGCACAAGGTTGTTCTACGCAACATATACAAGTTTGTTCTACGCAACTGGCACAGGTTTGTTTGACGCAACTGGCACAAGTTTGTTCTATGCAACTTGCACTAGTTTGTTCGATGCAACTGGCACAAGTTTGTTCGACGCAACTGGCACAAGTTTGTTCGATGCAACTGGCACAAGTTTGTTTGATGCAACTGGCACAAGTTTGTTTGACGCAACTGGCACAAGTTTGTTTGACGCAACTGGCACAAGCTTGTTTGAAGCAACTGGCACAAGTTTGTTCGGAGCAACTGGCACAAGTTTGTTTGACGAAACTGGCACAAGTTTGTTTGACGCAACTGGCACAAGTTTGTTTGACGCAAGAGGCACAAGTTTGTTTGATGCAATTGGCACAAGTTTGTTCTACTCAACTGGCACAAGTTTGTTAGACGCAACTGGCACTGGTTTGTTTTACGCAACTGGCATAAGTTTGTTTGACGCAACTGGCACAAGTTTGTTCTACCAACTAGCACAAGTTTCTTCGATGCAACTGGCACAAGGTTGTTCTACGCAACATGCACAAGTTTGTTCTACGCAAATGGCACAAGTTTGTTTCGACGCAACTGGCACAAGTTTGTTCGACGCAACTGGCACAAGTTTGTTGGATGCCACTGGCACAAGTTTATTCTACATAACTGGCACAAGTTTGTTCTATGCAACTGGCACAAGTTTGTACTACGCAACTGGCACAAGTTTGTTCTACCATCTGGCACAATTTTGTTCTATGCAACTGGCACTAGTTTGTTTGATGCAATTGGCACAAGTTTGTTCTACTCAACTGGCACAAGTTTGTTCTATGCAACTGGCACTGGTTTGTTTTACGCAACTGGCATAAGTTTGTTTGATGCAACTGGCACAAGTTTGTTCTACCAACTAGCACAAGTTTGTTCGATGCAACTGGCACAAGGTTGTTCTACGCAACATGCACAAGTTTGTTCTATGCAACTGGCACAAGTTTGTTTCGACGCAACTGGCACAAGTTTGTTCGACGCAACTGGCACAAGTTTGTTAGATGCCACTGGCACAAGTTTGTTCTACATAACTGGCACAAGTTTGTTCTATGCAACTGGCACAAGTTTGTTCTACGCAACTGGCACAAGTTTGTTCTACCATCTGGCACAATTTTGTTCTATGCAACAGGCACTAGTTTGTTCTACGCAACTGGCACAAGTTTGTTTGACGCAACTGGCACAAGTTTGTTCTACCCAACTGACACAAGTTTGTACGACGCAACTGGCACAAGTTTGTTCTACGCAACTGACACAAGTTTGTTTGACACAACTGGCAGAAGTTTGTTCAACGCAGTTGGCACAAGTTTGTTTGACGCAACTGTCGCAAGTTTGTTCGACGCAACTGGCACAAGTTTGTTCGACGCAACTGGCAAAAGTTTGTTTGACGCAACTGGCACAAGTTCGTTTGACGCAACTGGCACAAGGTTCTTCAACGCAACTGGCACAAGTTTCTTTGATGCAACTGGCACAAGTTTGTTCTACGCAACTGGCACAAGTTTGTTTGACGCAACTGGCACAAGTTTGTTTGACGCAACTGGCACAAGTTTGTTTGAAGCAACTGGCACAAGCTTGTTTGAAGCAACTGGCACAAGTTTGTTCGGAGCAACTGGCACAAGTTTGTTTGACGAAACTGGCACAAGTTTGTTTGACGCAACTGGCACAAGTTTGTTTGACGCAAGAGGCACAAGTTTGTTTGACGCAACTGGCACAAGTTTGTTTGACGCAACTGGCACATGTTTTTTTTTTTACGCAACTGGCACAATTTTTCTCGAAGCAACTGGCACAAGTTTGTTCACCATATCTGGCACAAGTTTGTTCGACGCAACTGGCACAAGTTTGTTCGACGCAAATGGCACAAGTTTGTTTGACGCAACTGGCACAAGTTTCTTCGACGCAACTGGCACAAGTTTGTTCGACGCAACTGGCACAAGTTTGTTTGACGCAACTGGCACAAGTTTGTTCTACGCAACTGGCACAAGTTTGTTCTATGCAACTGGCACTAGTTTGTTCTATGCAACTGGCATAAGTTTGTTTGATGCAACTGGTACAAGTTTGTTCTAAGCAACTGGCACAAGTTTGTTCGACACAACTGGCACAAGTTTGTTCTACGCAACTCTTACTAGTTTGTTGTACACAACTGGCACAAGTTTGTTCTACGCAAATGGCAAATGTTTGTTCTACGCATCTGGCACAAGTTTGTTCTATGCAACTGGCACTAGTGTGTTCTACGCAACTGGCATATATTTGTTTGACACAACTGGCACATGTTTGTTCTACCCAACTGGCACAAGTTTGTTCGACGCAACTGGCACAAGTTTGTTCTACGCAACTGGCACAAGTTTGTTTGACACAACTGGCACAAGTTTGTTCGAAGCAACTGGCACAAGTTTGTTCGACGGAACTGGCGCAAGTTTGTTCGACGCAACTGGCACAAGTTTGTTCGACGCAACTGGCACAAGTTTGTTCGATGCAACTAGAACAAGTTTGTTTAACGTAACTGGCACAAGTTTGTTCGACCCAACTGGCACAAGTTTGTTTGACACAACTGGCACAAGTTTGTTTGACGCAACTGGCACAAGGTTGTTCTACGCAACATGTACAAGTTTGTTCTACGCAACTGGCACAAGTTTGTTTGACGCAACTGGCACAAGTTTGTTCTATGGAACTGGCACTAGATTGTTCGATGCAACTGGCACAAGTTTGTTTGACACAACTGGCACAAGTTTGTTAGACGCAACTGGCACAAGTTTGTTCAACGCAACTGGCACAAGTTTTTTTAATCAATTGGCACAAGTTTGTTTGACGCAACTGGCACAAGTTTGTTTGATGCAACTGGCACAAGCTTGTTTGAAGCAACTGGCACAAGTTTTCTCGACGCAACTGGCACAAGTTTGTTCGCCGTAACTGGCACAAGTTTGTTTGATGCAACTGGCACAAGTTTGTTTGACGCAACTGGCACAAGTTTTTTTTACGTAACTGGCACAATTTTTCTCGACGCAACTGGCGCAAGTTTGTTCCCCGTAACTGGCACAAGTTTGTTCGACGCCACTGGCACAAGTTTATTCGAAGCAACTGGCACAAGTTTGTTTGATGCAACTGGCACAAGTTTGTTCTATGCAACTGGCACAAGTTTGTTCTATGCAACTGGCACAAGTTTGTTCTACGCAACTGGCACAAGTTTGTTCTACGCAACTGGCACAAGTTTGTTGTATGCAACTGGCACTAGTTTGTTCTACGCAACTGGCATAAGTTTGTTTGACGTAACTGGCACAAGTTTGTTCTATGCAACTGGCACAAGTTTGTTGGACGCAACTGGCACAAGTTTGTTCTACGCAACTGGCACAATTTTGATGGACGCAACTGGCACAAGTTTGTTCGACGCAACTGGCACAAGTTTGTTCTACGCAACTGGCACAATTTTTTTGGACGCAACTGGCAAAAGTTTGTTCGACGAAACTGGCACAAATTTGTTCGACGCAACTGGCACAAGTTTGTTCTACGCAACTGGTACAAGTTTGTTTTACGCATCTGGGACACGTTTGTTCTATGCAACTGGCACTAGTTTGTTCTAGGCAACTGGCACAAATTTGTTTGACGCAACTGGCACATGTTTGTTCTACCCAACTGGCACAAGTTTGTTCGACGCAACTGGCACAAGTTTGTTCTACGCAACTGGCACAAGTTTGTTTGACACAACTGGCACAAGTTTGTTCTAAGCAACTGGTCCAAGTTTGTTCGACGGAACTGGCGCAAGTTTTTTCGACGCAACTGGCACAAGTTTGTTCGACGCAACTGGCACAAGTTTGTTCGACGCAAATGGCACAAGTTTGTTTGACGCAACTGGCACAAGTTTCTTCGACGCAACTGGCACAAGTTTGTTCGACGCAACTGGCACAAGTTTGTTTGACGCAACTGGCACAAGTTTGTTCTACGCAACTGGCACAAGTTTGTTCTATGCAACTGGCACTAGTTTGTTCTATGCAACTGGCATAAGTTTGTTTGATGCAACTGGTACAAGTTTGTTCTAAGCAACTGGCACAAGTTTGTTCGACACAACTGGCACAAGTTTGTTCTACGCAACTCTTACTAGTTTGTTGTACACAACTGGCACAAGTTTGTTCTACGCAAATGGCAAATGTTTGTTCTACGCATCTGGCACAAGTTTGTTCTATGCAACTGGCACTAGTGTGTTCTACGCAACTGGCATATATTTGTTTGACACAACTGGCACATGTTTGTTCTACCCAACTGGCACAAGTTTGTTCGACGCAACTGGCACAAGTTTGTTCTACGCAACTGGCACAAGTTTGTTTGACACAACTGGCACAAGTTTGTTCGAAGCAACTGGCACAAGTTTGTTCGACGGAACTGGCGCAAGTTTGTTCGACGCAACTGGCACAAGTTTGTTCGACGCAACTGGCACAAGTTTGTTCGATGCAACTAGAACAAGTTTGTTTAACGTAACTGGCACAAGTTTGTTCGACCCAACTGGCACAAGTTTGTTTGACACAACTGGCACAAGTTTGTTTGACGCAACTGGCACAAGGTTGTTCTACGCAACATGTACAAGTTTGTTCTACGCAACTGGCACAAGTTTGTTTGACGCAACTGGCACAAGTTTGTTCTATGGACTGGCACTAGATTGTTCGATGCAACTGGCACAAGTTTGTTTGACACAACTGGCACAAGTTTGTTAGACGCAACTGGCACAAGTTTGTTCAACGCAACTGGCACAAGTTTTTTTAATCAATTGGCACAAGTTTGTTTGACGCAACTGGCACAAGTTTGTTTGATGCAACTGGCACAAGCTTGTTTGAAGCAACTGGCACAAGTTTTCTCGACGCAACTGGCACAAGTTTGTTCGCCGTAACTGGCACAAGTTTGTTTGATGCAACTGGCACAAGTTTGTTTGACGCAACTGGCACAAGTTTTTTTTACGTAACTGGCACAATTTTTCTCGACGCAACTGGCGCAAGTTTGTTCCCCGTAACTGGCACAAGTTTGTTCGACGCCACTGGCACAAGTTTATTCGAAGCAACTGGCACAAGTTTGTTTGATGCAACTGGCACAAGTTTGTTCTATGCAACTGGCACAACTTTGTTCTATGCAACTGGCACAAGTTTGTTCTACGCAACTGGCACAAGTTTGTTCTACGCAACTGGCACAAGTTTGTTGTATGCAACTGGCACTAGTTTGTTCTACGCAACTGGCATAAGTTTGTTTGACGTAACTGGCACAAGTTTGTTCTATGCAACTGGCACAAGTTTGTTGGACGCAACTGGCACAAGTTTGTTCTACGCAACTGGCACAATTTTGATGGACGCAACTGGCACAAGTTTGTTCGACGCAACTGGCACAAGTTTGTTCTACGCAACTGGCACAATTTTTTTGGACGCAACTGGCAAAAGTTTGTTCGACGAAACTGGCACAAATTTGTTCGACGCAACTGGCACAAGTTTGTTCTACGCAACTGGTACAAGTTTGTTTTACGCATCTGGGACACGTTTGTTCTATGCAACTGGCACTAGTTTGTTCTAGGCAACTGGCACAAATTTGTTTGACGCAACTGGCACATGTTTGTTCTACCCAACTGGCACAAGTTTGTTCGACGCAACTGGCACAAGTTTGTTCTACGCAACTGGCACAAGTTTGTTTGACACAACTGGCACAAGTTTGTTCTAAGCAACTGGTCCAAGTTTGTTCGACGGAACTGGCGCAAGTTTTTTCGACGCAACTGGCACAAGTTTGTTCGACGCAACTGGCACAAGTTTGTTCGATGCAACTATTACAAGTTTGTTTAACGTAACTGGCACAAGTTTCTTCGACCCAACTGGCACAAGTTTGTTTGACACAACTGGCACAAGTTTCTTCGACGCAACTGGCACAAGTTTGTTTGACGCAACTGGCAAAAGTTTTTTTGACGCAACTGGCACAAGTTTGTTCTACGCAACATGCACAAGTTTGTTCTACGCAACTGGCACAAGTTTATTTGACGCAACTGGCACAAGTTTGTTCTATGGAACTATCACTAGTTTGTTTGATGCAACTGGCACAAGTTTGTTCGACTCAAAAGCCCAAGTTTGTTTGACGCAACTGGCACAAGTTTGTTAGACGCAACTGCCACAAGTTTGTTCGACGCAACTTGCACAAGTTTTTTCGACTCAATTGGCACAAGTTTGTTTGACACAACTGGCACAAGTTTGTTTGACGCCACTGGCACAAGTTTGTTTGACGTAACTGGCACAAGTTTTTTTGACGCAACTGGCACAAGTTTATTTGACGCAACTGGCACAAGTTTTCTCGACACAACTGGCACAAGTTTGTTCGGCGTAAATGGCACAAGTTTTTTCGACGCAACTGGCACAAGTTTGTTCGACGCAACTGGCACAAGTTTGTTTGATGCAACTGGCACAAGTTTCTTTGACGAAACTGGCACAAGTTTGTTCGACGCAACTGGCACAAGTTTGTTTGACGCAATTGGCACAAGTTTGTTCTACGCAACTGGCACAAGTTTGTTCTATGCAACTCCCCTCGAAGTAGGTTCCTTCACGTGGTGAGGGGGTAAGGGGCCCTGGCTTTTCTTCTTCATTCTTACATAGAATAAGAGCCCGGGCCCTGACGGATCACCTACAAACCTTTAGATTTAAATGGCGTGGATATTTTCACTTTCGTACAAATTTCTTGGACCTGGTAAATAGGAAAAGGTATCATAGCTGGGATTGGGTTTATATCCGAAGCTAAATAGTGAGAATCGTGGCAGGACCATCAACTGCCCGATAATGTTCGGACCTGAGTTTTCAGGCGGAACTATTCTACGGGACTAGACCACGGATTCCAGGGGGGTCTAGTTCTGGGAATAGGACTCTCGGCATTCTGTCCGGTTTGCCCATAATGTGATTAGGGTGGGGATGATTGTATTCTAGTAATGCTCTCGGTCCTATCAAGCGGGTTGGCTTACGCTTGAGCCACTCTAATCATGTTGTGCCATCCCCTTTGGGGTAGGGTAGGGATGCGGACATTTGGGAGTCGGTTCTCACTTGTGCCATTAGTGGAGGAATGAACTCCATGAAAGGCTGATGATATCTTTTTAAGGTTTTCAGGTTTGTTTATTTTTATTTTTTTATTTATTTATTTATTTTTTTTTTTTTTCTTTCCTTCAACCTCTATGATAAGTAGTGTCAAAGATTTAAGTACCCCTGGACCCTCTGATGGCATTGTTCCGGCACTGATGACGACCTCTGCTCCAGCACAGAGCAAATCTAGCATGGAAATGGACAATTCTCAGGATAATCCAAATAATCCAAACCAGAGTGGTATTAGAACCTTAATACCCTATAGAACTCCCAAAAAGAGTAAATACCGACATGATCCAACCTTGACTCACTTCGACTCCCTCTTTGGGAGTGGAAGTTGGTCAAGGTTTCTAACCATGGAAGCTGACCAAAATATTTCAGCCCTAAAACTAGAGAATTATTTATTAAATAGACATCCAACGACAGACATGTCGTTTAGACAAATAAAGGAAAAAACTTGGCTAATAGAAGCCACAACAAAAAGTCAGTCCGAGGACTATTTGTCTCTAAAAAATATAGACAGTATTAACATTAAAGTAAAAAAACATGATACTATGAACAGCATTCAGGGTACCATTGTACTTCCTGAAAACAATAACGAACCAGTCGATAAGAAAATGCTATTGGACTCTCTCAAAAAAAGATACCCAAATGTCCAAGATTGTGAGGTATATGCTCTATCAAGTAAGAACAACAATAGACAAACGTTAAAAATAGCAAAAATAAAATTTGAGGGTGAAGATCTACCTCAAAAAATAAAAATATTAGGCCAAAATAGAGAGTTAAGACCCTATGTCCCAAAACCACTGCAATGTCAAAATTGCAGTAAGTATGGGCACACACACAAAAATTGTAGAAATGAACCGGTATGCGCTTATTGTGGATCTACTGAACATACCACGCAGTGGAAGTGCAGTGAACCCAAGTGTGTAAACTGTGGGCAAAATCATCATGCAAGATCCAAAGAATGCATGTATTACATATACAATACGGAATTAAAGATACTACAAGAACGAACAGGGATGTCTATAAGAGAGGCTAAGCTAGAATTAAAAGTAAGAGGAATTCAGGATCCGTCTAAGAAACACACGTATTCTTCAATAACAAGAGCAGAAAAGGAAGCAAAAACGGAAACAGATAGAAGTAACAGAGCACAGAAAAGTAAGTCTCAAGAAAAAATTAATAATTTAGAAATAAAAAATAAAATAGAGAATAAAGAAACAGGTACAAATGAGATGGAAAATATTTTATCCAATTCATTTGAAATATTAATGCAAATAGACACACAGGAAGATGCTGCTACTAAAGTGACAGAAGAGGGTAGAGATAGACTGGAAATTAAAGATAAAAAAAGGCCTTTGGAGAGAACACCACCCAAAACGAAGAAACCAACTATTATTAGAGAAACATCAGTTAAACCAAAGATAAAGGAGATGAAAAAGGAACAGAAACAAAAACAAACTAAGAATATACCTTTATCTCCTAAAATAATAATAGAACCTATGAAGGCAAATGTCGAGAACACTGAAGAAGTGAAAGAGAATCATACCATAGATGATAATGATTATGTCAAGGGAGAAGAGATTACTCCTTCTCCAGTAATTGGAACAAGAGCAAATGAAAAGAGAAATACACATGATAATACTTGTGGATGTAATGATTGTTTCATTGAATTATGCAATAACAACAAAAGCATAACAAAAGATGGTTTAACAAACATTATAAGAAATTTTATGAAATATAGAAAAAAAGAAAACACAGATTTGAGTAACCATGAAAAAGGGTGCATGTGCATTGAGCACTTAGTCTATTATAAGGAAAAACAGATGAATGTCGTGAGTAAATTATTAGAAAAATTCCAAATTGATAATACAAAAAAAGAAAGTAAAACCCGACCGCTATAAAAAATATTTTCAATAGTTATATTATACAATGGAACGTAAATGGTCTGCAGACCAGATTACACCTAGGAGAAATACAACGGTTATTAAAAGAATATGAACCAATGATATTATGTTTGCAACATGTCAACAAAACAATATTAACGATAGGTAAATATACCTTAGCATCAGCATCAAGAGAGGAAGAGGGAAATTTAGGTACTGCTATATATGTACATAACAAAGTATGTTATGACAAAGTACCTGTAAAATTTACTGATCTGCAAACGTCGAGTATTAGAATACGAATAAAAAACGATAATTATGTAATTCATAATTTGTACAATCAACCTAATAAAAATTATGACGTTGACAAAATCAAAGAATTACTTAATAATACTAAGGAACCAACGTTAATAGTAGGTGATTTTAATGCTCACAACCCAATGTGGGACTGTAATTGTACAGAATCAAATAGAGCAGGAATTAGAATAGAGGAATTCATAGATTCTTATGACATGTGCTGTATAAATGATGACGAAATCAGCACATATTTTTCTAAAACACATGGAACATATTCCTCAATTGACCTAACTCTATGTACAGCAGACATAGTAGACAGATTGGACTGGAATACGGTAGATGACTTGCATACAAGTGATCATTTCCCCATATTAATTTCTTTATTACAAAATAACCCCACCAAACATGCCCCTCGATATAACATTTATAAAGCAGATTGGGAACAATATGAATTCCACACCAGGAATATCCCACCATTTGAATATTTGAAAGACCATAATGAAACTAATGAATTTCTTGTTGATTTCATTACAAATGCTGCTGATAAAGCAATACCAAAATCCAAATCTCATCCGACAAAACACAAAGTCCCATGGTGGTCTGAAAAACTAACAGAATTAATAAAAATAAAACACCAAATTGGAAGACGACTGAATAATTTGAATAGAAAATTCAGTAAATTAAACAAAATGTTACCAATATTAGAAGGAACCTTACAAAAACTGACTATATTATTATTAGAAATTGATACATTAAAACCTCTGTATAATAAAATATCTGCAAAGTTTAAAAGAGAAGTAATACAAGGAAGAATCATTTCATGGAAAAAATATGTATCAGATCTCTCTAAAAATACTCCCATACAAAAAATATGGGAAAAATTCAGGAAAATAAATGGTACCCATGTTAAACCACCTAGACATGCCATAATAAAAGATGGGAAAAGAATACTTGATCCTAAAGAAATTAGTAATGTAATAGGTGAAAATTTAGCAAAAGTAAGTAGCAACAAAAATTTAGATGAGCATTTCCGCACAAAGAAAAATAATATAGAATTAATAACAATAAATTTTGAAACAGTAGAAGATATATATTATAATAGAAAATTTAGTATGGAAGAGCTAGAATTTGCTCTGTTGAACAGCAATAAATCTGCCCCTGGAGGTGACAATATTTGTTTTGAAATGATATGCCATTTAGCACCTTTGGCAAAGACATACTTGTTAGAGTTTTATAACCACTTATGGCTTAGAAATTTATTTCCTGATGAATGGCGTAAAGCTATAATTATTCCAATCCCCAAACCTGGAAAAGATCCCAGTAATGTAAGCAATTATAGACCAATTTCTTTAACAAGTTGTTTGTGCAAATTACTAGAGAAAATGGTAAATGCTCGACTAACATGGCACATACGAGAAAATAAAATTTTAACTCCCACTCAGTTCGGGTCACAGTGTAACAGATCTACATTAGATTCTCTCTGTAACCTAGAAGACCATATACGCCGAGGTTTTGAACGAAAGCAAATTACTGTAGCTGTCTTTTTTGACATTGAAAAAGCATACGACACTACATGGAGGTATGCTATATTAAGAACTTTACAAAACAACAACATATGTGGACATTTACCTAGGTTTATACAAAACTTTTTGACAAATCGCAGTTTTCAGGTGAGAATTGATGATGTTCTGTCTAGAACATTTCCTCTAGAAAATGGTGTTCCACAGGGAAGCGTCCTTAGTGGCACACTGTTTACGTTAGCAATTAATGATATCAGTAAAAATCTACCTACTGGTATTAAAAGTAACCTGTATATGGATGATTTTGCCATATATTATTCAGCCTCTCGAATAAAACATGCAGAACGAATCATTAATAAAAGCATAGTAAAAATAGATGAATGGGCTTTATCTGTAGGCTTTAAATTTTCCATAGATAAAACCCAAGCAATCATGTTTTATAAAAACAAAAAATGGAAAAAAGGAGAAGAAATAGACTTAAAAATCAGAAATCATAGTATACCAATTGGCCAAACAGCAAAATTTTTAGGATTAGTATTTGATACTCACCTGAACTGGAAAGCCCACATAACATACATGAAATCAAAATGTAAAAGAGCATTAAACCTAATTAAAAAACTGTCGAACACTACTTGGGGAGCCGATAGACAAACCCTTACTTTATTGTATAAAGCAACAGTGCTGTCTATTGTTGATTATGGAAGTGAAATATATGGCTCGGCATCAGACGCAACGCTGAAAACGGTAGACCCAATTCATAATGAGGGTCTTAGAATATGTTCAGGAGCTTTTCGATCATCACCAACATCTTCTTTACAAGTTGAATGTGGTGAACTACCTCTGTCTCTCCATAGAGAGCTAGTAACGATGAAGAGTGCTCTGAGAGTTCAGACAAGTGATTCTCCAACCAAAAAATTATTTGGATTAAGAGATGTGTTTATAAACAATCATCCACCTTCTTTCCCAATTAGGGCTAGAAGATTGTTTGAGTCGCTAAATATGTATATACAATTACCTGTAATGTTAAAATTGCCTCCTCCTTGGACAATGAATAAAGTGAGAATTTGTACACACTTGAAATATTTATCAAAAAATCATTCATATACTCCAGAATACCAAAGACAACATGCAGTAGAGCATATAATCCGAAAAGGTCCACATTACGCAATATACACTGACGGATCTAAATCACAATACGGAGTGGGATATGCTGCGGTATCCCAAAACAAAACGTATCGGTTCTCTCTCCCAGACAAAGCCTCTGTATTTACAGCTGAGTTATGTGCAATAGTATCGGCCATAAAAATAATTAGAGAAGTCTCATATAATAATTTTGTAATTTATAGCGACTCCAGAAGTGCTATAGAAGCTATTCAAAGCTATAATCCCAAAAATAATATTGTACAACATATAAAGTTCTCAATCCATAAATTGTATAATAAGGGAAAAAATATTGAAATATGTTGGATCCCTGCCCATGTAGGGATTAAGGGAAATGAAGAGGCTGATAAAGCAGCTAAAGAAGCGGTCCACATGACAAGAACAAATGTAGACATCCCTATCAGTGACTATACAAAATATATAAAAACAGTCATTGTGAAAAAATGGCAAAATATATGGAACGAAGAACCTGAAAATAATAAATTAAAACAGATAAAATCCAGTGTTGGAAAATGGAATTCGTCATATCAAAGAGAGAGACAAGCACAAGTGATTCTGACACGTCTTCGAATAGGCCATACTCGTTTGACACATGGACACTTAATGAACAGTCCATGTGGCCCTCTTCCCAAATGCCCAGATTGCAATGTGCTGATAACAGTTAAGCATATACTGCGTGAATGTCCAAAATATAACCTGCAGCGATTATCAAATTTTGGAAATAGACCGATAGAAGAAATTTTGTCAGAATCTTCAACGTTCTCAATAGCACCCATTTTAATGTTTATGAGAAGCTGCAAATTAATTGGAAAAATATAAGAAAAAAACAATCAATCAGTATAATGAATTTTAAAACGAAGTAAATTTTATGATTTTACTTAATTTATTTTAAATTTTAATATACCTTTTTAGTGAGTATGTATGGAAGCATGAGTTTAAATGTATTTATTGTGTGAGTGTGTTCCAGTATGAAAGTGTATGCCTTTTTACAGCTTTTAATTTCATTTTCATTTATCATCATTGACAAGTTACCTATTAGGCCCCAGTGCTAGGCTTCTAGCCTAGACTTGTCATTCCATCCTAATCCTTCGGGCCAGCCCTATGAGAGCTGATGGTTAGCTCAGTGGTCTGGTTAAACTATTTTAATAATAATAATAGGTCCCAGTGCTAGGCTTCTAGCCTAGACTTGTCATTCCATCCTAATCCTTCGGGCCAGCCCTATGAGAGCTGATGGTCAGCTCAGTGGTCTGGTTAAACTATTTTAATAATAATAATAATGTTCTATGCAACTGGCACTAGTTTGTTCTACGCAACTGGCATAAGTTTGTTTGGCACAACTGGCACAAGTTTGTTCTACGCAACTGGCACAAGTTTGTTCGACGCAACTGGCACAAGGTTGTTCTACGCAACTGGCAAAAGTTTGTTCTACACAACTGGCGCAAGTTTGTTTGACGCAACTGGCACAAGTTTTTTTTACGCAACTGGCATAAGTTTGTTCGATGCCACTGGCACAAGTTTGTTTGATGCAACTGGCACAAGTTTGTTGGACGCAACTGGCACAAGTTTGTTGGACGCAACTGGCACAAGTTTGTTCGATGCAACTGTCACAAGTTTGTTTGACGTAACTGGCACAAGTTTGTTTGACGCAACTGGCACAAGTTTGTTTGACGCAACTGGCACAAGGTTGTTCTATGCAACTGGCACAAGTTAGTTCTTTGCAATTGGCACAAGTTTGTTTGGCGCAACAGGCACAAGTTTGTTTGACGCAACAGGAACAAGTTTGTTCTACATAACTGTCACAAGTTTGTTGTACACAACTGGCACAAGTTTGTTTGACACAACTGGTACAAGTTTGTTCTACGCAAATGGCAAAAGTTTGTTCTACGCATCTGGCACAAGTTTGTTCTATGCAACTGGCACTAGTTTGTTCTACGCAACTGGCACATATTTGTTTGACGCAACTGGCACATGTTTGTTCAGCCAACTGGCACAAGTTTGTTCTACGCAACTGGCACAAGTTTGTTCTACGCAACTGGCACAAGTTTGTTTGACACAACTGGCACAAGTTTGTTCTAATCAACTGGCACAAGTTTGTTCGACGCAACTGCCAAAAGTTTGTTCGACGCAACTGGCACAAGTTTGTTCGACGCAACTGGCACAAATTTGTACGACGCAACTGGTACAAGTTTGTTTATCGTAACTGGCACAAGTTTGTTCAACCCAACTGGTACAAGTTTGTTTCACACAACTGGCACAAGTAGGTTCGAAGCAACTGGTACAAGTTTGTTTGATGCAACTGGCACAAGTTTGTTTAATGCAACTGGCACAAGGTTGTTCTACGCAACATGTACAAGTTTGTTCTACGCAACTGGCACAAGTTTGTTTGACGCAACTGGCACAAGTTTGTTTGACGCAACTGGCACAAGTTTGTTCTATGCAACTAGCACTAGTTTGTTCGATGCAACTGGCACAAGTTTGTTCGACGCAAGTGGCACAAGTTTGTTTGACGCAACTGGCACAAGTTTATTAGACGCAACTTGCAAAAGTTTGTTCAACGCAACTGGCACAAGTTTTTTCGAATCAATTGGCACAAGATTGTTTGATGCAACTGGCACAGCTTTGTTTGACGCAACTGGCACAAGTTTGTTTGATGCAACTGGCACAAGTTTGTTTGATGCAACTGGCACAAGTTTATTTGACGCAACTGGCACAACTTTTCTCGACGCAACTGGCACAAGTTTGTTCGCCGTAACTGGCACAAGTTTGTTTGACGCACCTGGCACAAGTTTATTTGACGCAACTGGCACAAGTTTCTCGACGCAAGTGGCACAAGTTTGTTCGCCGTAACTGGCAAAAGTTTGTCCGACGCAACTGGCACAAGTTTGTTCGACACAACTGGCACAACTTTGTTTGACGCAACTGGCACAAGTTTCTTCTGCGCAACTGGCACATGTTTTGTTCGACGCAACTGGCACAAGTTTGTTTGATGCAATTGGCACAAGTTTGTTCTACTCAACTGGCACAAGTTTGTTCTATGCAACTGGCACTAGTTTGTTTTACGCAACTGGCATAAGTTTGTTTGACGCAACTGGCACAAGTTTGTTCTACCAACTAGCACAAGTTTGTTCGACGCAACTGGCACAAGGTTGTTCTACGCAACTGGCACAAGTTTGTTCTACGCAACTGGCACAAGTTTGTTTGACGCAACTGGCTCAAGTTTGTTCAACGCAACTGGCACAAGTTTGTTGGATGCCACTGGCACAAGTTTGTTCGACGAAACTGGCCCAAGTTTTTTTGACGCAACTGGCACAATTTTGTTCGACACAACTGGCACAAGTTTGTTTGACGCAACTGGCACAAGTTTGTTCTACATAACTGGCACAAGTTTGTTCTACGCAACTGGCACAAGTTTGTTCTACGCATCTGGCACAAGTTTGTTCTATGCAACTGGCACTAGTTTGTTCTACGCAAATGGCACAAGTTTGTTTGACGCAACTGGCACAACTTTGTTCTACCCAAATGACAAAAGTTTGTTCGACGCAACTGGGACAAGTTTGTTCTACGCAACTGACACAAGTTTGTTTGATACAACTGGCAGAAGTTTGTTCAACGCAACTAGCACAAGTTTGTTTGACGCAACTGTCGCAAGTTTGTTCGACGCAACTGGCACAAGTTTGTTCGACGCAACTGGCAAAAGTTTGTTTGACGCAACTGGCACAAGTTTGTTCTACGCAACTGGCACAAGTTTGTTTGACGCAACTGGCACAAGTTTGTTTGACGCAACTGGCACAAGTTTGTTTGACACAACTGGCACAAGTTTGTTAGACGCAACCGGCACAAGTTTGTTCGACGTAGCAGGCACAAGTTTTTTCGACTCAATTGGTACAAGTTTGTTTGATGCAACTGGCACAAGTTTGTTTGATGCAAGAGGCACAAGTTTGTTTGACGCAACTGGCACAAGTTTGTTTGACGCAAATAGCACATATTTTTTTTTACGCAACTGGCACAAGTTTTCTCGAAGCAACTGGCACAAGTTTGTTCGCCATATGTGGCACAAGTTTGTTCGACGCAACTGGCACAAGTTTGTTAGACGCAAATAGCACAAGTTTGTTTGACGCAACTGGCACAAGTTTGTTCGACGCAACTGGCACAAGTTTGTTTGACGCAACTGGCACAAGTTTGTTCGACGCAACTGGCACAAGTTTGTTCGACGCAACTGGCACAAGTTTGTTTGACGCAACTGGCACAAGTTTGTTCTACGCAACTGGCACAAGTTTGTTCTATGCAACTGGCACTAGTTTGTTCTATGCAACTGGCATAAGTTTGTTTAACGCAACTGGTACAAGTTTGTTCTACTCAACTGGCACAAGTTTGTTCGACGCAACTGGCACAAGTTTGTTCTACGCAACTCTTACTAGTTTGTTGTACACAACTGGCACAAGTTTGTTTGACACAACTGGCACAAGTTTGTTCTGCGCAAATGGCAAATGTTTGTTCTACGCATCTGGCACAAGTTTGTTCTATGCAACTGGAACTAGTGTGTTCTACGCAACTGGCACAAATTTGTTTGACACAACTGGCACATGTTTGTTCTACCCAGCTGGCACAAGTTTGTTCGACGCAACTGGTATAAGTTTGTTTAACATAACTGGCACAAGTTTCTTCGACCCAACTGGCACAAGTTTGTTTGACAAAACTGGCACAAGTTTGTTCGACGCAACTGGCACAAGTTTGTTTGACGCAACTGGCACAAGTTTGTTTGACGCAACTGGCACAAGTTTGTTCTACGCAACATTCACAAGTTTGTTCTACGCAACTGGCACAAGTTTTTTTGACGCAACTGGCACAAGTTTATTCTATGCAACTGGCACTAGTTTGTTTGATGCAACTGGCACAAGTTTGTTTGACGCAACTGGCCCAAGTTTGTTTGAAGCAACTGGCACAAGTTTGTTCTACGCAACTGCCACAATTTGTTTGACGCAACTGGTACAAGTTTTTTTTTTACTAAATTGGCACAAGTTTGTTTGATACAACTGGCACAAGTTTCTTTGACGCCACTGGCACAAGTTTCTTTGACGTAACTGGCACAAGTGTGTTCTACGCAACTGGCACAGGTTTGTTTGACGCAACTGGCACAAGATTGTTTGACGTAACTGGCACAAGTTTGTTCTACGCAACTGGCACAAGTTTGTTTGACACAACTGGCACAAGTTTGTTCTGCGCAAATGGCAAAAGTTTGTTCTACGCATCTGGTACAAGTTTGTTCTAGGCAACTGGCACTAGTTTGTTTGACGCAACTGGCACAAATTTGTTTGACGCAACTGGCACATGTTTTTTCTACCCAACAGGCACAAGTTTGTTCGACGCAACTGGCACAAGTTTGTTCTACACAACTGGCACAAGTTTGTTTGACACAAGTGGCACAAGTTTGTTCTAAGCACCTGGTACAAGTTTGTTCGACGGAACTGGCGCAAGTTTGTTCGATGCAACTGGCACAAGTCTGTTCGACGCAACTGGCACAAATTTGTACGACGCAACTGGTACAAGTTTGTTTAACGTAACTGGCACAAGTTTGTTCGACCCAACTGGCAAAAGTTTGTTTCACACAACTGGCACAATTTTGTTTGACGCAACTGGCACAAGTTTGTTTGACGCAACTGGCACAAGTTTGTTTGACGCAACTGGCACAAGTTTGTTTGAAGCAACTGGCACAAGTTTGTTCGGCGCAACTGGCACAAGTTTGTTTGACGAAACTGGCACAAGTTTGTTTGACGCAACTGGCACAAGTTTGTTTGACGCAAGAGGCACAAGTTTGTTTGACGCAACTGGCACAAGTTTGTTTGACGCAACTGGCACAAGTTTTTTTTTTACGCAACTGGCACAATTTTTCTCGAAGCAACTGGCACAAGTTTGTTCACCATATCTGGCACAAGTTTGTTCGACGCAACTGGCACAAGTTTTTTCGACGCAAATGGCACAAGTTTGTTTGACGCAACTGGCACAAGTTTCTTCGACGCAACTGGCACAAGTTTGTTCGACGCAACTGGCACAAGTTTGTATGACGCAACTGGCACAAGTTTGTTCTACGCAACTGGCACAAGTTTGTTCTATGCAACTGGCACTAGTTTGTTCTATGCAACTGGCATAAGTTTGTTTGATGCAACTGGTACAAGTTTGTTCTAAGCAACTGGCACAAGTTTGTTCGACACAACTGGCACAAGTTTGTTCTACGCAACTCTTACTAGTTTGTTGTACACAACTGGCACAAGTTTGTTTGACAAAACTGGCACAAGTTTGTTCTACGCAAATGACAAATGTTTGTTCTACGCATCTGGCACAAGTTTGTTCTATGCAACTGGCACTAGTGTGTTCTACGCAACTGGCATATTTTTGTTCGACACAACTGGCACATGTTTGTTCTACCCAACTGGCACAAGTTTGTTCGACGCAACTGGCACAAGTTTGTTCTACGCAACTGGCACAAGTTTGTTTGACACAACTGGCACAAGTTTGTTCGAAGCAACTGGCACAAGTTTGTTCGATGGAACTGGCGCAAGTTTGTTCGACGCAACTGGCACAAGTTTGTTCGACGCAACTGGCACAAGTTTGTTCGATGCAACTAGAACAATTTTGTTTAACGTAACTAGCACAAGTTTGTTCGACCCAACTGGCACAAGTTTGTTTGACACAACTGGCACAAGTTTTTTTGACGCAACTGGCACAATTTTGTTCTACGCAACATGTACAAGTTTGTTCTACGCAACTGGCACAAGTTTGTTTGACGCAACTGGCACAAGTTTGTTTGACGCAACTGGCACAAGTTTGTTAGACGCAACTGGCACAAGTTTGTTCAACGCACCTGGCACAAGTTTTTTTTAATCAATTGGCACAAGTTTGTTTGACGCAAGTGGTACAAGTTTGTTTGACGCAACTGGCACAAGTTTGTTTGACGCAACTGGCACAAGTTTTCTCGACGCAACTGGCACAAGTTTGTTCGCCGTAACTGGCACAAGTTTGTTTGACGCAACTGGCACAAGTTTGTTTGACGCAACTGGCACAAGTTTTTTTGACGTAACTGGCACAATTTTTCTCGACGCAACTGGCGCAAGTTTGTTCCCCGTAACTGGCAAAAGTTTGTTCGACGCCACTGGCACAAGTTTATTCGAAGCAACTGGCACAAGTTTGTTTGATGCAACTGACACAAGTTTGTTCTATGCAACTGGCACAAGTTTGTTCTATGCAACTGGCACAAGTTTGTTCTACGCAACTGGCACAAGTTTGTTCTACGCAACTGGCACAAGTTTGTTATATGCAACTGCCACTTGTTTGTTCTACGCAACTGGCATAAGTTTGTTTGACGTAACTGGCACAAGTTTGTTCTATGCAACTGGCACAAGTTTGTTGGACGCAACTGGCACAAGTTTGTTCTACGCAACAGGCAAAATTTTGTTGGACGCAACTGGCACAAGTTTGTTCGACGCAACTGGCACAAGTTTGTTCAACGCAACTGGCACAATTTTTTTGGACGAAACTGGCACAAGTTTGTTCGACGAAACTGGCACAAATTTGTTCGGCGCAACTGGCACAAGTTTGTTCTACGCAACTGGTACAAGTTTGTTTTACGCATCTGGGACACGTTTGTTCTATGCAACTGGCACTATTTTGTTCTAGGCAACTGGCACAAATTTGTTTGACGCAACTGGCACATGTTTGTTCTACCCAACTGGCACAAGTTTGTTCGACGCAACTGGCACAAGTTTGTTCTACGCAACTGGCACAAGTTTGTTTGACACAACTGGCACAAGTTTGTTCTAAGCAACTGGTCCAAGTTTGTTCGACGGAACTGGCGCAAGTTTGTTCGACACAACTGGCACAAGTTTGTTCGACGCAACTGGCACAAGTTTGTTCGATGCAACTATTACAAGTTTGTTTAACGTAACTGGCACAAGTTTCTTCGACCCAACTGGCACAAGTTTGTTTGACACAACTGGCACAAGTTTCTTCGACGCAACTGGCAAAAGTTTGTTTGACGCAACTGGCAAAAGTTTTTTTGACGCAACTGGTACAAGTTTGTTCTACGCAACATGCACAAGTTTGTTCTACGCAACTGGCACAAGTTTGTTTGACGCAACTGGCACAAGTTTGTTCTATGGAACTGGCACTAGTTTGTTTGACGCAACTGGCACAAGTTTGTTCGACTCAACAGCCCAAGTTTGTTTGATGCAACTGGCACAAGTTTGTTAGACGCAACTGCCACAAGTTTGTTCGACGCAACTTGCACAAGTTTTTTCGACTCAATTGGCACAAGTTTGTTTGGCACAACTGGCACAAGTTTGTTTGACGCCACTGGCACAAGTTTGTTTGACGTAACTGGCACAAGTTTGTTTGGCGCAACTGGCACAAGTTTATTTGACGCAACTGGCACAAGTTTTCTCGACGCAACTGGCACAAGTTTGTTCGCCGTAACTGGCACAAGTTTTTTCGACGCAACTGGCACAAGTTTGTTCGACGCAACTGGCACAAGTTTGTTTGATGCAACTGGCACAAGTTTCTTTGACGAAACTGGCACAAGTTTGTTCGACGCAACTGGCACAAGTTTGTTTGACGCAATTGGCACAAGTTTGTTCTACGCAACTGGCACAAGTTTGTTCTATGCAACTGGCACTAGTTTGTTCTACGCAACTGGCATAAGTTTGTTTGGCACAACTGGCACAAGTTTGTTCTACGCAACTGGCACAAGTTTGTTCGACGCAACTGGCACAAGGTTGTTCTACGCAACTGGCACAAGTTTGTTCTACACAACTGGCACAAGTTTGTTTGACGCAACTGGCACAAGTTTTTTTTACGCAACTGGCATAAGTTTGTTCGATGCCACTGGCACAAGTTTGTTTGACGCAACTGGCACAAGTTTGTTGGACGCAACTGACACAAGTTTTTTCGACGCAACTGGCACAAGTTTGTTCGATGCAACTGGCACAAGTTTGTTTGACGTAACTGGCACAAGTTTGTTTGACGCAACTGGCACAAGTTTGTTTGACGCAACTGGCACAAGGTTGTTCTATGCAACTGGCACAAGTTTGTTCTTTGTAATTGGCACAAGTTTGTTTGACGCAACAGGCACAAGTTTGTTTGACGCAACAGGAACAAGTTTGTTCTACATAACTGGCACAAGTTTGTTGTACACAACTGACACAAGTTTGTTTGACACAACTGGTACAAGTTTGTTCTACGCAAATGGCAAAAGTTTGTTCTACGCATCTGGCACAAGTTTGTTCTATGCAACTGGCACTAGTTTGTTCTATGCAACTGGCACATATTTGTTTGACACAACTGGCACATGTTTGTTCAGCCAACTGGCACAAGTTTGTTCTACGCAACTGGCACAAGTTTGTTCTACGCAACTGGCACAAGTTTGTTTGACACAACTGGCACAAGTTTGTTCTAATCAACTGGCACAAGTTTGTTCGACACAACTGCTAAAAGTTTGTTCGACGCAACTGGCACAAGTTTGTTCGACGCAACTGGCACAAATTTGTACGACGCAACTGGTACAAGTTTGTTTAACGTAACTGGCACAAGTTTGTTCGACCCAACTGGTACAAGTTTGTTTCATACAACTGGCACAAGTTTGTTCGAAGCAACTGGTACAAGTTTGTTTGACGCAACTGGCACAAGTTTGTTTAATGCAACTGGCACAAGGTTGTTCTACGCAACATGTACAAGTTTGTTCTACGCAACTGGAACAAGTTTGTTTGACGCAACTGGCACAAGTTTGTTCTATGCAACTAGCACTAGTTTGTTCGATGCAACTGGCACAAGTTTGTTCGACGCAACTGGCACAAGTTTGTTTGACGCAACTGGCACAAGTTTATTAGACGCAACTTGCAAAAGTTTGTTCAACGCAACTGGCACAAGTTTTTTCGAATCAATTGGCACAAGATTGTTTGATGCAACTGGCACAGCTTTGTTTGACGCAACTGGCACAAGTTTGTTTGATGCATCTGGCACAAGTTTGTTTGATGCAACTGGCACAAGTTTATTTACCGCAACTGGCACAACTTTTCTCGACGCAACTGGCACAAGTTTGTTCGCCGTAACTGGCACAAGTTTGTTTGACGCACCTGGCACAAGTTTATTTGACGCAACTGGCACAAGTTTCTCGACGCAAGTGGCACAAGTTTGTTCGCCGTAACTGGCACAAGTTTGTTCGACGCAACTGGCACAAGTTTGTTCGACGCAACTGGCACAACTTTGTTTGACGCAACTGGCACAAGTTTCTTCGGCGCAACTGGCACATGTTTTGTTCGACGCAACTGGCACAAGTTTGTTTGATGCAATTGGCACAAGTTTGTTCTACTCAACTGGCACAAGTTTGTTCTATGCAACTGGCACTAGTTTGTTTTACGCAACTGGCATAAGTTTGTTTGACGCAACTGGCACAAGTTTGTTCTACCAACTAGCACAAGTTTGTTCGACCAACTGGCACAAGGTTGTTCTACGCAACTGGCACAAGTTTGTTCTACGCAACTGGTACAAGTTTGTTTGACGCAACTGGCCCAAGTTTGTTCGACGCAACTGGCACAAGTTTGTTGGATGCCACTGGCACAAGTTTGTTCGACGAAACTGGCCCAAGTTTTTTTGACGCAACTGGCACAAGTTTGTTCGACACAACTGGCACAAGTTTGTTTGACGCAACTGGCACAAGTTTGTTTGACGCAACTGGCACAAGTTTGTTCTACATAACTGGCACAAGTTTGTTCTATGCAACTGGCACAAGTTTGTTCTACGCAACTGGCACAAGTTTGTTCTACGCATCTGGCACAAGTTTGTTCTATGCAAGTTGCACTAGTTTGTTCTACGCAAATGGCTCAAGTTTGTTTGACGCAACTGGCACAACTTTGTTCTACCCAAATGACAAAAGTTTGTTCGACGCAACTGGCACAAGTTTGTTCTACGCAACTGACACAAGTTTGTTTGATACAACTGGCAGAAGTTTGTTCAACGCAACTAGTACAAGTTTGTTTGACGCAACTGTCGCAAGTTTGTTCGACACAACTGGCACAAGTTTGTTCGACGCAACTGGCAAAAGTTTGTTTGACGCAACGGGCACAAGTTTGTTCTACGCAACTGGCACAAGTTTGTTTGACGCAACTGGCACAAGTTTGTTTGACGCAACTGGCACAAGTTTGTTTGACGCAACTGGCACAAGTTTGTTAGACGCAACCGACACAAGTTTGTTCGACGTAACAGGCACAAATTTTTTCGACTCAATTAGTACAAGTTTGTTTGACGCAACTGGCACAAGTTTGTTTGATGCAAGAGGCACAAGTTTGTTTGACGCAACTGGCACAAGTTTGTTTGACGCAAATAGCACATATTTTTTTTTACGCAACTGGCACAAGTTTTCTCGAAGCAACTGGCACAAGTTTGTTCGCCATATGTGGCACAAGTTTGTTCGACGCAACTGGCACAAGTTTGTTAGACGCAAATGGCAAAAGTTTGTTTGATGCAACTGGCACAAGTTTATTCGACGCAACTGGCACAAGTTTGTTTGACGCAACTGGCACAAGTTTGTTCGACGCAACTGGCACAAGTTTGTTCGACGCAACTGGCACAAGTTTGTTTGATGCAACTGGCACAAGTTTGTTCTACGCAACTGGCACAAGTTTGTTCTATGCAACTGGCACTAGTTTGTTCTATGCAACTGGCATAAGTTTGTTTGACGCAACTGGTACAAGTTTGTTCTACGCAACTGGCACAAGTTTGTTCGACGCAACTGGCACAAGTTTGTTCTACGCAACTCTTACTAGTTTGTTGTACACAACTGGCACAAGTTTGTTTGACACAACTGGCACAAGTTTGTTCTTCGCAAATGGCAAATGTTTGTTCTACGCATCTGGCACAAGTTTCTTCTATGCAACTGGCACTAGTGTGTTCTACGCAACTGGCACAAATTTGTTTGACACAACTGGCACATGTTTGTTCTACCCAGCTGGCACAAGTTTGTTCGACGCAACTGGTACAAGTTTGTTTAACGTAACTGGCACACGTTTCTTCGACCCAACTGGCACAAGTTTGTTTGACAAAACTGGCACAAGTTTGTTCGACGCAACTGGCACAAGTTTGTTTGACGCAACTGGCACAAGTTTGTTTGACGCAACTGGCACAAGTTTGTTCTACGCAACATGCACAAGTTTGTTCTACGCAACTGGCACAAGTTTGTTTGACGCAACTGGCACAAGTTTATTCTATGCAACTGGCACTAGTTTGTTTGATGCAACTGGCACAAGTTTTTTTGACGCAACTGGCCCAAGTTTGTTTGAAACAACTGGCACAAGTTTGTTCTACGCAACTGCCACAATTTGTTTGACGCAACTGGCACAAGTTTTTTTTACTAAATTGGCACAAGTTTGTTTGACACAACTGGCACAAGTTTCTTTGACGCCACTGGCACAAGTTTGTTTGACGTAACTGGCACAAGTTTGTTCTACGCAACTGGCACAGGTTTGTTTGACGCAACTGGCACAAGATTGTTTGACGTAACTGGCACAAGTTTGTTCTACGCAACTGGCACAAGTTTTTTTGACACAACTGGCACAAGTTTGTTCTGCGCAAATGGCAAAAGTTTGTTCTACGCATCTGGTACAAGTTTGTTCTAGGCAACTGGCACTAGTTTGTTTGACGCAACTGGCACAAATTTTGTTTGACGCAACTGGCACATGTTTTTTCTACCCAACAGGCACAAGTTTGTTCGACGCAACTGGCACAAGTTTGTTCTACACAACTGGCACAAGTTTGTTTGACACAAGTGGCACAAGTTTGTTCTAAGCACCTGGCACAAGTTTCTTCGACGGAACTGGCGCAAGTTTGTTCGATGGAACTGGCACAAGTCTGTTCGACGCAACTGGCAGAAATTTGTACGACGCAACTGGTACAAGTTTGTTTAACGTAACTGGCACAAGTTTGTTCGACTCAACTGGCAAAAGTTTGTTTCACACAACTGGCACAATTTTGTTCGACGCAACTGGCACAAGTTTGTTTGACGCAACTGGCACAAGTTTGTTTGACGCAACTGGCACAAGGTTGTTCTACGCAACATATACAAGTTTGTTCTACGCAACTGGCACAGGTTTGTTTGACGCAACTGGCACAAGTTTGTTCTATGCAACTTGCACTAGTTTGTTCGATGCAACTGGCACAAGTTTGTTCGACGCAACTGGCACAAGTTTGTTCGACGCAACTGGCACAAGTTTGTTTGACGCAACTGGCACAAGTTTCTTCTATGCAACTGGCACAAGTTTGTTCGAAGATCTGGCTCAAGTTTGTTTGACGCAATTGGCACAAGTTTGTTCTACTCAACTGGCACAAGTTTGTTCTATGCAACTGGCACTAGTTTGTTTTGCGCAACTGTCATAAGTTTGTTTGACGCAACTGGCACAAGTTTGTTCTGCAAACTAGCACAAGTTTGTTCGACGCAACTGGCACAAGTTTGTTCTACACAACTGGCACAAGTTTGTTCTACGCAACTGGCACAAGTTTGTTCTACGCAACAGGCAAAATTTTGTTGGACGCAACTGGCACAAGTTTGTTCGACGCAACTGGCACAAGTTTGTTCAACGCAACTGGCACAATTTTTTTGGACGAAACTGGCACAAGTTTGTTCGACGAAACTGGCACAAATTTGTTCGACGCAACTGGCACAAGTTTGTTCTACGCAACTGGTACAAGTTTGTTTTACGCATCTGGGACACGTTTGTTCTATGCAACTGGCACTATTTTGTTCTAGGCAACTGGCACAAATTTGTTTGACGCAACTGGCACATGTTTGTTCTACCCAACTGGCACAAGTTTGTTCGACGCAACTGGCACAAGTTTGTTCTACGCAACTGGCACAAGTTTGTTTGACACAACTGGCACAAGTTTGTTCTAAGCAACTGGTCCAAGTTTGTTCGACGGAACTGGCGCAAGTTTGTTCGACGCAACTGGCACAAGTTTGTTCGACGCAACTGGCACAATTTTGTTCGATGCAACTATTACAAGTTTGTTTAACGTAACTGGCACAAGTTTCTTCGACCCAACTGGCACAAGTTTGTTTGACACAACTGGCACAAGTTTCTTCGACGCAACTGGCAAAAGTTTGTTTGACGCAACTGGCAAAAGTTTTTTTGACTGCAACTGGTACAAGTTTGTTCTACGCAACATGCACAAGTTTGTTCTACGCAACTGGCACAAGTTTGTTTGACGCAACTGGCACAAGTTTGTTCTATGGAACTGGCACTAGTTTGTTTGACGCAACTGGCACAAGTTTGTTCGACTCAACAGCCCAAGTTTGTTTGACGCAACTGGCACAAGTTTGTTAGACGCAACTGCCACAAGTTTGTTCGACGCAACTTGCACAAGTTTTTTCGACTCAATTGGCACAAGTTTGTTTGGCACAACTGGCACAAGTTTGTTTGACGCCACTGGCACAAGTTTGTTTGACGTAACTGGCACAAGTTTGTTTGACGCAACTGGCACAAGTTTATTTGACGCAACTGGCACAAGTTTTCTCGACGCAACTGGCACAAGTTTGTTCGCCGTAACTGGCACAAGTTTTTTCGACGCAACTGGCACAAGTTTGTTCGACGCAACTGGCACAAGTTTGTTTGATGCTACTGGCACAAGTTTCTTTGACGAAACTGGCACAAGTTTGTTCGACGCAACTGGCACAAGTTTGTTTGACGCAATTGGCACAAGTTTGTTCTACGAAACTGGCACAAGTTTGTTCTATGCAACTGGCACTAGTTTGTTCTACGCAACTGGCATAAGTTTGTTTGGCACAACTGGCACAAGTTTGTTCTACGCAACTGGCACAAGTTTGTTCGACGCAACTGGCACAAGGTTGTTCTACGCAACTGGCACAAGTTTGTTCTACACAACTGGCACAAGTTTGTTTGACGCAACTGGCACAAGTTTTTTTTACGCAACTGGCATAAGTTTGTTCGATGCCACTGGCACAAGTTTGTTTGACGCAACTGGCAAAAGTTTGTTGGACGCAACTGACACAAGTTTTTTCGACGCAACTGGCACAAGTTTGTTCGATGCAACTGGCACAAGTTTGTTTGACGTAACTGGCACAAGTTTGTTTGACGCAACTGGCACAAGTTTGTTTGACGCAACTGGCACAAGGTTGTTCTATGCAACTGGCACAAGTTTGTTCTTTGTAATTGGCACAAGTTTGTTTGACGCAACAGGCACAAGTTTGTTTGACGCAACAGGAACAAGTTTGTTCTACATAACTGGCACAAGTTTGTTGTACACAACTGGCACAAGTTTGTTTGACACAACTGGTACAAGTTTGTTCTACGCAAATGGCAAAAGTTTGTTCTACGCATCTGGCACAAGTTTGTTCTATGCAACTGGCACTAGTTTGTTCTATGCAACTGGCACATATTTGTTTGACACAACTGGCACATGTTTGTTCAGCCAACTGGCACAAGTTTGTTCTACGCAACTGGCACAAGTTTGTTCTACGCAACTGGCACAAGTTTGTTTGACACAACTGGCACAAGTTTGTTCTAATCAACTGGCACAAGTTTGTTCGACACAACTGCTAAAAGTTTGTTCGACGCAACTGGCACAAGTTTGTTCGACGCAACTGGCACAAATTTGTACGACGCAACTGGTACAAGTTTGTTTAACGTAACTGGCACAAGTTTGTTCGACCCAACTGGTACAAGTTTGTTTCATACAACTGGCACAAGTTTGTTCGAAGCAACTGGTACAAGTTTGTTTGACGCAACTGGCACAAGTTTGTTTAATGCAACTGGCACAAGGTTGTTCTACGCAACATGTACAAGTTTGTTCTACGCAACTGGAACAAGTTTGTTTGACGCAACTGGCACAAGTTTGTTCTATGCAACTAGCACTAGTTTGTTCGATGCAACTGGCACAAGTTTGTTCGACGCAACTGGCACAAGTTTGTTTGACGCAACTGGCACAAGTTTATTAGACACAACTTGCAAAAGTTTGTTCAACGCAACTGGCACAAGTTTTTTCGAATCAATTGGCACAAGATTGTTTGATGCAACTGGCACAGCTTTGTTTGACGCAACTGGCACAAGTTTGTTTGATGCATCTGGCACAAGTTTGTTTGATGCAACTGGCACAAGTTTATTTACCGCAACTGGCACAACTTTTCTCGACGCAACTGGCACAAGTTTGTTCGCCGTAACTGGCACAAGTTTGTTTGACGCACCTGGCACAAGTTTATTTGACGCAACTGGCACAAGTTTCTCGACGCAAGTGGCACAAGTTTGTTCGCCGTAACTGGCACAAGTTTGTTCGACGCAACTGGCACAAGTTTGTTCGACGCAACTGGCACAACTTTGTTTGACGCAACTGGCACAAGTTTCTTCGGCGCAACTGGCACATGTTTTGTTCGACGCAACTGGCACAAGTTTGTTTGATGCAATTGGCACAAGTTTGTTCTACTCAACTGGCACAAGTTTGTTCTATGCAACTGGCACAAGTTTGTTTTACGCAACTGGCATAAGTTTGTTTGACGCAACTGGCACAAGTTTGTTCTACCAACTAGCACAAGTTTGTTCGACCAACTGGCACAAGGTTGTTCTACGCAACTGGCACAAGTTTGTTCTACGCAACTGGTACAAGTTTTTTTGACGCAACTGGCCCAAGTTTGTTCGACGCAACTGGCACAAGTTTGTTGGATGCCACTGGCACAAGTTTGTTCGACGAAACTGGCCCAAGTTTTTTTGACGCAACTGGCACAAGTTTGTTCGACACAACTGGCACAAGTTTGTTTGACGCAACTGGCACAAGTTTGTTTGACGCAACTGGCACAAGTTTGTTCTACATAACTGGCACAAGTTTGTTCTATGCAACTGGCACAAGTTTGTTCTACGCAACTGGCACAAGTTTGTTCTACGCATCTGGCACAAGTTTGTTCTATGCAACTGGCACTAGTTTGTTCTACGCAAATGGCTCAAGTTTGTTTGACGCAACTGGCACAACTTTGTTCTACCCAAATGACAAAAGTTTGTTCGACGCAACTGGCACAAGTTTGTTCTACGCAACTGACACAAGTTTGTTTGATACAACTGGCAGAAGTTTGTTCAACGCAACTAGTACAAGTTTGTTTGACGCAACTGTCGCAAGTTTGTTCGACACAACTGGCACAAGTTTGTTCGACGCAACTGGCAAAAGTTTGTTTGACGCAACGGGCACAAGTTTGTTCTACGCAACTGGCACAAGTTTGTTTGACGCAACTGGCACAAGTTTGTTTGACGCAACTGGCACAAGTTTGTTTGACGCAACTGGCACAAGTTTGTTAGACGCAACCGACACAAGTTTGTTCGACGTAACAGGCACAAATTTTTTCGACTCAATTAGTACAAGTTTGTTTGACGCAACTGGCACAAGTTTGTTTGATGCAAGAGGCACAAGTTTGTTTGACGCAACTGGCACAAGTTTGTTTGAAGCAAATAGCACATATTTTTTTTTACGCAACTGGCACAAGTTTTCTCGAAGCAACTGGCACAAGTTTGTTCGCCATATGTGGCACAAGTTTGTTCGACGCAACTGGCACAAGTTTGTTAGACGCAAATGGCAAAAGTTTGTTTGATGCAACTGGCACAAGTTTGTTCGACGCAACTGGCACAAGTTTGTTTGACGCAACTGGCACAAGTTTGTTCGACGCAACTGGCACAAGTTTGTTCGACGCAACTGGCACAAGTTTGTTTGATGCAACTGGCACAAGTTTGTTCTACGCAACTGGCACAAGTTTGTTCTATGCAACTGGCACTAGTTTGTTCTATGCAACTGGGATAAGTTTGTTTGACGCAACTGGTACAAGTTTGTTCTACGCAACTGGCACAAGTTTGTTCGACGCAACTGGCACAAGTTTGTTCTACGCAACTCTTACTAGTTTGTTGTACACAACTGGCACAAGTTTGTTTGACACAACTGGCACAAGTTTGTTCTTCGCAAATGGCAAATGTTTGTTCTACGCATCTGGCACAAGTTTCTTCTATGCAACTGGCACTAGTGTGTTCTACGCAACTGGCACAAATTTGTTTGACACAACTGGCACATGTTTGTTCTACCCAGCTGGCACAAGTTTGTTCGACGCAACTGGTACAAGTTTGTTTAACGTAACTGGCACACGTTTCTTCGACCCAACTGGCACAAGTTTGTTTGACAAAACTAGCACAAGTTTGTTCGACGCAACTGGCACAAGTTTGTTTGACGCAACTGGCACAAGTTTGTTTGACGCAACTGGCACAAGTTTGTTCTACGCAACATGCACAAGTTTGTTCTACGCAACTGGCACAAGTTTGTTTGACGCAACTGGCACAAGTTTATTCTATGCAACTGGCACTAGTTTGTTTGATGCAACTGGCACAAGTTTTTTTGACGCAACTGGCCCAAGTTTGTTTGAAACAACTGGCACAAGTTTGTTCTAAGCAACTGCCACAATTTGTTTGACGCAACTGGCACAAGTTTTTTTTACTAAATTGGCACAAGTTTGTTTGACACAACTGGCACAAGTTTCTTTGACGCCACTGGCACAAGTTTGTTTGACGTAACTGGCACAAGTTTGTTCTACGCAACTGGCACAGGTTTGTTTGACGCAACTGGCACAAGATTGTTTGACGTAACTGGCACAAGTTTGTTCTACGCAACTGGCACAAGTTTTTTTGACACAACTGGCACAAGTTTGTTCTGCGCAAATGGCAAAAGTTTGTTCTACGCATCTGGTACAAGTTTGTTCTAGGCAACTGGCACTAGTTTGTTTGACGCAACTGGCACAAATTTTGTTTGACGCAACTGGCACATGTTTTTTCTACCCAACAGGCACAAGTTTGTTCGACGCAACTGGCACAAGTTTGTTCTACACAACTGGCACAAGTTTGTTTGACACAAGTGGCACAAGTTTGTTCTAAGCACCTGGCACAAGTTTGTTCGACGGAACTGGCGCAAGTTTGTTCGATGGAACTGGCACAAGTCTGTTCGACGCAACTGGCAGAAATTTGTACGACGCAACTGGTACAAGTTTGTTTAACGTAACTGGCACAAGTTTGTTCGACTCAACTGGCAAAAGTTTGTTTCACACAACTGGCACAATTTTGTTCGACGCAACTGGCACAAGTTTGTTTGACGCAACTGGCACAAGTTTGTTTGACGCAACTGGCACAAGGTTGTTCTACGCAACATATACAAGTTTGTTCTACGCAACTGGCACAGGTTTGTTTGACGCAACTGGCACAAGTTTGTTCTATGCAACTTGCACTAGTTTGTTCGATGCAACTGGCACAAGTTTGTTCGACGCAACTGGAACAAGTTTGTTCGACGCAACTGGCACAAGTTTGTTTGACGCAACTGGCACAAGTTTCTTCTATGCAACTGGCACAAGTTTGTTCGAAGATCTGGCTCAAGTTTGTTTGACGCAATTGGCACAAGTTTGTTCTACTCAACTGGCACAAGTTTGTTCTATGCAACTGGCACTAGTTTGTTTTGCGCAACTGTCATAAGTTTGTTTGACGCAACTGGCACAAGTTTGTTCTGCAAACTAGCACAAGTTTGTTCGACGCAACTGGCACAAGTTTGTTCTACACAACTGGCACAAGTTTGTTCTACGCAACTGGCACAAGTTTGTTTGACGCAACTGGCACAAGGTTGTTCTAAGCAACTGGCACAAGTTTGTTGGATGCCACTGACACAAGTTTGTTCTACGAAACTGACCCAAGTTTTTTTGACGCAACTGGCACAAGTTTGTTAGACACAACTGGCACAAGTTTGTTCGACGCAACTGGCACAAGTTTTTTCGACTCAATTGGCATAAGTTTGTTTGGCGCAACTGGAACAAGTTTGTTTGACGCAACTGACACAAGTTTGTTTGACGCAATTGGCACAAGTTTGTTTGATGCAACTGGCACAAGTTTATTTGACGCAACTGGCACATGTTTTCTCGACGAAACTGGCAAAAGTTTGTTCGCCGTAACTGGCACAAGTTTGTTCGACGCAACTGGCACAAGTTTGTTTGACGCAACTGGCACAAGTTTGTTGTACATAACTGGCACAAGTTTGTTCTATGCAACTGGCACAAGTTTGTTCTACGCAACTGGCACAAGTTTGTTCGACGCAACTGGCACAAGTTTCTTTGACGCAACTGGCGCAAGTTTGTTTGACGCAACCGGCACAAGGTTTTCTATGCAACTGGCACAAGTTTGTTCTATGCAAATGGCACAAGTTTGTTTGACGCAACTGGCACAAGTTTGTTTGATGCAAAAGGCAAAAGTTTGTTCTACATAACTGGCAAAAGTTTGTTGTACACAACTGGCACAAGTTTGTTTGACACAAGTGGCACAAGTTTGTTCTACGCAAATGGCAAAAGTTTGTTCTACGCATCTGGTACAAGATTGTTCTATGCAACTGGCACTAGTTTGTTTGACGCAACTGGCACAAATTTGTTTGACGCAACTGGCACATGTTTGTTCTACCCAACAGGCACAAGTTTGTTCGACGCAACTGGCACAAGTATGTTCTACACAACTGGCACAAGTTTGTTTGACACAAGTGGCACAAGTTTGTTCTAAGCACCTGGCACAAGTTTGTTCGACAGAACTGGCGCAAGTTTGTTCGACGCAACTGGCACAAGTTTGTTCGACACAACTGGCACAAATTTGTATGACGCAACTGGTACAAGTTTGTTTAACGTAACTGGCACAAGTTTGTTCGACCCAACTGGCAAAAGTTTGTTTCACACAACTGGCACAATTTTGTTCGACGCAACTGGCACAAGTTTGTTCTATGCAACTTGCACTAGTTTGTTTGATGCAACTGGCACAAGTTTGTTCGACGCAACTGGCACAAGTTTGTTCGACGCAACTGGCACAAATTTGTTCGACGCAACTGGAACAAGTTTGTTTGACGCAACTGGCACAAGTTTCTTCGACGCAACTGGCACAAGTTTGTTCGACGAACTGGCACAAGTTTGTTTGACGCAATTGGCACAAGTTTGTTCTACTCAACTGGCACAAGTTTGTTCTATGCAACTGGCATTAGTTTGTTTTACGCAACTGGCATGAGTTTGTTCGACGCAACTGGCACAAGTTTTTTCAAATCAATTGGCACAAGTTTGTTTGACGCAACTGGCACAAGTTTGTTTGACGCAACTGGCACAAGTTTGTTTGACGCAACTGGCACAAGTTTGTTTGATGCAACTGGCACAAGTTTATTTGACGCAACTGGAACAACTTTTTTTCGACGCAACTGGCACAAGTTTATTCGCCGTAACTGGCACAAGTTTGTTTGACGCAACTGGCACAAGTTTATTTGACGCCACTGGCACAAGTTTCTCGACGCAAGTGGCACAAGTTTCTTTGCCGTAACTGGCACAAGTTTGTTCGACGCAACTGGCACAAGTTTGTTCGGCGCAACTGGCACAAGTTTGTTTGACGTAACTGGCACAAGTTTCTTCGACGCAACTGGCACAAGTTTGTTCGACGCAACTGGCACAAGTTTGTTTGATGCAATTGGCACAAGTTTGTTCTACTCAACTGGCAGAAGTTTGTTCTATGCAACTGCCACTAGTTTGTTTTACGCAACTGGCATAAAGTTGTTTGACGCAACTGGCACAAGTTTGTTCTACCAACTAGCACAAGTTTGTTCGACGCAACTGGCACAAGGTTGTTCTACGCAACTGGCACAAGTTTGTTCTATGCAACTGGCACAAGTTTGTTTCGACCCAACTGGCACAAGTTTGTTCGACGCAACTGGCACAAGTTTGTTGGATGCCACTGGCACAAGTTTGTTCGACGAAACTGGCCCAAGTTTTTTTGACGCAACTGGCACAAGTTTGTTCGACACAACTGGCACAAGTTTGTTCGACGCAACTGGCACAAGTTTGTTCTACATAACCGGCACAAGTTTGTTCTATGCAACTGGCACAAGTTTGTTCTATGTAACTGGCACAAGTTTGTTCTACGCATCTGGCACAATTTTGTTCTACGCAACTGGCACAAGTTTGTTAGACACAACTGGCACAAGTTTGTTCGACGCAACTGGCACAAGTTTTTTCGACTCAATTGGCACAAGTTTTTTTGGCGCAACTGGAACAAGTTTGTTTGACGCAACTGACACAAGTTTGTTTGACGCAATTGGCACAAGTTTGTTTGATGCAACTGGCACAAGTTTATTTGACGCAACTGGCACAAGTTTTCTCGACGAAACTGGCAAAAGTTTGTTCGCCGTAACTGGCACAAGTTTGTTCGACGCAACTGGCACAAGTTTGTTTGACGCAACTGGCACAAGTTTGTTGTACATAACTGGCACAAGTTTGTTCTATGCAACTGGCACAAGTTTGTTCTACGCAACTGGCACAAGTTTGTTCGACGCAACTGGCACAAGTTTCTTTGACGCAACTGGTGCAAGTTTGTTTGACGCAACCGGCACAAGGTTTTCTATGCAACTGGCACAAGTTTGTTCTATGCAAATGGCACAAGTTTGTTTGACGCAACTGGCACAATTTTGTTTGATGCAAAAGGCAAAAGTTTGTTCTACATAACTGGCAAAAGTTTGTTGTACACAACTGGCACAAGTTTGTTTGACACAAGTGGCACAAGTTTGTACTACGCAAATGGCAAAAGTTTGTTCTACGCATCTGGTACAAGTTTGTTCTATGCAACTGGCACTAGTTTGTTTGACGCAACTGGCACAAATCTGTTTGACGCAACTGACACATGTTTGTTCTACCCAACAGGCACAAGTTTGTTCGACGCAACTGGCACAAGTATGTTCTACACAATTGGCAAAAGTTTGTTTGACACAAGTGGCACAAGTTTGTTCTAAGCACCTGGCACAAGTTTGTTCGACGGAACTGGCGCAAGTTTGTTCGATGCAACTGGCACAAGTTTGTTCGACGCAACTGGCACAAATTTGTACGACGCAACTGGTACAAGTTTGTTTAACGTAACTGGCACAAGTTTGTTCGACCCAACTGGCAAAAGTTTGTTTCACACAACTGGCACAATTTTGTTCGACGCAACTGGCACAAGTTTGTTCTATGCAACTTGCACTAGTTTGTTTGATGCAACTGGCACAAGTTTGTTCGACGCAACTGGCACAAGTTTGTTCGACGCAACTGGCACAAATTTGTTCGACGCAACTGGAACAAGTTTGTATGACGCAACTGGCACAAGTTTCTTCGACGCAACTAGCACAAGTTTGTTCGACGAACTGGCACAAGTTTGTTTGACGCAATTGGCACAAGTTTGTTCTACTCAACTGGCACAAGTTTGTTCTATGCAACTGGCATTAGTTTGTTTTACGCAACTGGCATGAGTTTGTTCGACGCAACTGGCACAAGTTTTTTCAAATCAATTGGCACAAGTTTGTTTGACGCAACTGGCACAAGTTTGTTTGACGCAACTGGCACAAGTTTGTTTGACGCAACTGGCACAAGTTTGTTTGATGCAACTGGCACAAGTTTATTTGACGCAACTGGAACAACTTTTTTTCGACGCAACTGGCACAAGTTTATTCGCCGTAACTGGCACAAGTTTGTTTGACGCAACTGGCACAAGTTTATTTGACGCAACTGGCACAAGTTTCTCGACGCAAGTGGCACAAGTTTCTTTGCCGTAACTGGCACAAGTTTCTTCGACGCAACTGGCACAAGTTTGTTCGGCGTAACTGGCACAAGTTTGTTTGACGTAACTGGCACAAGTTTGTTCGACGCAACTGGCACAAGTTTGTTTGATGCAATTGGCACAAGTTTGTTCTACTCAACTGGCAGAAGTTTGTTCTATGCAACTGCCACTAGTTTGTTTTACGCAACTGGCATAAAGTTGTTTGACGCAACTGGCACAAGTTTGTTCTACCAACTAGCACAAGTTTGTTCGACGCAACTGGCACAAGGTTGTTCTACGCAACTGGCACAAGTTTGTTCTATGCAACTGGCACAAGTTTGTTTCGACGCAAATGGCAAAAGTTTGTTCGACGCAACTGGCACAAGTTTGTTGGATGCCACTGGCACAAGTTTGTTCGACGAAACTGGCCCAAGTTTTTTTGACGCAACTGGCACAAGTTTGTTCGACACAACTGGCACAAGTTTGTTCGACGCAACTAGCACAAGTTTGTTCTACATAACCGGCACAAGTTTGTTCTATGCAACTGGCACAAGTTTGTTCTACGTAACTGGCACAAGTTTGTTCTACGCATCTGGCACAATTTTGTTCTATGCAACTGGCACTAGTTTGTTCTACGCAACTGGCACAAGTTTGTTTGACGCAACTGGTACAAGTTTGTTCTACCCAACTGACAAAAGTTTGTTCGACGCAACTGGCACAAGTTTGTTCTACGCAACTGACACAAGTTTGACACAACTGGCAGAAGTTTGTTCAACGCAACTGGCACAAGTTTGTTTGACGCAACTGTCGCAACTTTGTTCGACGCAACTGGCACAAGTTTGTTCGACGCAACTGGCAAAAGTTTGTTTGACGCAACTGGCACAAGTTCGTTTGACGCAACTGGCACAAGGTTCTTCCACGCAACTGGCGCAAGTTTCCTTGACGCAACTGGCTCAAGTTTGTTCTACGCAACTGGCACAAGTTTGTTTGACGCAACTGGCACAAGTTTGTTTGACGCAACTGGCACAAGTTTGTTTGACGCAACTGGCACAAGTTTGTTAGACGCAACTAGCACAAGTTTGTTCGACGTAACAGGCACAAGTTTTTTCGACTCAATTGGTACAAGTTTGTTTGACGCAACTGGCACAAGTTTGTTTGACGCAAGAGGCACAAGTTTGTTTGACGCAACTGGCACAAGTTTGTTTGACGCAACTGGCACAAGTTTTTTTTTTACGCAACTGGCACCATTTTTCTCGAAGCAACTGGCACAAGTTTTTCGCCATATCTGGCACAAGTTTGTTAGATGCAACTGGCACAAGTTTGTTCAACGCAACTGGCACATGCTTTTTCGAATCAATTGGCACAAGTTTGTTTGACGCAACTGGCACAAGTTTTTTTGACGCAACTGGCACAAGTTTGTTCGACGCAACTGGCACAAGTTTGTTCGACGCAACTGGCACAAGTTTGTTTGACGCAACTGGCACAAGTTTCTTCAACGCTACTGGCACAAGTTTGTTCGACGCAACTGGCACAAGTTTGTTTGATGCAATTGGCACAAGTTTGTTCTACTCAACTGGCACAAGTTTGTTCTGTGCAACTGGCACTAGTTTGTTTTACGCAACTGGCATAAGTTTGTTTGACGCAACTGGCACAAGTTTGTTTTACTAACTGGCACAAGTTTGTTTGACACAACTGGCACAAGTTTTTTCGACGCAACTGGCACAAGTTTGTTGGATGCCACTGGCACAAGTTTGTTTGACGAAACTGGCCCAAGTTTTTTGACGCAATTGGCACAAGTTTGTTAGACGCAACTGGCACAAGTTTGTTCGACGCAACTGGCACAAGTTTTTTCAACTCAATTGGCACAAGTTTGTTTGACACAACTGGAACAAGTTTGTTTGACGCAACTGGCACAAGTTTGTTTGACGCAACTGGCAAAAGTTTGTTTGACGCAACTGGCACAAGTTTATTTGACGCAACTGGCACAAGTTTTCTCGACGAAACTGGCACAAGTTTGTTCGCCGTAACTGGCACAAGTTTGTTCGACGCAACTGGCACAAGTTTGTTCGACGCAACTGGCACAAGTTTGTTCTACATAACTGGCACAAGTTTGTTCTATGCAACTGGCACAAGTTTGTTCGACGCAACTGGCACAAGTTTGTTCTACACATCTGGCACAAGTTTGTTCTATGCAACTGGCACTAGTTTGTTCTACGCAACTGGCACATGTTTGTTTGATACAACTGGGAAAAGTTTGTTCTACCCAACTGACACAAGTTTGTTCGACGCAACTGGCACAAGTTTTTTCTACACAACTGACACAAGTTTGTTTGACACAACTGGCAGAAGTTTGTTCAACGCAACTGGCACAAGTTTGTTTGACGTAACTGGTGCAAGTTTGTTCGACGCAACTGGCACAAGTTTGTTCGACGCAACTGGCAAATGTTTTTTCGATGCAACTGGCACAAGTTTGTTTAACGCAACTGGCACAAATTTGTTCGACCCAACTGGCACAAGTTTGTTCTATGCAACTGGCACTAATTTGTTTGACGCAACTGGCACAAGTTTGTTTGACGCAACTGGCACACGTTCGTTTGACGCAACTGGCACAAGGTTCTTCTACGCAACTGGCACAAGTTTGTTTGACGCAACTGGCACAAGTTTGTTCTACGCAACTGGCACAAGTTTGTTTGACGCAACTGGCACAAGTTTGTTTGACGCAACTGGCACAAGTTTGTTTGACGCAACTGGCACAAGTTTGTTAGACGCAACTGGCACAAGTTTGTTCGACGTAACAGGCACAAGTTTTTTCGACTCAATTGGTAAAAGTTTGTTTGACGCAACTGGCACAAGTTTGTTTGATGCAAGAGGCACAAGTTTGTTTGACGCAACTGGCACAAGATTGTTTGACGTAATTGGCACAAGTTTTTTTTTACGCGACTAGCACAAGTTTTCTCGAAGCAACTAGCACAAGTTTGTTCGCCATATCTGGCACAAGTTTGTTCGACGCAACTGGCACAAGTTTGTTCAACGCAAATGGCACAAGTTTGTTTGACGCAACTGGCACAAGTTTCTTCGACGCAACTGGCACAAGTTTGTTCGACGCAACTGGCACAAGTTTGTTTGACACAACTGGCACAAGTTTGTTCTGCGCAACTGGCACAAGTTTGTTCTATGCAACTGACACTAGTTTGTTCTATGCAACTGGCATAAGTTTGTTTAACGCAACTGCTACACGTTTGTTCTACGCAACTGGCACAAGTTTGTTCGACACAACTGGCACAAGTTTGTTCTACGCAACTCTTACTAGTTTGTTGTACACAACTGGCACAGGTATGTTTGACACAACTGGCACAAGTTTGTTCTACGCAAATGGCAAATGTTTGTTCTACGCATCTGGCACAAGTTTGTTCTATGCAATTAGCACTAGTGTGTTCTACGCAACTGGCACAAATTTGTTTGACACAACTGGCACATGTTTGTTCTACCCAACTGGCACAAGTTTGTTCGACGCAACTGGCAGAAGTTTGTTTGATGCAACTGGCACAAGTTTGTTTGACACAACTGGCACAAGTTTGTTCTAAGCAACTGGCACAAGTTTGTTCGACGGAACTGGTGCAAGTTTGTTCGACGCAACTGGCACAAGTTTGTTCGACGCAACTGGCACAAGTTTGTTCGACGCCACTGGAACAAGTTTGTTTAACATAACTGGCACAAGTTTGTTCGACCCAACTGGCACAAGTTTGTTTGACACAACTGGCACAAGTTTGTTTGACGCAACTGGCACAAGAATGTTCTACGCAACATGTACAAGTTTGTTCTACGCAACTGGCACAAGTTTGTTTGACGCAACTGGCACAAGTTTGTTCTATGCAACTGGCACTAGTGTGTTCGATGCAACTGGTAAAAGTTTGTTCGACGAAACTGGCACAAGTTTGTTTGACGCAGCTGGCACAAGTTTGTTAGACGCAACTGGCACAAGTTTGTTCAACGCAACTGGCACAAGTTTTTTTTAATCAATTGGCACAAGTTTGTTTGCCGCAACTGGCACAAGTTTGTGTGACGCAACTGGGACAAGTTTGTTCGACGCAACTGGCACAAGTTTGTTCGACGCAACTGGCAAAAGTTTGTTTGACGCAACTGGCGCAAGTTTCTTCGACGCAACTGGCACAAGTTTGTTCGACGAACCGGCACAAGTTTGTTTGACGCAATTGGCACAAGTTTGTTCTACTCAACTGGAACAAGTTTGTTGTATGCAACTGGCACTAGTTTGTTTTACGCAACTGGCATAAGTTTGTTTGATGCAACTGGCACAAGTTTGTTCTACAAACTAGCACAAGTTTGTTCGACGCAACTGGCACAAGTTTGTTAGACGCAACTGGCACAAGTTTGTTCGACGTAACTGGAACAAGTTTTTTCGACTCAATTGGCACAAGTTTGTTTGACGCAACTGGCACAAGTTTGTTTGACGCAACTGACACAAGTTTGTTCGATGCATCTGGCACAAGTTTGTTCGACGCAACTGGCACAAGTTTGTTCGACGCAACTGGCACAAGTTTGTTCGATGCAACTGGCACAACTTTGTTCGACGCAACTGGCACAAGTTTGTTTGACGCAACTGGCCCAAGTTTGTTTGACGCAACTGGCACAAGTTTGTTTGGCTCAACTGGCACAAGTTTGTTCGACGCAACTGGCACAAGTTTTTTCGACTCAATTGGCACAAGTTTGTTTGGCGCAACTGGAACAAGTTTGTTTGACGCATCTGGCAAAAGTTTGTTCGCCGTAACTGGCACAAGTTTGTTCTTCGCATCTGGCACAAGTTTGTTTGACGCAGCTGGCACAAGTTTGTTCATACATAACTGGCACAAGTTTGTTCTATGCAACTGGCACAAGTTTGTTCTACGCAACTGGCACAAGTTTGTTAGACGCAACTGGCACAAGTTTGTTCGAGATAACAGGCACAAGTTTTTTCGACTCAATTGGAACAAGTTCGTTTGACGCATCTGGCACAAGTTTGTTTGACGCAAGAGGCACAAGTTTGTTTGACGCAACTGGCACAAGTTTGTTTGACGCAACTGTCACAAGTTTTTTTTTACGCAACTGGCACAAGTTTTCTCGAAGCAACTGGCACAAGTTTATTCGCCATATCTGGCACAAGTTTATTCGACGCAACTGGCACAAGTTTGTTCGACGCAAATGGCACAAGTTTGTTTGACGCAACTGGCACAAGTTTCTTAGATGCAACTGGCAGAAGTTTGTTCGACGCAACTGGCACAAGTTTGTTTGACGCAACTGGCATAAGTTTGTTCTACGCAACTGGCACAAGTTTGTTCTATGCAACTGGCACTAGTTTGTTCTATGCAACTGGCATAAGTTTGTTCAACGCAACTGGCACAAGTTTGTTTGACACAACTGGCGCAAGTTTGTTCGATGCAACTGGCACAAGTTTGTTCGATGCAACTGGCAAAAGTTTGTTCGATGCAACTGGCACAAGTTTGTTTAACGCAACTGGCACAAGTTTGTTTGACGCAACTGGCACAAGTTTGTTTGACGCAACTGGCACAAGGTTCTCCTACGCAACTGGCACAAGTTTGTTCTACGCAACTGGCACAAGTTTGTTTGACGCAACTGGCAGAAGTTTGTTCTACGCAACTGGCACAAGTTTGTTTGATGCAACTGGAACAAGTTTGTTCGACGCAACTGGCACAAGTTTGTTAGACGCAACTGGCACAAGTTTGTTCAACGTAACCGGCACAAGTTTTTTCGACTCAATTGGCACAAGTTTGTTTGACACAAGAGGCACAAGTTTGTTTGACGCAACTGGCACAAGTTTGTTTGACGCAACTGCCACAAGTTTTTTTTGACGCAACTGGCACAAGTTTTCTCGACGCAACTTTCAGAAGTTTGTTCGCCATATCTGGCACAAGTTTGTTTGACGCAACTGGCACAAGTTTGTTCGACACAACTGGCACATGTTTGTTTGACACAACTGGCACAAGTTTCTTCGACGCAACTCGCACAAGTTTCTTCGACGCAACTGGCACAAGTTTGTTTGACGCATCTGGCACAAGTTTGTTCTACGCAACTGGCACAAGTTTGTTCTATGCAACTGGCACTAGTTTGTTCTATGCAACGGGCACAAGTTTGTTTGACGCAACTGGCACAAGTTTGTTCTACGCAACTGGCACAAGTTTGTTCGACGCAACTGGCACAAGTTTGTTCTACATAACTGGCACAAGTTTGTTCTATGCAACTGGCACAAGTTTGTTCTACGCAACTGGCACAAGTTTGTTCTACACATCTGGCACAAGTTTGTTCTATGCAACTGGCACTAGTTTGTTCTACGCAACTGGCACATGTTTGTTTGACGCAACTGGCACAAGTTTGTTCTACCCAACTGACACAAGTTTGTTCGACGCAACTGGCACAAGTTTTTTCTACGCAACTGACACAAGTTTGTTTGACACAACTGGCAGAAGTTTGTTCAACGCAACTGGCTCAAGTTTGTTTAACGTAACTGGCGCAAGTTTGTTCGACGCAACTGGCACAAGTTTGTTCGATGCAACTGGCAAAAGTTTGTTCGTTGCAACTGGCACAAGTTTGTTTAACGCTACTGGCACAAGTTTGTTCGACCCAACTGGCACAAGTTTGTTCTATGCAACTGGCACTAGTTCGTTTGACGCAACTGGCACAAGTTTGTTTGACGCAACTGGCACAAGTTCGTTTGACGCAACTGGCACAAGGTTCTTCTACGCAACTGGCACAAGTTTGTTTGACGCAACTGGCACAAGTTTGTTCTACGCAACTGGCACAAGTTTGTTTGACGCAACTGGCACAAGTTTGTTTGACGCAACTGGCACAAGTTTGTTAGACACAACTGGCACAAGTTTGTTCGACGTATTAGGCACAAGTTTTTTCGACACAATTGGTACAAGTTTGTTTGACGCAACTGGCACAAGTTTGTTTCACGCAAGAGGCACAAGTTTGTTTGACGCAACTGGCACAAGTTTATTTGACGCAACTGGCATAAGTTTTTTTTTACGCAACTGGCACACGTTGTCTCGAAGCAACTGGCACAATTTTGTTCGCCATATCTGGCACAAGTTTGTTCGACGCTACTGGCACAAGTTTGTTCAACGCAAATGGCACAAGTTTGTTTGACGCAACTGGCACAAGTTTCTTCGACGCAACTGGCACAAGTTTGTTCGACGCAACTGGCACAAGTTTGTTTGACGCAACTGGCACAAGTTTGTTCTACGCAACTGGCACAAGTTTGTTCTATGCAACTGGCACTAGTTTGTTCTATGCAACAGGCATAAGTTTCTTTGACGCAACTGGTACAAGTTTGTTCTACGCAACTGGCACAAGTTTGTTCGACACAACTGGCACAAGTTTGTTCTACGCAACTCTTACTAGTTTGTTGTACACAACTGGCACAGGTTTGTTTGACACAACTGGCACAAGTTTGTTCTAAGCAAATGGCAAATGTTTGTTCTACGCATCTGGCACAAGTTTGTTCTATGGAATTGGCACTAGTGTGTTCTACGCAACTGGCAAAAATTTGTTTGACACAACTGGCACATGTTTGTTCTACCCAACTGGCACAAGTTTGTTCGATGCAACTGGCACAAGTTTGTTTGATGCAACTCGCACAAGTTTGTTTGACACAACTGGCACAAGTTTGTTCTAAGCTACTGGCACAAGTTTGTTCGACGGAACTGGCGCAAGTTTGTTCGACGCAACTGGCACAAGTTTGTTCGACGCAACTGGCACAAGTTTGTTCGACGCAACTGGAACAAGTTTCTTTAACATAACTGGCACAAGTTTGTTCGACCCAACTGGCACAAGTTTGTTTGACACAACTGGCACAAGTTTGTTTGACGCAACTGGCACAAGTTTGTTTGACGCAAATGGCACAAGTTTGTTTGAAGCAACTGGCACAAGTTTGTTCTATGCAACTGGCACAAGTTTGTTTGACGCAACTGGCACAAGTTTGTTTGACGCAACTGGCATAAGTTTGTTCGGCGCAACTGGCAAAAGTTTGTTTAACGCAACTGGCACAAGTTTGTTTGACGCAACTGGCACAAGTTTGTTCGACGAACCGGCACATGTTTGTTTGACGCAATTGGCACAAGTTTGTTCTACTCAACTGGAACAAGTTTGTTCTATGCAACTGGCACTAGTTTGTTTTACGCAACTGGCATAAGTTTGTTTGACGCAACTGGCACACGTTTGTTCTACAAACTAGCACGAGTTTGTTCGACGCAACTGGCATAAGTTTGTTAGACGCAACTGGCACAAGTTTGTTCGACGTAACTGGAACAAGTTTTTTCGACTCAATTGGCACAAGTTTGTTTGACGCAACTGGCACAAGTTTCTTTGACGCAACTGATACCAGTTTGTTCGACACAACTGGCACAAGTTTGTTCGACGCAACTGGCACAAGTTTGTTCGACGCAACTGGCACAAGTTTGTTCGACGCAACTGGCACAACTTTGTTCGACGCAACTGGCACAAGTTTGTTTGACGCAACTGGCACAAGTTTGTTTGAAGCAACTGGCACAAGTTTGTTTGAAGCAACTGGCGCAAGTTTGTTTGAAGCAACTCTTACAAGTTTGTTGTACACAACTGGCACAAGTTTGTTTGACACAACTGGCACAAGTTTGTTCTACGCAAATACCAAAGTTTGTTCTATGCATCTGGCACAAGTTTGTTCTATGCAACTGGCACTAGTTTCTTCTACGCAACTGGCACATATTTGTTTGACGCAACTGGCACATGTTTGTTGTACCCAACTGGCACAATTTTGTTCGATGCAACTGGCACAATTTTGTTCTACGCAACTGTAACAAGTTTGTTTGACGCAACTGGCAAAAGTTTGTTCGACGCAACTGGCACAAGTTTGTTCGACGGAACTGGCGCAAGCTTGTTCGACGAAACTGGCACAAGTTTGTTCGATGCAACTGGCACAAGTTTGTTCGACGCAACTGGTACAAGTTTGTTTAACGTAACTGGCTCAAGTTTGTTCGACCCATCTGGCACAAGTTTGTTTGACACAACTGGCACAAGTTTGTTCGACGTAACTGGCACAAGTTTGTTTGACGCAACTGGCAAAAGTTTGTTTGACGCAACTGGCAGAAGGTTGTTCTGTGCAACATGCACAAGTTTGTTCTACGCAACTGGCACAAGTTTGTTTGACACAACTGGCACAAGTTTGTTCTATGCAACTGGCACTAGTTTGTTCGATGCAACTGGCACAAGTTTATTCGACGCAACTGGCCCAAGTTTGTTTGACGCAACTGGCACAAGTTTGTTCTAAGCAACTGGCACAGGTTTGTTCGTCGCAACTGGCACAAGTTTTTTCGACTCAATTGGCACAAGTTTGTTTGACGCAACTAGCACAAGTTTGTTTGACGCAACTGGCACAAGTTTGTTTGACGCAACTGGCACAAGTTTGTTTGATGCAACTGGCAAAAGTTTATAGCAACTGGCACAAGTTTATTTGACGCAACTGGCACAAGTTTTTTCGATGCAAGTGGCACAAGTTTGTTCGCCATAACTGGCACAAGTTTGTTCGACGCAACTGGCACAAGTTTGTTTGACGCAACTGGCACAAGTTTGTTTGACGCAACTGGCGCAAGTTTCTTCGACGCAACTGGCACAAGTTTGTTCTACGCAACTGGCACAAGTTTGTTTGACGCAATTGGCACAATTTTGTTTTACGCAACTGGCACAAGTTTGTTCTATGCAACTGGCACTAGATTGTTCTACACAACTGGCATAAGTTTGTTTGACGCAACTGGCACAAGTTTGTTCTACGCAACTGGCACAAGGATGTTCTACGCAACTGGCACAAGGTTGTTCTACGCAACTGGCACAAGTTTGTTCTACGCAACTGGCACAAGTTTGCTTGACGCAACTGGCACAAGTTTGTTCTACGCAACTGGCACTAGTTTGTTCGATGCCACTGGCACATGTTTGTTTGACGCAACTGGCACAAGTTTTTCTGATGCAACTGACACAAGTTTGTTTGACGCAACTGGCACAAGTTTGTTAGACGCAACTGTCACAAGTTTGTTCAACGCAACTGGCACAAGTTTTTTCGAATCAATTGGCACAGGTTTGTTTTACGTAACTGGCACAAGTTTGTTTGACGCAACTGGCAGAAGTTTGTTTGACGCAAATGGCACAAGTTTGTTTGACGCAACTGGTGCAAGTTTATTTGACGCAACTGGCACAACTTTTCTCGACGCAACTAGCACAAGTTTGTTCGCCGTAACTGGCACAAGTTTGTTTGACGCAACTGGCACAAGTTTATTTGACGCAACAGGCACAAGTTTTCTCGCCGCAAGTGGCACAAGTTTGTTCGCCGTAACTGGCACAAGTTTGTTTGACGCAACTGGCACAAGTTTGTTCGACGCAACAGGCACAAGTTTGTTTGACGCAACTGGCACAAGTTTGTTCGACGCAACTGGCACAAGCTTGTTCGACAAAGTGGCACAAGTTTGTTTGACGCAATTGGCACAAGTTTGTTCTACTCAACTGTCACAAGTTTGTTCTATGCAACTGGCACTAGTTTGTTTTACGCAACTGGCATAACTTTGTTTGATGCAACTGGCACAAGTTTGTTCTACCAACTAGCACAAGTTTGTTCGACGCAACTGGCACAAGGATGTTCTACGCAACTGGCACAAGTTTGTTCTACGCAACTGGCACAAGTTTGTTTGACGCAACTGGCACAAGTTTGTTCTACGCAACCGGCACAAGTTTGTTGGATGCCACTGGCACAAGTTTGTTCGACGAAACTGGCCCAAGTTTTTTTGACGCAACTGGTACAAGTTTGTTAGATGCAACTGGCACAAGTTTGTTCGACGCAACTGGCACAAGTTTGTTAGACGCAACTGGCACAAGTTTGTTCGACGCAACTTTTACAAGTTTTTCGACTCAAATGGCACAAGTTTGTTTGACGCAACTGGAACAAGTTTGATTGACGCAACTGGCACAAGTTTGTTTGACGCAACTGGCACAAGTTTGTTTGATGCAACTGACACAAGTTTATTTGACGCAACTGGCACAAGTTTTCTCGACGAAACTGCCACAAGTTTGTTCGCCGTAACTGGCACAAGTTTGTTCGACACAACTGGCACAAGTTTGTTCGATGCAACTGGCACAAGTTTCTTCTACATAACTGGCACAAGTTTGTTCTATGCAACTGGCACAACTTTGTTCTACGCAATTGGCACTATGCTCTAGATTGAGAAAATGATAGTTTTCGTATTGGACGCCAAAATCTTCACCGAAGAATCCCTTAAGACTCCTTGAAGATTCTTTATTCAGCTGAATTGAACCCCTGGGCCCCATAAAAAAAAAAAACAAAAAAGGACCCCTTACCAAAGATTTCCTCTGGAATCGCCGGAGGTGTCCATCATTACATGAATGGCTATGCTCTAGTTTGAGAAAATTATAGTCTTCATATTGGCGCCAAAATCTTCACCGAAAAATCCCTGAAGACTCCTTGATTCTTTCTTCAGCTGAATTGGACCCCTGGTCCCCACAAAAAAAAAAACAAAGAAGGTCCCCTTACCAAAGTTTTCCTACTGAATCGCCGGAGGTGTCCATCATTACATGAATGACTATGCTCTAGTTTGAGAAAATGATAGTCTTCGTATTGGCGCCAAAATCTTCACCGAAGAATCCCTGAAGACTCCTTGAAGATTCTTTCTTCAGTTGAATTGGACTCCTGGGCCCCACAAAAAAAAAAAAAACAAAAAAGGACCCTTACCAAAGATTTCCTCTGGAATCGCCGGAGGTGGCCATCATTACATGAATGACTATGCTCTAGTTTGAGAAAATGATAGTCTTCATATTGGCGCCAAAATCTTCACCATAGAATCCCTTAAGACTCCTTGAAGATTCTTTCTTCAGCTGAATTGGACCCCTGGAACATAAAAAAAAAAACAAAAGGACCCCTTACCAAAGATTTCCTCCGGAATCGCCGGAGGTGGCCATCATTACATGAATGGCTATGCTCTAGTTTGGGAAAATTATAGTCTTCGTATTGGCGCCAAAATCTTCACCGAAGAATCCCTGAAGACTCCTTGATTCTTTCTTCAGCTGAATTGGACGCCTGGGCCCCACAAAAAAAAAAAAAAAAAAAGGATCCCTTACCAAAGATTTTCTCCGGAATTGCCGGAGGTGGCCATCATTACATGAATGACTATGCTCTAGTTTGAGAAAATGATATTCTTCGTATTGACGCCAAAATCTTCACCGAAGAATCCCTGAAGACTCCTTGAAGATTCTTTCTTCAGGAGAATTGGACCCCTGGTCCCCACAAAAAAAAAAACAAAGAAGGTCCCCTTACCAAAGATTTCCTCAGGAATCGCCGGAGGTGTCCATCATTACATGAATGACTATGCTCTAGTTTGAGAAAATGATAGTCTTCGTATTGGCGCCAAAATCTTCACCGAAGAATCCCTGAAGACTCCTTGAAGATTATTTCTTCAGCTGAATTGGACCCCCGGGCCCCACAAAAAAAAAAAAAAAAAAAAAGACCCCTTACCAAAGATTTCCTCCGGAATCGCTGGAGGTGGCCATTATTACATGTATGACTATGCTCTAGTTAGAGAAAATGATAGTCTTCGCATTGGCTCCAAAATCTTCACCGAAGAATCCCTGAAGACTTCTTGAAGATTCTTTCTTCAGCTGAATTGGACCCCTGGGCCCCACAAAAAAAAAAAAAACAAAAAAGGACCCCTTACCAAAGATTTCCTCCGGAATCGCCGGAGGTTGCCATCATTACATGAATGACTATGCTCTAGTTTGAGAAAATGATAGTCTTCGTATTGGCGAAAAAATCTTCACCGAAGAATCCCTGAAAACACCTTGAAGATTCTTTCTTCAGCTGAATTGGACCCCTGGGCCCCACAAAAAAAAAAAAAGGACCCCTTACCAAAGATTTCCTCCGAAATCGCCTGAGGTAGCCATCATTACATGAATGACTATGCTCTAGTTTGAGAAAATGATAGTCTTCGTATTGGTGCCAAAATCTTCACCGAAGAATCCCTGAAGACTCCTTGAAGATTCTTTCTTCAGCTGAATTGGACCCCTGGTCCCCCCCCCCAAAAAAAAGGACCCCTTACCAAAGATTTCCTCCGGAATCTCCGGAGGTGTCCATCATTCCATGAATGACAATGCTCTAGTTTGAGAAAATGATAGTCTTCGTATTGGCGAAAAAATCTTCACCGAAGAATCCCTGAAGACTCCTTGAAGATTCTTCCTTCAGCTGAATTGGACCCCTGGGCCCCACAAACAAACCCAAAAAAGGACCCCTTACCAAAGATTTCCTCCGGAATCGCCGGAGGTGTCCATCATTCCATGAATGACTATGCTCTAGTTTGAGAAAATGATAGTCTTCGTATTGGCACCAAAATCTTCACCGAAGAATCCCTGAAGACTCCTTGAAGATTATTTCTTCAGCTGAATTGGACCACTGGGCCCCACAAAAAAAAAAAAAAAAGGACCCCTTACCAAAGATTTCCTCCGGAATCGCCGGAGGTGTCCATCATTCCATGAATGACTATGCTCTAGTTTGAGAGAATGACAGTCTTCGTATTGGTTTCAAAATCTTCACCGAAGAATCCCTGAAGCCTCTTTGAAGATTCTTTCTTCAGCTGAATTGGACCCCTGGGCCCCACAAAAAAAAAAAACAAAAAAGGACCCCTTACCAAAAATTTCCTCCAGAATCGCCGGAGGTGGCCATCATTACATGAATGACTATGCTCTAATTTGAGAAAATGATAGTCTTCGTATTGGCGCCAAAATCTTCACCGAAGAATCCCTGAACACTCCTTGAAGATTCTTTCTTCAGCTGAATTGGACCCCTGGGCCCCACAAACAAACCCAAAAAAGGACCCCTTACCAAAGATATAATCCGGAATCGCCGGAGGTGGCAATCATTACATGAATGATTATGCTCTAGTTTGAGAAAATGATAGTCTTCGTATTAGTGCCAAAATCTTCACCGAAGAATCACTGAAGACTCCTTGAAGATTCTTTCTTCAGCTGAATTGGACCCCTTGACCCCACAAAAAAAAAACAAAAAAGGACCCCTTACCAAAGATTTCCTCCAGAATCGCCGGAGGTGGCCATCATTACAAGAATGACTATGCTCTAGTTTGAGAAAATGATAGTCTTCGTATTGGCGAAAAAATCTTCACCGAAGAATCCCTGAAGACTCCTTGAAGATTCTTTCTGCAGCTGAATTGGACCCCTGGGCCCCCCCCCCCAAAAAAAAAACGACCCCTTACCAAAGATTTCCTCCGGAATCGCCGGAGGTGGCCATCATTACTTGAATGACTATGCTCTAGTTTGAGAAAATGATAGTCTTCGTATTGGCTCCAAAATCTTCACTGAAGAATATCTGAAGACTCCTTGAAGATTCTTTCTTCAGCTAAATTGGACCCCTGGGCCCCACAAACAAACCCAAAAAAGAACCCCTTACCAAAGATTTCCTCTGGAATCGCCGGAGGTGGCCATCATTACATGAATGACTATGCTCTAGTTTGAGAAAATGATAGTCTTCGTATTGGCGCCAAAATCTTCACCGAAGAATCCCTGAAGACTCCTTGAAGATTCTTTCTTCAGCTGAATTGAACCCCTGGGCCCCACAAAAAAAAAAAACAAAAAAGGACCCCTTACCAAAGATTTCCTCTGGAATCGCCGGAGGTGTCCATCATTACATGAATGACTATGCTCTATTTTGAGAAAATGATAGTCTTCGTATTGGCGCCAAAATCTTCACCGAAGAATCCCTGAAGACTCCTTGAAGATTGTTTCTTCGGCTGAATTGGACCCCTGGGCCCCACAAAAAAAAAAAAAAAAAAAAAAAGGACCCCTTACCAAAGAATTCCTCCGGAATCGCCGGAGGTGGCCATCATTACATGAATGACTATGCTCTAGTTTGAGAAAATGATAGTCTTCCTATTGGCTCCAAAATCTTCACCGAAGAATCCCTGAAGACTCTTTGAAGATTCTTTCTTCAGCTGAATTGGACACCTGGGCCCCACAAAAAAAAAAACAAAAAAGGACCCCTTACCAAAGATTTCCTCCGGAAACGCCGGAGGTGGCCATCATTACATGAATAACTATACTCTCGTTTGAGAAAATGATATTCTTCGTATTGGCGCCAAAATCTTCACCGAAGAATCCCTGAAGACTCCTTGAAGATTCTTTCTTCAGCTGAATTGGACCTTTGGGCCCCACAAACAAACCCAAAAAAAGGACCCCTTACCAAAGATTTCCTCCGGAATCGCCGGAGGTGGCCATCATTACATGAATGACTATACTCTAGTTTGAGAAAATGATAGTCTTCGTATTGGTGCCAAAATCTTCACCGAAGAATCCATGAAGACTCCTTGAAAATTCTTTCTTCAGCTGAATTGGACCCCTGGGCCCCACAAAAAAAAAAGGACCCCTTACAAAAGATTTCCTCTGGAATCGCCGGAGGTGGCCATCATTACATGAATGACTATGCTCTCGTTGGAGAAAATTATAGTCTTCTTATTGGCGCCAAAATCTTCAACGAAAAATCCCTGAAGACTCCTTGAAGATTCTTTCTTCAGCTGAATTGGACCCCTGGTCCCCACAAAAAGAAAACAAAAAAGGACCCCTTACAAAAGATTTCCTCCGGAATCGTCGGAGGTGGCCATCATTACATGAATGACCATGCTCTAGTTTGAGAAAATGTTAGTCTTAGTATTGGCGCCAAAATCTTCACCGAAGAATCCCTGAAGACTCCCTGAAGATTCTTTCTTCAGCTGAATTGGACCCCTGGGCCCCACAAAAAAAAAAAAAAAAAAGGCCCCCTTACCAAAGATTTCCTCCGGAATCGTCGGAGGTGGCCATCATTACATGAATTACTATGCTCTAGTTTGAGAAAATGATAGTCTTTGTATTGGCGCCAAAATCTTCACCGAAGAATCCCTGAAGACTCCTTGAAGATTCTTTCTTCAGCTGAATTGGACCCCTGGGCCCCACAAAAAAAAAAAAAAGGACCCCTTACCAAAGATTTCCTCCGGAATCGCCGGAGGTGGCCATCATTATATGAAAGATTATGCTCTAGTTTGAGAAAATGATAGTCTTCGTATTTGCGCCAAAATCTTCACCGAAGAATCCCTGAAGACTCCTTGAAGATTCTTTCTTCAGCTGAATTGGACCCCTGGAACCCACAAAAAAAAAAAAAAAGGACCCCTTACAAAAGGATTCCTCCGGAATCGCCGGAGGTCGCCATCATTACATGAATGACTATGCTCTAGTTTGAGAAAATGATAGTCTTCGTATTGGCGAAAAAATCTTCACCGAAGAATCCCTGAAGATTCCTTGAAGATTCTTTCTTCAGCTGAATTGGACCCCTAGGCCCCACAAAAAAAAACAAAAAAGGACCCCTTACCAAAGATTTCCTCCGGAATCGCCGGAGGTGGCCATCATTACATGAATGACTATGCTCTAATTTGAGAAAATGATAGTCTTCGTATTGGCGCCAAAATCTTCACCGAAGAATCCCTGAAGACTCCTTGAAGATTCTTTCTTCAGCTGAATTGGACCCCTGGGCCCCACAAAAAAAAAAAAAAAAAAGAACCCCTTACCAAAGATTTCCTCCGGAATCGCCGGAGGTGGCCATAATTACATGAATGACTATGCTCTAGTTTGAGAAAATGTTAGTCTTCGTATTGGCTCCAAAATCTTCGCCGAAGAATCCCTGAAGACTCCTTGAAGATTCTTTCTTCAGCTGAATTGGACCCCTGGGCCCCACAAAAAAAAAACAAAAAAAGGACCCCTTACCAAAGATATCCTCCGGAATCGCCTGAGGTGGCCATTATTACATGAACAACTATGCTCTAGTTTGAGAAAATGATAGTCTTCGTATTTGCGCCAAAATCTTCACCGAAGAATCCCTGAAGACTCCTTGAAGATTCTTTCTTCAGCTGAATTGGACCTCTGGGCCCCACAAAAAAAAAAAAAAAATAAAAGGACCCCTTACCAAAGATTTCCTCCGGAATCGCCGGAGGTGGCCATCATTACATGAATGTCTATGCTCTAGTTTGAGAAAATGATAGTCTTCGTATTGGCGCCAAAATCTTCACCGAAGAATCCCTGAAGACTCCTTGAAGATTCTTTCTTCAGCTGAATTGGACCCCTGGGCCCTACAAAAAAAAAAAAAAGGACCCCTTACCAAAGATTTCCTCTGGAATCGCCGGAGGTGGCCAACATTACATGAATGACTATGCTCTAGTTTGAGAAAATGATAGTCTTCGTATTGGCGCCAAAATCTTCACCGAAGAATCCCTGAAGACTCCTTGAAGATTCTTTCTTAAGCTTAATTGGACCCTTGGGCCCTACAAAAAAAAAAAAAAAAAAAAGGACCCCTTACCAAAGATTTCCTCCGGAATCGCCGGGGGTGGCCATCATTACATGAATGACTATGCTCTAGTTTGAGAAAATGATAGTCTTCGCATTGGCTCCAAAATCTTCACCGAAGAATCCCTGAAGCCTCTTTGAAGATTCTTTCTTCTGCAGAATTGGACCCTTGGGCCCCACAAAAAAAAAACAAAAACGGACCCCTTACCAAAGATTTCCTCCGGAATCGCCGGAGGTGGCCATCGTTACATGAATGTCTATGCTCTAGTTTGAGAAAATGATATTCTTCGTATTGGCGCCAAAATCTTCACCGAAGAATCCCTGAAGACTACTTGAAGATTCTTTCTTCAGCTGAATTGGACCCCTGGGCCCCACAAACAAACCCAAAAAAGTACCCCTTACCAAAGATTTCCTCCGGAATCGCCGGAGGTGGCCATCATTACATGAATAACTATGCTCTAGTTTGAGAAAATGATAGTCTTCGTATTGGTGCCAAAATCTTCACCGAAGAATCCCTGAAGACTCCTTCAAGATTCTTTCTTCAGCTGAATTGGACCCCTGGGCCCCACAAAAAAAAAAAAAAAGGACCCCTTACCAAAGATTTCCTCCGGAATCGCCGGAGGTGGCCATCATTACATGAATGACTATGCTCTAGTTTGAGAAAATGATAGTCTTCGTATTGGTGCCAAAATCTTCACCGAAGAATCCCTGAAGACTCCTTGAAGATTCTTTCTTCAGCTGAATTGGACCCCTGTGCCCCGTCCCAAAAAAAAAGAAAGAAGGACCCCTTACAAAAGGATTCCTCCGGAATCGCCGGAGGTGGCCATCATTATATGAATGACTATGCTCTAGTTTGAGAAAATGATAGTCTTCGTATTGGCGAAAAAATCTTCACCGAAGAATCCCTGAAGATTCCTTGAAGATTCTTTCTTCAGCTGAATTGGACCCCTAGGCCCCACAAAAAAAAAAAAAACAAAAAAGGACCCCTTACCAAAGATTTCCTCCGGAATCGCCGGAGGTGGCCATCATTACATGAATGACTATGCTCTAGTTTGAGAAAATGATAGTCTTCGTATTGGCGCCAAAATCTTCACCGAAGAATCCCTGAAGACTCCTTGAAGATTCTTTCTTCAGCTGAATTGGACCCCTGGGCCCCACAAAAAAAAAAAAAAAAGAACCCCTTACCAAAGATTTCCTCCGGAATCGCCGGAGGTGGCCATAATTACATGAATGACTATGCTCTAGTTTGAGAAAATGATAGTCTTCGTATTGGCTCCAAAATATTCACCGAAGAATCCCTGAAGACTCCTTGAAGATTCTTTCTTCAGCTGAATTGGACCCCTGGGCCCCACAAAAAAAAAACAAAAAAAGGACCCCTTACCAAAGATATCCTCCGGAATCGCCGGAGGTGGCCATTATTACATGAACAACTATGCTCTACTTTGAGAAAATGATAGTCTTCGTATTGGCGCCAAAATCTTCACCGAAGAATCCCTGAAGACTCCTTGAAGATTCTTTCTTCAGCTGAATTGGACCTTTGGGCCCCACAAAAAAAAAAAATAAAAGGACCCCTTACCAAAGATTTCCTCCGGAATCGCCGGAGGTGGCCATCATTACATGAATGACTATGCTCTAGTTTGAGAAAATGATAGTCTTCGTATTGGCGCCAAAATCTTCACCGAAGAATCCCTGAAGACTCCTTGAAGATTCTTTCTTCAGCTGAATTGGACCCCTGGGCCCTACAAAAAAAAAAAAAAGGACCCCTTACCAAAGATTTCCTCTGGAATCGCCGGAGGTGGCCAACATTACATGAATGACTATGCTCTAGTTTGAGAAAATGATAGTCTTCGTATTGGCGCCAAAATCTTCACCGAAGAATCCCTGAAGACTCCTTGAAGATTCTTTCTTCAGCTGAATTGGACCCCTGGGCCCAAAAAAAAAAAAAAAAAAAGGACCCCTTACAAAAGATTTCCTCCGGAATCGCCGGAGGTGGCCATCATTACATGAATGACTATGCTCTAGTTTGAGAAAATGATAGTCTTCGTATTGGCTCCAAAATCTTCACCGAAGAATCCCTGAAGACTCCTTGAAGATTCTTTCTTCAGCTGAATTGGACCCCTGGGCCCCACAAAAAAAAAAGAAAAAAAAAGGACCCCTTACCAAAGATTTCCTACTGAATCGCCATAGGTGGCCACCATTACATGAATGACTATGCTCTAGTTTGAGAAAATGATAGTCTTCGTATTGGCTCCAAAATCTTCACCGAAGAATCCCTGAAGACTCCTTGAAGATTCTTTCTTCAGCTGAATTGGACCCCTGGGCCCCACAAAAAAACGCAAAAAAATACCCTTTACCAAAGATTTCCTCTGGAATCGCCGGAGGTGGCCATCATTACATGAATGACTATGCTCTAGTTTGAGAAAATGATAGTCTTCGTATTGGCGCCAAAATCTTCACCGAAGAATTCTTGAAGACTCCTTGAAGATTCTTTCTTCAGCTGAATTGGACCCCTGGTCCCCACAAAAAAAAACAAAAAACAAAAAAGGACCCCTTACCAAAGATTTCCTCCAGAATCGCCGGAGGTGTCCATCTTTACATGAATGACTATGCTCTAGTTTGAGAAAATGATAGTCTTCGTATTGGCGCCAAAATCTTCACCGAAGAATCCCTGAAGACTCCTTGAAGATTCTTTCTTAAGCTTAATTGGACCCTTGGGCCCTACAAAAAAAAAAAAAAAAAAGGACCCCTTACCAAAGATTTCCTCCGGAATCGCCGGGGGTGGCCATCATTACATGAATGACTATGCTCTAGTTTGAGAAAATGATAGTCTTCGTATTGGCTCCAAAATCTTCACCGAAGAATCCCTGAAGCCTCTTTGAAGATTCTTTCTTCTGCAGAATTGGACCCTTGGGCCCCACAAATAAAAAACAAAAACGGACCCCTTACCAAAGATTTCCTCCGGAATCGCCGGAGGTGGCCATCGTTACATGAATGTCTATGCTCTAGTTTGAGAAAATTATATTCTTCGTATTGGCGCCAAAATCTTCACCGAAGAATCCCTGAAGACTACTTGAAGATTCTTTCTTCAGCTGAATTGGACCCCTGGGCCCCACAAACAAACCCAAAAAAGGACCCCTTACCAAAGATTTCCTCCGGAATCGCCGGAGGTGGCCATCATTACATGAATGACTATGCCCTAGTTTTGAGAAAATGATAGTCTTCGTATTGGCTCCAAAATCTTCACCGAAGAATCTGTGAATCCTCTTTGAAGATTCTTTCTTCAGCTGAATTGGACCCTTGGTCCCCACAAAAAAAAAAAAAAAAAAAAAGCACCCCTTACCAAAGATTTCCTCCGGAATCGCCGGAGGTGGCCATCATTACATGAATGACTATGCTCTAGTTTGAGAAAATGATAGTCTTCGTATTGGCCCCAAAATCTTCACCGAAGAATCCCTGAAGACTCCTTGAAGATTCTTTCTTCAGCTGAATTGGACCCCTGGGCCCCACAAACAAACCAAAAAAAGTACCCCTTACCAAAGATTTCCTCCGGAATCGCCGGAGGTGGCCATCAATACATGAATGACTATGCTCTAGTTTGAGAAAATGATAGTCTTCGTATTGGTGCCAAAATCTTCACCGAAGAATCCCTGAAGACTCCTTGAAGATTCTTTCTTCAGCTGAATTGGACCCCTGGGCCCCACAAAAAAAAAAAAAAAAAGGACCCCTTACCAAAGATTTCCTCCGGAATCGCCGGAGGTGGCCATCATTACATGAATGACTTTGCTCTAGTTGGAGAAAATGATAGTCTTCGTATTGGTGCCAAAATCTTCACCGAAGAATCCCTGAAGACTCCTTGAAGATTCTTTCTTCAGCTGAATTGGACCCCTGGGCCCCACAAAAAAAAACAAAAAAGGACCCCTTACCAAAGATTTCCTCCGGAATCGCTGGAGGTGGACATCATTACATCAATGACTATGCTCTAGTTTAAGAAAATGATAGTCTTCGTATTGGCGCCAAAATCTTCACCGAAGAATCCCTGAAGACTTCTTGAAGATTCTTTCTTCAGCTGAATTGGACCCCTGGGCCCCACAAAAAAAACAAAAAAGGACCCCTTACCAAAGATTTCCTCCGGAATCGCTGGAGGTGGCCATCATTACATGAATGACTATGCTCTCGTTGGAGAAAATTATAGTCTTCTTATTGGCGCCAAAATCTTCACCGAAAAATCCCTGAAGACTCCTTGAAGATTCTTTCTTCAGCTGAATTGGACCCCTGGTCCCCACAAAAAGAAAACAAAAAAGGACCCCTTACAAAAGATTTCCTCCGGAATCGTCGGAGGTGGCCATCATTACATGAATGACCATGCTCTAGTTTGAGAAAATGTTAGTCTTAGTATTGGCGCCAAAATCTTCACCGAAGAATCCCTGAAGACTCCCTGAAGATTCTTTCTTCAGCTGAATTGGACCCCTGGGCCCCACAAAAAAAAAAAAAAAAAAAGGCCCCCTTACCAAAGATTTCCTCCGGAATCGTCGGAGGTGGCCATCATTACATGAATTACTATGCTCTAGTTTGAGAAAATGATAGTCTTTGTATTGGCGCCAAAATCTTCACCGAAGAATCCCTGAAGACTCCTTGAAGATTCTTTCTTCAGCTGAATTGGACCCCTGGGCCCCACAAAAAAAAAAAAAGGACCCCTTACCAAAGATTTCCTCCGGAATCGCCGGAGGTGGCCATCATTATATGAAAGATTATGCTCTAGTTTGAGAAAATGATAGTCTTCGTATTTGCGCCAAAATCTTCACCGAAGAATCCCTGAAGACTCCTTGAAGATTCTTTCTTCAGCTGAATTGGACCCCTGGAACCCACAAAAAAAAAAAAAAAGGACCCCTTACAAAAGGATTCCTCCGGAATCGCCGGAGGTCGCCATCATTACATGAATGACTATGCTCTAGTTTGAGAAAATGATAGTCTTCGTATTGGCGAAAAAATCTTCACCGAAGAATCCCTGAAGATTCCTTGAAGATTCTTTCTTCAGCTGAATTGGACCCCTAGGCCCCACAAAAAAAAACAAAAAAGGACCCCTTACCAAAGATTTCCTCCGGAATCGCCGGAGGTGGCCATCATTACATGAATGACTATGCTCTAATTTGAGAAAATGATAGTCTTCGTATTGGCGCCAAAATCTTCACCGAAGAATCCCTGAAGACTCCTTGAAGATTCTTTCTTCAGCTGAATTGGACCCCTGGGCCCCACAAAAAAAAAAAAAAAAAAAGAACCCCTTACCAAAGATTTCCTCCGGAATCGCCGGAGGTGGCCATAATTACATGAATGACTATGCTCTAGTTTGAGAAAATGTTAGTCTTCGTATTGGCTCCAAAATCTTCGCCGAAGAATCCCTGAAGACTCCTTGAAGATTCTTTCTTCAGCTGAATTGGACCCCTGGGCCCCACAAAAAAAAAACAAAAAAAGGACCCCTTACCAAAGATATCCTCCGGAATCGCCTGAGGTGGCCATTATTACATGAACAACTATGCTCTAGTTTGAGAAAATGATAGTCTTCGTATTTGCGCCAAAATCTTCACCGAAGAATCCCTGAAGACTCCTTGAAGATTCTTTCTTCAGCTGAATTGGACCTCTGGGTCCCACAAAAAAAAAAAAAAAATAAAAGGACCCCTTACCAAAGATTTCCTCCGGAATCGCCGGAGGTGGCCATCATTACATGAATGTCTATGCTCTAGTTTGAGAAAATGATAGTCTTCGTATTGGCGCCAAAATCTTCACCGAAGAATCCCTGAAGACTCCTTGAAGATTCTTTCTTCAGCTGAATTGGACCCCTGGGCCCTACAAAAAAAAAAAAAAGGACCCCTTACCAAAGATTTCCTCTGGAATCGCCGGAGGTGGCCAACATTACATGAATGACTATGCTCTAGTTTGAGAAAATGATAGTCTTCGTATTGGCGCCAAAATCTTCACCGAAGAATCCCTGAAGACTCCTTGAAGATTCTTTCTTAAGCTTAATTGGACCCTTGGGCCCTACAAAAAAAAAAAAAAAAAAAAGGACCCCTTACCAAAGATTTCCTCCGGAATCGCCGGGGGTGGCCATCATTACATGAATGACTATGCTCTAGTTTGAGAAAATGATAGTCTTCGCATTGGCTCCAAAATCTTCACCGAAGAATCCCTGAAGCCTCTTTGAAGATTCTTTCTTCTGCAGAATTGGACCCTTGGGCCCCACAAAAAAAAAACAAAAACGGACCCCTTACCAAAGATTTCCTCCGGAATCGCCGGAGGTGGCCATCGTTACATGAATGTCTATGCTCTAGTTTGAGAAAATGATATTCTTCGTATTGGCGCCAAAATCTTCACCGAAGAATCCCTGAAGACTACTTGAAGATTCTTTCTTCAGCTGAATTGGACCCCTGGGCCCCACAAACAAACCCAAAAAAGTACCCCTTACCAAAGATTTCCTCCGGAATCGCCGGAGGTGGCCATCATTACATGAATGACTATGCTCTAGTTTGAGAAAATGATAGTCTTCGTATTGGTGCCAAAATCTTCACCGAAGAATCCCTGAAGACTCCTTCAAGATTCTTTCTTCAGCTGAATTGGACCCCTGGGCCCCACAAAAAAAAAAAAAAAGGACCCCTTACCAAAGATTTCCTCCGGAATCGCCGGAGGTGGCCATCATTACATGAATGACTTTGCTCTAGTTTGAGAAAATGATAGTCTTCGTATTGGTGCCAAAATCTTCACCGAAGAATCCCTGAAGACTCCTTGAAGATTCTTTCTTCAGCTGAATTGGACCCCTGTGCCCCGTCCCAAAAAAAAAGAAAAAAGGACCCCTTACAAAAGGATTCCTCCGGAATCGCCGGAGGTGGCCATCATTATATGAATGACTATGCTCTAGTTTGAGAAAATGATAGTCTTCGTATTGGCGAAAAAATCTTCACCGAAGAATCCCTGAAGATTCCTTGAAGATTCTTTCTTCAGCTGAATTGGACCCCTAGGCCCCACAAAAAAAAAAAAACAAAAAAGGACCCCTTACCAAAGATTTCCTCCGGAATCGCCGGAGGTGGCCATCATTACATGAATGACTATGCTCTAGTTTGAGAAAATGATAGTCTTCGTATTGGCGCCAAAATCTTCACCGAAGAATCCCTGAAGACTCCTTGAAGATTCTTTCTTCAGCTGAATTGGACCCCTGGGCCCCACAAAAAAAAAAAAAAAAGAACCCCTTACCAAAGATTTCCTCCGGAATCGCCGGAGGTGGCCATAATTACATGAATGACTATGCTCTAGTTTGAGAAAATGATAGTCTTCGTATTGGCTCCAAAATATTCACCGAAGAATCCCTGAAGACTCCTTGAAGATTCTTTCTTCAGCTGAATTGGACCCCTGGGCCCCACAAAAAAAAACAAAAAAAGGACCCCTTACCAAAGATATCCTCCGGAATCGCCGGAGGTGGCCATTATTACATGAACAACTATGCTCTACTTTGAGAAAATGATAGTCTTCGTATTGGCGCCAAAATCTTCACCGAAGAATCCCTGAAGACTCCTTGAAGATTCTTTCTTCAGCTGAATTGGACCTTTGGGCCCCACAAAAAAAAAAAATAAAAGGACCCCTTACCAAAGATTTCCTCCGGAATCGCCGGAGGTGGCCATCATTACATGAATGACTATGCTCTAGTTTGAGAAAATGATAGTCTTCGTATTGGCGCCAAAATCTTCACCGAAGAATCCCTGAAGACTCCTTGAAGATTCTTTCTTCAGCTGAATTGGACCCCTGGGCCCTACAAAAAAAAAAAAAAGGACCCCTTACCAAAGATTTCCTCTGGAATCGCCGGAGGTGGCCAACATTACATGAATGACTATGCTCTAGTTTGAGAAAATGATAGTCTTCGTATTGGCGCCAAAATCTTCACCGAAGAATCCCTGAAGACTCCTTGAAGATTCTTTCTTCAGCTGAATTGGACCCCTGGGCCCAAAAAAAAAAAAAAAAAAAAGGACCCCTTACAAAAGATTTCCTCCGGAATCGCCGGAGGTGGCCATCATTACATGAATGACTATGCTCTAGTTTGAGAAAATGATAGTCTTCGTATTGGCTCCAAAATCTTCACCGAAGAATCCCTGAAGACTCCTTGAAGATTCTTTCTTCAGCTGAATTGGACCCCTGGGCCCCACAAAAAAAAAGAAAAAAAAAGGACCCCTTACCAAAGATTTCCTACTGAATCGCCATAGGTGGCCACCATTACATGAATGACTATGCTCTAGTTTGAGAAAATGATAGTCTTCGTATTGGCTCCAAAATCTTCACCGAAGAATCCCTGAAGACTCCTTGAAGATTCTTTCTTCAGCTGAATTGGACCCCTGGGCCCCACAAAAAAACGCAAAAAAATACCCTTTACCAAAGATTTCCTCTGGAATCGCCGGAGGTGGCCATCATTACATGAATGACTATGCTCTAGTTTGAGAAAATGATAGTCTTCGTATTGGCGCCAAAATCTTCACCGAAGAATTCCTGAAGACTCCTTGAAGATTCTTTCTTCAGCTGAATTGGACCCCTGGTCCCCACAAAAAAAAACAAAAAACAAAAAAGGACCCCTTACCAAAGATTTCCTCCAGAATCGCCGGAGGTGTCCATCTTTACATGAATGACTATGCTCTAGTTTGAGAAAATGATAGTCTTCGTATTGGCGCCAAAATCTTCACCGAAGAATCCCTGAAGACTCCTTGAAGATTCTTTCTTAAGCTTAATTGGACCCTTGGGCCCTACAAAAAAAAAAAAAAAAAGGACCCCTTACCAAAGATTTCCTCCGGAATCGCCGGGGGTGGCCATCATTACATGAATGACTATGCTCTAGTTTGAGAAAATGATAGTCTTCGTATTGGCTCCAAAATCTTCACCGAAGAATCCCTGAAGCCTCTTTGAAGATTCTTTCTTCTGCAGAATTGGACCCTTGGGCCCCACAAAAAAAAAACAAAAACGGACCCCTTACCAAAGATTTCCTCCGGAATCGCCGGAGGTGGCCATCGTTACATGAATGTCTATGCTCTAGTTTGAGAAAATTATATTCTTCGTATTGGCGCCAAAATCTTCACCGAAGAATCCCTGAAGACTACTTGAAGATTCTTTCTTCAGCTGAATTGGACCCCTGGGCCCCACAAACAAACCCAAAAAAGGACCCCTTACCAAAGATTTACTCCGGAATCGCCGGAGGTGGCCATCATTACATGAATGACTATGCCCTAGTTTTGAGAAAATGATAGTCTTCGTATTGGCTCCAAAATCTTCACCGAAGAATCTGTGAATCCTCTTTGAAGATTCTTTCTTCAGCTGAATTGGACCCTTGGTCCCCACAAAAAAAAAAAAAAAAAAAGCACCCCTTACCAAAGATTTCCTCCGGAATCGCCGGAGGTGGCCATCATTACATGAATGACTATGCTCTAGTTTGAGAAAATGATAGTCTTCGTATTGGCCCCAAAATCTTCACCGAAGAATCCCTGAAGACTCCTTGAAGATTCTTTCTTCAGCTGAATTGGACCCCTGGGCCCCACAAACAAACCCAAAAAAGTACCCCTTACCAAAGATTTCCTCCGGAATCGCCGGAGGTGGCCATCAATACATGAATGACTATGCTCTAGTTTGAGAAAATGATAGTCTTCGTATTGGTGCCAAAATCTTCACCGAAGAATCCCTGAAGACTCCTTGAAGATTCTTTCTTCAGCTGAATTGGACCCCTGGGCCCCACAAAAAAAAAAAAAAAAAGGACCCCTTACCAAAGATTTCCTCCGGAATCGCCGGAGGTGGCCATCATTACATGAATGACTTTGCTCTAGTTTGAGAAAATGATAGTCTTCGTATTGGTGCCAAAATCTTCACCGAAGAATCCCTGAAGACTCCTTGAAGATTCTTTCTTCAGCTGAATTGGACCCCTGGGCCCCACAAAAAAAAACAAAAAAGGACCCCTTACCAAAGATTTCCTCCGGAATCGCTGGAGGTGGACATCATTACATCAATGACTATGCTCTAGTTTAAGAAAATGATAGTCTTCGTATTGGCGCCAAAATCTTCACCGAAGAATCCCTGAAGACTTCTTGAAGATTCTTTCTTCAGCTGAATTGGACCCCTGGGCCCCACAAAAAAAACAAAAAAGGACCCCTTACCAAAGATTTCCTCCGGAATCGCTGGAGGTGGACATCATTACATCAATGACTATGCTCTAGTTTAAGAAAATGATAGTCTTCGTATTGGCGCCAAAATCTTCACCGAAGAATCCCTGAAGACTTCTTGAAGATTCTTTCTTCAGCTGAATTGGACCCCTGGGCCCCACAAAAAAAAAACAAAAAAGGACCCCTTACCAAAGATTTCCTCTGGAATCGCCAGAGGTGGCTATCATTACATGAATGACTATGCTCTAGTTTGAGAAAATGATAGTCTTCGTATTGTCGCCAAAATCTTCACCGAAGAATCCCTGAAGACTCCTTGAAGATTCTTTCTTCAGCTGAATTGAACCCCTGAGCCCCCCCCCCAAAAAAAGGACCCCTTAGCAAAGATTTCCTCCGGAATCGCCAGAGGTGGCCATCATTACATGAATGACTTTGCTCTAGTTTGAGAAAATGATAGTCTTCGTATTGGTGCCAAAATCTTCACCGAAGAATCCCTGAAGACTCCTTGAAGATTCTTTCTTCAGCTGAATTGGACCCCTGGGCCCCACAAAAAAAAACAAAAAAGGACCCCTTACCAAAGATTTCCTCCGGAATCGCTGGAGGTGGACATCATTACATCAATGACTATGCTCTAGTTTAAGAAAATGATAGTCTTCGTATTGGCGCCAAAATCTTCACCGAAGAATCCCTGAAGACTTCTTGAAGATTCTTTCTTCAGCTGAATTGGACCCCTGGGCCCCACAAAAAAAAACAAAAAAGGACCCCTTACCAAAGATTTCCTCCGGAATCGCTGGAGGTGGACATCATTACATCAATGACTATGCTCTAGTTTAAGAAAATGATAGTCTTCGTATTGGCGCCAAAATCTTCACCGAAGAATCCCTGAAGACTTCTTGAAGATTCTTTCTTCAGCTGAATTGGACCCCTGGGCCCCACAAAAAAAAAAACAAAAAAGGACCCCTTACCAAAGATTTCCTCTGGAATCGCCAGAGGTGGCTATCATTACATGAATGACTATGCTCTAGTTTGAGAAAATGATAGTCTTCGTATTGTCGCCAAAATCTTCACCGAAGAATCCCTGAAGACTCCTTGAAGATTCTTTCTTCAGCTGAATTGAACCCCTGAGCCCCCCCCCCAAAAAAAAAAGGACCCCTTAGCAAAGATTTCCTCCGGAATCGCCAGAGGTGGCCATCATTACATGAATGACTATGCTCTAGTTTGAGAAAATGATAGTCTTCTTATTGGCGCCAAAATCTTCACCGAAGAATCCCTGAAGACTCCTTGAAGATTCTTTTTTCAGCTGAATAGGACCCCTGGGCCCTACAAAAAAAAAAAAAAGGACCCCTTACCAAAGATTTCCTCTGGAATCGCCGGAGGTGGCCAACATTACATGAATGACTATGCTCTAGTTTGAGAAAATGATAGTCTTCGTATTGGCTCCAAAATCTTCACCGAAGAATCCCTGAAGACTCCTTGAAGATTCTTTCTTCAGCTGAATTGGACCCCTGGGCCCAACAAAAAAAAAAAAAAAAAAAGGACCCCTTACAAAAGATTTCCTCCGGAATCGCCGGAGGTGGCCATCATTACATGAATGACTATGCTCTAGTTTGAGAAAATGATAGTCTTCGTATTGGCTCCAAAATCTTCACCGAAGAATCCCTGAAGACTCCTTGAAGATTCTTTCTTCAGCTGAATTGGACCCCTGGGCCCCACAAAAAAAAAAAGAAAAAAAAAAGGACCCCTTACAAAAGATTTCCTACTGAATCGCCATAGGTGGCCACCATTACATGAATGACTATGCTCTAGTTTGAGAAAATGATAGTCTTCGTATTGGCTCCAAAATCTTCACCGAAGAATCCCTGAAGACTCCTTGAAGATTCTTTCTTCAGCTGAATTGGACCCCTGGGCCCCACAAAAAAACCCAAAAAAATACCCTTTACCAAAGATTTCCTCTGGAATCGCCGGAGGTGGCCATCATTACATGAATGACTATGCTCTAGTTTGAGAAAATGATAGTCTTCGTATTGGCGCCAAAATCTTCACCGAAGAATCCCTGAAGACTCCTTGAAGATTCTTTCTTCAGCTGAATTGGACCCCTGGTCCCCACAAAAAAAAACAAAAAACAAAAAAGGACCCCTTACCAAAGATTTCCTCCAGAATCGCCGGAGTTGTCCATCATTACATGAATGACTATGCTCTAGTTTGAGAAAATGATAGTCTTCGTATTGGCGCCAAAATCTTCACCGAAGAATCCCTGAAGACTCCTTGAAGATTCTTTCTTAAGCTTAATTGGACCCTTGGGCCCTACAAAAAAAAAAAAAAAAAAGGACCCCTTACCAAAGATTTCCTCCGGAATCGCCGGGGGTGGCCATCATTACATGAATGACTATGCTCTAGTTTGAGAAAATGATAGTCTTCGCATTGGCTCCAAAATCTTCACCGAAGAATCCCTGAAGCCTCTTTGAAGATTCTTTCTTCTGCAGAATTGGACCCTTGGGTCCCACAAAAAAAAAAAAAAAACGGACCGCTTACCAAAGATTTCCTCCGGAATCGCCGGAGGTGGCCATCGTTACATGAATGTCTATGCTCTAGTTTGAGAAAATGATATTCTTCGTATTGGCGCCAAAATCTTCACTGAAGAATCCCTGAAGACTACTTGAAGATTCTTTCTTCAGCTGAATTGGACCCCTGGGCCCCACAAACAAACCCAAAAAAGGACCCCTTACCAAAGATTTCCTCCGGAATCGCCGGAGGTGGCCATCATTACATGAATGACTATGCCCTAGTTTTGAGAAAATGATAGTCTTCGTATTGGCTCCAAAATCTTCACCGAAGAATCTGTGAAGCCTCTTTGAAGATTCTTTCTTCAGCTGAATTGGACCCTTGGTCCCCACAAAAAAAAAAAAAAAAAAAAGCACCCCTTACCAAAGATTTCCTCCGGAATCGCCGGAGGTGGCCATCATTACATGAATGACTATGCTCTAGTTTGAGAAAATGATAGTCTTCGTATTGGCCCCAAAATCTTCACCGAAGAATCCCTGAAGACTCCTTGAAGATTCTTTCTTCAGCTGAATTGGACCCCTGGGCCCCACAAACAAACCCAAAAAAGTACCCCTTACCAAAGATTTCCTCCGGAATCGCCGGAGGTGGCCATCATTACATGAATGACTATGCTCTAGTTTGAGAAAATGATAGTCTTCGTATTGGTGCCAAAATCTTCACCGAAGAATCCCTGAAGACTCCTTGAAGATTCTTTCTTCAGCTGAATTGGACCCCTGGGCCCCACAAAAAAAAAAAAAAAGGACCCCTTACCAAAGATGTCCTCCGGAATCGCCGGAGGTGGCCATCATTACATGAATGACTTTGCTCTAGTTTGAGAAAATGATAGTCTTCGTATTGGTGCCAAAATCTTCACCGAAGAATCCCTGAAGACTCCTTGAAGATTCTTTCTTCAGCTGAATTGGACCCCTGTGCCCCGTCCCAAAAAAAAAGAAAAAAGGACCCCTTACAAAAGGATTCCTCCGGAATCGCCGGAGGTCGCCATCATTACATGAATGACTATGCTCTAGTTTGAGAAAATGATAGTCTTCGTATTGGCGAAAAAATCTTCACCGAAGAATCCCTGAAGATTCCTTGAAGATTCTTTCTTCAGCTGAATTGGACCCCTAGGCCCCACAAAAAAAAAAAAAAAAAAAAAAGGACCCCTTACCAAAGATTTCCTCCGGAATCGCCGGAGGTGGCCATCATTACATGAATGACTATGCTCTAGTTTGAGAAAATGATAGTCTTCGTATTGGCGCCAAAATCTTCACCGAAGAATCCCTGAAGACTCCTTGAAGATTCTTTCTTCAGCTGAATTGGACCCCTGGGCCCCACAAAAAAAAAAAAAAAAGAACCCCTTACCAAAGATTTCCTCCGGAATCGCCGGAGGTGGCCATAATTACATGAATGACTATGCTCTAGTTTGAGAAAATGTTAGTCTTCGTATTGGCTCCAAAATCTTCACCGAAGAATCCCTGAAGACTCCTCGAAGATTCTTTCTTCAGCTGAATTGGACCCCTGGGCCCCACAAAAAAAAACAAAAAAAGGACCCCTTACCAAAGATATCCTCCGGAATCGCCGGAGGTGGCCATTATTACATGAACAACTATGCTCTAGTTTGAGAAAATGATAGTCTTCGTATTGGCGCCAAAATCTTCACCGAAGAATCCCTGAAGACTCCTTGAAGATTCTTTCTTCAGCTGAATTGGACCTCTGGGCCCCAAAAAAAAAAAAAAATAAAAGGACCCCTTACCAAAGATTTCCTCCGGAATCGCCAGAGGTGGCCATCATTACATGAATGACTATGCTCTAGTTTGAGAAAATGATAGTCTTCGTATTGGCGCCAAAATCTTCACCGAAGAATCCCTGAAGACTCCTTGAAGATTCTTTCTTCAGCTGAATTGGACCCCTGGGCCCTACAAAAAAAAAAAAAAGGACCCCTTACCAAAGATTTCCTCTGGAATCGCCGGAGGTGGCCAACATTACATGAATGACTATGCTCTAGTTTGAGAAAATGATAGTCTTCGTATTGGCGTCAAAATCTTCACCGAAGAATCCCTGAAGACTCCTTGAAGATTCTTTCTTCAGCTGAATTGGACCCCTGGGCCCAACAAAAAAAAAAAAAAAAGGACCGCTTACAAAAGATTTCCTCCGGAATCGCCGGAGGTGGCCATCATTACATGAATGACTATGCTCTAGTTTGAGAAAATGATAGTCTTCGTATTGGCTCCAAAATCTTCACCGAAGAATCCCTGAAGACTCCTTGAAGATTCTTTCTTCAGCTGAATTGGACCCCTGGGCCCCACAAAAAAAAAGAAAAAAAAAAGGACCCCTTACTAAAGATTTCCTACTGAATCGCCAATGGTGGCCACCATTACATGAATGACTATGCTCTAGTTTGAGAAAATGATAGTCTTCGTATTGGCTCCAAAATCTTCACCGAAGAATCCCTGAAGACTCCTTGAAGATTCTTTCTTCAGCTGAATTGGACCCCTGGGCCCCACAAAAAAACCCAAAAAAATACCCTTTACCAAAGATTTCCTCTGGAATCGCCGGAGGTGGCCATCATTACATGAATGACTATGCTCTAGTTTGAGAAAATGATAGTCTTCGTATTGGCGCCAAAATCTTCACCGAAGAATCCCTGAAGACTCCTTGAAGATTCTTTCTTCAGCTGAATTGGACCCCTGGTCCCTACAAAAAAAACAAAAAACAAAAAAGGACCCCTTACCAAATATTTCCTCCAGAATCGCCGGAGGTGTCCATCATTACATGAATGACTATGCTCTAGTTTGAGAAAATGATAGTCTTCGTATTGGCTCCAAAATCTTCACCGAAGAATCCCTGAAGACTCCTTGAAGATTCTTTCTTCAGCTGAATTGGACCCCTGGGCCCCACAAAAAAAAAGAAAAAAAAAAGGACCCCTTACTAAAGATTTCCTACTGAATCGCCATAGGTGGCCACCATTACATGAATGACTATGCTCTAGTTTGAGAAAATGATAGTCTTCGTATTGGCTCCAAAATCTTCACCGAAGAATCCCTGAAGACTCCTTGAAGATTCTTTCTTCAGCTGAATTGGACCCCTGGGCCCCACAAAAAAACCCAAAAAAATACCCTTTACCAAAGATTTCCTCTGGAATCGCCGGAGGTGGCCATCATTACATGAATGACTATGCTCTAGTTTGAGAAAATGATAGTCTTCGTATTGGCGCCAAAATCTTCACCGAAGAATCCCTGAAGACTCCTTGAAGATTCTTTCTTCAGCTGAATTGGACCCCTGGTCCCTACAAAAAAAACAAAAAACAAAAAAGGACCCCTTACCAAAGATTTCCTCCAGAATCGCCGGAGGTGTCCATCATTACATGAATGACTATGCTCTAGTTTGAGAAAATGATAGTCTTCGTATTGGCGCCAAAATCTTCACCGAAGAATCCCTGAAGACTCCTTGAAGATTCTTTCTTAAGCTTAAATGGACCCTTGGGCCCTACAAAAAAAAAAAAAAAAAAGGACCCCTTACCAAAGATTTCCTCCGGAATCGCCGGGGGTGGCCATCATTACATGAATGACTATGCTCTAGTTTGAGAAAATGATAGTCTTCGCATTGGCTCCAAAATCTTCACCGAAGAATCCCTGAAGCCTCTTTGAAGATTCTTTCTTCTGCAGAATTGGACCCTTGGGCCCCACAAAAAAAAAACAAAAACGGACCCCTTACCAAAGATTTCCTCCGGAATCGCCGGAGGTGGCCATCGTTACATGAATGTCTATGCTCTAGTTTGAGAAAATGATATTCTTCGTATTGGCGCCAAAATCTTCACCGAAGAATCCCTGAAGACTACTTGAAGATTCTTTCCTCAGCTGAATTGGACCCCTGGGCCCCACAAACAAACCCAAAAAAGGACCCCTTACCAAAGATTTCCTCCGGAATCGCCGGAGGTGGCCATCATTACATGAATGACTACGCCCTAGTTTTGAGAAAATGATAGTCTTCGTATTGGCTCCAAAATCTTCACCGAAGAATCTGTGAAGCCTCTTTGAAGATTCTTTCTTCAGCTGAATTGGACCCTTGGTCCCCACAAAAAAAAAAAAAAAAAAAAAGCACCCCTTACCAAAGATTTCCTCCGGAATCGCCGGAGGTGGCCATCATTACATGAATGACTATGCTCTAGTTTGAGAAAATGATAGTCTTCGTATTGGCCCCAAAATCTTCACCGAAGAATCCCTGAAGACTCCTTGAAGATTCTTTCTTCAGCTGAATTGGACCCCTGGGCCCCACAAACAAACCCAAAAAAGTACCCCTTACCAAAGATTTCCTCCGGAATCGCCGGAGGTGGCCATCAATACATGAATGACTATGCTCTAGTTTGAGAAAATGATAGTCTTCGTATTGGTGCCAAAATCTTCACCGAAGAATCCCTGAAGACTCCTTGAAGATTCTTTCTTCAGCTGAATTGGACCCCTGGGCCCCACAAAAAAAAAAAAAAAAGGACCCCTTACCAAAGATTTCCTCCGGAATCGCCGGAGGTGGCCATCATTACATGAATGACTTTGCTCTAGTTTGAGAAAATGATAGTCTTCGTATTGGTGCCAAAATCTTCACCGAAGAATCCCTGAAGACTCCTTGAAGATTCTTTCTTCAGCTGAATTGGACCCCTGGGCCCCACAAAAAAAAACAAAAAAGGACCCCTTACCAAAGATTTCCTCCGGAATCGCTGGAGGTGGACATCATTACATCAATGACTATGCTCTAGTTTAAGAAAATGATAGTCTTCGTATTGGCGCCAAAATCTTCACCGAAGAATCCCTGAAGACTTCTTGAAGATTCTTTCTTCAGCTGAATTGGACCCCTGGGCCCCACAAAAAAAAACAAAAAAGGACCCCTTACCAAAGATTTCCTCCGGAATCGCTGGAGGTGGACATCATTACATCAATGACTATGCTCTAGTTTAAGAAAATGATAGTCTTCGTATTGGCACCAAAATCTTCACCGAAGAATCCCTGAAGACTTCTTGAAGATTCTTTCTTCAGCTGAATTGGACCCCTGGGCCCCACAAAAAAAAAACAAAAAAGGACCCCTTACCAAAGATTTCCTCTGGAATCGCCGGAGGTGGCTATCATTACATGAATGACTATGCTCTAGTTTGAGAAAATGATAGTCTTCGTATTGTCGCCAAAATCTTCACCGAAGAATCCCTGAAGACTCCTTGAAGATTCTTTCTTCAGCTGAATTGAACCCCTGAGCCCCCCCCCCCAAAAAAAGGACCCCTTAGCAAAGATTTCCTCCGGAATCGCCAGAGGTGGCCATCATTACATGAATGACTATGCTCTAGTTTGAGAAAATGATAGTCTTCGTATTGGCGCCAAAATCTTCACCGAAGAATCCCTGAAGACTCCTTGAAGATTCTTTCTTCAGCTGAATAGGACCCCTGGGCCCTACAAAAAAAAAAAAAGGACCCCTTACCAAAGATTTCCTCTGGAATCGCCGGAGGTGGCCAACATTACATGAATGACTATGCTCTAGTTTGAGAAAATGATAGTCTTCGTATTGGCGCCAAAATCTTCACCGAAGAATCCCTGAAGACTCCTTGAAGATTCTTTCTTCAGCTGAATTGGACCCCTGGGCCCAACAAAAAAAAAAAAAAAAAGGACCCCTTACAAAAGATTTCCTCCGGAATCGCCGGAGGTGGCCATCATTACATGAATGACTATGCTCTAGTTTGAGAAAATGATAGTCTTCGTATTGGCTCCAAAATCTTCATCGAAGAATCCCTGAAGACTCCTTGAAGATTCTTTCTTCAGCTGAATTGGACCCCTGGGCCCCACAAAAAAAAAAGAAAAAAAAAAGGACCCCTTACCAAAGATTTCCTACTGAATCGCCATAGGTGGCCACCATTACATGAATGACTATGCTCTAGTTTGAGAAAATGATAGTCTTCGTATTGGCTCCAAAATCTTCACCGAAGAATCCCTGAAGACTCCTTGAAGATTCTTTCTTCAGCTGAATTGGACCCCTGGGCCCCACAAAAAAACCCAAAAAAATACCCTTTACCAAAGATTTCCTCTGGAATCGCCGGAGGTGGCCATCATTACATGAATGACTATGCTCTAGTTTGAGAAAATGATAGTCTTCGTATTGGCGCCAAAATCTTCACCGAAGAATCCCTGAAGACTCCTTGAAGATTCTTTCTTCAGCTGAATTGGACCCCTGGTCCCCACAAAAAAAACAAAAAACAAAAAAGGACCCCTTACCAAAGATTTCCTCCAGAATCGCCGGAGGTGTCCATCATTACATGAATGACTATGCTCTAGTTTGAGAAAATGATAGTCTTCGTATTGGCGCCAAAATCTTCACCGAAGAATCCCTGAAGACTCCTTGAAGATTCTTTCTTAAGCTTAATTGGACCCTTGGGCCCTACAAAAAAAAAAAAAAAAAAAGGACCCCTTACCAAAGATTTCCTCCGGAATCGCCGGGGGTGGCCATCATTACATGAATGACTATGCTCTAGTTTGAGAAAATGATAGTCTTCACATTGGCTCCAAAATCTTCACCGAAGAATCCCTGAAGACTCCTTCAAGATTCTTTCTTCTGCAGAATTGGACCCTTGGGCCCCACAAAAAAAAAACAAAAACGGACCGCTTACCAAAGATTTCCTCCGGAATCGCCGGAGGTGGCCATCGTTACATGAATGTCTATGCTCTAGTTTGAGAAAATGATATTCTTCGTATTGGCGCCAAAATCTTCACCGAAGAATCCCTGAAGACTACTTGAAGATTCTTTCTTCAGCTGAATTCGACCCCTGGGCCCCACAAACAAACCCAAAAAAGGACCCCTTACCAAAGATTTCCTCCGGAATCGCCGGAGGTGGCCATCATTACATGAATGACTATGCCCTAGTTTTGAGAAAATGATAGTCTTCGTATTGGCTCCAAAATCTTCACCGAAGAATCTGTGAAGCCTCTTTGAAGATTCTTTCTTCAGCTGAATTGGACCCTTGGTCCCCACAAAAAAAAAAAAAAAAAAAAGCACCCCTTACCAAAGATTTCCTCCGGAATCGCCGGAGGTGGCCATCATTACATGAATGACTATGCTCTAGTTTGAGAAAATGATAGTCTTCGTATTGGCCCCAAAATCTTCACCGAAGAATCCCTGAAGACTCCTTGAAGATTCTTTTTTCAGCTGAATTGGACCCCTGGGCCCCACAAACAAACCCAAAAAAGTACCCCTTACCAAAGATTTCCTCCGGAATCGCCGGAGGTGGCCATCATTACATGAATGACTATGCTCTAGTTTGAGAAAATGATAGTCTTCGTATTGGTGCCAAAATCTTCACCGAAGAATCCCTGAAGACTCCTTGAAGATTCTTTCTTCAGCTGAATTGGACCCCTGGGCCCCACAAAAAAAAAAAAAAAAAGGACCCCTTACCAAAGATTTCCTCCGGAATCGCCGGAGGTGGCCATCATTACATGAATGACTTTGCTCTAGTTTGAGAAAATGATAGTCTTCGTATTGGTGCCAAAATCTTCACCGAAGAATCCCTGAAGACTCCTTGAAGATTCTTTCTTCAGCTGAATTGGACCCCTGTGCCCCGTCCCAAAAAAAAAGAAAAAAGAACCCCTTACAAAAGGATTCCTCCGGAATCGCCGGAGGTCGCCATCATTACATGAATGACTATGCTCTAGTTTGAGAAAATGATAGTCTTCGTATTGGCGAAAAAATCTTCACCGAAGAATCCCTGAAGATTCCTTGAAGATTCTTTCTTCAGCTGAATTGGACCCCTAGGCCCCACAAAAAAAAAAAAAAAAAAAAAAAGGACCCCTTACCCAAGATTTCCTCCGGAATCGCCGGAGGTGGCCATCATTACATGAATGACTATGCTCTAGTTTGAGAAAATGATAGTCTTCGTATTGGCGCCAAAATCTTCACCGAAGAATCCCTGAAGACTCCTTGAAGATTCTTTCTTCAGCTGAATTGGACCCCTGGGCCCCACAAAAAAAAAAAAAAAAGAACCCCTTACCAAAGATTTCCTCCGGAATCGCCGGAGGTGGCCATAATTACATGAATGACTATGCTCTAGTTTGAGAAAATGTTAGTCTTCGTATTGGCTCCAAAATCTTCACCGAAGAATCCCTGAAGACTCCTTGAAGATTCTTTCTTCAGCTGAATTGGACCCCTGGGCCCCACAAAAAAAAACAAAAAAAGGACCCCTTACCAAAGATATCCTCCGGAATCGCCGGAGGTGGCCATTATTACATGAACAACTATGCTCTAGTTTGAGAAAATGATAGTCTTCGTATTGGCGCCAAAATCTTCACCGAAGAATCCCTGAAGACTCCTTGAAGATTCTTTCTTCAGCTGAATTGGACCTCTGGGCCCCCAAAAAAAAAAAAATAAAAGGACCCCTTACCAAAGATATCCTCCGGAATCGCCGGAGGTGGCCATTATTACATGAACAACTATGCTCTAGTTTGAGAAAATGATAGTCTTCGTATTGGCGCCAAAATCTTCACCGAAGAATCCCTGAAGACTCCTTGAAGATTCTTTCTTCAGCTGAATTGGACCCCTGGGCCCTACAAAAAAAAAAAAGGACCCCTTACCAAAGATTTCCTCTGGAATCGCCGGAGGTGGCCAACATTACATGAATGACTATGCTCTAGTTTGAGAAAATGATAGTCTTCGTATTGGCATCAAAATCTTCACCAAAGAATCCCTGAAGACTCCTTGAAGATTCTTTCTTCAGCTGAATTGGACCCCTGGGCCCAACAAAAAAAAAAAAAAGGACCCCTTACAAAAGATTTCCTCCGGAATCGCTGGAGGTGGCCATCATTACATGAATGATTATGCTCTAGTTTGAGAAAATGATAGTCTTCGTATTGGTGCCAAAATCTTCACTGAAGAATCCCTGAAGACTCCTTGAAGATTCTTTCTTCAGCTGAACTGGACCCCTGGATCCCACAAAAAAAAAAAAAAAGGACCCCTTACCAAAGATTTCCTCCGGAATCGCCGGAGGTGGCCATCATTACATGAATGACTATGCTCTAGTTTGAGAAAATGATAGTCTTCGTATTGGTGACAAAATCTTCACCGAAGAATCCCTGAAGACTCCTTGAAGATTCTTTCTTCAGCTGAACTGGACCCCTGGGCCCCACAAAAAAAAAAAAAGGTCCCCCTACCAAAGATTTCCTCCGGAATCGCCGGAGGTGGCCATCATTACATGAATGACTATGCTCTAGTTTGAGAAAATGATAGTCTTCGTATTGGCGCCAAAATCTTCACCGAAGAATCCCTGAAGACTCCTTGAAGATTCTTTCTTCAGCTGAATTGGACCCCTGGGCCCCACAAAAAAAAACAAAAAAGGACCCCTTACCAAAGATTTCCTCCGGAATCGCCGGAGGTGGCCATCATTACATGAATGACTATGCTCTAGTTTGAGAAAATGATAGTCTTCGTATTGGCGCAAAATCTTCACCGAAGAATCCCTGAAGACTCCTTGAAGATTCTTTCTTCAGGTGAACCGGACCCCTGGGCCCCACAAAAAAAAAAAAAAAAAAAAGGACCCCTTATCAAAGATTTCCTCCGGAATCGCCGGAGGTGGCCATCATTACATGAATGACTATACTCTAGTTTGAGAAAATGATAGTCTTCGTATTGGCGCAAAATCTTCACCGAAGAATCCCTGAAGACTCCTTGAAGATTCTTTCTTCAGCTGAATTGGACCCCTGGGCCCCACAAAAAAAAACAAAAACGGACCCCTTACCAAAGATTTCCTCCGGAATCGCCGGAGGTGGCCATCATTACATGAATGACTATGCTCTAGTTTTAGAAAATGATAGTCTTCATATTGGCTCCAAAATCCTCACCCAAGATTCCCTGAAGACTCCTTGAAGACTCTTTCTTCAGCAGTATAACAGGTGTCATTTTTCAATTTCAAGGGTAATTTCTACCATTTATATAGCTGGTAGCCTTTATGACTATACTCTAGTTTGAGAAAATGATAGTCTTAGTATTGGCGCCAAAATCTTCACCGAAGAATCCCTGAAGACTCCTTGAAGATTCTTTTTTCAGCTGAATTGGACCCCTGGGCCCACAAAAAAAAAAAAAAAAAAAAAAAAGGACCCCTTACCAAAGATTTCCTCCGGAATCGCCGGAGGTGGCCATCATTACATGAATGACTTACTCTATTTTGAGAAAATGATAGTCTTCGTATTGGTGCCAAAATCTTCACCGAAGAATCCCTGAAGACTCCTTGAAGATGCTTTCTTCAGCTGAACTGGACCCCTGGGCCCCACAAAAAAAAAACAAAAAAGGACCCCTTACCAAAGATTTCCTCCGGAATCGCAGGAGGTGGCCATCATTACATGAATGACTATGCTCTAGTTTGAGAAAATGATAGTCTTCGTATTGGCTCCAAAATATTCACCGAAGAATCCCTGAAGACTCCTAGAAGATTCTTTCTTCAGCTGAATTGGACCCCTGGGCCCCACAAAAAAAAACAAAAAAGGACCCCTTAGCAAAGATTTCCTGTGGAATCGCCGGAGGTGGCCAACATTACATGAATGACTATGCTCTAGTTTGAGAAAATGATAGTCTTCGTATTGGCATCAAAATATTCACCGAAGAATCCCTGAAGACTCCTTGAAGATTCTTTCTTCAGCTGAACTGGACCCCTGGGCCACACAAAAAAAAAACAAAAAACAAAAAAGGACCCCTTACCAAAGATTTCCTCCGGAATTGCCGGAGGTGGCCATCATTACATGAATGACTATGCTCTAGTTTGAGAAAATGATAGTCTTCGTATTGGCTCCAAAATCTTCACCGAAGAATCCCTGAAGACTCTTTGAAGATTCTTTCTTCAGCTGAATTGGACCCCTGGGCCCCACAAAAAAAAAAACGACCCCTTACCAAAGATTTCCTCCGGAATCGCCGGAGGTGGCCATCATTACATGAATGACTATGCTCTAGTTTTAGAAAATGATAGTCTTCGTATTGGCTCCAAAATCTTCACCGAAGAATCACTGAAGACTCATTGAAGATTTTTTCTTCAGCTGAATTGGACCCCTGGGCCCGACAAAAAAAAAACAAAAAAGGACCCCTTACCAAAGATTTCCTCCGGAATCGCCGGAGGTGGAAATCATTACATGAATGACTAAGCTCTAGTTTGAGAAAATGATAGTCTTCGTATTGGCGCCAAAATCTTCACCGAAGAATCCCTGAAGACTCCTTGAAGATCCTTTCTTCAGCTGAATTGGACCCCTGGGCCCCACAAAAAAAAACAAAAAAGGACCCCTTACCAAAGATTTACTCCGGAATCGCCGGAGGTGGCCATCATTACATGATTGACTATGCTCTAGTTTGAGAAAATGATAGTCTTTATATTGGCTCCAAAATCCTCACCCAAGATTCCCTGAAGACTCCTTGAAAACTCTTTCTTCAGCAGTATAACAGGTGTCATTTTTCAATTTCAAGGGTAATTTCTACCATTTATATAGCTGGTAGCCTTTATGACTATACTCTAGTTTGAGAAAATGATAGTCTTAGTATTGGCGCCAAAATCTTCACCGAAGAATCCCTGAAGACTCCTTGAAGATTCTTTCTTCAGCTGAATTGGACCCCTGGGCCCCACAAAAAAAAAAAAACATAAAAAAGGACCCCTTACCAAAGATTTCCTCCGGAATCGCCGGAGGTGGCCATCATTACATGAATGACTAAGCTCTAGTTTGATAAAATGATAGTCTTCGTATTTGCTCCAAAATATTCACCGAAGAATCCCTGAAGACTCCTTGAAGATTCTTTCTTCAGCTGAATTGGACTCCTGGGCCCCAAAAAAAAAAAAAAACAAAAAAGGACCCCTTACCAAAGATTTCCTCCGGAATCGCAGGAGGTAGCCATCATTACATGAATGACTATGCTCTAGTTTGAGAAAATGATAGTCTTCGTATTGGTGCCAAAATCTTCACTGAAGAATCCCTGAAGACTCCTTGAAGATTCTTTCTTCAGCTGAACTGGACCCCTGGGCCCCACGAAAAAAAAAAAAAGGACCCCTTACCAAAGATTTCCTCCGGAATCGCCGGAGGTGGCCATCATTACATGAATGACTATGCTCTAGTTTGAGAAAATGATAGTCTTCGTATTGGTGACAAAATCTTCACCGAAGAATCCCTGAAGACTCCTTGAAGATTCTTTCTTCAGCTGAACTGGACCCCTGGGCCCCACGAAAAAAAAAGGACCCCCTACCAAAGATTTCCTCCGGAATCGCCGGAGGTGGCCATCATTACATGAATGACTATGCTCTAGTTTGAGAAAATGATAGTCTTCGTATTGGCGCCAAAATCTTCACCGAAGAATCCCTGAAGACTCCTTGAAGATTCTTTCTTCAGCTGAATTGGACCCCTGGGCCCCACAAAAAAAAAAAAACGAAAAAAGACCCCTTACCAAAGATTTCCTCCGGAATCGCAGGAGGTAGCCATCATTACATGAATGACTATGCTCTAGTTTGAGAAAATGATAGTCTTCGTATTGGTGCCAAAATCTTCACTGAAGAATCCCTGAAGACTCCTTGAAGATTCTTTCTTCAGCTGAACTGGACCCCTGGGCCCCACAAAAAAAAAAAAAAAGGACCCCTTAACAAAGATTTCCTCCGGAATCGCCGGAGATGGCCATCATTACATGAATGACTATGCTCTAGTTTGAGAAAATGATAGTCTTCGTATTGGTGACAAAATCTTCACCGAAGAATCCCTGAAGACTCCTTGAAGATTCTTTCTTCAGCTGAATTGGACCCCTGGGCCCCACAAAAAAAAAAAAAAAAAGGACCCCTTACCAAAGATTTCCTCCGGAATCGCCGGAGGTGGCCATCATTACATGAATGACTATGCTCTAGTTTGAGAAAATGATAGTCTTCGTATTGGCGCCAAAATCTTCACCGAAGAATCCCTGAAGACTCCTTGAAGATTCTTTCTTCAGCTGAATTGGACCCCTGTGCCCCGTCCCAAAAAAAAAGAAAAAAGAACCCCTTACAAAAGGATTCCTCCGGAATCGCCGGAGGTGGCCATCATTACATGAATGACTATGCTCTAGTTTGAGAAAATGATAGTCTTCGTATTGGCGCAAAATCTTCACCGAAGAATCCCTGAAGACTCCTTGAAGATTCTTTCTTCAGGTGAACTGGACCCCTGGGCCCCACAAAAAAAAAAAAAAAAAAAAAGGACCCCTTATCAAAGATTTCCTCCGGAATCGCAGGAGGTGGCCATCATTACATGAATGACTATACTCTAGTTTGAGAAAATGATAGTCTTCGTATTGGCGCAAAATCTTCACCGAAGAATCCCTGAAGACTCCTTGAAGATTCTTTCTTCAGCTGAATTGGACCCCTGGGCCCCACAAAAAAAAACAAAAAAGGACCCCTTACCAAAGATTTCCTCCGGAATCGCCGGAGGTGGCCATCATTACATAAATGACTATGCTCTAGTTTTAGAAAATGATAGTCTTCATATTGGCTCCAAAATCCTCACCCAAGATTCCCTGAAGACTCCTTGAAGACTCTTTCTTCAGCAGTATAACAGGTGTCATTTTTCAATTTCAAGGGTAATTTCTACCATTTATATAGCTGGTAGCCTTTATGACTATACTCTAGTTTGAGAAAATGATAGTCTTAGTATTGGCGCCAAAATCTTCACCGAAGAATCCCTGAAGACTCCTTGAAGATTCTTTTTTCAGCTGAATTGGACCCCTGGGCCCACAAAAAAAAAAAAAAAAAAAAAAAAAGGACCCCTTACCAAAGATTTCCTCCGGAATCGCCGGAGGTGGCCATCATTACATGAATGACTTACTCTATTTTGAGAAAATGATAGTCTTCGTATTGGTGCCAAAATCTTCACCGAAGAATCCCTGAAGACTCCTTGAAGATGCTTTCTTCAGCTGAACTGGACCCCTGGGCCCCACAAAAAAAAAAACAAAAAAGGACCCCTTACCAAAGATTTCCTCCGGAATCGCAGGAGGTGGCCATCATTACATGAATGACTATGCTCTAGTTTGAGAAAATGATAGTCTTCGTATTGGCTCCAAAATATTCACCGAAGAATCCCTGAAGACTCCTAGAAGATTCTTTCTTCAGCTGAATTGGACCCCTGGGCCCCACAAAATAAAACAAAAAAGGACCCCTTAGCAAAGATTTCCTGTGGAATCGCCGGAGGTGGCCAACATTACATGAATGACTATGCTCTAGTTTGAGAAAATGATAGTCTTCGTATTGGCATCAAAATATTCACTGAAGAATCCCTGAAGACTCCTTGAAGATTCTTTCTTCAGCTGAACTGGACCCCTGGGCCACACAAAAAAAAACAAAAAACAAAAAAGGACCCCTTACCAAAGATTTCCTCCGGAATTGCCGGAGGTGGCCATCATTACATGAATGACTATGCTCTAGTTTGAGAAAATGATAGTCTTCGTATTGGCTCCAAAATCTTCACCGAAGAATCCCTGAAGACTCTTTGAAGATTCTTTCTTCAGCTGAATTGGACCCCTGGGCCCCACAAAAAAAAAAAACGACCCCTTACCAAAGATTTCCTCCGGAATCGCCGGAGGTGGCCATCATTACATGAATGACTATGCTCTAGTTTTAGAAAATGATAGTCTTCGTATTGGCTCCAAAATCTTCACCGAAGAATCACTGAAGACTCATTGAAGATTTTTTCTTCAGCTGAATTGGACCCCTGGGCCCGACAAAAAAAAAACAAAAAAGGACCCCTTACCAAAGATTTCCTCCGGAATCGCCGGAGGTGGAAATCATTACATGAATGACTAAGCTCTAGTTTGAGAAAATGATAGTCTTCGTATTGGCGCCAAAATCTTCACCGAAGAATCCCTGAAGACTCCTTGAAGATCCTTTCTTCAGCTGAATTGGACCCCTGGGCCCCACAAAAAAAAACAAAAAAGGACCCCTTACCAAAGATTTACTCCGGAATCGCCGGAGGTGGCCATCATTACATGATTGACTATGCTCTAGTTTGAGAAAATGATAGTCTTTATATTGGCTCCAAAATCCTCACCCAAGATTCCCTGAAGACTCCTTGAAAACTCTTTCTTCAGCAGTATAACAGGTGTCATTTTTCAATTTCAAGGGTAATTTCTACCATTTATATAGCTGGTAGCCTTTATGACTATACTCTAGTTTGAGAAAATGATAGTCTTAGTATTGGCGCCAAAATCTTCACCGAAGAATCCCTGAAGACTCCTTGAAGATTCTTTCTTCAGCTGAATTGGACCCCTGGGCCCCACAAAAAAAAAAAAAACATAAAAAAGGACCCCTTACCAAAGATTTCCTCCGGAATCGCCGGAGGTGGCCATCATTACATGAATGACTAAGCTCTAGTTTGATAAAATGATAGTCTTCGTATTTGCTCCAAAATATTCACCGAAGAATCCCTGAAGACTCCTTGAAGATTCTTTCTTCAGCTGAATTGGACCCCTGGGCCCCACAAAAAAAAAAAAACAAAAAAGGACCCCTTACCAAAGATTTCCTCCGGAATCGCAGGAGGTAGCCATCATTACATGAATGACTATGCTCTAGTTTGAGAAAATGATAGTCTTCGTATTGGTGCCAAAATCTTCACTGAAGAATCCCTGAAGACTCCTTGAAGATTCTTTCTTCAGCTGAACTGGACCCCTGGGCCCCACGAAAAAAAAAAAAAGGACCCCTTACCAAAGATTTCCTCCGGAATCGCCGGAGGTGGCCATCATTACATGAATGACTATGCTCTAGTTTGAGAAAATGATTGTCTTCGTATTGGTGACAAAATCTTCACCGAAGAATCCCTGAAGACTCCTTGAAGATTCTTTCTTCAGCTGAACTGGACCCCTGGGCCCCACGAAAAAAAAAAGGACCCCCTACCAAAGATTTCCTCCGGAATCGCCGGAGGTGGCCATCATTACATGAATGACTATGCTCTAGTTTGAGAAAATGATAGTCTTCGTATTGGCGCCAAAATCTTCACCGAAGAATCCCTGAAGACTCCTTGAAGATTCTTTCTTCAGCTGAATTGGACCCCTGGGCCCCACAAAAAAAAAAAAAAACGAAAAAGGACCCCTTACCAAAGATTTCCTCCGGAATCGCAGGAGGTAGCCATCATTACATGAATGACTATGCTCTAGTTTGAGAAAATGATAGTCTTCGTATTGGTGCCAAAATCTTCACTGAAGAATCCCTGAAGACTCCTTGAAGATTCTTTCTTCAGCTGAACTGGACCCCTGGGCCCCACAAAAAAAAAAAAAAAGGACCCCTTAACAAAGATTTCCTCCGGAATCGCCGGAGATGGCCATCATTACATGAATGACTATGCTCTAGTTTGAGAAAATGATAGTCTTCGTATTGGTGACAAAATCTTCACCGAAGAATCCCTGAAGACTCCTTGAAGATTCTTTCTTCAGCTGAATTGGACCCCTGGGCCCCACAAAAAAAAAAAAAAAAAGGACCCTTTACCAAAGATTTCCTCCGGAATCGCCGGAGGTGGCCATCATTACATGAATGACTATGCTCTAGTTTGAGAAAATGATAGTCTTCGTATTGGCGCCAAAATCTTCACCGAAGAATCTCTGAAGACTCCTTGAAGATTCTTTCTTCAGCTGAACTGGACCCCTGGGCCCCACAAAAAAAAACAAAACAAAAAAGGACCCCTTACCAAAGATTTCCTCCGGAATCGCCGGAGGTGGCCATCATTACATGAATGACTATGCTCTAGTTTGAGAAAATGATAGTCTTCGTATTGGTGACAAAATCTTCACCGAAGAATCCCTGAAGACTCCTTGAAGATTCTTTCTTCAGCTGAAAGGACCCCTGGGCCCCACGAAAAAAAAAAGGACCCCCTACCAAAGATTTCCTCCGGAATCGCCGGAGGTGGCCATCATTACATGAATGACTATGCTCTAGTTTGAGAAAATGATAGTCTTCGTATTGGCTCCAAAATCTTCACCGAAGAATCCCTGAAGACTCTTTGAAGATTCTTTCTTCAGCTGAATTGGACCCCTGGGACCCACAAAAAAAAAAAAAAAGGACCCCTTACCAAAGATTTCCTCCGGAATCGCCGGAGGTGGCCATCATTACATGAATGACTATGCTCTAGTTTTAGAAAATGATAGTCTTCGTATTGGCTCCAAAATCTTCACCGAAGAATCACTGAAGACTCATTGAAGATTCTTTCTTCAGCTGAATTGGACCCCTGTGCCCGACAAAAAAAAAACAAAAACGGACCCCTTACCAAAGATTTCCTCCGGAATCGCCGGAGGTGGAAATCATTACATGAATGACTAAGCTCTAGTTTGAGAAAATGATAGTCTTCGTATTGGCGCCAAAATCTTCACCGAAGAATCCCTGAAGACTCCTTGAAGATCCTTTCTTCAGCTGAATTGGACCCCTGGGCCCCACAAAAAAAAACAAAAAAAGGACCCCTTACCAAAGATTTACTCCGGAATCGCCGGAGGTGGCCATCATTACATGATTGACTATGCTCTAGTTTGAGAAAATGATAGTCTTTATATTGGCTCCAAAATCCTCACCCAAGATTCCCTGAAGACTCCTTGAAGACTCTTTCTTCAGCAGTATAACAGGTGTCATTTTTCAATTTCAAGGGTAATTTCTACCATTTATATAGCTGGTAGCCTTTATGACTATACTCTAGTTTGAGAAAATGATAGTCTTAGTATTGGCACCAAAATCTTCACCGAAGAATCCCTGAAGACTCCTTGAAGATTCTTTCTTCAGCTGAATTGGACCCCTGGGCCCCACAAAAAAAAAAAAAAACATAAAAAAGGACCCCTTAACAAAGATTTCCTCCGGAATCGCCGGAGGTGGCCATCATTACATTAATGACTAAGCTCTAGTTTGATAAAATGATAGTCTTCGTATTTGCTCCAAAATATTCACCGAAGAATCCCTGAAGACTCCTTGAAGATTCTTTATTCAGCTGAATTGGACCCCTGGGCCCCACAAAAAAAAAAAAAACAAAAAAGGACCCCTTACCAAAGATTTCCTCCGGAATCGCAGGAGGTAGCCATCATTACATGAATGACTATGCTCTAGTTTGAGAAAATGATAGTCTTCGTATTGGTGCCAAAATCTTCACTGAAGAATCCCTGAAGACTCCTTGAAGATTCTTTCTTCAGCTGAACTGGACCCCTGGGCCCCACGAAAAAAAAAAAAAAGGACCCCTTACCAAAGATTTCCTCCGGAATCGCCGGAGGTGGCCATCATTACATGAATGACTATGCTCTAGTTTGAGAAAATGATAGTCTTCGTATTGGCGCCAAAATCTTCACCGAAGAATCCCTGAAGACTCCTTGAAGATTCTTTCTTCAGCTGAACTGGACCCCTGGGCCCCACGAAAAAAAAAAGGACCCCGTAGCAAAGATTTCCTCCGGAATCGCCGGAGGTGGCCATCATTACATGAATGACTATGCTCTAGTTTGAGAAAATGATAGTCTTCGTATTGGCGCCAAAATCTTCACCGAAGAATCCCTGAAGACTCCTTGAAGATTCTTTCTTCAGCTGAATTGGACCCCTGGGCCCCACAAAAAAAAAAAAAAAAACGAAAAAGGACCCCTTACCAAAGATTTCCTCCAGAATCGCAGGAGGTAGCCATCATTACATGAATGACTATGCTCTAGTTTGAGAAAATGATAGTCTTCGTATTGGTGCCAAAATCTTCACTGAAGAATCCCTGAAGACTCCTTGAAGATTCTTTCTTCAGCTGAACTGGACCCCTGGGCCCCACAAAAAAAAAAAAAAAAAAGGACCCCTTAACAAAGATTTCCTCCGGAATCGCCGGAGGTGGCCATCATTACATGAATGACTATGCTCTAGTTTGAGAAAATGATAGTCTTCGTATTGGTGACAAAATCTTCACCGAAGAATCCCTGAAGACTCCTTGAAGATTCTTTCTTCAGCTGAACTGGACCCCTGGGCCCCACGAAAAAAAAAAAGGACCCCCTACCAAAGATTTCCTCCGGAATCGCCGGAGGTGGCCATCATTACATGAATGACTATGCTCTAGTTTGAGAAAATGATAGTCTTCGTATTGGCGCCAAAATCTTCACCGAAGAATCCCTGAAGACTCCTTGAAGATTCTTTCTTCAGCTGAATTGGACCCCTGGGCCCCACAAAAAAAAACAAAAAAGGACCCCTTACCAAAGATTTCCTCCGGAATCGCCGGAGGTGGCCATCACTACATGAATGACTAAGCTTTAGTTTGAGAAAATGACAGCCTTCGTATTGGCGCCAAAATCTTCACCGAAGAATCCCTGAAGACTCCTTGAAGATTCTTTCTTCAGCTGAATTGGACCCCTGGGCCCCACAAAAAAAAACAAAAAAGGACCCCCTACCAAAGATTTCCTCCGGAATCGCCGGAGGTGGCCATCATTACATGAATGACTATGCTCTAGTTGGAGAAAATTATAGTCTTCGTATTGGCGCCAAAATCTTCACCGAAGAATCCCTGAAGACTCCTTGAAGATTCTTTCTTCAGCTGAACTGGACCCCTGGTCCCCACAAAAAAAACAAAAAACAAAAAAGGACCCCTTACCAAAGATTTCCTCCGGAATCGCCGGAGGTGGCCATCATTACATGAATGACTATGCTCAAGTTTGAGAAAATGATAGTCTTCGTATTGGCTCCAAAATCTTCACCGAAGAATCCCTGAAGACTCTTTGAAGATTCTTTCTTCAGCTGAATTGGACCCCTGGGCCCACCAAAAAAAAAAAAAAAGCACCCCTTACCAAAGATTTCCTCTGGAATCGCCAGAGGTGGCCATCATTACATGAATAACTATGCTCTAGTTTTAGAAAATGATAGTCCTCATATTGGCTCAAGAATCCTCACCCAAGATTCCCTGAAGACTCCTTGAAGACTCTTTCTTCAGCAGTATAACAGGTGTCATTTTTCAATTTCAAGGGTAATTTCTACCATTTATATAGCTGGTAGCCTTTATGACTATGCTCTATTTTGAGAAAATGATAGTCTTAGTATTGGCGCCAAAATCTTCACCAAAGAATCCCTGAAGACTCCTTGAAGATTCTTTCTTCAGCTGAATTGGACCCCTGGGCCCCACAAAAAAAAAAAAAAAAAAAAGGACCCCTTACCAAAGATTTCCTCCGGAATCGCCGGAGGTGGCCATCATTACATGAATGACTATGCTCTAGTTTGAGAAAATGATAGTCTTCGTATTGGCGCCAAAATCTTCACCGAAGAATCTCTGAAGACTCCTTGAAGATTCTTTCTTCAGCTGAACTGGACCCCTGGGCCCCACAAAAAAAAACAAAACAAAAAAGGACCCCTTACCAAAGATTTCCTCCGGAATCGCCAGAGGTGGCCATCATTACATGAATGACTATGCTCTAGTTTGAGAAAATGATAGTCTTCGTATTGGCGCCAAAATCTTCACCGAAGAATCCCTGAAGACTCCTTGAATATTCTTTCTTCAGCTGAATTGGACTCCTGGGCCCCACAAAAAAAAAAAAAACTACCCCTTACCAAAGATTTCCTCCGGAATCGCCGGATGTAGTCATCATTACATGAATGACTATGCTCTAGTTTGAGAAAATGATAGTCTTCGTATTGGCGCCAAAATCTTCACCGAAGAATCCCTGAAGACTCCTTGAATATTCTTTCTTCAGCTGAATTGGACCCCTGGGCCCCACAAAAAAAAAACAAAAAAGGACCCCTTACCAAAGCTTTCCTCCGGAATCGCCGGAGGTGGCCATCATTACATGAATGACTATACTCTAGTTTGAGAAAATGATAGTCTTCGTACTGGCTCCAAAATATTCACCGAAGAATCCCTGAAGACTCCTTGAAGATTCTTTCTTCAGCTGAATTGGACCCCTGGGCCCCACAAAAAAAAAACAAAAAAGGACCCCTTACCAAAGATTTCCTCCGGAATCGCCGGAGGTGGCCATCATTACATGAATGACTATGCTCTAGTTTGAGAAAATGATAGTCTTCGTATTGGCGCCAAAATCTTCACCGAAGAATCCCTGAAGACTCCTTGAATATTCTTTCTTCAGCTGAATTGGACTCCTGGCCCCACAAAAAAAAAAAAAAAACTACCCCTTACCAAAGATTTCCTCCGGAATCGCCGGAGGTAGCCATCATTACATGAATGACTATGCTCTAGTTTGAGAAAATGATAGTCTTCGTATTGGCGCCAAAATCTTTACCGAAGAATCCCTGAAGACTCCTTGAAGATTCTTTCTTCAGCTGAACTGGACCCCTGGGCCCCCCCCCCCAAAAAAAAAAAAAAAAGGACCCCTTACCAAAGCTTTCCTCTGGAATCGCCGGAGGTGGCCATTATTACATGAATGACTATGCTCTAGTTTGAGAAAATAATAGTCTTCGTATTGGCTCCAAAATCTTCACCGATGAATCCCTGAAGACTCCTTGAAGATTCTTTCTTCAGCTGAATTGGACCCCTGGGCCCCACAAAAAAAAACAAAAAACAAAAAAGGACCCCTTACCAAAGATTTCCTCCGGAATCGCCGGAGGTGGCCATCATTACATGAATGACTAAGCTCTAGTTTGAGAAAATCATAGTCTTCGTATTGGCGCCAAAATCTTCACCGAAGAATCCCTGAAGACTCCTTGAATATTCTTTCTTCAGCTGAATTGGACCCCTGGGCCCCACAAAAAAAAAAAAACAAAAAAGGACCCCTTACCAAAGATTTCCTCCGGAATCGCCGGAAGTGGCCATCATTACATGAATGACTATGCTCTAGTTTTAGAAAATGATAGTCTTCATATTTGCTCCAAAATCCTCACCCAAGATTCTCTGAATACTCCTTGAAGACTCTTTCTACAGCAGTATAACAGGTGTCATTTTTCAATTTCAAGGGTAATTTCTACCATTTATATAGCTGGTAGCCTTTATGACTATGCTCTAGTTTGAGAAAATGATAGTCTTAGTATTGGCGCCAAAATCTTCACCGAAGAATCCCTGAAGACTTCTTGAAGATTCTTTTTTCAGCTGAATTGGACCCCTGGGCCCCCCCCCCAAAAAAAAGGACACCTTACCAAAGATTTCCTCCGGAATCGCCGGAGGTGGCCATCATTACATGAATGACTATGCTCTAGTTTGAAAAAATGATAGTCTTCGTATTGGGGCCAAAATCTTCACCTAAGAATCCCTGAAGACTCCTTGAATATTCTTTCTTCAGCTAAATTGGACCCCTGGGCCCGACAAAAAAAAAAGAAAAAAGGACCCCTTACCAAAGATTTCCTCCGGAATCGCCGGAGGTGGCCATGATTACATGAATGACTAAGCTCTAGTTTGAGAAAATGATAGTCTTCGTATTGGCGCCAAAATCTTCACAGAAGAATCCCTGAAGACTCCTTGAAGATTCTTTCTTCAGCTGAACTGGACCCCTGGGCCCCACGATAAAAAAAAGGACCCCCTACCAAAGATTTCCTCCGGAATAGCCGGAGGTGGCCATCATTACATGAATGACTATGCTCTAGTTTGAGAAAATGATAGTCTTCGTATTGGCTCCAAAATCTTCACCGAAGAATCCCTGAAGACTCCTTGAAGATTCTTTCTTCAGCTGAATTGGACCCCTGGGCCCCACAAAAAAAAAACAAAAAAGGACCCCTTACCAAAGATTTCCTCCGGAATCGCCGGAAGTGGCCATCATTACATGAATGACTATGGTCTAGTATGAGAAAATGATAGTCTTCGTATTGGCGCCAAAATCTTCACCGAAAAATCCCTGAAGACTCCTTGAAGATTCTTTCTTCAGCTGAACTGGACCCCTGGGCCCCACAAAAAAAAAAAAGGACCCCTACCAAAGATTTCCTTCGGAATCGCCGGAGGTGGCCATCATTACATGAATGACTATGCTCTAGTTTGAGAAAATGATAGTCTTCGTATTGGCTCCAAAATCTTCACCGAAGAATCCCTGAAGACTCATTGAAGATTCTTTCTTCAGCTGAATTGGACCCCTGGGCCCGACAAAAAAAAAAAAACAAAAAACGACCCCTTACCAAAGATTTCCTACGGAATCGCCGGAGGTGGCCATGATTACATGAATGACTAAGCTCTAGTTTGAGAAAATAATAGTCTTTGTATTGGCGCCAAAATCTTCACCGAAGAATCCCTGAAGACTCCTTGAAGATTCTTTCTTCAGCTGAATTGGACCCCTGGGCCCCACAAAAAAAAAAAAAACAAAAAAGGACACCTTACCAAAGATTTCCTCCGGAATCGCCGGAGGTGGCCATCATTACATGAATGACTATGCTCTAGTTTGAGAAAATGATAGTTTTCGTTTTGGCGCCAAAATCTTCACCGAAGAATCCCTGAAGACTCCTTGAAGATTCTTTCTTCAGCTGAACTGGACCCCTGGGCCCGACAAAAAAAACAAAAAAACAAAAAAGGACCCCTTACCAAAGATTTCCTCCGGAATTGCCGGAAGTGGCCATCATTACATGAATGACTATGCTCTTGTTTTAGAAAATGATAGTCTTCATATTGGCTCCAAAATCCTCACCCAAGATTCCCTGAAGACTCCTTGAAAACTCTTTCTTCAGCAGTATAACAGGTGTCATTTTTCAATTTCAAGGGTAATTTTTACCATTTATATAGCTGGTAGCCTTTATGACTATACTCTAGTTTGAGAAAATGATAGTCTTAGTAATGGCGCCAAAATCTTCACCAAAGAATCCCTGAAGACTCCTTGAAGATTCTTTCTTCAGCTGAATTGGACCCCTGGGCCCCACAAAAAAAAACAAAACAAAAAAGGACCCCTTACCAAAGATTTCCTCCGGAATCGACGGAGGTGGCCATCATTACATGAATGACTATGCTCTAGTTTGAGAAAATGATAGTATTCGTATTGGCTCCAAAATCTTCACCGAAGAATACCTGAAGACTCTTTGAAGATTCTTTCTTCAGCTGAATTGGACCCCTGGGCCCCACAAAAAAAAAACAAAAAAGGACCCCTTACCGAAGATTTCCTCCGGAATCGCCGGAGGTGGCCATCATTACATGAATGACTATGCTCTAGTTTGAGAAAATGATAGTCTTCGTATTGGCGCAAAATCTTCACTGAAGAATCCCTGAAGACTCCTTGAAGATTCTTTCTTCAGCTGAACTGGACCCCTGGGCCCCACAAAAAAAAAAAAAAAAAAAAAAAGGACCCCTTACCAAAGATTTCCTCCGGAATCGCCGGAGGTGGCCATCATTACATGAATGACTATGCTCTAGTTTGAGAAAATTATAGTCTTCGTATTGGCGCCAAAATCTTCACCGAAGAATCCCTGAAGACTCCTTGAAGATTCTTTCTTCAGCTGAACTGGACCCCTGGGCCCCACAAAAAAAAACAAAAAACAAAAAAGGACCCCTTACCAAAGATTTCCTCCGGAATCGCCGGAGGTGGCCATCATTACATGAATGACTATGCTCAAGTTTTAGAAAATGATAGTCTTCGTATTGGCTCCAAAATCTTCACCGAAGAATCCCTGAAGACTCTTTGAAGATTCTTTCTTCAGCTGAATTGGACCCCTGGGCCCACCAAAAAAAAAACAAAAAAGGACCCCTTACCAAAGATTTCCTCCGGAATCGCCGGAGGTGGCCATCATTACATGAATGACTATGCTCTAGTTTTAGAAAATGATAGTCTTCATATTGGCTCAAGAATCCTCACCCAAGATTCCCTGAAGACTCCTTGAAGACTCTTTCTTCAGCAGTATAACAGGTGTCATTTTTCAATTTCAAGGGTAATTTCTACCATTTATATAGCTGGTAGCCTTTATGACTATGCTCTAGTTTGAGAAAATGATAGTCTTAGTATTGGCGCCAAAATCTTCACCGAAGAATCCCTGAAGACTCCTTAAAGATTCTTTCTTCAGCTGAATTGGACCCCTGGGCCCCACAAAAAAAAAAAAAAAAAAAAAACCCCTTACGAAAGATTTCCTCCGGAATCGCCAGAGGTGGCCATCATTACATGAATGACTATGCTCTAGTTTGAGAAAATTATAGTCTTCGTATTGGCGCCAAAATCTTCACCAAAGAATCCCTGAAGACTCCTTCAATATTCTTTCTTCAGCTGAATTGGACTCCTGGGCCCCACAAAAAAAAAAAAACGACCCCTTACCAAAGATTTCCTCCGGAATCGCCGGATGTAGCCATCATTACATGAATGACTATGCTCTAGTTTGAGAAAATGATAGTCTTCATATTGGCGCCAAAATCTTCACCGAAGAATCCCTGAAGACTCCTTGAAGATTCTTTCTTCAGCTGAACTGGACCCCTGGGCCCCCCCCCCCAAAAAAAAAAAAAAAAAAAGGACCCCTTACCAAAGATTTCCTCTGGAATCGCCGGAGGTTGCCATCATTACATGAATGACTATGCTCGATTTTGAGAAAATGATAGTCTTCGTATTGGCGCCAAAATCTTCACCGAAGAATCCCTGAAGACTCCTTGAATATTCTTTCTTCAGCTGAATTGGACCCCTGGTCCCGACAAAAAAAAAAAAACAAAAAAGGACCCCTTACCAAAGATTTCCTCCGGAATCGCCGGAGGTGGCCATCATTACATGAATGACTATACTCTAGTTTGAGAAAATGATAGTCTTCGTACTGGCTCCAAAATATTCACCGAAGAATCCCTGAAGACTCCTTGAAGATTCTTTCTTCAGCTGAATTGGACCCCTGGGCCCCACAAAAAAAAACAAAAAAGGACCCCTTACCAAAGATTTCCTCCGGAATCGCTGGAGGTGGCCATCATTACATGAATGACTATGCTCTAGTTTGAGAAAATGATAGTCTTCGTATTGGCGCCAAAATCTTCACCGAGGAATCCCTGAAGACTCCTTGAATATTCTTTCTTAAGCTAAATTGGACTCCTGGGCCCCACAAAAAAAAAAAAAACACTACCCCTTACCAAAGATTTCCTCCGGAATCGCCGGAGGTAGCCATCATTACATGAATGACTATGCTCTAGTTTGAGAAAATGATAGTCTTCGTTTTGGCGCCAAAATCTTTACCGAAGAATCCCTGAAGACTCCTTGAAGATTCTTTCTTCAGCTGAACTGGACCCTTGGGCCCCACAAAAAAAAAAAAAAAAAAAAAGGACCCCTTACCAAAGCTTTCCTCTGGAATCGCCGGAGGTGGCCATTATTACATGAATGACTATGCTCTAGTTTGAGAAAATAATAGTCTTCGTATTGGCTCCAAAATTTTCACCGAAGAATCCCTGAAGACTCCTTGAAGATTCTTTCTTCAGCTGAATTGGACCCCTGGGCCCCACAAAAAAAAAAAAAAAAAAAAGGACCCCTTACCAAAGATTTCCTCCGGAATCGCCGGAGGTGGCCATCATTACATGAATGACTAAGCTCTAGTTTGAGAAAATGATAGTCTTCGTATTGGCGCCAAAATCTTCACCGAAGAATCCCTGAAGACTCCTTGAATATTCTTTCTTCACCTGAATTGGACCCCTGGGCCCCACAAAAAAAAAACAAAAAAGGACCCCTTACCAAAGATTTCCTCCGGAATCGCCGGAAGTGGCCATCATTACATGAATGACTATGCTCTAGTTTTAGAAAATGATAGTCTTCATATTTGCTCCAAAATCCTCACCCAAGATTCTCTGAACACTCCTTGAAGACTCTTTCTACAGCAGTATAACAGGTGTCATTTTTCAATTTCAAGGGTAATTTCTACCATTTATATAGCTGGTAGCCTTTATGACTATGCTCTAGTTTGAGAAAATGATAGTCTTAGTATTGGCGCCAAAATCTTCACCGAAGAATCCCTGAAGACTCCTTGAAGATTCTTTTTTCAGCTGAATTGGACCCCTGGGCCCCCCCCCCCCAAAAAAAAAAGGACACCTTACCAAAGATTTCCTCCGGAATCGCCGGAGGTGGCCATGATTACATGAATGACTATGCTCTAGTTTGAAAAAATGATAGTCTTCGTAATGGCGCCAAAATCTTCACCTAAGAACCCCTGAAGACTCCTTGAAAATTCTTTCTTCAGGTAAATTGGACCCCTGGGCCCGACAAAAAAAAACAAAAAAGGACCCCTTACCAAAGATTTCCTCCGGAATCGCCGGAGGTGGCCATGATTACATGAATGACTAAGCTCTAGTTTGAGAAAATGATAGTTTTCGTATTGGCGCCAAAATCTTCACTGAAGAATCCCTGAAGACTCCTTGAAGATTCTTTCTTCAGCTGAACTGGACCCCTGGGCCCCACGAAAAAAAAAAAGGACCCCCTACCAAAGATTTCCTCCGGAATAGCCGGAGGTGGCCATCATTACATGAATGACTATGCTCTAGTTTGAGAAAATGATAGTCTTCGTATTGGCTCCAAAATCTTCACCGAAGAATCCCTGAAGACTCCTTGAAGATTCTTTCTTCAGCTGAATTGGACCCCTGGGCCCCACAAAAAAAAAAAACAAAAAAGGACCCCTTACCAAAGATTTCCTCCGGAATCGCCGAAAGTGGCCATCATTACATGAATGACTATGCTCTAGTTTGAGAAAATGATAGTCTTCGTATTGGCGCCAAAATCTTCACCGAAAAATCCCTGAAGACTCCTTGAAGATTCTTTCTTCAGCTGAACTGGACCCCTGGGCCCCACAAAAAAAAAAAAAAGGACCCCTACCAAAGATTTCCTTCGGAATCGCCGGAGGTGGCCATCATTACATGAATGACTATGCTCTAGTTTGAGAAAATGATAGTCTTCGTTTTGGCGCCAAAATCTTCACCGAAGAATCCCTGAAGACTCCTTGAAGATTCTTTCTTCAGCTGAACTGGACCCCTGGGCCCCACAAAAAAAACAAAAAAGCAAAAAAGGACCCCTTACCAAAGATTTCCTCCGGAATTGCCGGAGGTGGCCATCATTACATGAATGACTATGATCTAGTTTTAGAAAATGATAGTCTTCATATTGGCTCCAAAATCCTCACCCAAGATTCCCTGAAGACTCCTTGAAAACTCTTTCTTCAGCAGTATAATAGGTGTCATTTTTCAATTTCAAGAGTAATTTTTACCATTTATATAGCTGGTAGCCTTTATGACTATACTCTAGTTTGAGAAAATTATAGTTTTAGTAATGGCGCCAAAATCTTCACCGAAGAATCCCTGAAGACTCCTTGAAGATTCTTTCTTCAGCTGAATTGGACCCCTGGGCCCCACAAAAAAAAAACAAAACAAAAAAGGACCCCTTACCAAAGATTTCCTCCGGAATCGCCGGAGGTGGCCATCATTACATGAATGACTATGCTCTAGTTTGAGAAAATGATAGTCTTCGTATTGGTGCCAAAATCTTCACCAAAGAATCCTTGAAGACTCCTTGAAGATTCTTTCTTCAGCTGAACTGGCCCCCTGGGCGCCACAAAAAAAAAAAAAAACAAAAAAGGACCCCTTACCAAAGATTTCCTCTGGAATCGCCGGAGGTGGCCATCATTACATGAATGACTATGCTCTAGTTTGAGAAAATGATAGTCTTCGTATTGGCACCAAAATCTTCACCGAAGAATCCCTGAAGACTCCTTGAAGATTCTTTCTTCAGCTGAATTGGACTCCTGGGCCCCACAAAAAAAAAAACTAAAAAGGACCCCTTACCAAATATTTTCTCCGGAATCGCCGGAGGTGGCCATCATTACATGAATGACTATGCTCTAGTTTGAGAAAATGATAGTCTTCGTATTGGCTCCAAAATCTTCACCGAAGAATCCCTGAAGACTCTTTGAAGATTCTTTCTTCAGCTGAATTGGACCCCAGGGCCCCACAAAAAAAAAAAACAAAAAAGGACCCCTTACCAAAGATTTCCTCCGGAATCGCCGGAGGTGGCCATCACTACATGAATGACTATGCTCTAGTTTTAGAAAATTATAGTCTTCATATTGGCTCCAGAATCCTCACCCAAGATTCCCTGAAGACTCCTTGAAGACTTTTTCTTCAGCAGTATAACAGGTGTCATTTTTCAATTTCAAGGGTAATTTCTACCATTTATATAGCTGGTAGCCTTTATGACTATGCTCTAGTTTGAGAAAATGATAGTCTTAGTATTGGCGCCAAAATTTTCTCCGAAGAATCCCTGAAGACTCCTTGAAGATTCTTTCTTCAGCTGAATTGGACCCCTGGGCCCCACAAAAAAAAAAAAAAAAAAAGGGACCCCTTACCAAAGATTTCCTGCGGAATCGCCGGAGGTGGCCATCATTACATGAATGACTATGCTCTAGTTTGAGAAAATGATAGTCTTCGTATTGGCGCCAAAATCTTCACCGAAGAATCCCTGAAGACTCCTTGAAGATTCTTTCTTCAGCTGAACTGGACACCTGGGCCCCACAAAAAAAACAAAAGAAAAAAGGACCCCTTACCAAAAATTTCCTCCGGAATCGCCGGAGGTGGCCATCATTACATGAATGACTATGCTCTAGTTTGAGAAAATGATAGTCTTCGTATTGGCGCCAAAATCTTCACCGAAGAATCCCTTAAGACTCCTTGAATATTCTTTCTTCAGCTGAATTGGACTCCTGGGCCCCAAAAAAAAAACAAAAAACTACCCCTTACCAAAGATTTCCTCCGGAATCGCCGGAGGTAGCCATTATTACATGAATGACTATGCTCTAGTTTGAGAAAATGATAGTCTTCGTATTGGCGCCAAAATCTTCACCGAAGAATCCCTGAAGACTCCTTGAAGATTCTTTCTTCAGCTGAACTGGACCCCTGGGCCCCACAAAAAAAAAAAAAAGGACCCTTTACCAAAGATTTCCTCCGGAATCGCCGGAGGTTGCCATCATTACATGAATGACTATGCTCTAGTTTGTGAAAATGATATTCTTCGTATTGGCTCCAAAATATTCACCGAGGAATCCCTGAAGACTCCTTGAAGATTCTTTCTTCAGCTGAATTGGACCACTGGGCCCCCCAAAAAAAACAAAAAATTACCCCTTACCAAAGATTTCCTCCGGAATCGCCGGAGGTGGCCATCATTAAATGAATGACTATGCTCTAGTTTGAGAAAATGATAGTCTTCGTATTGGCGCCAAAATCTTCACCGAAGAATCCCTGAAGACTCCTTGAAGATTCTTTCTTCAGCTGAACTGGACCCCTGGGCCCCACAAAAAAAAAAAAAAAAAAAAAAGGACCCCTTACCAAAGATTTCCTCCGGAATCGCAGGAGGTAGCCATCATTACATGAATGACTATGCTCTAGTTTGAGAAAATGATAGTCTTCGTATTGGTGCCAAAATCTTCACTGAAGAATCCCTGAAGACTCCTTGAAGATTCTTTCTTCAGCTGAACTGGACCCCTGGGCCCCACAAAAAAAAAAAAAAAAAAAGGACCCCTTACCAAAGATTTCCTCCGGATTCGCTGGAGGTGGCCATCATTACATGAATGACTATGCTCTAGTTTGAGAAAATGATAGTATTCGTATTGGCTCCAAAATCTTCACCGAAGAATCCCTGAAGACTCTTTGAAGATTCTTTCTTCAGCTGAATTGGACCCCTGGGCCCCACAAAAAAAAACAAAAAAGGACCCCTTACCGAAGATTTCCTCCGGAATCGCCGGAGGTGGCCATCATTACATGAATGACTATGCTCTAGTTTGAGAAAATGATAGTCTTCGTATTGGCGCAAAATCTTCACCGAAGAATCCCTGAAGACTCCTTGAAGATTCTTTCTTCAGCTGAACTGGACCCCTGGGCCCCACAAAAAAAAAAAAAAAAAAAAAAGGACCATTTACCAAAGATTTCCTCCGGAATCGCCGGAAGTGGCCATCATTACATGAATGACTATGCTCTAGTTTGAGAAAATGATAGTCTTCGTATTGGCTCCAAAATCTTCACCGAAGAATCCCTGAAGACTCTGAAGATTCTTTCTTCAGCTGAATTGGACCCCTGGGCCCCCACAAAAAAAAACAAAAAAGGACCCCTTACCAAAGATTTCCTCAGGAATCGCCGGAGGTGGCCATCATTACATGAATGACTATGCTCTAGTTTGAGAAAATGATAGTCTTCGTATTGGCGCAAAATCTTCACCGAAGAATCCCTGAAGACTCCTTGAAGATTCTTTCTTCAGCTGAACTGGACCCCTGGGCCCCACAAAAAAAAGAAAAAGAAAAAAGGACCCCTTACCAAAGATTTCCTCCGGAATCGCCGGAGGTGGCCATCATTACATGAATGACTATGATCTAGTTTTAGAAAATGATAGTCTTCATATTGACTCCAGAATCCTCACCCAAGATTCCCTGAAGACTCCTTGAAGACTCTTTCTTCAGCAGTATAACAGGTGTCATTTTTCAATTTCAAGGGTAATTTCTACCATTTATATAGCTGGTAGCCTTTATGATTATGCTCTAGTTTGAGAAAATGATAGTCTTAGTATTGGCGCCAAAATCTTCACCGAAGAATCCCTGAAGACTCCTTGAAGATTCTTTCTTCAGCTGAATTGGACCCCTGGGCCTCACAAAAAAAAAAAAAAAAAAAAAGGACCCCTTACCAAAGATTTCCTCCGGAATCGCCGGAGGTGGCCATCATTACATGAATGACTATGCTCTAGTTTGAGAAAATGATAGTCTTCGTATTGGCGCAAAATCTTCACCGAAGAATCCCTGAAGACTCCTTGAAGATTCTTTCTTCAGCTGAACTGGACCCCTGGGCCCCACAAAAAAAACAAAACAAAAAAGGACCCCTTACCAAAGAGTTCCTCCGGAATCGCCGGAGGTGGCCATCATTACATGGATGACTATGCTCTAGTTTGAGAAAATGATAGTCTTCGTATTGGCGCCAAAATCTTCACCGAAGAATCCCTGAAGACTCCTTGAATATTCTTTCTTCAGCTGAATTGGACTCCTGGGCCCCACAAAAAAAAAAACAAAAAAGGACCCCTTACCAAAGATTTCCTCCGGAATCGCCGGAGGTGGCCATCATTACATGAATGACTATGCTCTAGTTTTAGAAAATGATATTCTTCATATTGGCTCCAAAATCCTCACCCAAGATTCCCTGAAGACTCCTTGAAGATTCTTTCTTCACTTGAATTGGACCCCTGGGCCCCACAAAAAAAAACAAAAAAGGACCCCTTACCAAAGATTTCCTCCGGAATCGCCGGAGGTGGCCATTATTACATGAATGCCTAAGCTCTAGTTTGAGAAAATGATATTCTTTATTGGCGCCAAAATCTTCACCGAAGAATCCCTAAAGACTCCTTGAAGATTCTTTCTTCAGCTAAATTGGACACCTGGGCCCACAAAAAAAAACAAAAAAGGACCCCTTACCAAAGATTTCCTCCGGAATCGCCGGAGGTGGCCATCATTACATGAATGACTATGCTCTAGTTTGAGAAAATGATAGTCTTCGTATTGGCGCCAAAATCTTCACCGAAGAATCCCTGAAGACTCCTTGAAGATTCTTTCTTCAGCTGAAGTGGACCCCTGGGCCCCACAAAAAAAAAAAAAAAAAAAAAAAACGACCCATTACCAAAGATTTCCTCCGGAACCGCCGGAGGTGGCCATCATTACATGAATGACTATGCTCTAGTTTGAGATAATGATAGTCTTCGTATTGGCTCCAAAATCTTCACCGAAGAATCCCTGAAGACTCCTTGAAGATTCTTTCTTCAGCTGAATTGGACCTCTTGGCCCCCCCAAGAAAAACAAAAAAGGACCCCTTTCCAAAGATTTCCTCCCGAATCGCCGGAGGTGGCCATCATTACATGAATGACTATGCTCTAGTTTGAGAAAATGATAGTCTTCGTATTGGCGCAAAATCTTCACCGAAGAATCCCTGAAGACTCCTTGAAGATTCTTTCTTCAGGTGAACTGGACCCCTGGGCCCCACAAAAAAAAACAAAAAAAAAAAAGGACCCCTTATCAAAGATTTCCTCCGGAATCGCCGGAGGTGGCCATCATTACATGAATGACTATACTCTAGTTTGAGAAAATGATAGTCTTCGTATTGGCGCAAAATCTTCACCGAAGAATCCCTGAAGACTCCTTGAAGATTCTTTCTTCAGCTGAATTGGACCCCTGGGCCCCACAAAAAAAAACAAAAAAGGACCCCTTACCAAAGATTTCCTCCGGAATCGCCGGAGGTGGCCATCATTACATGAATGACTATGCTCTAGTTTTAGAAAATGATAGTCTTCATATTGGCTCCAAAATCCTCACCCAAGATTCCCTGAAGACTCCTTGAAGACTCTTTCTTCAGCAGTATAACAGGTGTCATTTTTCAATTTCAAGGGTAATTTCTACCATTTATATTGCTGGTAGCCCTTATGACTATACTCTAGTTTGAGAAAATGATAGTCTTCGTATTGGCTCCAAAAATCTTCACCGAAGAATCCCTGAAGACTCTTTGAAGATTCTTTCTTCAGCTTAATTGGACCCCTGGGCCCCACAAAAAAAAAACAAAAAAGGACCCCTTACCAAAGATTTAATCCGGAATCGCCGGAGGTGGCCATCATTACATGAATGACTATGCTCTAGTTTTAGAAAATGATAGTCTTCATATTGGCTCCAAAATCCTCACCCAAGATTCCCTGAAGACTCCTTGAAGACTCTTTCTTCAGCAGTATAACAGGTGTCATTTTTAAATTTCAGGGGTAATTTCTACCATTTATATAGCTGGTAGCCTTTATGACAATACTCTAGTTTGAGAAAATTATAGTCTTAGTATTGGCGCCAAAAATTCACCGAAGAATCCCTGAAGACTTCTTGAAGATTCTTTCTTCAGCTGAATTGGACCCCTGGGCCCCACAAAAAAAAAAAAAAAAAAAAAAAAGGACCCCTTACCAAAGATTTCCTCCTGAATCGCCGGAGGTGGCCATCATTACATGAATGACTATGCTCTAGTTTGAGAAAATGATAGTCTTCGTATTGGCTCCAAAATCTTCACCGAAAAATCCCTGAAGACTCCTTGAAGATTCTTTCTTCAGCTGAATTGGACCCCTGGGCCCCACAAAAAAAAAACAAAAAAGGACCCCTTACCAAAGATTTCCTCCGGAATCGCCGGAGGTGGCCATCATTACATGAATGACTATGCTCTAGTTTGAGAAAATGATAGTCTTCGTATTGGCTCCAAAATCTTCACTGAAGAATCCCTGAAGACTCCTTGAAGATTCTTTCTTCAGCTGAATTGGACCCCTGGGCCCCACAAAAAAAAAACAAAAAAGGACCCCTTACCAAAGATTTCCTCCGGAATCGCCGGAGGTGGCCATCACTACATGAATGACTATGCTCTAGTTTGAGAAAATGATAGTCTTTGTATTGGCGCCAAAATCTTCACCGAAGAATCCCTGAAGACTCCTTGAAGATTCTTTCTTCAGCTGAACTGGACCCCTCGGCCCCACAAAAAAAAAAAAAAAAAAGGACCCCTTACCAAAGATTTCCTCCGGAATCGCCGGAGGTGGCCATCATTACATGAATGACTATGCTCTAGTTTGAGAAAATGATAGTCTTCGTATTGGCTCCAAAATCTTCACCGAAGAATCCCTGAAGACTCCTTGAAGATTCTTTCTTCAGCTGAATTGGACCCCTGGGCCCCACAAAAAAAAAAAAAAAAGGACCCCTTACCAAAGATTTCCTCCGGAATCGCCGGAGGTGGCCATCATTACATGAATGACTATGCTCTAGTTTGAGAAAATGATAGTCTTCGTATTGGCGCCAAAATCTTCACCAAAGAATTCCTGAAGACTCCTTGAAGATTCTTTCTTCAGCTGAACTGGACCCCTGGGCCCCACGAAAAAAAAAAAAAAGGACCCCCTACCAAAGATTTCCTCCGGAATCGCCGGAGGTAGCCATCATTACATGAATGACTATGCTCTAGTTTGAGAAAATGATAGTCTTCGTATTGGTGCCAAAATCTTCACCGAAGAATCCCTGAAGACTCCTTGAAGATTTTTTCTTCAGCTGAATTGGACCCCTGGGCCCCACAAAAAAAAAAACAAAAAAGGACCCCTTACCAAAGATTTCCTCCGGAATCGCCGGAGGTGGCCATCATTACATGAATGACTATGTTCTAGTTTGAGAAAATGATAGTCTTCGTATTGGCTCCAAAATCTTCACCGAAGAATCCCTGAAGACTCTATGAAGATTCTTTCTTCAGCTGAATTGGACCCCTGGGCCCCACAAAAAAAAAAAAACAAAAAAGGACCCCTTACCAAAGATTTCTTCCGAAATCGCCGGAGGTGGCCATCATTACATGAATGACTATGCTCTAGTTTTAGAAAATGATAGTCTTCATATTGGCTCCAAAATCCTCACCCAAGATTCCCTGAAGACTCCTTGAAGACTCTTTCTTCAGCAGTATAACAGGTGTCATTTTTAAATTTCAAGGGTAATTTCTACCATTTATATAGCTGGTAGCCTTTATGACTATACTCTAGTTTGAGAAAATGATAGTCTTAGTATTAGCGCCAAAATCTTCTCCGAAGAATCCCTGAAGACTCCTTGAAGATTCTTTCTTCAGCTGAATTGGACCCCTGGACCCCACAAAAACAAAAAACAAAAAAGGACCCCTTACCAAAGATTTCCTCCGGAATCGCCGGAGGTGGCCATCATTACATGAATGACTATGCTCTAGTTTGAGAAAATGATAGTCTTCGTATTGGAGCCAAAATCTTCACTGAAGAATCCCTGAAGACTCCTTGAAGATTCTTTCTTCAGCTGAACTGGACCCGTGGGCCCCACAAAAAAAAAAAAAAAAAAAGGACCCCTTACCAAAGATTTCCTCCGGAATCGCCGGAGGTGGCCATCATTACATGAATGACTATGCTATAGTTTGAAAAAATGATAGTCTTCGTTTTGGCGCCAAAATCTTCACCGAAGAATCCCTGAAGACTCCTTGAAGATTCTTTCTTCAGCTGAACTGGACCCCTGGGCCCCACAAAAAAAAAAAAAAAAGGACCCCTTACCAAAGATTTCCTCCCGAATTGCCGGAGGTGGCCATCATTACATGAATGACTATGCACTACTTTGAGAAAATGATAGTCTTCGTATTGGCTCCAAAATCTTCACCGAAGAATCCCTGAAGACTCTTTGAAGATTCTTTCTTCAGCTGAATTGGACCCCTGGGCCCCACAAAAAAAAAAAAAAAAAAAAAACAGGACTCCTTACCAAAGATTTCCTCCGGAATCGCCGGAGGTGGCCATCATTACATGAATGACTATGCTCTAGTTTTAGAAAATGATAGTCTTCATATTGGCTCCAAAATCCTCACCCAAGATTCCCTGAAGACTCCTTGAAGACTCTTTCTTCAGCAGTATAACAGGTGTCATTTTTCAATTTCAAGGGTAATTTCTACCATTTATATTGCTGGTAGCCCTGATGACTATACTCTAGTTTGAGAAAATGATAGTCTTCGTATTGGCTCCAAAAATCTTCACCGAAGAATCCCTGAAGGCTCTTTGAAGATTCTTTCTTCAGCTTAATTGGACCCCTGGGCCCCACAAAAAAAAAACAAAAAAGGACCCCTTACCAAAGATTTAATCCGGAATCGCCGGAGGTGGCCATCATTACATGAATGACTATGCTCTAGTTTTAGAAAATGATAGTCTTCATATTGGCTCCAAAATCCTCACCCAAGATTCCCTGAAGACTCCTTGAAGACTCTTTCTTCAGCAGTATAACAGGTGTCATTTTTAAATTTCAGGGGTAATTTCTACCATTTATATAGCTTGTAGCCTTTATGACTATACACTAGTTTGAGAAAATGATAGTCTTAGTATTGGCGCCAAAAATTCACCGAAGAATCCCTGAAGACTTCTTGAAAATTCTTTCTTCAGCTGAATTGGACCCCTGGGCCCCACAAAAAAAATAAAAAAAAAGGACCCTTTACCAAAGATTTCCTCCGGAATCGCCGGAGGTGGCCATCATTACATGAATGACTATGCTCTAGTTTTAGAAAATGATTGTCTTCGTATTGGCGCCAAAATCTTCACCGAAGAATCCCTGAAGACTACTTGAAGATTCTTTCTTCAGCTGAACTGGACCCCTGGGCCCCACAAAAAAAAAAAAAAAAAAAAAACGACCCCTTACCAAATATTTCCTCCGGAATCGCCGGAGGTGGCCATCATTACATGAATGACTATGCTCTAGTTTGAGAAAATGATAGTCTTCGTATTAGCTCCAAAATATTCACCGAAGAATCCCTGAAGACCCCTTGAAGATTCTTTCTTCAGGTGAATTGGACCCCTGGGCCCCACAAAAAAAAAAAAAAAAAAGGACCCCTTAACAAAGATTTAATCCGGAATCGCCTGAGGTGGCCATCATTACATGAATGACTATGCTCTAGTTTGAGAAAATGATAGTCTTTGTATTGGCGCCAAAACCTTCACCGAAGAATCCCTGAAGACTCCTTGAAGATTCTTTCTTCAGCTGAACTGGACCCCTGGGCCCCACGAAAAAATAAAAAGGACCCCCTACCAAAGATTTCCTCCGGAATCGCCGGAGGTGGCCATCATTACATGAATGACTATGCTCTAGTTTGAGAAAAAGATAGTCTTCGTATAGGCTCCAAAATCTTCACCGAAAAATCCCGGAAGACTTCTTGAAGATTCTTTCTTCAGCTGAATTGGACCCCTGGGCCCCACAAAAAAAAACAAAAAAGGACCCCTTACCAAAGATTTCCTCCGGAATCGCCGGAGGTGGCCATCATTACATGAATGACTATGCTCTATTTTGAGAAAATGATAGTCTTCGTATTGGCTCCAAAATCTTCACCGAAGAATCCCTGAAGGCTCCTTGAAGATTCTTTCTTCAGCTGAATTGGACCCCTGGACCCCACAAAAAAAAAAAAAAAAAAAAAGGACCCCTTGCCAAAGATTTCCTCCGGAATCGCCGGAGGTGGCCATCATTACATGAATGACTATGCTCTAGTTTGAGAAAATGATAGTCTTCGTATTGGCTCCAAAATCTTCACCGAAAAATCCCTGAAGACTCCTTGAAGATTCTTTCTTCAGCTGAATTGGACCCCTGGGCCCCCCAAAAAAAAAACAAAAAAGGACCCCTTACCAAAGATTTCCTCCGGAATCGCCGGAGGTGGCCATCATTACATGAATGACTATGATCTAGTTTGAGAAAATGATAGTCTTCGTATTGGAGCCAAAATCTTCACTGAAGAATCCCTGAAGACTCCTTGAAGATTCTTTCTTCAGCTGAACTGGACCCGTGGGCCCCACAAAAAAAAAAAAAAAAAAGACCCTTTACCAAAGATTTCCTCCGGAATCGCCAGAGGTGGCCATCATTACATGAATGACTATGCTCTAGTTTGAGAAAATGATAGTCTTCGTATTGGTGCCAAAGTCTTCACCGAAGAATCCCTGAAGACTCCTTGAAGATTCTTTCTTCAGCTGAACTGGACCCCTAGGCCCCACAAAAAAAAAAAACAAAAAAGGACCCCTTACCAAAGATTTCCTCCGGAATCGCCGGAGGTGGCCATCATTACATGAATGACTATGCTCTAGTTTGAGAAAATGATAGTCTTCGTATTGGCTCCAAAATATTCACCGAAGAATCCCTGAAGACTCCTTAAACATTCTTTCTTCAGCTGAATTGGACCCCTGGGCCCCACAAAAAAAAACAAAAAAGGACCCCTTACCAAAGATTTCCTCTGGAATCGCCGGAGGTGGCCATCACTACATGAATGACTATGCTCTAATTTGAGAAAATGATAGTCTTCGTATTGGCGCCAAAATCTTCACCGAAGAATCCCTGAAGACTCCTTGAAGATTCTTTCTTCAGCTGAACTGGACCCCTGGGCCCCACAAAAAAAAAAAAAAAAAAAAAAAAAAAGGACCCGTTACCAAAGATTTCCTCCGGAATCGCCGGAGGTGGCCATCATTACATGAATGACTATGCTCTAGTTTGAGAAAATGATAGTCTTCGTATTGGCTCCAAAATCTTCACCGAAGAATCCCTGAAGACTCCTTGAAGATTCTTTCTTCAGCAGAATTGGACCCCTGGGCCCCACAAAAAAAAAAAAAGGACCCCTTACCAAAGATTTCCTCCGGAATCGCCGGAGGTGGCCATCATTACATGAATGACTATGCTCTAGTTTGAGAAAATGATAGTCTTCGTATTGGCGCCAAAATCTTCACCAAAGAATCCCTGAAGACTCCTTGAAGATTCTTTCTTCAGCTGAACTGGACCCCTGGGCCCCATGAAAAAAAAAAAAAAAAGGACCCCCTACCAAAGATTTCCTCCGGAATCGCCGGAGGTAGCCATCATTTCATGAATGACTATGCTCTAGTTTGAGAAAATGATAGTCTTCGTATTGGCTCCAAAATCTTCACCGAAGAATCCCTGAAGACTCCTTGAAGATTCTTTCTTCAGCTGAATTAGACCCCTGGGCCCCACAAAAAAAAACAAAAAAGGACCCCTTACCAAAGATTTCCTCCGGAATCGCCGGAGGTGGCCATCATTACATGAATGACTATGCTCTAGTTTGAGAAAATGATAGTCTTCGTATTGGCTCCAAAATCTTCACCGAAGAATCCCTGAAGACTCTATGAAGATTCTTTCTTCATCTGAATTGGACCCCTGGGCCCCACAAAAAAAAAAAAAAAACAAAAAAGGACCCCTTACCAAAGATTTCTTCCGAAATCGCCGGAGGTGGCCATCATTACATGAATGACTATGCTCTAGTTTTAGAAAATGATAGTCTTCATATTGGCTCCAAAATCCTCACCCATGATTCCCTGAAGACTCCTTGAAGACTCTTTCTTCAGCAGTATAACAGGTGTCATTTTTAAATTTCAAGGGTAATTTCTACCATTTATATAGCTGGTAGCCTTTATGACTATACTCTAGTTTGAGAAAATTATAGTCTTAGTATTGGCGCCAAAATCTTCTCCGAAGAATCCCTGAAGACTCCTTAAAGATTCTTTCTTCAGCTGAATTGGACCCCTGGACCCCACAAAAAAAAAAAAAAAAAAAAGGACCCCTTACCAAAGATTTCCTCCGGAATCGCCGGAGGTGGCCATCATTACATGAATGACTATGCTCTAGTTTGAGAAAATGATAGTCTTCGTATTGGAGCCAAAATCTTCACTGAAGAATCCCTGAAGACTCCTTGAAGATTCTTTCTTCAGCTGAACTGGACCCTTGGGCCCTACAAAAAAAAAAAAAAAAAAAAAAAAGGACCCCTTACCAAAGATTTCCTCCGGAATCGCCGGAGGTGGCCATCATTACATGAATGACTATGCTCTAGTTTGAGAAAATGATAGTCTTCGTTTTGGCGCCAAAATCTTCACCGAAGAATCCCTGAAGACTCCTTGAAGATTCTTTCTTCAGCTGAACTGGACCCCTGGGCCCCCCCCCCCCAAAAAAAAGGACCCCTTACCAAAGATTTCCTCCGGAATTGCCGGAGGTGGCCATCATTACATGAATAACTATGCTCTACTTTGAGAAAATTATAGTCTTCGTATTGGCTCCAAAATCTTCACCGAAGAATCCCTGAAGACTCTCTGAAGATTCTTTCTTCAGCTGAATTGGACCCCTGGGCCCCACAAAAAAAAAAAAAAAAAAAAGGACCCCTTACCAAAGATTTCCTCCGGAATCGCCGGAGGTGGCCATCATTACATGAATGACTATGCTCTAGTTTTAGAAAATGATAGTCTTCATATTGGCTCCAAAATCCTCACCCAAGATTTCCTGAAGACTCCTTGAAGACTCTTTCTTCAGCAGTATAACAGGTGTCATTTTTCAATTTCAAGGGTAATTTCTACCATTTATATTGCTGGTAGCCCTTATGACTATACTCTAGTTTGAGAAAATGATAGTCTTAGTATTGGTGCCAAAATCTTCACCGAAGAATCCCTGAAGACTCCTTGAAGATTCTTTCTTCAGCTGAATTGGACCCCTGGGCCCCCACAAAAAAAAAAAGGACCCCTTACCAAAGATTTCCTCCGGAATCGCCGGAGGTGGCCATCATTACATGAATGACTATGCTCTAGTTTTAGAAAATGATAGTCTTCGTATTGGTGCCAAAGTCTTCACCGAAGAATCCCTGAAGACTCCTTGAAGATTCTTTCTTCAGCTGAACTGGACCCCTGGGCCCCACAAAAAAAAACAAAAAAGGACCCCTTACCAAAGATTTCCTCCGGAATCGCCGGAGGTGGCCATCATTACATGAATGACTATGCTCTAGTTTGAGAAAATGATAGTCTTTGTATTGGCTCCAAAATATTCACCGAAGAATCCCTGAAGACTCCTTGATGATTCTTTCTTCAGCTGAATTGAACCCCTGGGCCCCACAAAAAAAAAAAAAAAAAGGACCCCTTACCAAAGATTTCCTCTGGAATCGCAGGAGGTAGCCATCATTACATGAATGACTATGCTCTAGTTTGAGAAAATGATAGTCTTCGTATTGGTGCCAAAATCTTCAACGAAGAATCCCTGAAGACTCCTTGAAGATTCTTTCTTCAGCTGAACTGGACCCCTGGGCCCCACAAAAAAAAAAAAAAAAAAAAGGCCCCTTACCAAAGATTTCCTCCGGAATCGCCGGAGGTGGCCACCATTACATGAATGACTATGCTCTAGTTTGAGAAAATGATAGTCTTCGTATTGGCTCCAAAATATTCACCGAAGAATCCCTGAAGACTCCTTAAACATTCTTTCTTCAGCTGAATTGGACCCCTGGGCCCCACAAAAAAAAACAAAAAAGGACCCCTTACCAAAGATTTCCTCTGGAATCGCCGGAGGTGGCCATCACTACATGAATGACTATCCTCTAATTTGAGAAATGATAGTCTTCGTATTGGCGCCAAAATCTTCACCGAAGAATCCCTGAAGACTCCTTGAAGATTCTTTCTTCAGCTGAACTGGACCCCTGGGCCCCACAAAAAAAAAAAAAAAAAAGGACCCCTTACCAAAGATTTCCTCCGGAATCGCCGGAGGTGGCCATCATTATATGAATGACTATGCTCTAGTTTGAGAAAATGATAGTCTTCGTATTGGCTCCAAAATCTTCACCGAAGAATCCCTGAAGACTCCTTGAAGATTCTTTCTTCAGCTGAATTGGACCCCTGGGCCCCACAAAAAAAAAAAAAAAGGACCCCTTACCAAAGATTTCCTCCGGAATCGCCGGAGGTGGCCATCATTACATGAATGACTATGCTCTAGTTTGAGAAAATGATAGTCTTCGTATTGGCGCCAAAATCTTCACCAAAGAATCCCTGAAGACTCCTTGAAGATTCTTTCTTCAGCTGAACTGGACCCCTGGGCCCCATGAAAAAAAAAAAAAAAGGACCCCCTACCAAAGATTTCCTCCGGAATCGCCGGAGGTAGCCATCATTTCATGAATGACTATGCTCTAGTTTGAGAAAATGATAGTCTTCGTATTGGCTCCAAAATCTTCACCGAAGAATCCCTGAAGACTCCTTGAAGATTCTTTCTTCAGCTGAATTAGACCCCTGGGCCCCACAAAAAAAACAAAAAAGGACCCCTTACCAAAGATTTCCTCCAGAATCGCCGGAGGTGGCCATCATTACATGAATGACTATGCTCTAGTTTGAGAAAATGATAGTCTTCGTATTGGCTCCAAAATCTTCACCGAAGAATCCCTGAAGACTCTATGAAGATTCTTTCTTCAGCTGAATTGGACCCCTGGGCCCTACAAAAAAAAAAAAAAAAAAAAAAGGACCCCTTACCAAAGATTTCTTCCGAAATCGCCGGAGGTGGCCATCATTACATGAATGACTATGCTCTAGTTTTAGAAAATGATAGTCTTCATATTGGCTCCAAAATCCTCACCCATGATTCCCTGAAGACTCCTTGAAGACTCTTTCTTCAGCAGTATAACAGGTGTCATTTTTAAATTTCAAGGGTAATTTCTACCATTTATATAGCTGGTAGCCTTTATGACTATACTCTAGCTTGAGAAAATTATAGTCTTAGTATTGGCGCCAAAATCTTCTCCGAAGAATCCCTGAAGACTCCTTAAAGATTCTTTCTTCAGCTGAATTGGACCCCTGGACCCCACAAAAAAAAAAAAAAAAAAAAAGGACCCCTTACCAAAGATTTCCTCCGGAATCGCCGGAGGTGGCCATCATTACATGAATGACTATGCTCTAGTTTGAGAAAATGATAGTCTTCGTATTGGAGCCAAAATCTTCACTGAAGAATCCCTGAAGACTCCTTGAAGATTCTTTCTTCAGCTGAACTGGACCCGTGGGCCCTACAAAAAAAAAAAAAAAAAAAAAAAAAGGACCCCTTACCAAAGATTTCCTCCGGAATCGCCGGAGGTGGCCATCATTACATGAATGACTATGCTCTAGTTTGAGAAAATGATAGTCTTCGTTTTGGCGCCAAAATCTTCACCGAAGAATCCCTGAAGACTCCTTGAAGATTCTTTCTTCAGCTGAACTGGACCCCTGGGCCCCCCCCCCCCCAAAAAAAAGGACCCCTTACCAAAGATTTCCTCCGGAATTGCCGGAGGTGGCCATCATTACATGAATGACTATGCTCTACTTTGAGAAAATTATAGTCTTCGTATTGGCTCCAAAATCTTCACCGAAGAATCCCTGAAGACTCTCTGAAGATTCTTTCTTCAGCTGAATTGGACCCCTGGGCCCCACAAAAAAAAAAAAAAACAAAAAAGGACCCCTTACCAAAGATTTCCTCCGGAATCGCCGGAGGTGGCCATCATTACATGAATGACTATGCTCTAGTTTTAGAAAATGATAGTCTTCATATTGGCTCCAAAATCCTCACCCAAGATTTCCTGAAGACTCCTTGAAGACTCTTTCTTCAGCAGTATAACAGGTGTCATTTTTCAATTTCAAGGGTAATTTCTACCATTTATATTGCTGGTAGCCCTTATGACTATACTCTAGTTTGAGAAAATGATAGTCTTAGTATTGGTGCCAAAATCTTCACCGAAGAATCCCTGAAGACTCCTTGAAGATTCTTTCTTCAGCTGAATTGGACCCCTGGGCCCCCACAAAAAAAAAAAAGGACCCCTTACCAAAGATTTCCCCCGGAATCGCCGGAGGTGGCCATCATTACATGAATGACTATGCTCTAGTTTTAGAAAATGATAGTCTTCGTATTGGTGCCAAAGTCTTCACCGAAGAATCCCTGAAGACTCCTTGAAGATTCTTTCTTCAGCTGAACTGGACCCCTGGGCCCCACAAAAAAAAAAAAAAAAAAAAAAGGCCCCTTACCAAAGATTTCCTCCGGAATCGCCGGAGGTGGCCATCATTACATGAATGACTATGCTCTAGTTTGAGAAAATGATAGTCTTCGTATTGGCTCCAAAATCTTCACCGAAGAATCCCTGAAGACTCTTTGAAGATTCTTTCTTCAGCTGAATTGGACCCCTGGGCCCCACAAAAAAAAAACAAAAAAGGACCCCTTACCAAAGATTTCCTCCAGAATCGCCGGAGGTGTCCATCATTACATGAATGACTATGCTCTACTTTGAGAAAATGATAGTCTTCGTATTGGCGCCAAAATCTTCACCGAAGAATCCCTGAAGACTCCTTGAAGATTCTTTCTTCAGCGGAATTGGACTCCTGGGCCCTACAAAAGAAAAAAAAAATACCCCTTACCAAAGATTTCCTCCGGAATCGCCGGAGGTAGCCATCATTACATGAATGACTATGCTCTAGTTTGAGAAAATGATAGTCTTCGTTTTGGCGCCAAAATCTTCACCGAAGAATCCCTGAAGACTCCTTGAAGATTCTTTCTTCAGCTGAACTGGACCCCTGGGCCCCCCCCCAAAAAAAAAAAAAAAAAGGACCCCTTACCAAAGATTTCCTCCGGAATTGCCGGAGGTGGCCATCATTACATGAATGACTATGCTCTACTTTGAGAAAATTATAGTCTTCGTATCGGCTCCAAAATTTTCACCGAAGAATCCCTGAAGACTCTTTGAAGATTCTTTCTTCAGCTGAATTGGACCCCTGGGCCCCACAAAAAAAAAAAAACAAAAAAGGACCCCTTACCAAAGATTTCCTCCGGAATCGCCGGAGGTGGCCATCATTACATGAATGACGATGCTCTAGTTTTAGAAAATGATAGTCTTCATATTGGCTCCAAAATCCTCACCCAAGATTCCCTGAAGACTCCTTGAAGACTCTTTCTTCAGCAGTATAACAGGTGTCATTTTTCAATTTCAAGGGTAATTTCTACCATTTATATTGCTGGTAGCCTTTATGACTATACTCTAGTTTGAGAAAATGATAGTCTTATTATTGGTGCCAAAATCTTCACCGAAGAATCCCTGAAGACTCCTTGAAGATTCTTTCTTCAGCTGAATTGGACCCCTGGGCCCCCACCAAAAGAAAAAAAAGGACCCCTTACCAAAGATTTCCTCCGGAATCGCCGGAGGTGGCCATCATTACATGAATGACTATGCTCTAGTTTTAGAAAATGATAGTCTTCGTATTGGTGCCAAAGTCTTCACCGAAGAATCCCTGAAGACTCCTTGAAGATTCTTTCTTCAGCTGAACTGGACCCCTGGGCCCCACAAAAAAAAACAAAAAAGGACCCCTTACCAAAGATTTCCTCCGGAATCGCCGGAGGTGGCCATCATTACATGAATGACTATGCTCTAGTTTGAGAAAATGATAGTCTTCGTATTGGCTCCAAAATATTCACCGAAGAATCCCTGAAGACTCCTTGAAGATTCTTTCTTCAGCTGAATTGAACCCCTGGGACCCACAAAAAAAAAAAAAAAAAGGACCCCTTACCAAAGATTTCCTCCGGAATCGCAGGAGGTAGCCATCATTACATGAATGACTATGCTCTAGTTTGAGAAAATGATAGTCTTCGTATTGGTGCCAAAATCTTCACTGAAGAATCCCTGAAGACTCCTTGAAGATTCTTTCTTCAGCTGAACTGGACCCCTGGGCCCCACAAAAAAAAAAAAAAAGAAAAAAGGCCCCTTACCAAAGATTTCCTCCGGAATCGCCGAAGGTGGCCATCATTACATGAATGACTATGCTCTAGTTTGAGAAAATGATAGTCTTCGTATTGGCTCCAAAATCTTCACCGAAGAATCCCTGAAGACTCTTTGAAGATTCTTTCTTCAGCTGAATTGGACCCCTGGGCCCCACAAAAAAAAAACAAAAAATGACCCCTTACCAAAGATTTCCTCCAGAATCGCCGGAGGTGTCCATCATTACATGAATGACTATGCTCTAGTTTGAGAAAATGATAGTCTTCGTATTGGCACCAAAATCTTCACCGAAGAATCCCTGAAGACTCCTTGAAGATTCTTTCTTCAGCGGAATTGGACTCCTGGGCCCTACAAAAAAAAAAAAAATACCCCTTACCAAAGATTTCCTCCGGAATCGCCGAAGGTAGCCATCATTACATGAATGACTATGCTCTAGTTTGAGAAAAAGATAGTCTTCGTATTGGCGCCAAAATCTTCACCGAAGAATCCCTGAAGACTCCTTGAAGATTCTTTCTTCAGCTGAACTGGACCCCTGGGCCCCCCCCCCAAAAAAAAAAAAAAAAAAAGGACCCTTACCAAAGATTTCCTCCGCAATCGCCCGGGGGTGGCCACCATTACATGAATGACTATGCTCTAGTTTGAGAAAATGATAGTATTCGTATTGGCTCCAAAATCTTCACCGAAGAATCCCTGAAGACTCTTTGAAGATTCTTTCTTCAGCTTAATTGGACCCCTGGGCCCCACAAAAAAAAAAAAAAAAAAAGGACCCCTTACCAAAGATTTAATCCGGAATCGCCGGAGGTGGCCATCATTACATGAATGACTATGCTCTAGTTTTAGAAAATGATAGTCTTCATATTGGCTCCAAAATCCTCACCCAAGATTCCCTGAAGACTCTTTGAAGACTCTTTCTTCAGCAGTATAACAGGTGTCATTTTTAAATTTCAGGGGTAATTTCTACCATTTATATAGCTGGTAGCCTTTATGACTATACTCTAGTTTGAGAAAATGATAGTCTTAGTATTGGCGCCAAAAATTCACCGAAGAATCCCTGAAGACTTCTTGAAGATTCTTTCTTCAGCTAAATTGGACCCCTGGGCTCCACAAAAAAAAAAAACAAAAAAGGACCCATTACCAAAGATTTCCTCCGGAATCGCCGGAGGTGGCCATCATTACATGAATGACTATGCTCTAGTTTGAGAAAATGATAGTCTTCGTATTGGCTCCAAAATCTTCACCGAAAAATCCCTGAAGACTCCTTGAAGATTCTTTCTTCAGCTGAATTGGACCCCTGGGCCCCACAAAAAAAAACAAAAAAGGACCCCTTACCAAAGATTTCCTCCGGAATCGCCGGAGGTGGCCATCATTACATGAATGACTATGCTCTAGTTTGAGAAAATGATAGTCTTCGTATTGGCTCCAAAATCTTCACCGAAGAATCCCTGAAGACTCCTTGAAGATTCTTTCTTCAGCTGAATTGGACCCCTGGGCCCCACAAAAAAAAAACAAAAAAGGACCCCTTACCAAAGATTTCCTCCGGAATCGCCGGAGGTGGCCATCACTACATGAATGACTATGCTCTAGTTTGAGAAAATGATAGTCTTTGTATTGGCGCCAAAATCTTCACCGAAGAATCCCTGAAGACTCCTTGAAGATTCTTTCTTCAGCTGAACTGGACCCCTCGGCCCCACAAAAAAAAAAAAAAAAAAAAAAGAACCCTTACCAAAGATTTCCTCCGGAATCACCGGAGGTGGCCATCATTACATGAATGACTATGCTCTAGTTTGAGAAAATGATAGTCTTCGTATTGGCTCCAAAATCTTCACCGAAGAATCCCTGAAGACTCCTTGAAGATTCTTTCTTCAGCTGAATTGGACCCCTGGGCCCCACAAAAAAAAAAAAAGAGGACCCCTTACCAAAGATTTCCTCCGGAATCGCCGGAGGTGGCCATCATTACATGAATGACTATGCTCTAGTTTGAGAAAATGATAGTCTTCGTATTGGCGCCAAAATCTTCACCAAAGAATCCCTGAAGACTCCTTGAAGATTCTTTCTTCAGCTGAACTGGACCCCTGGGCCCCACGAAAAAAAAAAAAAAAAAGGACCCCCTACCAAAGATTTCCTCCGGAATCGCCGGAGGTAGCCATCATTACATGAATGACTATGCTCTAGTTTGAGAAAATGATAGTCTTCGTATTGCCTCCAAAATCTTCACCGAAGATTCCATGAAGACTCCTTGAAGATTCTTTCTTCAGCTGAATTGGACCCCTGGGCCCCACAAAAAAAAACAAAAAAGGACCCCTTACCAAAGATTTCCTCCGGAATCGCCGGAGGTGGCCATCATTACATGAATGACTATGCTCTAGTTTGAGAAAATGATAGTCTTCGTATTGGCTCCAAAATCTTCACCGAAGAATCCCTGAAGACTCTATGAAGATTCTTTCTTCAGCTGAATTGGACCCCTGGGCCCCACAAAAAAAAAAAAAAAAAAAAGGACCCCTTACCAAAGATTTCTTCCGAAATCGCCGGAGGTGGCCATCATTACATGAATGACTATGCTCTAGTTTTAGAAAATGATAGTCTTCATATTGGCTCCAAAATCCTAACCCAAGATTCCCTGAAGACTCCTTGAAGACTCTTTCTTCAGCAGTATAACAGGTGTCATTTTTAAATTTCAAGGGTAATTTCTACCATTTATATAGCTGGTAGCCTTTATGACTATACTCTAGTTTGAGAAAATGATAGTCTTAGTATTGGCGCCAAAATCTTCTCCGAAGAATCCCTGAAGACTCCTTGAAGATTCTTTCTTCAGCTGAATTGGACCCCTGGACCCCACAAAAAAAAAAAAAAAAAAGGACCCCTTACCAAAGATTTCCTCCGGAATCGCCGGAGGTGGCCATCATTACATGAATGACTATGTTCTAGTTTGAGAAAATGATAGTCTTCGTATTGGAGCCAAAATCTTCACTGAAGAATCCCTGAAGACTCCTTGAAGATTCTTTCTTCAGCTGAACTGGACCCGTGGGCCCCACAAAAAAAAAAAAAAAAAAAAAGGACCCCTTACCAAAGATTTCCTCCGGAATCGCCGGAGGTGGCCATCATTACATGAATGACTATGCTCTAGTTTGAGAAAATGATAGTCTTCGTATTGGCTCCAAAATCTTCACCGAAGAATCCCTGAAGACTCTTTGAAGATTCTTTCTTCAGCTGAATTGGACCCCTGGGCCCCACAAAAAAAAACAAAAAAGGACCCCTTACCAAAGATTTCCTCCAGAATCGCCGGAGGTGTCCATCATTACATGAATGACTATGCTCTAGTTTGAGAAAATGATAGTCTTCGTATTGGCGCCAAAATCTTCACCGAAGAATCCCTGAAGACTCCTTGAAGATTCTTTCTTCAGCTGAATTGGACCCCTGGGCCCCACAAAAAAAAAACAAAAAAGGACCCCTTACCAAAGATTTCCTCCGGAATCGCCGGAGGTGGCCATCACTACATGAATGACTATGCTCTAGTTTGAGAAAATGATAGTCTTTGTATTGGCGCCAAAATCTTCACCGAAGAATCCCTGAAGACTCCTTGAAGATTCTTTCTTCAGCAGTATAACAGGTGTCATTTTTAAATTTCAAGGGTAATTTCTACCATTTATATAGCTGGTAGCCTTTATGACTATACTCTAGTTTGAGAAAATGATAGTCTTAGTATTGGCGCCAAAATCTTCTCCGAAGAATCCCTGAAGACTCCTTGAAGATTCTTTCTTCAGCTGAATTGGACCCCTGGACCCCACAAAAAAAAAAAAACAAAAAAGGACCCCTTACCAAAGATTTCCTCCGGAATCGCCGGAGGTGGCCATCATTACATGAATGACTATGTTCTAGTTTGAGAAAATGATAGTCTTCGTATTGGAGCCAAAATCTTCACTGAAGAATCCCTGAAGACTCCTTGAAGATTCTTTCTTCAGCTGAACTGGACCCGTGGGCCCCACAAAAAAAAAAAAAAAAAAAAAGGACCCCTTACCAAAGATTTCCTCCGGAATCGCCGGAGGTGGCCATCATTACATGAATGACTATGCTCTAGTTTGAGAAAATGATAGTCTTCGTATTGGCTCCAAAATCTTCACCGAAGAATCCCTGAAGACTCTTTGAAGATTCTTTCTTCAGCTGAATTGGACCCCTGGGCCCCACAAAAAAAAACAAAAAAGGACCCCTTACCAAAGATTTCCTCCAGAATCGCCGGAGGTGTCCATCATTACATGAATGACTATGCTCTAGTTTGAGAAAATGATAGTCTTCGTATTGGCGCCAAAATCTTCACCGAAGAATCCCTGAAGACTCCTTGAAGATTCTTTCTTCAGCTGAATTGGACCCCTGGGCCCCACAAAAAAAAAACAAAAAAGGACCCCTTACCAAAGATTTCCTCCGGAATCGCCGGAGGTGGCCATCACTACATGAATGACTATGCTCTAGTTTGAGAAAATGATAGTCTTTGTATTGGCGCCAAAATCTTCACCGAAGAATCCCTGAAGACTCCTTGAAGATTCTTTCTTCAGCAGTATAACAGGTGTCATTTTTAAATTTCAAGGGTAATTTCTACCATTTATATAGCTGGTAGCCTTTATGACTATACTCTAGTTTGAGAAAATGATAGTCTTAGTATTGGCGCCAAAATCTTCTCCGAAGAATCCCTGAAGACTCCTTGAAGATTCTTTCTTCAGCTGAATTGGACCCCTGGACCCCACAAAAAAAAAAAAACAAAAAAGGACCCCTTACCAAAGATTTCCTCCGGAATCGCCGGAGGTGGCCATCATTACATGAATGACTATGCTCTAGTTTGAGAAAATGATAGTCTTCGTATTGGAGCCAAAATCTTCACTGAAGAATCCCAGAAGACTCCTTGAAGATTCTTTCTTCAGCTGAACTGGACCCGTGGGCCCCACAAAAAAAAAAAAAAACAAAAAAGGACCCCTTACCAAAGATTTCCTCCGGAATCGCCAGAGGTGGCCATCATTACATGAATGACTATGCTCTAGTTTGAGAAAATGATAGTCTTCGTTTTGGCGCCAAAATCTTCACCGAAGAATCCCTGAAGACTCCTTGAAGATTCTTTCTTCAGCTGAACTGGACCCCTGGGCCCCACAAAAAAAAAAAAAAAAGGACCCCTTACCAAAGATTTCCTCCGGAATTGCCGGAGGTGGCCATCATTACATGAATGACTATGCTCTACTTTGAGAAAATGATAGTCATCGTATTGGCTCCAAAATCTTCACCGAAGAATCCCTGAAGACTCTTTGAAGATTCTTTCTTCAGCTGAATTGGACCCCAGGGCCCCACAAAAAAAAAAAAAAAAAAGGACCCCTTACCAAAGATTTCCTCCGGAATCGCCGGAGGTGGCCATCATTACATGAATGACTATGCTCTAGTTTTAGAAAATGATAGTCTTCATATTGGCTCCAAAATCCTCACCCAAGATTCCCTGAAGACTCCTTGAAGACTCTTTCTTCAGCAGTATAACAGGTGTCATTTTTCAATTTCAAGGGTAATTTCTACCATTTATATTGCTGGTAGCCCTTATGACTATACTCTAGTTTGAGAAAATGATAGTCTTCGTATTGGCTCCAAAAATCTTCACCGAAGAATCCCTGAAGACTCTTTGAAGATTCTTTCTTCAGCTTAATTGGACCCCTGGGCCCCACAAAAAAAAAACAAAAAAGGACCCCTTACCAAAGATTTAATCCGGAATCGCCGGAGGTGGCCATCATTACATGAATGACTATGCTCTAGTTTTAGAAAATGATAATCTTCATATTGGCTCCAAAATTCTCACCCAAGATTCCCTGAAGACTCCTTGAAGACTCTTTCTTCAGCAGTATAACAGGTGTCATTTTTAAATTTCAGGGGTAATTTCTACCATTTATATAGCTGGTAGCCTTTATGACTATACTCTAGTTTGAGAAAATGACAGTCTTAGTATTGGCGCCAAAAATTCACCGAAGAATCCCTGAAGACTTCTTGAAGATTCTTTCTTCAGCTGAATTGGACCCCTGGGCCCCACAAAAAAAAAAAAAAACAAAAAAGGACCCCTTACCAAAGATTTCCTCCGGAATCGCCGGAGGTGGCCATCATTTCATGAATGACTATGCTCTAGTTTGAGAAAATGATAGTCTTCGTATTGGCGCCAAAATCTTCACCGAAGAATCCCTGAAGACTCCTTGAAGATTCTTTCTTCAGCTGAACTGGACCCCTGGGCCCCACAAAAAAAAAAAAAAAAAAGGACCCCTTACCAAAGATTTCCTCCGGAATCGCCGGAGGTGGCCATCATTACATGAATGACTATGCTCTAGTTTGAGAAAATGATAGTCTTCGTATTGGCTCCAAAATCTTCACCGAAGAATCCCTGAAGACTCCTTGAAGATTCTTTCTTCAGTTGAACTGGACCCCTGGGCCCCACAAAAAAAAAAAAAAAAAAGGACCCCTTACCAAAGATTTCCTCCGGAATCGCCGGAGGTGGCCATCATTACATGAATGACTATGCTCTAGTTTGAGAAAATGATAGTCTTCGTATTGGCTCCAAAATCTTCACCGAAAAATCCCTGAAGACTCCTTGAAGATTCTTTCTTCAGCTGAATTGGACCCCTGGGCCCCCCCAAAAAAAACAAAAAAAGGACCCCTTACCAAAGATTTCCTCCGGAATCGCCGGAGGTGGCCATCATTACATGAATGACTATGCTCTAGTTTGAGAAAATGATAGTCTTCGTATTGGCGCCAAAATCTTCACCGAAGAATCCCTGAAGACTCCTTGAAGATTCTTTCTTCAGCTGAACTGGACCCCTGGGCCCAACAAAAAAAAAAAAAAGGACCCCCTACCAAAGGTTTTCTCCGGAATCGCCGGAGGTGGCCATCATTACATGAATGACTATTCTCTAGTTTGAGAAAATGATAGTCTTCGTATTGGCTCCAAAATCTTCACCGAAGAATCCCTGAAGACTCCTTGAAGATTCTTTCTTCAGCTGAATTGGACCCCTGGGCCCCACAAAAAAAAAAAAAAAAGGACCCCATACCAGAGATTTCCTCCGGAATCGCCGGAGGTGGAAATCATTACATGAATGACTAAGCTTTAGTTTGAGAAAATGATAGTCTTCGTATTGGCGCCAAAATATTCACCGAAGAATCCCTGAAGACTCCTTAAATATTCTTTCTTCAGCTGAATTGGACCCCTGGGCCCCACAAAAAAAAAAAACAAAAAAGGACCCCTTAGCAAAGATTTCCTCCGGAATCGCCGGAGGTGGCCATCATTACATGAATGACTATGCTCTAGTTTGAGAAAATGATAGTCTTCGTATTGGCTCCAAAATATTCACCGAAGAATCCCTGAAGACTCCTTGAAGATTCTTTCTTCAGCTGAATTGAACTCCTGGGCCCCACAAAAAAAAAAAAAAAAAAAGGACCCCTTACCAAAGATTTCCTCTGGAATCGCAGGAGGTAGCCATCATTACATGAATGACTATGCTCTAGTTTGAAATAATGATAGTCTTCATATTGGTGCCAAAATCTTCATTGAAGAATCCCTGAAGACTCCTTGAAGATTCTTTCTTCAGTTGAACTGGACCCCTGGGCCCCACAAAAAAAAAACAAAAAAGAACCCCTTACCAAAGGTTTCCTCAGCAATCGCCGGAGGTGGCCATCATTACATGAATGACTATGCTCTAGTTTGAGAAAATGATAGTCTTCGTATTGGTGCCAAAATCTTCACTGGAGAACCCCTGAAGACTCCTTGAAGATTCTTTCTTCAGCTGAACTGGACCCCTGGGCCCCACAAAAAAAAAAAAACAAAAAAGGACCCCTTACCAAAGATTTCCTCCGGAATCGCCGGAGGTGGCCATCATTACATGAATGACTATGCTCTAGTTTGAGAAAATGATAGTCTTCGTATTGGTGCCAAAATCTTCACCGAAGAATCCCTGAAGACTCCTTGAAGATTCTTTCTTCAGCTGAATTGGACCCCTGGGCCCCACAAAAAAAAAAAAAAGGACCCCTACCAAAGATTTCCTCCGGAATCGCCGGAGGTGGCCATCATTACATGAATGACTATGCTCTAGTTTGAGAAAATGATAGTCTTCGTATTGGTGCCAAAATCTTCACCGAAGAATCCCTGAAGACTCCTTGAAGATTCTTTCTTCAGCTGAATTGGACCCCTGGGCCCCACAAAAAAAAAACAAAAAAGGACCCCTTACCGAAGATTTCCTCCGGAATCGCCGGAGGTGGCCATCATTACAGGAATGACTATGCCCTAGTTTCAGAAAATGATAGTCTTCGTATTGGCGCCAAAATCTTCACTGAAGAATCCCTGAAGACTCCTTGAAGATTCTTTCTTCAGCTGAATTGGACCCCTGGGCCCCACAAAAAAAAAATAAAAAAGGACCCCTTACCAAAGATTTCCTCCGGAATCGCCGTAGGTAGCCATCATTACATGAATGACTATGCTCTAGTTTGAGAAAATGATAGTCTTCGTATTGGAGCCAAAATCTTCACTGAAGAATCCCTGAAGACTCCTTGAAGATTCTTTCTTCAGCTGAATTGGACCCCTGGGCCCCACAAAAAAAACAAAAAAGGACCCCTTACCAAAGATTTCCTCCGGAATCGCCGGAGGTGGCCATCATTACATGAATGACTATGCTCTAGTTTGAGAAAATGATAGTCTTCGTATTGGCGCAAAATCTTCACCGAAGAATCCCTGAAGACTCCTTGAAGATTCTTTCTTCAGCTGAACTGTACCCCTGGGCCCCACAAAAAAAAAAAACAAACAAAAAGGACCCCTTACCAAAGATTTCCTCCGGAATCGCCGGAGGTGGCCATCATTACATGAATGACTATGCTCTAGTTTGAGAAAATGATAGTCTTCGTATTGGCTCCAAAATCTTCACCGAAGAATCCCTGAAGACTCTTTGAAGATTCTTTCTTCAGCGGAATTGGACCCCTGGGCCCCACAAAAAAAAACAAAAAAGGACCCCTTACCAAAGATTTCCTCCGGAATCGCCGGAGGTGGCCATCATTACATGAATGACTATGCTCTAGTTTGAGAAAATGATAGTCTTCGTATTGGCTCCAGAATCCTCACCCAAGATTCCCTGAAGACTCCTTGAAGATTCTTTCTTCAGCTGAACTGGTTCCTGGGCCCAACAAAAAAAAAAGAAAAAAAAAAGGACCCCTTACCAAAGATTTCCTCCGGAATCGCCGGAGGTGGCCATCATTACATGAATGACTATGCTCTAGTTTGAGAAAATGACAGTCTTCGTATTGGCTGCAAAATATTCACCGAAGAATCCCTGAAAACTCCTTGAAGATTCTTTCTTCAGCTGAATTGGACCCCTGGGCCCCACAAAAAAAAAACAAAAAAGGACCCCTTACCAAACATTTCCTCTGGAATCGCAGGAGGTGGCCATCATTACATGAATGACTATGCTCTAGTTTGAGAAAATGATAGTCTTCGTATTGGCGCCAAAATCTTCACCGAAAAATCCCTGAAGACTCCTTGAAGATTCTTTCTTCAGCTGAACTGGACCCCTGGGCCCCACAAAAAAAAAAAAAAAAAAAAAGACCCCTTACCAAAGTTTTCCTCCGGAATCGCCGGAGGTGGCCATCATTACATGAATGACTATTCTCTAGTTTGAGAAAATGATAGTCTTCGTATTGGCTCCAAAATCTTCACCGAAGAATCCCTGAAGACTCCTTGAAGATTCTTTCTTCAGCTGAATTGGACCCCTGGGCCCCACAAAAAAAAAAAAAAAAGGACCCCTTACCAGAGATTTCCTCCGGAATCGCCGGAGGTGGAAATCATTACATGAATGACTAAGCTTTAGTTTGAGAAAATGATAGTCTTCGTATTGGCGCCAAAATATTCACCGAAGAATCCCTGAAGACTCCATAAACATTCTTTCTTCAGCTGAATTGGACCCCTGGGCCCCACAAAAAAAAAACAAAAAAGGACCCCTTAGCAAAGATTTCCTCCGGAATCGCCGGAGGTGGCCATCATTACATGAATGACTATGCTCTAGTTTGAGAAAATGATAGTCTTCGTATTGGCTCCAAAATATTCACCGAAGAATCCCTGAAGACTCCTTGAAGATTCTTTCTTCAGCTGAATTGAACTCCTGGGCCCCACAAAAAAAAAAAAAAAGGACCCCTTACCAAAGATTACCTCCGGAATCGCAGGAGGTAGCCAACATTACATGAATGACTATGCTCTAGTTTGAAAAAATGATAGTCTTCGTATTGGTGCCAAAATCTTCATTGAAGAATCCCTGAAGACTCCTTGAAGATTCTTTCTTCAGTTGAACTGGACCCCTGGGCCCCACAAAAAAAAACAAAAAAGAACCCCTTACCAAAGGTTTCCTCAACAATCGCCGGAGGTGGCCATCATTACATGAATGACTATGCTCTAGTTTTAGAAAATGATAGTCTTCGTATTGGTGCCAAAATCTTCACCGGAGAACCCCTGAAGACTCCTTGAAGATTCTTTCTTCAGCTGAACTGGACCCCTGGGCCCCACAAAAAAAAAAAAACAAAAAAGGACCCCTTACCAAAGATTTCCTCCGGAATCGCCGAAGGTGGCCATCATTACATGAATGACTATGCTCTAGTTTGAGAAAATGATAGTCTTCGTATTGGTGCCAAAATCTTCACCGAAGAATCCCTGAAGACTCCTTGAAGATTCTTTCTTCAGCTGAACTGGACCCCTGGGCCCCACGAAAAAAAAAAAAAAAAAAGGACCCCTTACCAAAGATTTCCTCCGGAATCGCCGGAGGTGGCCATCATTACATGAATGACTATGCTCTAGTTTTAGAAAATGATAGTCTTCATATTGGCTCCAAAATTCTCACCCAAGATTCCCTGAAGACTCCTTGAAGACTCTTTCTTCAGCAGTATAACAGGTGTCATTTTTAAATTTCAGGGGTAATTTCTACCATTTATATAGCTGGTAGCCTTTATGACTATACTCTAGTTTGAGAAAATGACAGTCTTAGTATTGGCGCCGAAAATTCACCGAAGAATCCCTGAAGACTTCTTGAAGATTCTTTCTTCAGCTGAATTGGACCCCTGGGCCCCACAAAAAAAAAAAAAACAAAAAAGGACCCCTTACCAAAGATTTCCTCCGGAATCGCCGGAGGTGGCCATCATTTCATGAATGACTATGCTCTAGTTTGAGAAAATGATAGTCTTCGTATTGGCTCCAAAATCTTCACCGAAGAATCCCTGAAGACTCCTTGAAGATTCTTTCTTCAGTTGAACTGGACCCCTGGGCCCCACAAAAAAAAAAAAAAAAAGGACCCCTTACCAAAGATTTCCTCCGGAATCGCCGGAGGTGGCCATCATTACATGAATGACTATGCTCTAGTTTGAGAAAATGATAGTCTTCGTATTGGCGCCAAAATCTTCACCGAAGAATCCCTGAAGACTCCTTGAAGATTCTTTCTTCAGCTGAACTGGACCCCTGGGCCCCACAAAAAAAAAAAAAAAAAAGGACCCCTTACCAAAGATTTCCTCCGGAATCGCCGGAGGTGGCCATCATTACATGAATGACTATGCTCTAGTTTGAGAAAATGATAGTCTTCGTATTGGCTCCAAAATCTTCACCGAAGAATCCCTGAAGACTCCTTGAAGATTCTTTCTTCAGTTGAACTGGACCCCTGGGCCCCACAAAAAAAAAAAAAAAAAGGACCCCTTACCAAAGATTTCCTCCGGAATCGCCGGAGGTGGCCATCATTACATGAATGACTATGCTCTAGTTTGAGAAAATGATAGTCTTCGTATTGGCTCCAAAATCTTCACCGAAAAATCCCTGAAGACTCCTTGAAGATTCTTTCTTCAGCTGAATTGGACCCCTGGGCCCCCCCAAAAAAAACAAAAAAAGGACCCCTTACCAAAGATTTCCTCCGGAATCGCCGGAGGTGGCCATCATTACATGAATGACTATGCTCTAGTTTGAGAAAATGATAGTCTTCGTATTGGCGCCAAAATCTTCACCGAAGAATCCCTGAAGACTCCTTGAAGATTCTTTCTTCAGCTGAACTGGACCCCTGGGCCCAACAAAAAAAAAAAAAAGGACCCCCTACCAAAGGTTTTCTCCGGAATCGCCGGAGGTGGCCATCATTACATGAATGACTATTCTCTAGTTTGAGAAAATGATAGTCTTCGTATTGGCTCCAAAATCTTCACCGAAGAATCCCTGAAGACTCCTTGAAGATTCTTTCTTCAGCTGAATTGGACCCCTGGGCCCCACAAAAAAAAAAAAAAAAAAAAGGACCCCTTACCAGAGATTTCCTCTGGAATCGCCGGAGGTGGAAATCATTACATGAATGACTAAGCTTTAGTTTGAGAAAATGATAGTCTTCGTATTGGCGCCAAAATATTCACCGAAGAATCCCTGAAGACTCCTTAAACATTCTTTCTTCAGCTGAATTGGACCCCTGGGCCCCACAAAAAAAAAACAAAAAAGGACCCCTTAGCAAAGATTTCCTCCGGAATCGCCGGAGGTGGCCATCATTACATGAATGACTATGCTCTAGTTTGAGAAAATGATAGTCTTCGTATTGGCTCCAAAATATTCACCGAAGAATCCCTGAAGACTCCTTGAAGATTCTTTCTTCAGCTGAATTGAACTCCTGGGCCCCACAAAAAAAAAAAAAAAAAAAAAAAAGTACCCCTTACCAAAGATTTCCTCTGGAATCGCAGGAGGTAGCCATCATTACATGAATGACTATGCTCTAGTTTGAAAAAATGATAGTCTTCGTATTGGTGCCAAAATCTTCATTGAAGAATCCCTGAAGACTCCTTGAAGATTCTTTCTTCAGTTGAACTGGACCCCTGGGCCCCACAAAAAAAAAACAAAAAAGAACCCCTTACCAAAGGTTTCCTCAGCAATCGCCGGAGGTGGCCATCATTACATGAATGACTATGCTCTAGTTTGAGAAAATGATAGTCTTCGTATTGGTGCCAAAATCTTCACCGGAGAACCCCTGAAGACTCCTTGAAGATTCTTTCTTCAGCTGAACTGGACCCCTGGGCCCCACAAAAAAAAAAAACAAAAAAGGACCCCTTACCAAAGATTTCCTCCGGAATCGCCGGAGGTGGCCATCATTACATGAATGACTATGCTCTAGTTTGAGAAAATGATAGTCTTCGTATTGGTGCCAAAATCTTCACCGAAGAATCCCTGAAGACTCCTTGAAGATTCTTTCTTCAGCTGAATTGGACCCCTGGGCCCCACAAAAAAAAAAAAAAAAAGGACCCCTACCAAAGATTTCCTCCGGAATCGCCGGAGGTGGCCGTCATTACATGAATGACTATGCTCTAGTTTGAGAAAATGATAGTCTTCGTATTGGCGCCAAAATCTTCACCGAAGAATCCCTGAAGACTCCTTGAAGATTCTTTCTTCAGCTGAATTGGACCCCTGGGTCCCCACAAAAAAAAAAAAGGACCCCTTACCAAAGATATCCTCCGGAATCGCCGGAGGTGGCCATCATTACATGAATAACTATGCTCTAGTTTGAGAAAATGATAGTCTTCGTATTGGTGCCAAAATCTTCAGCGAAGAATCCCTGAAGACTCCTTGAAGATTCTTTCTTCAGCTGAATTGGACCCCTGGGCCCCACAAAAAAAAAAAAAAAAAAGGACCCCTTACCGAAGATTTCCTCCGGAATCGCCGGAGGTGGCCATCATTACAGGAATGACTATGCCCTAGTTTCAGAAAATGATAGTCTTCGTATTGGCGCCAAAATCTTCACTGAAGAATCCCTGAAGACTCCTTGAAGATTCTTTCTTCAGCTGAATTGGACCCCTGGGCCCCACAAAAAAAAAAAATAAAAAAGGACCCCTTACCAAAGATTTCCTCCGGAATCGCCGTAGGTAGCCATCATTACATGAATGACTATGCTCTAGTTTGAGAAAATGATAGTCTTCGTATTGGAGCCAAAATCTTCACTGAAGAATCCCTGAAGACTCCTTGAAGATTCTTTCTTCAGCTGAATTGGACCCCTGGGCCCCACAAAAAAAACAAAAAAGGACCCCTTACCAAAGATTTCCTCCGGAATCGCCGGAGGTGGCCATCATTACATGAATGACTATGCTCTAGTTTGAGAAAATGATAGTCTTCGTATTGGCGCAAAATCTTCACCGAAGAATCCCTGAAGACTCCTTGAAGATTCTTTCTTCAGCTGAACTGTACCCCTGGGCCCCACAAAAAAAAAAAAAAAACAAAACAAAAAGGACCCCTTACCAAAGATTTCCTCCGGAATCGCCGGAGGTGGCCATCATTACATGAATGACTATGCTCTAGTTTGAGAAAATGATAGTCTTCGTATTGGCTCCAAAATCTTCACCGAAAAATCCATGAAGACTCTTTGAAGATTCTTTCTTCAGCGGAATTGGACCCCTGGGCCCCACAAAAAAAAACAAAAAAGGACCCCTTACCAAAGATTTCCTCCGGAATCGCCGGAGGTGGCCATCATTACATGAATGACTATGCTCTAGTTTGAGAAAATGATAGTCTTCGTATTGGCTCCAGAATCCTCACCCAAGATTCCCTGAAGACTCCTTGAAGATTCTTTCTTCAGCTGAACTGGTTCCTGGGCCCAACAAAAAAAAAAAGAAAAAAAAAGGACCCCTTACCAAAGATTTCCTCCGGAATCGCCGGAGGTGGCCATCATTACATGAATGACTATGCTCTAGTTTGAGAAAATGACAGTCTTCGTATTGGCTGCAAAATATTCACCGAAGAATCCCTGAAGACTCCTTGAAGATTCTTTCTTCAGCTGAATTGGACCCCTGGGCCCCACAAAAAAAAACAAAAAAGGACCCCTTACCAAAGATTTCCTCTGGAATCGCCGGAGGTGGCCATCATTACATGAATGACTATGCTCTAGTTTGAGAAAATGATAGTCTTCGTATTGGCGCCAAAATCTTCACCGAAAAATCCCTGAAGACTCCTTGAAGATTCTTTCTTCAGCTGAACTGGACCCCTGGGCCCCACAAAAAAAAAAAAAAAAAAGACCCCTTACCAAAGATTTCCTCTGGAATCGCCGGAGGTGGCCATCATTACATGAATGACTATTCTCTAGTTTGAGAAAATGATAGTCTTCGTATTGGCTCCAAAATCTTCACCGAAGAATCCCTGAAGACTCCTTGAAGATTCTTTCTTCAGCTGAATTGGACCCCTGGGCCCCACAAAAAAAAAAAAAAGGACCCCTTACCAGAGATTTCCTCCGGAATCGCCGGAGGTGGAAATCATTACATGAATGACTAAGCTTTAGTTTGAGAAAATGATAGTCTTCGTATTGGCGCCAAAATATTCACCGAAGAATCCCTGAAGACTCCTTAAACATTCTTTCTTCAGCTGAATTGGACCCCTGGGCCCCACAAAAAAAAAAAACAAAAAAGGACCCCTTAGCAAAGATTTCCTCCGGAATCGCCGGAGGTGGCCATCATTACATGAATGACTATGCTCTAGTTTGAGAAAATGATAGTCTTCGTATTGGCTCCAAAATATTCACTGAAGAATCCCTGAAGACTCCTTGAAGATTCTTTCTTCAGCTGAATTGAACTCCTGGGCCCCACAAAAAAAAAAAAAAAAAAAAAGGACCCCTTACCAAAGATTACCTCCGGAATCGCAGGAGGTAGCCATCATTACATGAATGACTATGCTCTAGTTTGAAAAAATGATAGTCTTCGTATTGGTGCCAAAATCTTCATTGAAGAATCCCTGAAGACTCCTTGAAGATTCTTTCTTCAGTTGAACTGGACCCCTGGGCCCCACAAAAAAAAACAAAAAAGAACCCCTTACCAAAGGTTTCCTCAGCAATCGCCGGAGGTGGCCATCATTACATGAATGACTATGCTCTAGTTTTAGAAAATGATAGTCTTCGTATTGGTGCCAAAATCTTCACCGGAGAACCCCTGAAGACTCCTTGAAGATTCTTTCTTCAGCTGAACTGGACCCCTGGGCCCCACAAAAAAAAAAAAAACAAAAAAGGACCCCTTACCAAAGATTTCCTCCGGAATCGCCGGAGGTGGCCATCATTACATGAATGACTATGCTCTAGTTTGAGAAAATGATAGTCTTCGTATTGGTGCCAAAATCTTCACCGAAGAATCCCTGAAGACTCCTTGAAGATTCTTTCTTCAGCTGAACTGGACCCCTGGGCCCCACGAAAAAAAAAAAAAAGGACCCCTACCAAAGATTTCCTCCGGAATCGCCGGAGGTGGCCGTCATTACATGAATGACTATGCTCTAGTTTGAGAAAATGATAGTCTTCGTATTGGCGCCAAAATCTTCACCGAAGAATCCCTGAAGACTCCTTGAAGATTCTTTCTTCAGCTGAATTGGACCCCTGGGCCCCCACAAAAAAAAAAAAAGGACCCCTTACCAAAGATTTCCTCCGGAATCGCCGGAGGTGGCCATCATTACATGAATGACTATGCTCTAGTTTGAGAAAATGATAGTCTTCGTATTGGTGCCAAAATCTTCACCGAAGAATCCCTGAAGACTCCTTGAAGATTCTTTCTTCAGCTGAATTGGACCCCTGGGCCCCACAAAAAAAAAACAAAAAAGGACCCCTTACCGAAGATTTCCTCCGGAATCGCCGGAGGTGGCCATCATTACATGAATGACTATGCCCTAGTTTCAGAAAATGATAGTCTTCGTATTGGCGCCAAAATCTTCACTGAAGAATCCCTGAAGACTCCTTGAAGATTCTTTCTTCAGCTGAATTGGACCCCTGGGCCCCACAAAAAAAAAAAAAATAAAAAAGGACCCCTTACCAAAGATTTCCTCCGGAATCGCCGTAGGTAGCCATCATTACATGAATGACTATGCTCTAGTTTGAGAAAATGATAGTCTTCGTATTGGAGCCAAAATCTTCACTGAAGAATCCCTGAAGACTCCTTGAAGATTCTTTCTTCAGCTGAATTGGACCCCTGGGCCCCACAAAAAAAAACAAAAAAGGACCCCTTACCAAAGATTTCCTCCGGAATCGCCGGAGGTGGCCATCATTACATGAATGACTATGCTCTAGTTTGAGAAAATGATAGTCTTCGTATTGGCGCAAAATCTTCACCGAAGAATCCCTGAAGACTCCTTGAAGATTCTTTCTTCAGCTGAACTGTAAGCCTGGGCCCCACAAAAAAAAAAAAAAAAACAAACAAAAAGGACCCCTTACCAAAGATTTCCTCCGGAATCGCCGGAGGTGGCCATCATTACATGAATGACTATGCTCTAGTTTGAGAAAATGATAGTCTTCGTATTGGCTCCAAAATCTTCACCGAAGAATCCCTGAAGACTTTTTGAAGATTCTTTCTTCAGCGGAATTGGACCCCTGGGCCCCACAAAAAAAAACAAAAAAGGACCCCTTACCAAAGATTTCCTCCGGAATCGCCGGAGGTGGCCATCATTACATGAATGACTATGCTCTAGTTTGAGAAAATGATAGTCTTCGTATTGGCTCCAGAATCCTCACCCAAGATTCCCTGAAGACTCCTTGAAGATTCTTTCTTCAGCTGAACTGGTTCCTGGGCCCAACAAAAAAAAAAAGAAAAAAAAAGGACCCCTTACCAAAGATTTCCTCCGGAATCGCCGGAGGTGGCCATCATTACATGAATGACTCTGCTCTAGTTTGAGAAAATGACAGTCTTCGTATTGGCTGCAAAATATTCACCGAAGAATCCCTGAAGACTCCTTGAAGATTCTTTCTTCAGCTGAATTGGACCCCTGGGCCCCACAAAAAAAAACAAAAAAGGACCCCTTACCAAAGATTTCCTCTGGAATCGCCGGAGGTGGCCATCATTACATGAATGACTATGCTCTAGTTTGAGAAAATGATAGTCTTCGTATTGGCGCCAAAATCTTCACCGAAGAATCCCTGAAGACTCCTTGAAGATTCTTTCTTCAGCTGAACTGGACCCCTGGGCCCCACAAAAAAAAAAAAAAGACCCCTTACCAAAGATTTCCTCCGGAATCGCCGGAGGTGGCCATCATTACATGAATGACTATGCTCTAGTTTGAGAAAATGATAGTCTTCGTATTGGCTCCAAAATCTTCACCAAAGAATCCCTGAAGACTCTTTGAAGATTCTTTCTTCAGCTGAATTGGACCCCTGGGCCCCACAAAAAAAAAACAAAAAAGGACCCCTTACCAAAGATTTCCTCCGGAATCGCCGGAGGTGGCCATCATTACATGAATGACTATGCTCTAGTTTTAGAAAATGATAGTCTTCATATTGGCTCCAAAATCTTCACCCAAGATTCCCTGAAGACTCCTTGAAGACTCTTTCTTCAGCAGTATAACAGGTGTCATTTTTAAATTTCAAGGGTAATCTCTACCATTTATATAGCTGGTAGCCTTTATGACTATGCTCTAGTTTGAGAAAATGATAGTATTAGTATTGACGCCAAAATCTTCACCGAAGAATCCCTGAAGACTCCTTGAAGATTCTTTCTTCAGCTGAATTGGACCCCTGGGCCCCACAAAAAAAACAAAAAAGGACCCCTTACCAAAGATTTCCTCCGGAATCGCCGGAAGTGGCCATCATTACATGAATGACTATGCTCTAGTTTGAGAAAATGATAGTCTTCGTATTGGCGCCAAAATCTTCACCGAAGAATCCCTGAAGACTCCTTGAAGATTCTTTCTTCAGCTGAACTGGACCCCTGGGCCCCACGAAAAAAAAAGGACCCCCTACCAAAGATTTCCTCCGGAATCGCCGGAGGTGGCCATCATTACATGAATGACTATGCTCTAGTTTGAGAAAATGATAGTCTTCGTATTGGCTCCAAAATCTTCACCGAAGAATCCCTGAAGACTCCTTGAAGATTCTTTCTTCAGCTGAATTGAACCCCTGGGCCCCACAAAAAAAAAACAAAAAAGGACCCCTTACCAAAGATTTCCTCCGGAATCGCCGGAGGTGGCCATCATTACATGAATGACTATGCTCTAGTTTGAGAAAATGATAGTCTTCGTATTGGCACCAAAATCTTCACCGAAGAATCCCTGAAGACTCCTTGAAGATTCTTTCTTCAGCTGAACTGGTTCCTGGGCCCAACAAAAAAAAAAAAACAAAAAAGGACCCCTTACCAAAGATTTCCTCTGGAATCGCCGGAGGTGGCCATCATTACAAGAATTACTATGCTCTAGTTTGAGAAAATGATAGTCTTCGTATTGGCGCCAAAATCTTCACCGAAGAATCCCTGAAGACTCCTTGAAGATTCTTTCTTCAGCTGAACTGGACCCCTGGGCCCAAAAAAAAAAAAAAAAAAAAAGACCCCTTACCAAAGATTTCCTCCGGAATCGCCGGAGGTGGCCATCATTACATGAATGACTATGCTCTAGTTTGAGAAAATGACAGTCTTCGTATTGGCTCCAAAATCTTCACCGAAGAATCCCTGAAGACTCTTTGAAGATTCTTTCTTCAGCTGAATTGGACCCCTGGGCCCCACAAAAAAAAACAAAAAAGGACCCCTTACCAAAGATTTCCTCCGGAATCGCCGGAGGTGGCCATCATTACATGAATGACTATGCTCTAGTTTTAGAAAATGATAGTCTTCATATTGGCTCCAAAATCCTCACCCAAGATTCCCTGAAGACTCCTTGAAGACTCTTTCTTCAGCAGTATAACAGGTGTCATTTTTAAATTTCAAGGGTAATTTCTACCATTTATATAGCTGGTAGCCTTTATGACTATGCTCTAGTTTGAGAAAATGATAGTCTTAGTATTGGCACCAAAATCTTCACCGAAGAATCCCTGAAGACTCCTTGAAGATTCTTTCTTCAGCTGAATTGGACCCCTGGGCCCCACAAAAAAAACAAAAAAGGACCCCTTACCAAAGATTTCCTCTGGAATCGCCGGAGGTGGCCATCATTACATGAATGACTATGCTCTAGTTTGAGAAAATCATAGTCTTCGTATTGGCGCCAAAATCTTCACATAAGAATCCCTGAAGACTCCTTGAAGATTCTTTCTTCAGCTGAACTGGACCCCTGTGCCCCACGAAAAAAAAAAAAAGGACCCCCTACCAAAGATTTCCTCCGGAATCGCCGGAGGTGGCCATCATTACATGAATGACTATGCTCTAGTTTGAGAAAATGATAGTCTTTGTATTGGCTCCAAAATCTTCACCGAAGAATCCCTGAAGACTCCTTGAAGATTCTTTCTTCAGCTGAATTGGACCCCTGGGCCCCACAAAAAAAAAAAAGGACCCCTTACCAAAGATTTCCTCCGGAATCGCCGGAGGTGGCCATCATTACATAAATGACTATGCTCTAGTTTGAGAAAATGATAGTCTTCGTATTGGCGCCAAAATCTTCACCGAAGAATCCCTGGAGACTCCTTGAAGATTCTTTCTTCAGCTGAACTGGACCCCTGGGCCCCACACAAAAAAAAAAAGGACCCCCTACCAAAGATTTCCTCCGGAATCGCCGTAGGTGGCCATCATTACATGAATGACTATGCTGTAGTTTGAGAAAATGATAGTCTTCGTATTGGCTCCAAAATCTTCACCGAAGAATCCCTGAAGACTCCTTGAAGATTCTTTCTTCAGCTGAATTGGACCCCTGGGCCCCACAAAAAAAAAAACAAAAAAGGACCCCTTACAAGAGATTTCCTCCGGAATGTCCGGAGGTGGAAATCATTACATGAATGACTAAGCTCTAGTTTGAAAAAATGATAGTCTTCGTATTGGCTCCAAAATATTCACCGAAGAATCCCTGAAGACTCCTTGAAGATTCTTTCTTCAGCTGAATTGGACCCCTGGGCCCCACAAAAAAAAAAAAACAAAAAAGGACCCCTTACCAAAGATTTCCTCCGGAATCGCCGGAGGTGGCCATCATTACATGAATGACTATGCTGTAGTTTGAGAAAATTATAGTCTTCGTATTGGCGCCAAAATCTTCACCGAAGAATCCCTGAAGACTCCTTGAAGATTCTTTCTTCAGCTGAACTGGACCCCTGGGCCCCACAAAAAAAAAAAAGGACCCCCTACCAAAGATTTCCTCCGGAATCGCCGGAGGTGGCCATCATTACATGAATGACTATGCTGTAGTTTGAGAAAATGATAGTCTTCGTATTGGCTCCAAAATCTTCACCGAAGAATCCCTGAAGACTCCTTGAAGATTCTTTCTTCAGCGGAATTGGACCCCTGGGACCCACAAAAAAAAAAGCAAAAAAGGACCCCTTACCAGAGATTTCCTCCGGAATCGCCGGAGGTGGAAATCATTACATGAATGACTAAGCTCAAGTTTGAGAAAATGATAGTCTTCGTATTGGCTCCAAAATATTCACCGAAGAATCCCTGAAGACTCCTTGAAGATTCTTTCTTCAGCTGAATTGGACCCCTGGGCCCCACAAAAAAAAACAAAAAAGGACCCCTTACCAAAGATTTCCTCTGGAATCGCCGGAGGTGGCCATCATTACATGAATGACTATGCTCTAGTTTGAGAAAATGATAGTCTTCGTATTGGCGCCAAAATCTTCACCGAAGAATCCCTGAAGACTCCTTGAAGATTCTTTCTTCAGCGGAATTGGACTCCTGGGCCCCACAAAAAAAAAAAAAAAAAACTACCCCTTACCAAAAATTTCCTCCGGAATCGCCGGAGGTGGCCATCATTACATGAATGACTATGCTCTAGTTTGAGTAAATGATAGTCTTCGTATTGGCGCCAAAATCTTCTCCGAAGAATCCCTGAAGACTCCTTGAAGATTCTTTCTTCAGCTGAACTGGACCCCTGGGCCCCACAAAAAAAAACAAAAAACGGACCCCTTACCAAAGATTTCCTCCGGAATCGCAGGAGGTGGCCATCATTACATGAATGACTATGCTCTAGTTTGAGAAAATGATAGTCTTCGTATTGGCGCCAAAATCTTCACCGAAAAATCCCTGAAGACTCCTTGAAGATTCTTTCTTCAGCTGAACTGGACCCCTGGGCCCCACAAAAAAAAAAAAAAAAAAAAAGACCCCTTACCAAAGATTTCCTCCGGAATCGCCGGAGGTGGCCATCATTACATGAATGACTATTCTCTAGTTTGAGAAAATGATAGTCTTCGTATTGGCTCCAAAATCTTCACCGAAGAATCCCTGAAGACTCCTTGAAGATTCTTTCTTCAGCTGAATTGGACCCCTGGGCCCCACAAAAAAAAAAAAAAAAGGACCCCTTACCAGAGATTTCCTCCGGAATCGCCGGAGGTGGAAATCATTACATGAATGACTAAGCTTTAGTTTGAGAAAATGATAGTCTTCGTATTGGCGCCAAAATATTCACCGAAGAATCCCTGAAGACTCCTTAAACATTCTTTCTTCAGCTGAATTGGACCCCTGGGCCCCACAAAAAAAAAAACAAAAAAGGACCCCTTAGCAAAGATTTCCTCCGGAATCGCCGGAGGTGGCCATCATTACATGAATGACTATGCTCTAGTTTGAGAAAATGATAGTCTTCGTATTGGCTCCAAAATATTCACCGAAGAATCCCTGAAGACTCCTTGAAGATTCTTTCTTCAGCTGAATTGAACTCCTGGGCCCCACAAAAAAAAAAAAAAAAAGGACCCCTTACCAAAGATTACCTCCGGAATTGCAGGAGGTAGCCATCATTACATGAATGACTATGCTCTAGTTTGAAAAAATGATAGTCTTCGTATTGGTGCCAAAATCTTCATTGAAGAATCCCTGAAGACTCCTTGAAGATTCTTTCTTCAGTTGAACTGGACCCCTGGGCCCCACAAAAAAAAACAAAAAAGAACCCCTTACCAAAGGTTTCCTCAACAATCGCCGGAGGTGGCCATCATTACATGAATGACTATGCTCTAGTTTTAGAAAATGATAGTCTTCGTATTGGTGCCAAAATCTTCACCGGAGAACCCCTGAAGACTCCTTGAAGATTCTTTCTTCAGCTGAACTGGACCCCTGGGCCCCACAAAAAAAAAAAAACAAAAAAGGACCCCTTACCAAAGATTTCCTCCGGAATCGCCGAAGGTGGCCATCATTACATGAATGACTATGCTCTAGTTTGAGAAAATGATAGTCTTCGTATTGGTGCCAAAATCTTCACCGAAGAATCCCTGAAGACTCCTTGAAGATTCTTTCTTCAGCTGAACTGGACCCCTGGGCCCCACGAAAAAAAAAAAAAAAAAAGGACCCCTTACCAAAGATTTCCTCCGGAATCGCCGGAGGTGGCCATCATTACATGAATGACTATGCTCTAGTTTTAGAAAATGATAGTCTTCATATTGGCTCCAAAATCCTCACCCAAGATTCCCTGAAGACTCCTTGAAGACTCTTTCTTCAGCAGTATAACAGGTGTCATTTTTCAATTTCAAGGGTAATTTCTACCATTTATATTGCTGGTAGCCGTTATGACTATACTCTAGTTTGAGAAAATGATAGTCTTCGTATTGGCTCCAAAAATCTTCACCGAAGAATCCCTGAAGACTCTTTGAAGATTCTTTCTTCAGCTTAATTGGACCCCTGGGCCCCACAAAAAAAAAACAAAAAAGGACCCCTTACCAAAGATTTAATCCGGAATCGCCGGAGGTGGCCATCATTACATGAATGACTATGCTCTAGTTTTAGAAAATGATAGTCTTCATATTGGCTCCAAAATTCTCACCCAAGATTCCCTGAAGACTCCTTGAAGACTCTTTCTTCAGCAGTATAACTGGTGTCATTTTTAAATTTCAGGGGTAATTTCTACCATTTATATAGCTGGTAGCCTTTATGACTATACTCTAGTTTGAGAAAATGACAGTCTTAGTATTGGCGCCGAAAATTCACCGAAGAATCCCTGAAGACTTCTTGAAGATTCTTTCTTCAGCTGAATTGGACCCCTGGGCCCCACAAAAAAAAAAAAACAAAAAAGGACCCCTTACCAAAGATTTCCTCCGGAATCGCCGGAGGTGGCCATCATTTCATGAATGACTATGCTCTAGTTTGAGAAAATGATAGTCTTCGTATTGGCGCCAAAATCTTCACCGAAGAATCCCTGAAGACTCCTTGAAGATTCTTTCTTCAGCTGAACTGGACCCCTGGGCCCCACAAAAAAAAAAAAAAAAAAGGACCCCTTACCAAAGATTTCCTCCGGAATCGCCGGAGGTGGCCATCATTACATGAATGACTATGCTCTAGTTTGAGAAAATGATAGTCTTCGTATTGGCTCCAAAATCTTCACCGAAGAATCCCTGAAGACTCCTTGAAGATTCTTTCTTCAGTTGAACTGGACCCCTGGGCCCCACAAAAAAAAAAAAAAAAAAAAGGACCCCTTACCAAAGATTTCCTCCGGAATCGCCGGAGGTGGCCATCATTACATGAATGACTATGCTCTAGTTTGAGAAAATGATAGTCTTCGTATTGGCTCCAAAATCTTCACCGAAAAATCCCTGAAGACTCCTTGAAGATTCTTTCTTCAGCTGAATTGGACCCCTGGGCCCCCCCCAAAAAAACAAAAAAAGGACCCCTTACCAAAGATTTCCTCCGGAATCGCCGGAGGTGGCCATCATTACATGAATGACTATGCTCTAGTTTGAGAAAATGATAGTCTTCGTATTGGCGCCAAAATCTTCACCGAAGAATCCCTGAAGACTCCTTGAAGATTCTTTCTTCAGCTGAACTGGACCCCTGGGCCCAACAAAAAAAAAAAAAAGGACCCCCTACCAAAGGTTTTCTCCAGAATCGCCGGAGGTGGCCATCATTACATGAATGACTATTCTCTAGTTTGAGAAAATGATAGTCTTCGTATTGGCTCCAAAATCTTCACCGAAGAATCCCTGAAGACTCCTTGAAGATTCTTTCTTCAGCTGAATTGGACCCCTGGGCCCCACAAAAAAAAAAAAAAAAAAAAGAACCCTTACCAGAGATTTCCTCCGGAATCGCCGGAGGTGGAAATCATTACATGAATGACTAAGCTTTAGTTTGAGAAAATGATAGTCTTCGTATTGGCGCCAAAATATTCACCGAAGAATCCCTGAAGACTCCTTAAACATTCTTTCTTCAGCTGAATTGGACCCCTGGGCCCCACAAAAAAAAAACAAAAAAGGACCCCTTAGCAAAGATTTCCTCCGGAATCGCCGGAGGTGGCCATCATTACATGAATGACTATGCTCTAGTTTGAGAAAATGATAGTCTTCGTATTGGCTCCAAAATATTCACCGAAGAATCCCTGAAGACTCCTTGAAGATTCTTTCTTCAGCTGAATTGAACTCCTGGGCCCCACAAAAAAAAAAAAAAAAAAAAAGGACCCCTTACCAAAGATTTCCTCTGGAATCGCAGGAGGTAGCCATCATTACATGAATGACTATGCTCTAGTTTGAAAAAATGATAGTCTTCGTATTGGTGCCAAAATCTTCATTGAAGAATCCCTGAAGACTCCTTGAAGATTATTTCTTCAGTTGAACTGGACCCCTGGGCCCCACAAAAAAAAAACAAAAAAGAACCCCTTACCAAAGGTTTCCTCAGCAATCGCCGGAGGTGGCCATCATTACATGAATGACTATGCTCTAGTTTGAGAAAATGATAGTCTTCGTATTGGTGCCAAAATCTTCACCGGAGAACCCCTGAAGACTCCTTGAAGATTCTTTCTTCAGCTGAACTGGACCCCTGGGCCCCACAAAAAAAAAAAAAAACAAAAAAGGACCCCTTACCAAAGATTTCCTCCGGAATCGCCGGAGGTGGCCATCATTACATGAATGACTATGCTCTAGTTTGAGAAAATGATAGTCTTCGTATTGATGCCAAAATCTTCACCGAAGAATCCCTGAAGACTCCTTGAAGATTCTTTCTTCAGCTGAATTGGACCCCTGGGCCCCACAAAAAAAAAAAAAAAGGACCCCTACCAAAGATTTCCTCCGGAATCGCCGGAGGTGGCCGTCATTACATGAATGACTATGCTCTAGTTTGAGAAAATGATAGTCTTCGTATTGGCGCCAAAATCTTCACCGAAGAATCCCTGAAGACTCCTTGAAGATTCTTTCTTCAGCTGAATTGGACCCCTGGGCCCCCACAAAAAAAAAAAAGGACCCCTTACCAAAGATATCCTCCGGAATCGCCGGAGGTGGCCATCATTACATGAATAACTATGCTCTAGTTTGAGAAAATGATAGTCTTCGTATTGGTGCCAAAATCTTCACCGAAGAATCCCTGAAGACTCCTTGAAGATTCTTTCTTCAGCTGAATTGGACCCCTGGGCCCCACAAAAAAAAAAAAAAAAGGACCCCTTACCGAAGATTTCCTCCGGAATCGCCGGAGGTGGCCATCATTACAGGAATGACTATGCCCTAGTTTCAGAAAATGATAGTCTTCGTATTGGCTCCAAAATCTTCACTGAAGAATCCCTGAAGACTCCTTGAAGATTCTTTCTTCAGCTGAATTGGACCCCTGGGCCCCACAAAAAAAAAAAATAAAAAAGGACCCCTTACCAAAGATTTCCTCCGGAATCGCCGTAGGTAGCCATCATTACATGAATGACTATGCTCTAGTTTGAGAAAATGATAGTCTTCGTATTGGAGCCAAAATCTTCACTGAAGAATCCCTGAAGACTCCTTGAAGATTCTTTCTTCAGCTGAATTGGACCCCTGGGCCCCACAAAAAAAACAAAAAAGGACCCCTTACCAAAGATTTCCTCCGGAATCGCCGGAGGTGGCCATCATTACATGAATGACTATGCTCTAGTTTGAGAAAATGATAGTCTTCGTATTGGCGCAAAATCTTCACCGAAGAATCCCTGAAGACTCCTTGAAGATTCTTTCTTCAGCTGAACTGTACCCCTGGGCCCCACAAAAAAAAAAAAAAAAAAAAAACAAAAAGGACCCCTTACCAAAGATTTCCTCCGGAATCGCCGGAGGTGGCCATCATTACATGAATGACTATGCTCTAGTTTGAGAAAATGATAGTCTTCGTATTGGCTCCAAAATCTTCACCGAAAAATCCATGAAGACTCTTTGAAGATTCTTTCTTCAGCGGAATTGGACCCCTGGGCCCCACAAAAAAAAACAAAAAAGGACCCCTTACCAAAGATTTCCTCCGGAATCGCCGGAGGTGGCCATCATTACATGAATGACTATGCTCTAGTTTGAGAAAATGATAGTCTTCGTATTGGCTCCAGAATCCTCACCCAAGATTCCCTGAAGACTCCTTGAAGATTCTTTCTTCAGCTGAACTGGTTCCTGGGCCCAACAAAAAAAAAAGAAAAAAAAAGGACCCCTTACCAAAGATTTCCTCCGGAATCGCCGGAGGTGGCCATCATTACATGAATGACTATGCTCTAGTTTGAGAAAATGACAGTCTTCGTATTGGCTGCAAAATATTCACCGAAGAATCCCTGAAGACTCCTTGAAGATTCTTTCTTCAGCTGAATTGGACCCCTGGGCCCCACAAAAAAAAACAAAAAAGGACCCCTTACCAAACATTTCCTCTGGAATCGCCGGAGGTGGCCATCATTACATGAATGACTATGCTCTAGTTTGAGAAAATGATAGTCTTCGTATTGGCGCCAAAATCTTCACCGAAAAATCCCTGAAGACTCCTTGAAGATTCTTTCTTCAGCTGAACTGGACCCCTGGGCCCCACAAAAAAAAAAAAAAAAGACCCCTTACCAAAGATTTCCTCTGGAATCGCCGGAGGTGGCCATCATTACATGAATGACTATTCTCTAGTTTGAGAAAATGATAGTCTTCGTATTGGCTCCAAAATCTTCACCGAAGAATCCCTGAAGACTCCTTGAAGATTCTTTCTTCAGCTGAATTGGACCCCTGGGCCCCACAAAAAAAAAAAAAAAAAGGACCCCTTACCAGAGATTTCCTCCGGAATCGCCGGAGGTTGAAATCATTACATGAATGACTAAGCTTTAGTTTGAGAAAATGATAGTCTTCGTATTGGCGCCAAAATATTCACCGAAGAATCCCTGAAGACTCCTTAAACATTCTTTCTTCAGCTGAATTGGACCCCTGGGCCCCACAAAAAAAAAAAACAAAAAAGGACCCCTTAGCAAAGATTTCCTCCGGAATCGCCGGAGGTGGCCATCATTACATGAATGACTATGCTCTAGTTTGAGAAAATGATAGTCTTCGTATTGGCTCCAAAATATTCACTGAAGAATCCCTGAAGACTCCTTGAAGATTCTTTCTTCAGCTGAATTGAACTCCTGGGCCCCACAAAAAAAAAAAAAAAAAAAAAAAGGACCCCTTACCAAAGATTACCTCCGGAATCGCAGGAGGTAGCCATCATTACATGAATGACTATGCTCTAGTTTGAAAAAATGATAGTCTTCGTATTGGTGCCAAAATCTTCATTGAAGAATCCCTGAAGACTCCTTGAAGATTCTTTCTTCAGTTGAACTGGACCCCTGGGCCCCACAAAAAAAAACAAAAAAGAACCCCTTACCAAAGGTTTCCTCAGCAATCGCCGGAGGTGGCCATCATTACATGAATGACTATGCTCTAGTTTTAGAAAATGATAGTCTTCGTATTGGTGCCAAAATCTTCACCGGAGAACCCCTGAAGACTCCTTGAAGATTCTTTCTTCAGCTGAACTGGACCCCTGGGCCCCACAAAAAAAAAAAACAAAAAAGGACCCCTTACCAAAGATTTCCTCCGGAATCGCCGGAGGTGGCCATCATTACATGAATGACTATGCTCTAGTTTGAGAAAATGATAGTCTTCGTATTGGTGCCAAAATCTTCACCCAAGATTCCCTGAAGACTCTTTGAAGATTCTTTCTTCAGCTGAACTGGACCCCTGGGCCCCACGAAAAAAAAAAAAAAAAGGACCCCTACCAAAGATTTCCTCCGGAATCGCCGGAGGTGGCCGTCATTACATGAATGACTATGCTCTAGTTTGAGAAAATGATAGTCTTCGTATTGGCGCCAAAATCTTCACCGAAGAATCCCTGAAGACTCCTTGAAGATTCTTTCTTCAGCTGAATTGGACCCCTGGGCCCCCACAAAAAAAAAAAAAAGGACCCCTTACCAAAGATTTCCTCCGGAATCGCCGGAGGTGGCCATCATTACATGAATGACTATGCTCTAGTTTGAGAAAATGATAGTCTTCGTATTGGTGCCAAAATCTTCACCGAAGAATCCCTGAAGACTCCTTGAAGATTCTTTCTTCAGCTGAATTGGACCCCTGGGCCCCACAAAAAAAAAACAAAAAAGGACCCCTTACCGAAGATTTCCTCCGGAATCGCCGGAGGTGGCCATCATTACATGAATGACTATGCCCTAGTTTCAGAAAATGATAGTCTTCGTATTGGCGCCAAAATCTTCACTGAAGAATCCCTGAAGACTCCTTGAAGATTCTTTCTTCAGCTGAATTGGACCCCTGGGCCCCACAAAAAAAAAAAAATAAAAAAGGACCCCTTACCAAAGATTTCCTCCGGAATCGCCGTAGGTAGCCATCATTACATGAATGACTATGCTCTAGTTTGAGAAAATGATAGTCTTCGTATTGGAGCCAAAATCTTCACTGAAGAATCCCTGAAGACTCCTTGAAGATTCTTTCTTCAGCTGAATTGGACCCCTGGGCCCCACAAAAAAAAAAAAAAGGACCCCTTACCAAAGATTTCCTCCGGAATCGCCGGAGGTGGCCATCATTACATGAATGACTATGCTCTAGTTTGAGAAAATGATAGTCTTCGTATTGGCGCAAAATCTTCACCAAAGAATCCCTGAAGACTCCTTGAAGATTCTTTCTTCAGCTGAACTGTAAGCCTGGGCCCCACAAAAAAAAAAAAAAAACAAACAAAAAGGACCCCTTACCAAAGATTTCCTCCGGAATCGCCGGAGGTGGCCATCATTACATGAATGACTATGCTCTAGTTTGAGAAAATGATAGTCTTCGTATTGGCTCCAAAATCTTCACCGAAGAATCCCTGAAGACTTTTTGAAGATTCTTTCTTCAGCGGAATTGGACCCCTGGGCCCCACAAAAAAAAACAAAAAAGGACCCCTTACCAAAGATTTCCTCCGGAATCGCCGGAGGTGGCCATCATTACATGAATGACTATGCTCTAGTTTGAGAAAATGATAATCTTCGTATTGGCTCCAGAATCCTCACCCAAGATTCCCTGAAGACTCCTTGAAGATTCTTTCTTCAGCTGAACTGGTTCCTGGGCCCAACAAAAAAAAAAAATAAAGAAAAAGGACCCTTTACCAAAGATTTCCTCCGGAATCGCCGGAGGTGGCCATCATTACATGAATGACTCTGCTCTAGTTTGAGAAAATGACAGTCTTCGTATTGGCTGCAAAATATTCACCGAAGAATCCCTGAAGACTCCTTGAAGATTCTTTCTTCAGCTGAATTGGACCCCTGGGCCCCACAAAAAAAAACAAAAAAGGACCCCTTACCAAAGATTTCCTCTGGAATCGCCGGAGGTGGCCATCATTACATGAATGACTATGCTCTAGTTTGAGAAAATGATAGTCTTCGTATTGGCGCCAAAATCTTCACCGAAGAATCCCTGAAGACTCCTTGAAGACTCTTTCTTCAGCAGTATAACAGGTGTCATTTTTAAATTTCAAGGGTAATCTCTACCATTTATATAGCTGGTAGCCTTTATGACTATGCTCTAGTTTGAGAAAATGATAGTATTAGTATTGACGCCAAAATCTTCACCGAAGAATCCCTGAAGACTCCTTGAAGATTCTTTCTTCAGCTGAATTGGACCCCTGGGCCCCACAAAAAAAACAAAAAAGGACCCCTTACCAAAGATTTCCTCCGGAATCGCCGGAAGTGGCCATCATTACATGAATGACTATGCTCTAGTTTGAGAAAATGATAGTCTTCGTATTGGCGCCAAAATCTTCACCGAAGAATCCCTGAAGACTCCTTGAAGATTCTTTCTTCAGCTGAACTGGACCCCTGGGCCCCACGAAAAAAAAAGGACCCCCTACCAAAGATTTCCTCCGGAATCGCCTTAGGTGGCCATCATTACATGAATGACTATGCTCTAGTTTGAGAAAATGATAGTCTTCGTATTGGCTCCAAAATCTTCACCGAAGAATCCCTGAAGACTCCTTGAAGATTCTTTCTTCAGCTGAATTGAACCCCTGGGCCCCACAAAAAAAAAACAAAAAAGGACCCCTTACCAAAGATTTCCTCCGGAATCGCCGGAGGTGGCCATCATTACATGAATGACTATGCTCTAGTTTGAGAAAATGATAGTCTTCGTATTGGCACCAAAATCTTCACCGAAGAATCCCTGAAGACTCCTTGAAGATTCTTTCTTCAGCTGAACTGGTTCCTAGGCCCAACAAAAAAAAAAAACAAAAAAGGACCCCTTACCAAAGATTTCCTCTGGAATCGCCGGAGGTGGCCATCATTACAAGAATTACTATGCTCTAGTTTGAGAAAATGATAGTCTTCGTATTGGCGCCAAAATCTTCACCGAAGAATCCCTGAAGACTCCTTGAAGATTCTTTCTTCAGCTGAACTGGACCCCTGGGCCCAAAAAAAAAAAAAAAAAAAAAAGACCCCTTACCAAAGATTTCCTCCGGAATCGCTGGAGGTGGCCATCATTACATGAATGACTATGCTCTAGTTTGAGAAAATGACAGTCTTCGTATTGGCTCCAAAATCTTCACCGAAGAATCCCTGAAGACTCTTGGAAGATTCTTTCTTCAGCTGAATTGGACCCCTGGGCCCCACAAAAAAAAACAAAAAAGGACCCCTTACCAAAGATTTCCTCCGGAATCGCCGGAGGTGGCCATCATTACATGAATGACTATGCTCTAGTTTTAGAAAATGATAGTCTTCATATTGGCTCCAAAATCCTCACCCAAGATTCCCTGAAGACTCCTTGAAGACTCTTTCTTCAGCAGTATAACAGGTGTCATTTTTAAATTTCAAGGGTAATTTCTACCATTTATATAGCTGGTAGCCTTTATGACTATGCTCTAGTTTGAGAAAATGATAGTCTTAGTATTGGCACCAAAATCTTCACCGAAGAATCCCTGAAGACTCCTTGAAGATTCTTTCTTCAGCTGAATTGGACCCCTGGGCCCCACAAAAAAAACAAAAAAGGACCCCTTACCAAAGATTTCCTCTGGAATCGCCGGAGGTGGCCATCATTACATGAATGACTATGCTCTAGTTTGAGAAAATCATAGTCTTCGTATTGGCGCCAAAATCTTCACATAAGAATCCCTGAAGACTCCTTGAAGATTCTTTCTTCAGCTGAACTGGACCCCTGTGCCCCACGAAAAAAAAAAAAAGGACCCCCTACCAAAGATTTCCTCCGGAATCGCCGGAGGTGGCCATCATTACATGAATGACTATGCTCTAGTTTGAGAAAATGATAGTCTTTGTATTGGCTCCAAAATCTTCACCGAAGAATCCCTGAAGACTCCTTGAAGATTCTTTCTTCAGCTGAATTGGACCCCTGGGCCCCACAAAAAAAAAAAAGGACCCCTTACCAAAGATTTCCTCCGGAATCGCCGGAGGTGGCCATCATTACATAAATGACTATGCTCTAGTTTGAGAAAATGATAGTCTTCGTATTGGCGCCAAAATCTTCACCGAAGAATCCCTGGAGACTCCTTGAAGATTCTTTCTTCAGCTGAACTGGACCCCTGGGCCCCACAAAAAAAAAAAGGACCCCCTACCAAAGATTTCCTCCGGAATCGCCGTAGGTGGCCATCATTACATGAATGACTATGCTGTAGTTTGAGAAAATGATAGTCTTCGTATTGGCTCCAAAATCTTCACCGAAGAATCCCTGAAGACTCCTTGAAAATTCTTTCTTCAGCTGAATTGGACCCCTGGGCCCCACAAAAAAAAAACAAAAAAGGACCCCTTACAAGAGATTTCCTCCGGAATGTCCGGAGGTGGAAATCATTACATGAATGACTAAGCTCTAGTTTGAAAAAATGATAGTCTTCGTATTGGCTCCAAAATATTCACCGAAGAATCCCTGAAGACTCCTTGAAGATTCTTTCTTCAGCTGAATTGGACCCCTGGGCCCCACAAAAAAAAAAAACAAAAAAGGACCCCTTACCAAAGATTTCCTCCGGAATCGCCGGAGGTGGCCATCATTACATGAATGACTATGCTGTAGTTTGAGAAAATTATAGTCTTCGTATTGGCGCCAAAATCTTCACCGAAGAATCCCTGAAGACTCCTTGAAGATTCTTTCTTCAGCTGAACTGGACCCCTGGGCCCCACAAAAAAAAAAAGGACCCCCTACCAAAGATTTCCTCCGGAATCGCCGGAGGTGGCCATCATTACATGAATGACTATGCTGTAGTTTGAGAAAATGATAGTCTTCGTATTGGCTCCAAAATCTTCACCGAAGAATCCCTGAAGACTCCTTGAAGATTCTTTCTTCAGCGGAATTGGACCCCTGGGACCCACAAAAAAAAAAGCAAAAAAGGACCCCTTACCAGAGATTTCCTCCGGAATCGCCGGAGGTGGAAATCATTACATGAATGACTAAGCTCAAGTTTGAGAAAATGATAGTCTTCGTATTGGCTCCAAAATATTCACCGAAGAATCCCTGAAGACTCCTTGAAGATTCTTTCTTCAGCTGAATTGGACCCCTGGGCCCCACAAAAAAAAACAAAAAAGGACCCCTTACCAAAGATTTCCTCTGGAATCGCCGGAGGTGGCCATCATTACATGAATGACTATGCTCTAGTTTGAGAAAATGATAGTCTTCGTATTGGCGCCAAAATCTTCACCGAAGAATCCCTGAAGACTCCTTGAAGATTCTTTCTTCAGCGGAATTGGACTCCTGGGCCCCACAAAAAAAAAAACAAAAAAGGACCCCTTACCAAAGATTTCCTCCGGAATCGCCGGAGGTGGCCATCATTACATGAATGACTATGCTCTAGTTTGAGAAAATGATAGTCTTCGTATTGGCACCAAAATCTTCACCGAAGAATCCCTGAAGACTCCTTGAAGATTCTTTCTTCAGCTGAACTGGTTCCTGGGCCCAACAAAAAAAAAAAAACAAAAAAGGACCCCTTACCAAAGATTTCCTCTGGAATCGCCGGAGGTGGCCATCATTACAAGAATTACTATGCTCTAGTTTGAGAAAATGATAGTCTTCGTATTGGCGCCAAAATCTTCACCGAAGAATCCCTGAAGACTCCTTGAAGATTCTTTCTTCAGCTGAACTGGACCCCTGGGCCCAAAAAAAAAAAAAAAAAAAAAAAGACCTCTTACCAAAGATTTCCTCCGGAATCGCCGGAGGTGGCCATCATTACATGAATGACTATGCTCTAGTTTGAGAAAATGACAGTCTTCGTATTGGCTCCAAAATCTTCACCGAAGAATCCCTGAAGACTCTTGGAAGATTCTTTCTTCAGCTGAATTGGACCCCTGGGCCCCACAAAAAAAAAACAAAAAAGGACCCCTTACCAAAGATTTCCTCCGGAATCGCCGGAGGTGGCCATCATTACATGAATGACTATGCTCTAGTTTTAGAAAATGATAGTCTTCATATTGGCTCCAAAATCCTCACCCAAGATTCCCTGAAGACTCCTTGAAGACTCATTCTTCAGCAGTATAACAGGTGTCATTTTTAAATTTCAAGGGTAATTTCTACCATTTATATAGCTGGTAGCCTTTATGACTATGCTCTAGTTTGAGAAAATGATAGTCTTAGTATTGGCACCAAAATCTTCACCGAAGAATCCCTGAAGACTCCTTGAAGATTCTTTCTTCAGCTGAATTGGACCCCTGGGCCCCACAAAAAAAACAAAAAAGGACCCCTTACCAAAGATTTCCTCCAGAATCGCCGGAGGTGGCCATCATTACATGAATGACTATGCTCTAGTTTGAGAAAATCATAGTCTTCGTATTGGCGTCAAAATCTTCACATAAGAATCCCTGAAGACTCCTTGAAGATTCTTTCTTCAGCTGAACTGGACCCCTGTGCCCCACGAAAAAAAAAAAAAGGACCCCCTACCAAAGATTTCCTCCGGAATCGCCGGAGGTGGCCATCATTACATGAATGACTATGCTCTAGTTTGAGAAAATGATAGTCTTTGTATTGGCTCCAAAATCTTCACCGAAGAATCCCTGAAGACTCCTTGAAGATTCTTTCTTCAGCTGAATTGGACCCCTGGGCCCCACAAAAAAAAAAAAAGGACCCCTTACCAAAGATTTCCTCCGGAATCGCCGGAGGTGGCCATCATTACATAAATGACTATGCTCTAGTTTGAGAAAATGATAGTCTTCGTATTGGCGCCAAAATCTTCACCGAAGAATCCCTGGAGACTCCTTGAAGATTCTTTCTTCAGCTGAACTGGACCCCTGGGCCCCACAAAAAAAAAAGGACCCCCTACCAAAGATTTCCTCCGGAATCGCCGTAGGTGGCCATCATTACATGAATGACTATGCTGTAGTTTGAGAAAATGATAGTCTTCGTATTGGCTCCAAAATCTTCACCGAAGAATCCCTGAAGACTCCTTGAAGATTCTTTCTTCAGCTGAATTGGACCCCTGGGCCCCACAAAAAAAAACAAAAAAGGACCCCTTACAAGAGATTTCCTCCGGAATGTCCGGAGGTGGAAATCATTACATGAATGACTAAGCTCTAGTTTGAAAAAATGATAGTCTTCGTATTGGCTCCAAAATATTCACCGAAGAATCCCTGAAGACTCCTTGAAGATTCTTTCTTCAGCTGAATTGGACCCCTGGGCCCCACAAAAAAAAAAAACAAAAAAGGACCCCTTACCAAAGATTTCCTCCGGAATCGCCGGAGGTGGCCATCATTACATGAATGACTATGCTGTACTTTGAGAAAATTATAGTCTTCGTATTGGCGCCAAAATCTTCACCGAAGAATCCCTGAAGACTCCTTGAAGATTCTTTCTTCAGCTGAACTGGACCCCTGGGCCCCACAAAAAAAAAAAGGACCCCCTACCAAAGATTTCCTCCGGAATCGCCGGAGGTGGCCATCATTACATGAATGACTATGCTGTAGTTTGAGAAAATGATAGTCTTCGTATTGGCTCCAAAATCTTCACCGAAGAATCCCTGAAGACTCCTTGAAGATTCTTTCTTCAGCGGAATTGGACCCCTGGGACCCACAAAAAAAAAAGCAAAAAAGGACCCCTTACCAGAGATTTCCTCCGGAATCGCCGGAGGTGGAAATCATTACATGAATGACTAAGCTCAAGTTTGAGAAAATGATAGTCTTCGTATTGGCTCCAAAATATTCACCGAAGAATCCCTGAAGACTCCTTGAAGATTCTTTCTTCAGCTGAATTGGACCCCTGGGCCCCACAAAAAAAAACAAAAAAGGACCCCTTACCAAAGATTTCCTCTGGAATCGCCGGAGGTGGCCATCATTACATGAATGACTATGCTCTAGTTTGAGAAAATTATAGTCTTCGTATTGGCGCCAAAATCTTCACCGAAGAATCCCTGAAGACTCCTTGAAGATTCTTTCTTCAGCGGAATTGGACTCCTGGGCCCCACAAAAAAAAAAAAAAAAAAAACTACCCCTTATCAAAAATTTCCTCCGGAATCGCCGGAGGTGGCCATCATTACATGAATGACTATGCTCTAGTTTGAGTAAATGATAGTCTTCGTATTGGCGCCAAAATCTTCTCCGAAGAATCCCTGAAGACTCCTTGAAGATTCTTTCTTCAGCTGAACTGGACCCCTGGGCCCCACAAAAAAAAACAAAAAACGGACCCCTTACCAAAGATTTCCTCCGGAATCGCCGGAGGTGGCCATCATTACATGAATGACTATGCTCTAGTTTGAGAAAATGATAGTCTTCGTATTGGCACCAAAATCTTCACCGAAGAATCCCTGAAGACTCCTTGAAGATTCTTTCTTCAGCCGAACTGGACCCCTGGGCCCCGCAAAAAAAAAAAAAAAAAAAAAAAAGACCCCTTACCAAAGATTTCCTCCGGAATCGCCGGAGGTGGCCATCATTACATGAATGACTATGCTCTAGTTTGAGAAAATGATAGTCTTCGTATTGGCTCCAAAATCTTCACCGAAGAATCCCTGAAGACTCCTTGAAGATTCTTTCTTCAGCTGAACTGGACCTCTGGGCCCCACAAAAAAAAAAAAAAAAAAAAAAAGGACCCCTTACCAAAGATTTCCTCCGGAATCACCGGAGGTGGCCATCATTACATGAATGACTATGCTCTAGTTTGAGAAAATGATAGTCTTCGTATTGGCGCAAAATCTTCACCGAAGAATCCCTGAAGACTCCTTGAAGATTCTTTCTTCAGCTGAACTGGACCCCTGGGCCCCACAAAAAAAAAAAAAAACAAAAAGGACCCCTTACCAAAGATTTCCTCCGGAATCGCCGGAGGTGGCCATCATTACATGAATGACTATGCTCTAGTTTGAGAAAATGATAGTCTTCGTATTGGCTCCAAAATCTTCACCGAAGAATCCCTGAAGACTCTTTGAAGATTCTTTCTTCAGCGGAATTGGACCCCTGGGCCCCACAAAAAAAAAAAAAGGACCCCTTACCAAAGATTTCCTCCGGAATCGCCGGAGGTGGCCATCATTACATGAATGACTATGCTCTTGTTTTAGAAAATGATAGTCTTCATATGGCTCCAGAATCCTCACCCAAGATTCCCTGAAGACTCCTTGAAGACTCTTTCTTCAGCAGTATAACAGGTGTCATTTTTCAATTTCAAGGGTAATTTCTACCATTTATATAGCTGGTAGCCTTTATGACTATGTTCTAGTTTGAGAAAATGATAGTCTTAATATTGGCGCCAAAATCTTCACCGAAGAATTCCTGAAGACTCCTTGAAGATTCTTTCTTGAGCTGAATTGGACCCCTGGTACCCAAAAAAAAAAAAAAAAAAAAAGGACCCCTTACCAAAGATTTCCTCCGGAATCGCCGGAGGTGGCCATCATTACATGAATGACTATGCTCTAGTTTGAGAAAATGATAGTCTTCGTATTGGCTCCAAAATATTCACCGAAGAATCCCTGAAGACTCCTTGAAGATTCTTTCTTCAGCTGAATTGGACCCCTGGGCCCCACAAAAAAAAACAAAAAAGGACCCCTTACCAAAGATTTCCTCTGGAATCGCCGGAGGTGGCCATCATTACATGAATGACTATGCTCTAGTTTGAGAAAATGATAGTCTTCGTATTGACGCCAAAATCTTCACCGAAGAATCCCTGAAGACTCCTTGAAGATTCTTTCTTCAGCGGAATTGGACTCCTGGGCCCAACAAAAAAAAAAAAAAACTACCCCTTACCAAAGATTTCCTCCGGAATCGCCGGAGGTGGCCATCATTACATGAATGACTATACTCTAGTTTGAGAAAATGATAGTCTTCGTATTGGCGCCAAAATCTTCTCTGAAGAATCCCTGAAGACTCCTTGAAGATTCTTTCTTCAGCTGAACTGGACCCCTGGGCCCCACAAAAAAAAAAAAAAGACCCCTTACCAAAGATTTCCTCCGGAATCGCCGGAGGTGGCCATCATTACATGAATGACTATGCTCTAGTTTGAGAAAATGATAGTCTTCGTATTGGCTCCAAAATCTTCACCGAAGAATCCCTGAAGACTCTTTGAAAATTCTTTCTTCAGCTGAATTGGACCCCTGGGCCCCACAAAAAAAAACAAAAAAGGACCCCTTACCAAAGATTTCCTCCGGAATCGCCGGAGGTGGCCATCATTACATGAATGACTATGCTCTAGTTTTAGAAAATGATAGTCTTCATATTGGCTCCAAAATCCTCACCCAAGATTCCCTGAAGACTACTTGAAGACTCTTTCTTCAGCAGAATAACAGGTGTCATTTTTAAATTTCAAGGGTAATTTCTACCATTTATATAGCTGGTAGCCTTTACGACTATGCTCTAGTTTGAGAAAATGATAGTCTTAGTATTGGCGCCAAAATCTTCACCGAAGAATCCCTGAAGACTCCTTGAAGATTCTTTCTTCAGCTGAATTGGACCCCTGGGCCCCACAAAAAAAAACAAAAAAGGACCCCTTACCAAAGATTTCCTCTGGAATCGCCGGAGGTGGCCATCATTACATGAATGACTATGCTCTAGTTTGAGAAAATGATAGTCTTCGTATTGACGCCAAAATCTTCACCGAAGAATCCCTGAAGACTCCTTGAAGATTCTTTCTTCAGCTGAATTGGACCCCTGGTACCCAAAAAAAAAAAAAAAAAAAAGGACCCCTTACCAAAGATTTCCTCCGGAATCGCCGGAGGTGGCCATCATTACATGAATGACTATGCTCTAGTTTGAGAAAATGATAGTCTTCGTATTGTTGCCAAAATCTTCACCGAAGAATCCCTGAAGACTCCTTGAAGATTCTTTCTTCAGCTGAATTGGACCCCTGGTACCCAAAAAAAAAAAAAAAAAAAGGACCCCTTACCAAAGATTTCCTCCGGAATCGCCGGAGGTGGCCATCATTACATGAATGACTATGCTCTAGTTTGAGAAAATGATAGTCTTCGTATTGGCGCAAAATCTTCACCGAAGAATCCCTGAAGACTCCTTGAAGATTCTTTCTTCAGCTGAACTGGACCCCTGGGCCCCACAAAAAAAAAAAAAAAAACAAACAAAAAGGACCCCGTACCAAAGATTTCCTCCGGAATCGCCGGAGGTGGCCACCATTACATGGATGACTATGCTCTAGTTTGAGAAAATGATAGTCTTCGTATTGGCTCCAAAATCTTCACCGAAGAATCCCTGAAGACTCTTTGAAGATTCTTTCTTCAGCGGAATTGGACCCCTGGGCCCCACAAAAAAAAAAAAAAGGACCCCTTGCCAAAGATTTCCTCCGGAATCGCCGGAGGTGGCCATCATTACATGAATGACTATGCTCTTGTTTTAGAAAATGATAGTCTTCATATGGCTCCAGAATCCTCACCCAAGATTCCCTGAAGACTCCTTGAAGACTCTATCTTCAGCAGTATAACAGGTGTCATTTTTCAATTTCAAGGGTAATTTCTACCATTTATATAGCTGGTAGCCTTTATGACTATGTTCTAGTTTGAGAAAATGATAGTCTTAATATTGGCGCCAAAATCTTCACCGAAGAATTCCTGAAGACTCCTTGAAGATTCTTTCTTGAGCTGAACTGGTTCCTGGGCCCAACAAAAAAAAAAAACAAAAAAGGACCCCTTACCAAAGATTTCCTCCGGAATCGCCGGAGGTGGCCATCATTACACGAATGACTATGCTCTAGTTTGAGAAAATGATAGTCTTCGTATTGGCTCCAAAATCTTCACCGAAGAATCCCTGAAGACTCTTTGAAGATTCTTTCTTCAGCTGAATTAGACCCCTGGGCCCCACAAAAAAAAACAAAAAAGGACCCCTTACCAAAGATTTCCTCCGGAATCGCCGGAGGTGGCCATCATTACATGAATGACTATGATCTAGTTTTAGAAAATGATAGTCTTCATATTGGCTCCAAAATCCTCACCCAAGATTCCCTGAAGACTACTTGAAGACTCTTTCTTCAGCAGAATAACAGGTGTCATTTTTAAATTTCAAGGGTAATTTCTACCATTTATATAGCTGGTAGCCTTTACGACTATGCTCTAGTTTGAGAAAATGATAGTCTTAGTATTGGCGGCAAAATCTTCACCGAAGAATCCCTGAAGACTCCTTGAAGATTCTTTCTTCAGCTGAATTGGACCCTTGGGCCCCACAAAAAAAACAAAAAAGGACCCCTTACCAAAGATTTCCTGCGGAATCGCTGGAGGTGGCTATCATTACATGAATGACTATGCTCTAGTTTGAGAAAATGATAGTCTTCGTATTGGCGCCAAAATCTTCAACAAAGAATCCCTGAAGACTCTTTGAAGATTCTTTCTTCAGCTGAATTGGACTCCTGGGCCCCACAAAAAAAAAAGAAAAAACTACCCCTTACCAAAGATTTGCTCCGGAACCGCCGGAGGTGGCCATCATTACATGAATGACTATGCTCTAGTTTGAGAAAATGATAGTCTTCGTATTGGCGCAAAATCTTCACCGAAGAATCCCTGAAGACTCCTTGAAGATTCTTTCTTCAGCTGAACTGGACCCCTGGGCCCCACAAAAAAAAAAAACAAACAAAAAGGACCCCGTACCAAAGATTTCCTCCGGAATCGCCGGAGGTGGCCATCATTACATGAATGACTATGCTCTAGTTTGAGAAAATGATAGTCTTCGTATTGGCTCCAAAATCTTCACCGAAGAATCCCTGAAGACTCTTTGAAGATTCTTTCTTCAGCGGAATTGGACCCCTGGGCCCCACAAAAAAAAAAAAGGACCCCTTACCAAAGATTTCCTCCGGAATCGCCGGAGGTGGCCATCATTACATGAATGACTATGCTCTTGTTTTAGAAAATGATAGTCTTCATATGGCTCCAGAATCCTCACCCAAGATTCCCTGAAGACTCCTTGAAGACTCTTTCTTCAGCAGTATAACAGGTGTCATTTTTCAATTTCAAGGGTAATTTCTACCATTTATATAGCTGGTAGCCTTTATGACTATATTCTAGTTTGAGAAAATGATAGTCTTAATATTGGCGCCAAAATCTTCACCGAAGAATTCCTGAAGACTCCTTGAAGATTCTTTCTTCAGCTGAATTGGACCCCTGGTACCCAAAAAAAAAAAAAAAAAAAAAAGGACCCCTTACCAAAGATTTCCTCCGGAATCGCCGGAGGTGGCCATCATTACATGAATGACTATGCTCTAGTTTGAGAAAATGATAGTCTTCGTATTGGCGCCAAAATCTTCACCGAAGAATCCCTGAAGACTCCTTGAAGATTCTTTCTTCAGCTGAACTGGTTCCTGGGCCCAACAAAAAAAAAAAAACAAAAAAGGACCCCTTACCAAAGATTTCCTCCGGAATCGCCGGAGGTGGCCATCATTACATGAATGACTATGCTCTAGTTTGAGAAAATGATAGTCTTCGTATTGGCTCCAAAATATTCACCGAAGAATCCCTGAAGACTCCTTGAAGATTCTTTCTTCAGCTGAATTGGACCCCTGGGCCCCACAAAAAAAAACAAAAAAGGACCCCTTACCAAAGATTTCCTCTGGAATCGCCGGAGGTGGCCATCATTACATGAATGACTAGCTCTAGTTTGAGAAAATGATAGTCTTCGTATTGACGCCAAAATCTTCACCGAAGAATCCCTGAAGACTCCTTGAAGATTCTTTCTTCAGCGGAATTGGACTCCTGGGCCCAACAAAAAAAAAAAAAAGAAAAAAACTACCCCTTACCAAAGATTTCCTCCGGAATCGCCGGAGGTGGCCATCATTACATGAATGACTATGCTCTAGTTTGAGAAAATGATAGTCTTCGTATTGGCGCCAAAATCTTCTCCGAAGAATCCCTGAAGACTCCTTGAAGATTCTTTCTTCAGCTGAACTGGACCCCTGGGCCCACAAAAAAAAAAAAAAAAGACCCCTTACCAAAGATTTCCTCCGGAATCGCCGGAGGTGCCCATCATTACATGAATGACTATGCTCTAGTTTGAGAAAATGATAGTCTTCGTATTGGCTCCAAAATCTTCACCGAAGAATCCCTGAAGACTCTTTGAAGATTCTTTTTTCAGCTAAATTGGACCCCTGGGCCCCACAAAAAAAAACAAAAAAGGACCCCTTACCAAAGATTTCCTCCGGAATCGCCGAAGGTGGCTATCATTACATGAATGACTATGCTCTAGTTTTAGAAAATGATAGTCTTCATATTGGCTCCAAAATCCTCACCCAAGATTCCCTGAAGACTCCTTGAAGACTCTTTCTTCAGCAGAATAACAGGTGTCATTTTTAAATTTCAAGGGTAATTTCTACCATTTATATAGCTGGTAGCCTTTACGACTATGCTCTAGTTTGAGAAAATGATAGTCTTAGTATTGGCGCCAAAATCTTCACCGAAGAATCCCTGAAGACTCCTTGAAGATTCTTTCTTCAGCTGAATTGGACCCCTGGGCCCCACAAAAAAAAAAAAAAGGACCCATTACCAAAGATTTCCTCCGGAATCGCCGGAGGTGGCCATCATTACATGAATGACTATGCTCTAGTTTGAGAAAATGATAGTCTTCGTATTGGTGCCAAAATCTTCACCGAAGAATCCCTGAAGACTCCTTGAAGATTCTTTCTTCAGCTGAACTGGACCCCTGGGCCCCACGAAAAAAAAAAAAAAGGACCCCCTACCAAAGATTTCCTCCGGAATCGCCGGAGGTGGCCATCATTACATGAATGACTATGCTCTAGTTTGAGAAAATGATAGTCTTCGTATTGGCGCAAAAATCTTCACCGAAGAATCCCTGAAGACTCCTTGAAGATTCTTTATTCAGCTGAATTGGACCACTGGGCCCCACAAAAAAAAAAAAAAAAAAGGACCCCTTACCAAAGATTTCCTCCGGAATCGCCGGAGGTGGCCATTATTACATGAATGACTATGCTCTAGTTTGAGAAAATTATAGTCTTCGTATTGGCGCCAAAATCTTCACCGAAGAATCCCTGAAGACTCCTTGAAGATTCTTTCTTCAGCTGAACTGGACCCCTGGGCCCTACAAAAAAAAAAAACAAAAAAGGACCCCTTACCAAAGATTTCCTCCGGAATCGCCGGAGGTGGCCATCATTACATGAATGACTATGCTCTAGTTTTAGAAAATGATAGTCTTCGTATTGGCGCCAAAATCTTCACCGAAGAATCCCTGAAGACTCCTTGAAGATTCTTTCTTCAGCGGAATTGGACCCCTGGGCCCCACAAAAAAAAAAAACAAAAAACGACCCCTTACCAAAGATTTCCTCCGGAATCGCCGGAGTTGGCCATCATTACATGAATGACTAAGCTCTAGCTTGAGAAAATGATAGTCTTCGTATTGGCGCCAAAACTTCACCGAAGAATCCCTGAAGACTCCTTGAAGATTCTTTCTTCAGCGGAATTGGACCCCTGGGCCCCACAAAAAAAAACAAAAAAGGACCCCTTACCAAAGATTTCCTCCGGAATCGCCGGAGGTGGCCATCATTATATGAATGACTATGCTCTTGTGTTAGAAAATGATAGTCTTCATATTGGCTCCAGAATCCTCACCCAAGATTCCCTGAAGACTCCTTGAAGACTTTTTCTTCAGCAGTATAACAGGTGTCATTTTTCAATTTCAAGGGTAATTTCTACCATTTATATAGCTGGTAACCTTTATGACTATGCTCTAGTTTGAGAAAATGATAGTCTTAATATTGGCGCCAAAATCTTCACCGAAGAATCCCTGAAGACTCCTTGAAGATTCTTTCTTCAGCTGAATTGGACCCCTGGTACCCAAAAAAAAAAAAAAAAAAAGGACCCCTTACCAAAGATTTCCTCCGGAATCGCCGGAGGTGGCCATCATTACATGAATGACTATGCTCTAGTTTGAGAAAATGATAGTCTTCGTATTGGCGCCAAAATCTTCACCGAAGAATCCCTGAAGACTCCTTGAAGATTCTTTCTTCAGCTGAATTGGACCCCTGGGCCCCACAAAAAAAAACAAAAACAAAAAAGGACCCCTTACCAAAGATTTCCTCCGGAATCGTCGGAGGTGGCCATCATTACATGAATGACTATGCTCTAGTTTGAGAAAATGATAGTCTTCGTATTGGTGCCAAAATCTTCACCGAAGAATCCCTGAAGACTCCTTGAAGATTCTTTCTTCAGCTGAACTGGACCCCTGGGCCCCACGAAAAAAAAAAAAGGACCCCCTACCAAAGATTTCCTCCGGAATCGCCGGAGGTGGCCATCATTACATGAATGACTAAGCTCTAGTTTGAGAAAATGATAGTCTTCGTATTGGCCCCAAAATCTTCACCGAAGAAACCCTGAAGACTCCTTGAAGATTCTTTATTCAGCTGAATTGGACCACTGGGCCCCACAAAAAAAAAACAAAAAAAGGACCCCTTACCAGAGATTTCCTCCGGAATCGCCGGAGGTGGCCATTATTACATGAATGACTATGCTCTAGTTTGAGAAAATGATAGTCTTCGTATTGGCGCCAAAATCTTCACCGAAGAATCCCTGAAGACTCCTTGAAGATTCTTTCTTCAGCTGAACTGGACCCCTGGGCCCTACAAAAAAAAAAAAAACAAAAAAGGACCCCTTACCAAAGATTTCCTCCGGAATCGCCGGAGGTGGCCATCATTACATGAATGACTATGCTCTAGTTTTAGAAAATGATAGTCTTCGTATTGGCGCCAAAATCTTCACCGAAGAATCCCTGAAGACTCCTAGAAGATTCTTTCTTCAGCGGAATTGGACCCATGGGCCCCACAAAAAAACAAAAACAAAAAACGACCCCTTACCAAAGATTTCCTCCGGAATCGCCGGAGTTGGCCATCATTACATGAATGACTATGGTCTAGCTTGAGAAAATGATAGTCTTCGTATTGGCGCCAAAATCTTCACCGAAGAATCCCTGAAGACTCCTTGAAGATTCTTTCTTCAGCGGTATTGGACCCCTGGGCCCCACAAAAAAAAAAAAAACAAAAAAGGACCCCTTACCAAAGATTTCCTCCGGAATCGCCGGAGGTGGCCATCATTATATGAATGACTATGCTCTTGTTTTAGAAAATGATAGTCTTCATATTGGCTCCAGAATCCTCACCCAAGATTCCCTGAAGACTCCTTGAAGACTCTTTCTTCAGCAGTATAACAGGTGTCATTTTTCAATTTCAAGGGTAATTTCTACCATTTATATAGCTGGTAACCTTTATGACTATACTCTAGTTTGAGGAAATGATAGTCTTAATATTGGCGCCAAAATCTTCACCGAAGAATCCCTGAAGACTCCTTGAAGATTCTTTCTTCAGCTGAATTGGACCCCTGGTACCCAAAAAAAAAAAAAAAAAAAAAAAGAACCCCCTACCAAAGATTTCCTCCGGAATCGCCGGAGGTGGCCATCATTACATGAATGACTATGCTCTAGTTTGAGAAAATGATAGTCTTCGTATTGGTGCCAAAATCTTCACCGAAGAATCCCTGAAGACTCGTTGAAGATTCTTTCTTCAGCTGAACTGGACCCCTGGGCCCCACGAGAAAAAAAAAAAAAAGGACCCCCTACCAAAGATTTCCTCCGGAATCGCCGGAGGTGGCCATTATTACATGAATGACTATGCTCTAGTTTGAGAAAATGATAGTCTTCGTATTGGCTCCAAAATCTTCACCAAAGAATCCCTGAAGACTCCTTGAAGATTCTTTCTTCAGCTGAACTGGACCCCTGGGCCCTACAAAAAAAAAAAAAAAAAAAAAGGACCCCTTACCAAAGATTTCCTCCGGAATCGCCGGAGGTGGCCATCATTACATGAATGACTATGCTCTAGTTTTAGAAAATGATAGTCTTCGTATTGGCGCCAAAATCTTCACCGAAGAATCCCTGAAGACTCCTTGAAGATTCTTTCTTCAGCGGAATTGGACCCCTGGGCCCCACAAAAAAAAAAAAAAAAAAAACGACCCCTTACCAAAGATTTCCTCCGGAATCGCCGGAGTTGGCCATCATTACATGAATGACTATGGTCTAGCTTGAGAAAATGATAGTCTTCGTATTGGCGCCAAAATCTTCACCGAAGAATCCCTGAAGACTCCTTGAAGATTCTTTCTTCAGTGAAATTGGACCCCTGGGCCCCACAAAAAAAAACAAAAAAGGACCCCTTACCAAAGATTTCCTCCGGAATCGCCGGAGGTGGCCATCATTATATGAATGACAAGGCTCTTGTTTTAGAAAATGATAGTCTTCATATTGGCTCCAGAATCCTCACCCAAGATTCCCTGAAGACTCCTTGAAGACTCTTTCTTCAGCAGTATAACAGGTGTAATTTTTTAATTTCAAGGGTAATTTTTACCATTTATATAGCTGGTAACCTTTATGACTATGCTCTAGTTTGAGAAAATGATAGTCTTAATATTGGCGCCAAAATCTTCACCGAAGAATCTCTGAAGACTCCTTGAAGATTCTTTCTTCAGCTGAATTGGACCCCTGGTACCCAAAAAAAAAAAAAAAAAAAAAAAGGACCCCTTACCAAAGATTTCCTCCGGAATCGCCGGAGGTGGCCATCATTACATGAATGACTATGCTCTAGTTTGAGAAAATGATAGTCTTCGTATTGGCGCCAAAATCTTCACCGAAGAATCCCTCAAGACTCCTTGAATATTCTTTCTTCAGCTGAATTGGACCCCTGGGCCCCACAAAAAAAACAAAAACAAAAAGGACCCCTTACCAAAGATTTCCTCCGGAATCGCCGGAGGTGGCCATCATTACATGAATGACTATGCTCTAGTTTGAGAAAATGATAGTCTTCGTATTGGCTCCAAAATATTCACCGAAGAATCCCTGAAGACTCCTTGAAGATTCTTTCTTCAGCTGAATTGGACCCCTGGGCCCCACAAAAAAAAAACAAAAAAGGACCCCTTACCAAAGATTTCCTCTGGAATCGCCGGAGGTGGCCATCATTACATGAATGACTATGCTCTAGTTTGAGAAAATGATAGTCTTCGTATTGGCGCCAAAATCTTCACCGAAGAATCCCTGAAGACTCCTTGAAGATTCTTTCTTCAGCGGAATTGGACTCCTGGGCCCAACAAAAAAAAAAAAACAAAAAACTACCCCTTACCAAAGATTTCCTCAGGAATCGCCGGAGGTGGCCATCATTACATGAATGACTATGCTCTAGTTTGAGAAAATGATAGTCTTCGTATTGGCGCCAAAATCTTCTCCGAAGAATCCCTGAAGACTGCTTGAAGATTCTTTCTTCAGCTGAACTGGACCCCTGGGCCCCACAAAAAAAAAAGAAAAAAAAAAGACCCCTTACCAAAGATTTCCTCCGGAATCGCCGGAGGTGGAAATCATTACATGAATGACTATGCTCTAGTTTGAGAAAATGATAGTCTTCGTATTGGCTCCAAAATCTTCACCGAAGAATCCCTGAAGACTCTTTGAAGATTCTTTCTTCAGCTGAATTGGACCCCTGGGCCCCACAAAAAAAAAACAAAAAAGGACCCCTTACCAAAGATTTCCTCCGGAATCGCCGGAGGTGGCCATCATTACATGAATGACTATGCTCTAGTTTTAGAAAATGATAGTCTTGATATTGGTTCCAAAATCCTCACCCAAGATTCCCTGAAGACTCCTTGAAGACTCTTTCTTCAGCAGTATAACAGGTGTCATTTTTAAATTTCTAGGGTAATTTCTACCATTTATGTAGCTGGTAGCCTTTATGACTATGCTCTAGTTTGAGAAAATGATAGTCTTAGTATTGGCGCCAAAATCTTCACCGAAGAATCACTGAAGACTCCTTGAAGATTCTTTCTTCAGCTGAATTGGACCCCTGGGCCCCACAAAAAAAAAAAAAAAAAAGGACCCCTTACCAAAGATTTCCTCCGGAATCGCCGGAGGTGGCCATCATTACATGAATGACTATGCTCTAGTTTGAGAAAATGATAGTCTTCGTATTGGTGCCAAAATCTTCACCGAAGAATCCCTGAAGACTCCTTGAAGATTCTTTCTTCAGCTGAATTGGACCCCTGGGCCCCACAAAAAAAAAAAAAAAAGGACCCCTTACCAAAGATTTCCTCCGGAATCGCCAGAGGTGGCCATCATTACATGAATGACTATGCTCTAGTTTGAGAAAATGATAGTCTTCGTATTGGTGCCAAAATCTTCACCGAAGAATCCCTAAAGACTCCTTGAAGATTCTTTCTTCAGCTGAATTGGACCCCTGGGCCCCCCCCAAAAAAAAGGACCCCTTACCAAAGATTTCCTCCGGAATCGCCGGAGGTGGCCATCATTACATGAATGACTACGCTCTAGTTTGATAAAATGATAGTCTTCGTATTGGCGCCAAAATCTTCACCGAAGAATCCCTGAAGACTCCTTGAAGATTCTTTCTTCAGCTGAACTGGACCCCTGGGCCCAAAAAAAAAAAAAAAAAAAGGTCCCCCTACCAAAGATTTCCTCCGGAATCGCGGGAGGTAGAAATCATTACATGAATGACTAAGCTTTAGTTTGAGAAAATGATAGTCTTCGTATTGGCGCCAAAATCTTCACCAAAGAATCCCTGAAGACTCCTTGAAGATTTTTTCTTCAGCTGAATTGGACCCCTGGGCCCAACAAAAAAAAAACAAAAAAGGACCCCTTACCAAAGATTTCCTCTGGAATCGCCGGAGGTGGCCATCATTACATGAATGACTATGCTCTAGTTTGAGAAAATGATAGTCTTCGTTTTGGCGCCAAAATCTTCACCGAAGAATCCCTGAAGACTCCTTGAAGATTCTTTCTTCAGCTGAACTGGACCCCTGGGCCCCACAAAAAAAAAAAAAAAAAAAAAAAAAGGACCCCTTACCAAAGATTTCCTCCGGAATTGCCGGAGGTGGCCATCATTACATGAATGACTATGCTCTAGTTTGAGAAAATGATAGTCTTCGTATTGGCTCCAAAATCTTCACCGAAGAATCCCTGAAGACTCTTTGAAGATTCTTTCTTCAGCTGAATTGGACCCCTGGCCCTACAAAAAAAAACAAAAAAGGACCCCTTACCAAAGATTTCCTCCGGAATCGCCGGAGGTGGCCATCATTACATGAATGACTATGCTCTAGTTTTAGAAAATGATAGTCTTCATATTGGCTACAAAATCCTCACTAATGATTCCCTGAAGACTCCTTGATGACTCTTTCTTCACCAGTATAACAGGTGTCATTTTTCAATTTCAAGGGTAATTTCTACCATTTATATAGCTGGTAGCCTTTATGACTATATTCTAGTTTGAGAAAATGATAGTCTTAGTATTGGTGCCAAAATCTTCACCGAAGAATCCCTGAAGACTCCTTGAAGATTCTTTCTTCAGCTGAATTGGACCCGTGGGCCCCCACAAAAAAAAAAAAAAGGACCCCTTACCAAAGACTTCCTCCGGAATCGAAGGAGGTGGCCATCATTACATGAATGACTATGCTCTAGTTTGAGAAAATGATAGTCTTCGTATTGGTGCCAAAATCTTCACCGAAGAATCCCTGAAGACTCCTTGAAGATTCTTTCTTCAGCTGAATTGGACCCCTGGGCCCCCCCCCCAAAAAAAAGGACCCCTTACCAAAGATTTCCTCCGGAATCGCCGGAGGTGGCCATCATTACATGAATGACTATGCTCTAGTTTGAGAAAATGATAGTCTTCGTATTGGCTCCAAAATATTCACCGAAGAATCCCTGAAGACTCCTTGAAGATTCTTTCTTCAGCTGAATTGGACCCCTGGGCCCCACAAAAAAAAACAAAAAAGGACCCCTTACCGAAGATTTCCTCCAGAATCGCCGGAGGTGGCCATCATTACATGAATGACTATGCTCTAGTTTGAGAAAATGATGGTCTTCGTATTGGAGCCAAAATCTTCACTGAAGAATCCCTGAAGACTCCTTGAAGATTCTTTCTTCAGCTGAACTGGACCCCTGGGCCCCACAAAAAAAAAAAAAAAAAAAAAGGATCCCTTACCAAAGATTTCCTCCGGAATCGCCGGAGGTGGCCATCATTACATGAATGACTATGCTCTAGTTTGAGAAAATGATAGTCTTCGTATTGGCTCCAAAATCTTCACCGAAGAATCCCTGAAGACTCTTTGAAGATTCTTTCTTCAGCTGAATTGGACCACTGGGCCCAACAAAAAAAAAACAAAAAAGGACCCCTTACCAAAGATTTCCTCCGGAATCGCCGGAGGTGGCCATCATTACATGAATGACTATGCTCTAGTTTGAGAAAATGATAGTCTTCATATTGGCTCCAAAATCCTCACCCAAGATTCCCTGAAGACTCCTTGAAGACTCTTTCTTCAGCAGTATAACAGGTGTCATTTTTCAATTTCAAGGGTAATTTCTACCATTTATATAGCTGGTAGCCTTTATGACTATGCTCCAGTTTGAGAAAATGATAGTCTTGGTATTGGCGCCAAAATCTTCACCGAAGAATCCCTGAAGACTCCTTGAAGATTCTTTCTTCAGCTGAATTGGACCCCTGGGCCCCACAAAAAAAAACAAAAACAAAAAAGGACCCCTTACCAAAGATTTCCTCCGGAATCGCCGGAGGTGGCCATCATTACATGAATGACTATGCTCTAGTTTGAGAAAATGATAGTCTTCGTATTGGTGCCAAAATCTTCACCGAAGAATCCCTGAAGACTCCTTGAAGATTCTTTCTTCAGCTGAACTGGACCCCTGGGCCCCACGAAAAAAAAAAAAAAAAAGGACCCCACTACCAAAGATTTCCTCCGGAATCGCGGAGGTGGCCATCATTACATGAATGACTATGCTCTAGTTTGAGAAAATAATAGTCTTCGTATTGGCGTCAAAATCTTCACCGAAGAATCCCTGAAGACTCCTTGAAGATTCTTTCTTCAGCTGAATTGGACCTCTGGGCCCCACAAAAAAAAAAAAACAAAAAAGGACCCCTTACCAAAGATTTCCTCCGGAATCGCCGGAGGTGGCCATCATTACATGAATGACTATGCTCTAGTTTGAGAAAATGATAGTCTTCGTATTGGCGCCAAAATCTTCACCGAAGAATCCCTGAAGACTCCTTGAAGATTCTTTCTTCAGCTGAACTGGACCCCTGGGCCCCACAAAAAAAAAAAAAAAAAGGACCCCTTACCAAAGATTTCCTCCGGAATCGCCGGAGGTGGCCATCATTACATGAATGACTATGCTCTAGTTTGAGAAAATGATAGTCTTCGTATTGGCTCCAAAATCTTCACCGAAGAATCCCTGAAGACTCCTTGAAGATTCTTTCTTCAGCTGAACTGGACCCCTGGGCCCCACAAAAAAAAAAAAAAAAAAAGGACCCCTTACCAAAGATTTCCTCCGGAATCGCCGGAGGTGGCCATCATTACATGAATGACTATGCTCTAGTTTGAGAAAATGATAGTCTTCGTATTGGCTCCAAAATCTTCACCGAAAAATCCCTGAAGACTCCTTGAAGATTCTTTCTTCAGCGGAATTGGACCTCTGGGCCCCACAAAAAAAACAAAAAAGGACCCCTTACCAAAGATTTCCTCCGGAATCGCCGGAGGTGGCCATCATTACATGCATGACTATGCTCTAGTTTGAGAAAATGATAGTCTTCGTATTGGCGCCAAAATCTTCACCGAAAAATCCCTGAAGACTCCTTGAAGATTCTTTCTTCAGCTGAACTGGACCCCTGGGCCCAACAAAAAAAAAAAAAAAAGGACCCCCTACCAAAGGTTTCCCCCGGAATCGCCGGAGGTGGCCATCTTTACATGAATGACTATGCTCTAGTTTGAGAAAATGATAGTCTTCGTATTGGCTCCAAAATCTTCACTGAAGAATCCCTGAAGACTCCTTGAAGATTCTTTCTTCAGCTGAATTGGACCCCTGGGCCCCACAAAAAAAAAAAAGGACCACTTACCAGAGATTTCCTCCGGAATCGCCGGAGGTGGAAATCATTACATGAATGACTAAGCTTTAGTTTGAGAAAATGATAGTCTTCGTATTGGCGCCAAAATCTTCACCGAAGAATCCCTGAAGACTCCTTGAAGATTCTTTCTTCAGCTGAATTGGACCCCTGGGCCCCACAAAAAAAAAAACAAAAAAGGACCCCTTACCAAAGATTTCCTCCGGAATCGCCTGAGGTGGCCATCATTACATGAATGACTATGCTCTAGTTTGAGAAAATGATAGTCTTCGTTTTGGCGCCAAAATCTTCACCCAAGAATCCCTGAAGACTCCTTGAAGATTCTTTCTTCAGCTGAACTGGACCCCTGGGCCCCACAAAAAAAAAAAAAAAAAAGGGACCCCTTACCAAAGATTTCCTCCGGAATTGCCGGAGGTGGCCATCATTACATGAATGACTATGCTCTACTTTGAGAAAATGATAGACTTCGTATTGGCTCCAAAATCTTCACCGAAGAATCCCTGAAGACTCTTTGAAGATTCTTTCTTCAGCTGAATTGGACCCCTGGGCCCTACAAAAAAAAACAAAAAATGACCCCTTACCAAAGATTTCCTCCAGAATCGCCGGAGGTGGCCATCATTACATGAATGACTATGCTCTACTTTTAGAAAATGATAGTCTTCATATTGGCTCCAAAATCCTCACCAAAGATTCCCTGAAGACTCCTTGAAGACTCTTTTTTCAGCAGTATAACAGGTGTCATTTTTCAATTTCAAGGGTAATTTCTACCATTTATATAGCTGGTAGCCTTTATGACTATACTCTAGTTTGAGAAGATGATAGTCTTAGTATTGGTGCCAAAATCTTCACCGAAGAATCCCTGAAGACTCCTTGAAGATTCTTTCTTCAGCTGAATTGGACCCCTGGGCCCCCACAAAAAAAACGAAAAAACAAAAAAGGACCCCTTACCAAAGATTTCCTCCGGAATCGCCGGAGGTGGCCATCATTACATGAATGACTATGCTCTAGTTTGAGAAAATGATAGTCTTCGTATTGGTGCCAAAGTCTTCACCGAAGAATCCCTGAAGACTCCTTGAAGATTCTTTCTTCAGCTGAACTGGACCCCTGGGCCCCACAAAAAAAAAAACAAAAAAGGACCCCTTACCAAAGATTTCCTCCGGAATCGCCGGAGGTGGCCATCATTACATGAATGACTATGCTCTAGTTTGAGAAAATGATAGTCTTCGTATTGGCTCCAAAATATTCACCGAAGAATCCCTGAAGACTCCTTAAACATTCTTTCTTCAGCTGAATTGGACCCCTGGGCCCCACAAAAAAAAAACAAAAAAGGACCCCTTAGCAAAGATTTCCTCCGGAATCGCCGGAGGTGGCCATCATTACATGAATGACTATGCTCTAGTTTGAGAAAATGATAGTCTTCGTATTGGCTCCAAAATATTCACCGAAGAATCCCTGAAGACTCCTTGAAGATTCTTTCTTCAGCTGAATTGAACCCCTGGGCCCCACAAAAAAAAAAAAAAAAAAAAAAAAGGACCCCTTACCAAAGATTTCCTCCGGAATCGCAGGAGGTAGCCATCATTACATGAATGACTATGCTCTAGTTTGAAAAAATGATAGTCTTCGTATTTGTGCCAAAATCTTCATTGAAGAATCCCTGAAGACTCCTTGAAGATTCTTTCTTCAGTTGAACTGGACCCCTGGGCCCCACAAAAAAAAAAAAAAAAAAGGACCCCTTACCAAAGATTTCCTCCGGAATCGCCGGAGGTGGCCATCATTACATGAATGACTATGCTCTAGTTTGAGAAAATGATAGTCTTCGTATTGGCTCCAAAATCTTCACCGAAGAATCCCTGAAGACTCTTTGAAGATTCTTTCTTCAGCTGAATTGGATCCCTGGGCCCCACAAAAAAAAAACAAAAAAGAAGCCCTTACCAAAGGTTTCCTCAGCAATCGCCGGAGGTGGCCATCATTACATGAATGACTATGCTCTAGTTTGAGAAAATGATAGTCTTCGTATTGGTGCCAAAATCTTCACCGGAGAATCCCTGAAGACTCCTTGAAGATTCTTTCTTCAGCTGAACTGTACCCCTGGGACCCACAAAAAAAAAAAAAACAAAAAAGGACCCCTTACCAAAGATTTCCTCCTGAATCGCCGGAGGTGGCCATCATTACATGAATGACTATGCTCTAGTTTGAGAAAATGATAGTCTTCGTATTGGCGCCAAAATGTTCACCGAAGAATCCCTGAAGACTCCTTGAAGATTCTTTCTTCAGCTGAATTGGACCCCTGGGCCCCCACAAAAAAAAAAAAAAAAAGGACCCCTTACCAAAGATTTCCTCCGGAATCGCCGGAGGTGGCCATCATTACATGAATGACTATGCTCTAGTTTGAGAAAATGATAGTCTTCGTATTGGTGCCTAAGTCTTCACCGAAGAATCCCTGAAGACTCCTTGAAGATTCTTTCTTCAGCTGAACTGGACCCCTGGGCCCCACAAAAAAAAAATAAAATAAAAAAGGACCCCTTACCAAAGATTTCCTCCGGAATCGCCGGAGGTGGCCATCATTACATGAATGACTATGCTCTAGTTTGAGAAAATGATAGTCTTCGTATTGGCTCCAAAATATTCACCAAAGAATCCCTGAAGACTCCTTGAACATTCTTTCTTCAGCTGAATTGGACCCCTGGGCCCCACAAAAAAAAAACAAAAAAGGACCCCTTACCAAAGATTTCCTCCAGAATCGCCGGAGGTGGCCATTATTACATGAATGACTATGCTCTAGTTTGAGAAAATGATAGTCTTCGTATTGGCTCCAAAATATTCACCGAAGAATCCCTGAAGACTCCTTGAAGATTCTTTCTTCAGCTGAATTGAACTCCTGGGCCCCACAAAAATCAAAAAAAACAAAAAAGGACCCCTTACCAAAGATTTCCTCCGGAATCGCAGGAGGTAGCCATCATTACATGAATGACTATGCTCTAGTTTGAGAAAATGATAGTCTTCGTATTGGTGCCAAAATCTTCACTGAAGAATCCCTGAAGACTCCTTGAAGATTCTTTCTTCAGCTGAACTGGACCCATGGGCCCCACAAAAAAAAAAAAAAAAGGACCCCTTACCAAAGATTTCCTCCGGAATCGCCGGAGGTGGCCATCATTACATGAATGACTATGCTCTAGTTTGAGAAAATGATAGTCTTCGTATTGGCGCTAAAATATTCACCGAAGAATCCCTGAAGACTCCTTGAAGATTCTTTCTTCAGCTGAACTGGACCCCTGGGCCCCACGAAAAAAAAAAGACCCCCTACCAAAGATTTCCTCCGGAATCGCCGGAGGTGGCCATCATTACATGAATGACTATGCTCTAGTTTGAGAAAATGATAGTCTTCGTATTGGCTCCAAAATCTTCACCAAAGAATCCCTGAAGACTCCTTGAAGATTCTTTCTTCAGCTGAATTGGACCCCTGGGCCCCACAAAAAAAAAAACAAAAAAGGACCCCTTACCAAAGATTTCCTCCGGAATCGCTGGAGGTGGCCATCATTACATGAATGACTATGCTCTAGTTTGAGAAAATGATAGTCTTCGTATTGGTGCCAAAATCTTCACCGAAGAATCCCTGAAGACTACTTGAAGATTCTTTCTTCAGTGAAATTGGACCCCTGGGCCCCACAAAAAAAAACAAAAAAGGACCCCTTACCAAAGATTTCCTCCGGAATCGCCGGAGGTGGCCATCATTATATGAATGACAAGGCTCTTGTTTTAGAAAATGATAGTCTTCATATTGGCTCCAGAATCCTCACCCAAGATTCCCTGAAGACTCCTTGAAGACTCTTTCTTCAGCAGTATAACAGGTGTAATTTTTTAATTTCAAGGGTAATTTTTACCATTTATATAGCTGGTAACCTTTATGACTATGCTCTAGTTTGAGAAAATGATAGTCTTAATATTGGCGCCAAAATCTTCACCGAAGAATCTCTGAAGACTCCTTGAAGATTCTTTCTTCAGCTGAATTGGACCCCTGGTACCCAAAAAAAAAAAAAAAAAAAAAAAAGGACCCCTTACCAAAGATTTCCTCCGGAATCGCCGGAGGTGGCCATCATTACATGAATGACTATGCTCTAGTTTGAGAAAATGATAGTCTTCGTATTGGCGCCAAAATCTTCACCGAAGAATCCCTGAAGACTCTTTGAATATTCTTTCTTCAGCTGAATTGGACCCCTGGGCCCCACAAAAAAAACAAAAACAAAAAGGACCCCTTACCAAAGATTTCCTCCGGAATCGCCGGAGGTGGCCATCATTACATGAATGACTATGCTCTAGTTTGAGAAAATGATAGTCTTCGTATTGGTTCCAAAATATTCTCCGAAGAATCCCTGAAGACTCCTTGAAGATTCTTTCTTCAGCTGAATTGGACCCCTGGGCCCCACAAAAAAAAAAAACAAAAAAGGACCCCTTACCAAAGATTTCCTCTGGAATCGCCGGAGGTGGCCATCATTACATGAATGACTATGCTCTAGTTTGAGAAAATGATAGTCTTCGTATTGGAGCCAAAATCTTCACCGAAGAATCCCTGAAGACTCCTTGAAGATTCTTTCTTCAGCGGAATTGGACTCCTGGGCCCAACAAAAAAAAAAACAAAAAACTACCCCTTACCAAAGATTTCCTCCGGAATCGCTGGAGGTGGCCATCATTACATGAATGACTATGCTCTAGTTTGAGAAAATGATAGTCTTCGTATTGGCGCCAAATCTTCTCCGAAGAATCCCTGAAGACTGCTTGAAGATTCTTTCTTCAGCTGAACTGGACCCCTGGGCCCCACAAAAAAAAAAGAAAAAAAAAGACCCCTTACCAAAGATTTCCTCCGGAATCGCCGGAGGTGGAAATCATTACATGAATGACTATGCTCTAGTTTGAGAAAATGATAGTCTTCGTATTGGCTCCAAAATCTTCACCGAAGAATCCCTGAAGACTCTTTGAAGATTCTTTCTTCAGCTGAATTGGACCCCTGGGCCCCACAAAAAAAAAACAAAAAAGGACCCCTTACCAAAGATTTCCTCCGGAATCGCCGGAGGTGGCCATCATTACATGAATGACTATGCTCTAGTTTTAGAAAATGATAGTCTTGATATTGGTTCCAAAATCCTCACCCAAGATTCCCTGAAGACTCCTTGAAGACTCTTTCTTCAGCAGTATAACAGGTGTCATTTTTAAATTTCTAGGGTAATTTCTACCATTTATGTAGCTGGTAGCCTTTATGACTATGCTCTAGTTTGAGAAAATGATAGTCTTAGTATTGGCGCCAAAATCTTCACCGAAGAATCACTGAAGACTCCTTGAAGATTCTTTCTTCAGCTGAATTGGAACCCTGGGCCCCACAAAAAAAAAAAAAAAAAAGGACCCCTTACCAAAGATTTCCTCCGGAATCGCCGGAGGTGGCCATCATTACATGAATGACTATGCTCTAGTTTGAGAAAATGATAGTCTTCGTATTGGTGCCAAAATCTTCACCGAAGAATCCCTGAAGACTCCTTGAAGATTCTTTCTTCAGCTGAATTGGACCCCTGGGCCCCACAAAAAAAAAAAAAAAAAGGACCCCTTACCAAAGATTTCCTCCGGAATCGCCAGAGGTGGCCATCATTACATGAATGACTATGCTCTAGTTTGAGAAAATGATAGTCTTCGTATTGGTGCCAAAATCTTCACCGAAGAATCCCTAAAGACTCCTTGAAGATTCTTTCTTCAGCTGAATTGGACCCCTGGGCCCCCCCCCAAAAAAAAGGACCCCTTACCAAAGATTTCCTCCGGAATCGCCGGAGGTGGCCATCATTACATGAATGACTACGCTCTAGTTTGATAAAATGATAGTCTTCGTATTGGCGCCAAAATCTTCACCGAAGAATCCCTGAAGACTCCTTGAAGATTCTTTCTTCAGCTGAACTGGACCCCTGGGCCCAAAAAAAAAAAAAAAAAAGTCCCCCTACCAAAGATTTCCTCCGGAATCGCGGGAGGTAGAAATCATTACATGAATGACTAAGCTTTAGTTTGAGAAAATGATAGTCTTCGTATTGGCGCCAAAATCTTCACCAAAGAATCCCTGAAGACTCCTTGAAGATTTTTTCTTCAGCTGAATTGGACCCCTGGGCCCAACAAAAAAAAAACAAAAAAGGACCCCTTACCAAAGATTTCCTCTGGAATCGCCGGAGGTGGCCATCATTACATGAATGACTATGCTCTAGTTTGAGAAAATGATAGTCTTCGTTTTGGCGCCAAAATCTTCACCGAAGAATCCCTGAAGACTCCTTGAAGATTCTTTCTTCAGCTGAACTGGACCCCTGGGCCCCACAAAAAAAAAAAAAAAAAAAAAAAAGGACCCCTTACCAAAGATTTCCTCCGGAATTGCCGGAGGTGGCCATCATTACATGAATGACTATGCTCTAGTTTGAGAAAATGATAGTCTTCGTATTGGCTCCAAAATCTTCACCGAAGAATCCCTGAAGACTCTTTGAAGATTCTTTCTTCAGCTGAATTGGACCCCTGGCCCTACAAAAAAAAACAAAAAAGGACCCCTTACCAAAGATTTCCTCCAGAATCGCCGGAGGTGGCCATCATTACATGAATGACTATGCTCTAGTTTTAGAAAATGATAGTCTTCATATTGGCTACAAAATCCTCACTAAAGATTCCCTGAAGACTCCTTGAAGACTCTTTCTTCACCAGTATAACAGGTGTCATTTTTCAATTTCAAGGGTAATTTCTACCATTTATATAGCTGGTAGCCTTTATGACTATATTCTAGTTTGAGAAAATGATAGTCTTAGTATTGGTGCCAAAATCTTCACCGAAGAATCCCTGAAGACTCCTTGAAGATTCTTTCTTCAGCTGAATTGGACCCGTGGGCCCCCACAAAAAAAAAAAAAGGACCCCTTACCAAAGATTTCCTCCGGAATCGAAGGAGGTGGCCATCATTACATGAATGACTATGCTCTAGTTTGAGAAAATGATAGTCTTCGTATTGGTGCCAAAATCTTCACCGAAGAATCCCTGAAGACTCCTTGAAGATTCTTTCTTCAGCTGAATTGGACCCCTGGGCCCCCCCCCCCCCCAAAAAAAAGGACCCCTTACCAAAGATTTCCTCCGGAATCGCCGGAGGTGGCCATCATTACATGAATGACTATGCTCTAGTTTGAGAAAATGATAGTCTTCGTATTGGCTCCAAAATATTCACCGAAGAATCCCTGAAGACTCCTTGAAGATTCTTTCTTCAGCTGAATTGGACCCCTGGGCCCCACAAAAAAAAAACAAAAAAGGACCCCTTACCGAAGATTTCCTCCAGAATCGCCGGAGGTGGCCATCATTACATGAATGACTATGCTCTAGTTTGAGAAAATGATGGTCTTCGTATTGGAGCCAACATCTTCACTGAAGAATCCCTGAAGACTCCTTGAAGATTCTTTCTTCAGCTGAACTGGACCCCTGGGCCCCACAAAAAAAAAAAAAAAAAAAGGATCCCTTACCAAAGATTTCCTCCGGAATCGCCGGAGGTGGCCATCATTACATGAATGACTATGCTCTAGTTTGAGAAAATGATAGTCTTCGTATTGGCTCCAAAATCTTCACCGAAGAATCCCTGAAGACTCTTTGAAGATTCTTTCTTCAGCTGAATTGGACCACTGGGCCCAACAAAAAAAAAAACAAAAAAGGACCCCTTACCAAAGATTTCCTCCGGAATCGCCGGAGGTGGCCATCATTACATGAATGACTATGCTCTAGTTTTAGAAAATGATAGTCTTCATATTGGCTCCAAAATCCTCACCCAAGATTCCCTGAAGACTCCTTGAAGACTCTTTCTTCAGCAGTATAACAGGTGTCATTTTTCAATTTCAAGGGTAATTTCTACCATTTATATAGCTGGTAGCCTTTATGACTATGCTCCAGTTTGAGAAAATGATAGTCTTGGTATTGGCGCCAAAATCTTCACCGAAGAATCCCTGAAGACTCCTTGAAGATTCTTTCTTCAGCTGAATTGGACCCCTGGGCCCCACAAAAAAAAACAAAAACAAAAAAGGACCCCTTACCAAAGATTTCCTCCGGAATCGCCGGAGGTGGCCATCATTACATGAATGACTATGCTCTAGTTTGAGAAAATGATAGTCTTCGTATTGGTGCCAAAATCTTCACCGAAGAATCCCTGAAGACTCCTTGAAGATTCTTTCTTCAGCTGAACTGGACCCCTGGGCCCCACGAAAAAAAAAAAAAAAGGACCCCACTACCAAAGATTTCCTCCGGAATCGCGGAGGTGGCCATCATTACATGAATGACTATGCTCTAGTTTGAGAAAATGATAGTCTTCGTATTGGCGTCAAAATCTTCACCGAAGAATCCCTGAAGACTCCTTGAAGATTCTTTCTTCAGCTGAATTGGACCTCTTGGCCCCACAAAAAAAAAAAAAAACAAAAAAGGACCCCTTACCAAAGATTTCCTCCGGAATCGCCGGAGGTGGCCATCATTACATGAATGACTATGCTCTAGTTTGAGAAAATGATAGTCTTCGTATTGGCGCCAAAATCTTCACCGAAGAATCCCTGAAGACTCCTTGAAGATTCTTTCTTCAGCTGAACTGGACCCCTGGGCCCCACAAAAAAAAAAAAAAAAAAGGACCCCTTACCAAAGATTTCCTCCGGAATCGCCGGAGGTGGCCATCATTACATGAATGACTATGCTCTAGTTTGAGAAAATGATAGTCTTCGTATTGGCTCCAAAATCTTCACCGAAGAATCCCTGAAGACTCCTTGAAGATTCTTTCTTCAGCTGAACTGGACCCCTGGGCCCCACAAAAAAAAAAAAAAAAAGGACCCCTTACCAAAGATTTCCTCCGGAATCGCCGGAGGTGGCCATCATTACATGAATGACTATGCTCTAGTTTGAGAAAATGATAGTCTTCGTATTGGCTCCAAAATCTTCACCGAAAAATCCCTGAAGACTCCTTGAAGATTCTTTCTTCAGCGGAATTGGACCCCTGGGCCCCACAAAAAAAACAAAAAAGGACCCCTTACCAAAGATTTCCTCCGGAATCGCCGGAGGTGGCCATCATTACATGCATGACTATGCTCTAGTTTGAGAAAATGATAGTCTTCGTATTGGCGCCAAAATCTTCACCGAAAAATCCCTGAAGACTCCTTGAAGATTCTTTCTTCAGCTGAACTGGACCCCTGGGCCCAACAAAAAAAAAAAAAAAGGACCCCCTACCAAAGGTTTCCCCCGGAATCGCCGGAGGTGGCCATCTTTACATGAATGACTATGCTCTAGTTTGAGAAAATGATAGTCTTCGTATTGGCTCCAAAATCTTCACTGAAGAATCCCTGAAGACTCCTTGAAGATTCTTTCTTCAGCTGAATTGGACCCCTGGGCCCCACAAAAAAAAAAAAAGGACCACTTACCAGAGATTTCCTCCGGAATCGCCGGAGGTGGAAATCATTACATGAATGACTAAGCTTTAGTTTGAGAAAATGATAGTCTTCGTATTGGCGCCAAAATCTTCACCGAAGAATCCCTGAAGACTCCTTGAAGATTCTTTCTTCAGCTGAATTGGACCCCTGGGCCCCACAAAAAAAAAACAAAAAAGGACCCCTTACCAAAGATTTCCTCCGGAATCGCCTGAGGTGGCCATCATTACATGAATGACTATGCTCTAGTTTGAGAAAATGATAGTCTTCGTTTTGGCGCCAAAATCTTCACCCAAGAATCCCTGAAGACTCCTTGAAGATTCTTTCTTCAGCTGAACTGGACCCCTGGGCCCCACAAAAAAAAAAAAAAAAAAAAGGGACCCCTTACCAAAGATTTCCTCCGGAATTGCCGGAGGTGGCCATCATTACATGAATGACTATGCTCTACTTTGAGAAAATGATAGTCTTCGTATTGGCTCCAAAATCTTCACCGAAGAATCCCTGAAGACTCTTTGAAGATTCTTTCTTCAGCTGAATTGGACCCCTGGGCCCTACAAAAAAAAACAAAAAATGACCCCTTACCAAAGATTTCCTCCAGAATCGCCGGAGGTGGCCATCATTACATGAATGACTATGCTCTACTTTTAGAAAATGATAGTCTTCATATTGGCTCCAAAATCCTCACCAAAGATTCCCTGAAGACTCCTTGAAGACTCTTTTTTCAGCAGTATAACAGGTGTCATTTTTCAATTTCAAGGGTAATTTCTACCATTTATATAGCTGGTAGCCTTTATGACTATACTCTAGTTTGAGAAGATGATAGTCTTAGTATTGGTGCCAAAATCTTCACCGAAGAATCCCTGAAGACTCCTTGAAGATTCTTTCTTCAGCTGAATTGGACCCCTGGGCCCCCACAAAAAAAACGAAAAAACAAAAAAGGACCCCTTACCAAAGATTTCCTCCGGAATCGCCGGAGGTGGCCATCATTACATGAATGACTATGCTCTAGTTTGAGAAAATGATAGTCTTCGTATTGGTGCCAAAGTCTTCACCGAAGAATCCCTGAAGACTCCTTGAAGATTCTTTCTTCAGCTGAACTGGACCCCTGGGCCCCACAAAAAAAAAACAAAAAAGGACCCCTTACCAAAGATTTCCTCTGGAATCGCCGGAGGTGGCCATCATTACATGAATGACTATGCTCTAGTTTGAGAAAATGATAGTCTTCGTATTGGCTCCAAAATATTCACCGAAGAATCCCTGAAGACTCCTTAAACATTCTTTCTTCAGCTGAATTGGACCCCTGGGCCCCACAAAAAAAAAAACAAAAAAGGACCCCTTAGCAAAGATTTCCTCCGGAATCGCCGGAGGTGGCCATCATTACATGAATGACTATGCTCTAGTTTGAGAAAATGATAGTCTTCGTATTGGCTCCAAAATATTCACCGAAGAATCCCTGAAGACTCCTTGAAGATTCTTTCTTCAGCTGAATTGAACCCCTGGGCCCCACAAAAAAAAAAAAAAAAAAAGGACCCCTTACCAAAGATTTCCTCCGGAATCGCAGGAGGTAGCCATCATTACATGAATGACTATGCTCTAGTTTGAAAAAATGATAGTCTTCGTATTTGTGCCAAAATCTTCATTGAAGAATCCCTGAAGACTCCTTGAAGATTCTTTCTTCAGTTGAACTGGACCCCTGGGCCCCACAAAAAAAAAAAAAAAGGACCCCTTACCAAAGATTTCCTCCGGAATCGCCGGAGGTGGCCATCATTACATGAATGACTATGCTCTAGTTTGAGAAAATGATAGTTTTCGTATTGGCTCCAAAATCTTCACCGAAGAATCCCTGAAGACTCTTTGAAGATTCTTTCTTCAGCTGAATTGGATCCCTGGGCCCCACAAAAAAAAAACAAAAAAGAAGCCCTTACCAAAGGTTTCCTCAGCAATCGCCGGAGGTGGCCATCATTACATGAATGACTATGCTCTAGTTTGAGAAAATGATAGTCTTCGTATTGGTGCCAAAATCTTCACCGGAGAATCCCTGAAGACTCCTTGAAGATTCTTTCTTCAGCTGAACTGTACCCCTGGGACCCACAAAAAAAAAAAAAAAAAAAAGGACCCCTTACCAAAGATTTCCTCCTGAATCGCCGGAGGTGGCCATCATTACATGAATGACTATGCTCTAGTTTGAGAAAATGATAGTCTTCGTATTGGTGCCAAAATCTTCACCGAAGAATCCCTGAAGACTCCTTGAAGATTCTTTCTTCAGCTGAACTGGACCCCTAGGCCCCACGAAAAAAAAAAAAAAAAAAAGGACCCCTACCAAAGATTTCCTCCGGAATCGCCGGAGGTGGCCGTCATTACATGAATGACTATGCTCTAGTTTGAGAAAATGATAGTCTTCGTATTGGCGCCAAAATCTTCACCGAAGAATCCCTGAAGACTCCTTGAAGATTCTTTCTTCAGCTGAATTGGACCCCTGGGCCCCCACAAAAAAAAAAAAAAAAGGACCCCTTACCAAAGATTTCCTCCGGAATCGCCGGAGGTGGCCATCATTACATGAATGACTATGCTCTAGTTTGAGAAAATGATAGTCTTCGTATTGGTGCCTAAGTCTTCACCGAAGAATCCCTGAAGACTCCTTGAAGATTCTTTCTTCAGCTGAACTGGACCCCTGGGCCCCACAAAAAAAAAAAAATAAAAAAGGACCCCTTACCAAAGATTTCCTCCGGAATCGCCGGAGGTGGCCATCATTACATGAATGACTATGCTCTAGTTTGAGAAAATGATAGTCTTCGTATTGGCTCCAAAATATTCACCAAAGAATCCCTGAAGACTCCTTGAACATTCTTTCTTCAGCTGAATTGGACCCCTGGGCCCCACAAAAAAAAAACAAAAAAGGACCCCTTACCAAAGATTTCCTCCAGAATCGCCGGAGGTGGCCATTATTACATGAATGACTATGCTCTAGTTTGAGAAAATGATAGTCTTCGTATTGGCTCCAAAATATTCACCGAAGAATCCCTGAAGACTCCTTGAAGATTCTTTCTTCAGCTGAATTGAACTCCTGGGCCCCACAAAAAACAAAAAAACAAAAAAGGACCCCTTACCAAAGATTTCCTCCGGAATCGCAGGAGGTAGCCATCATTACATGAATGACTATGCTCTAGTTTGAGAAAATGATAGTCTTCGTATTGGTGCCAAAATCTTCACTGAAGAATCCCTGAAGACTCCTTGAAGATTCTTTCTTCAGCTGAACTGGACCCATGGGCCCCACAAAAAAAAAAAAAAAAAAGGACCCCTTACCAAAGATTTCCTCCGGAATCGCCGGAGGTGGCCATCATTACATGAATGACTATGCTCTAGTTTGAGAAAATGATAGTCTTCGTATTGGCGCTAAAATATTCACCGAAGAATCCCTGAAGACTCCTTGAAGATTCTTTCTTCAGCTGAACTGGACCCCTGGGCCCCACGAAAAAAAAAAAGACCCCCTACCAAAGACTTCCTCCGGAATCGCCGGAGGTGGCCATCATTACATGAATGACTATGCTCTAGTTTGAGAAAATGATAGTCTTCGTATTGGCTCCAAAATCTTCACCAAAGAATCCCTGAAGACTCCTTGAAGATTCTTTCTTCAGCTGAATTGGACCCCTGGGCCCCACAAAAAAAAAACAAAAAAGGACCCCTTACCAAAGATTTCCTCCGGAATCGCTGGAGGTGGCCATCATTACATGAATGACTATGCTCTAGTTTGAGAAAATGATAGTCTTCGTATTGGTGCCAAAATCTTCACCGAAGAATCCCTGAAGACTACTTGAAGATTCTTTCTTCAGTGAAATTGGACCCCTGGGCCCCACAAAAAAAAACAAAAAAGGACCCCTTACCAAAGATTTCCTCCGGAATCGCCAGAGGTGGCCATCATTATATGAATGACAAGGCTCTTGTTTTAGAAAATGATAGTCTTCATATTGGCTCCAGAATCCTCACCCAAGATTCCCTGAAGACTCCTTGAAGACTCTTTCTTCAGCAGTATAACAGGTGTAATTTTTTAATTTCAAGGGTAATTTTTACCATTTATATAGCTGGTAACCTTTATGACTATGCTCTAGTTTGAGAAAATGATAGTCTTAATATTGGCGCCAAAATCTTCACCGAATAATCTCTGAAGACTCCTTGAAGATTCTTTCTTCAGCTGAATTGGACCCCTGGTACCCAAAAAAAAAAAAAAAAAAAAAAGGACCCCTTACCAAAGATTTCCTCCGGAATCGCCGGAGGTGGCCATCATTACATGAATGACTATGCTCTAGTTTGAGAAAATGATAGTCTTCGTATTGGCGCCAAAATCTTCACCGAAGAATCCCTGAAGACTCCTTGAATATTCTTTCTTCAGCTGAATTGGACCCCTGGGCCCCACAAAAAAAACAAAAACAAAAAGGACCCCTTACTAAAGATTTCCTCCGGAATCCCCGGAGGTGGCCATCATTACATGAATGACTATGCTCTAGTTTGAGAAAATGATAGTCTTCGTATTGGCTCCAAAATATTCACCGAAGAATCCCTGAAGACTCCTTGAAGATTCTTTCTTCAGCTGAATTGGACCCCTGGGCCCCACAAAAAAAAAACAAAAAAGGACCCCTTACCAAAGATTTCCTCTGGAATCGCCGGAGGTGGCCATCATTACATGAATGACTATGCTCTAGTTTGAGAAAATGATAGTCTTCGTATTGGCGCCAAAATCTTCACCGAAGAATCCCTGAAGACTCCTTGAAGATTCTTTCTTCAGCGGAATTGGACTCCTGGGCCCAACAAAAAAAAAACAAAAAACTACCCCTTACCAAAGATTTCCTCCGGAATCGCTGGAGGTGGCCATCATTACATGAATGACTATGCTCTAGTTTGAGAAAATGATAGTCTTCGTATTGGCGCCAAAATCTTCTCCGAAGAATCCCTGAAGACTGCTTGAAGATTCTTTCTTCAGCTGAACTGGACCCCTGGGCCCCACAAAAAAAAAAAAAAAAAAAAGACCCCTTACCAAAGATTTCCTCCGGAATCGCCGGAGGTGGAAATCATTACATGAATGACTATGCTCTAGTTTGAGAAAATGATAGTCTTCGTATTGGCTCCAAAATCTTCACCGAAGAATCCCTGAAGACTCTTTGAAGATTCTTTCTTCAGCTGAATTGGACCCCTGGGCCCCACAAAAAAAAAACAAAAAAGGACCCCTTACCAAAGATTTCCTCCGGAATCGGCGGAGGTGGCCATCATTACATGAATGACTATGCTCTAGTTTTAGAAAATGATAGTCTTGATATTGGTTCCAAAATCCTCACCCAAGATTCCCTGAAGACTCCTTGAAGACTCTTTCTTCAGCAGTATAACAGGTGTCATTTTTAAATTTCTAGGGTAATTTCTACCATTTATGTAGCTGGTAGCCTTTATGACTATGCTCTAGTTTGAGAAAATGATAGTCTTAGTATTGGCGCCAAAATCTTCACCGAAGAATCACTGAAGACTCCTTGAAGATTCTTTCTTCAGCTGAATTGGACCCCTGGGCCCCACAAAAAAAAAAAAAAAAAGGACCCCTTACCAAAGATTTCCTCCGGAATCGCCGGAGGTGGCCATCATTACATGAATGACTATGCTCTAGTTTGAGAAAATGATAGTCTTCGTATTGGTGCCAAAATCTTCACCGAAGAATCCCTGAAGACTCCTTGAAGATTCTTTCTTCAGCTGAATTGGACCCCTGGGCCCCACAAAAAAAAAAAAAAAAAAGGACCCCTTACCAAAGATTTCCTCCGGAATCGCCAGAGGTGGCCATCATTACATGAATGACTATGCTCTAGTTTGAGAAAATGATAGTCTTCGTATTGGTGCCAAAATCTTCACCGAAGAATCCCTAAAGACTCCTTGAAGATTCTTTCTTCAGCTGAATTGGACCCCTGGCCCCCCCCCCAAAAAAAAAGGACCCCTTACCAAAGATTTCCTCCGGAATCGCCGGAGGTGGCCATCATTACATGAATGACTACGCTCTAGTTTGATAAAATGATAGTCTTCGTATTGGCGCCAAAATCTTCACCGAAGAATCCCTGAAGACTCCTTGAAGATTCTTTCTTCAGCTGAACTGGACCCCTGGGCCCAAAAAAAAAAAAAAAAGTCCCCCTACCAAAGATTTCCTCCGGAATCGCGGGAGGTAGAAATCATTACAAGACTGACTAAGCTTTAGTTTGAGAAAATGATAGTCTTCGTATTGGCGCCAAAATCTTCACCAAAGAATCCCTGAAGACTCCTTGAAGATTTTTTCTTCAGCTGAATTGGACCCCTGGGCCCAACAAAAAAAAAACAAAAAAGGACCCCTTACCAAAGATTTCCTCTGGAATCGCCGGAGGTGGCCATCATTACATGAATGACTATGCTCTAGTTTGAGAAAATGATAGTCTTCGTTTTGGCGCCAAAATCTTCACCGAAGAATCCCTGAAGACTCCTTGAAGATTCTTTCTTCAGCTGAACTGGACCCCTGGGCCCCACAAAAAAAAAAAAAAAAAAAAAAGGACCCCTTACCAAAGATTTCCTCCGGAATTGCCGGAGGTGGCCATCATTACATGAATGACTATGCTCTAGTTTGAGAAAATGATAGTCTTCGTATTGGCTCCAAAATCTTCACCGAAGAATCCCTGAAGACTCTTTGAAGATTCTTTCTTCAGCTGAATTGGACCCCTGGCCCTACAAAAAAAAACAAAAAAGGACCCCTTACCAAAGATTTCCTCCGGAATCGCCGGAGGTGGCCATCATTACATGAATGACTATGCTCTACTTTTAGAAAATGATAGTCTTCATATTGGCTACAAAATCCTCACTAAAGATTCCCTGAAGACTCCTTGAAGACTCTTTCTTCACCAGTATAACAGGTGTCATTTTTCAATTTCAAGGGTAATTTCTACCATTTATATAGCTGGTAGCCTTTATGACTATATTCTAGTTTGAGAAAATGATAGTCTTAGTATTGGTGCCAAAATCTTCACCGAAGAATCCCTGAAGACTCCTTGAAGATTCTTTCTTCAGCTGAATTGGACCCGTGGGCCCCCACAAAAAAAAAAAAGGACCCCTTACCAAAGATTTCCTCCGGAATCGAAGGAGGTGGCCATCATTACATGAATGACTATGCTCTAGTTTGAGAAAATGATAGTCTTCGTATTGGTGCCAAAATCTTCACCGAAGAATCCCTGAAGACTCCTTGAAGATTCTTTCTTCAGCTGAATTGGACCCCTGGGCCCCCCCCCCAAAAAAAAAGGACCCCTTACCAAAGATTTCCTCCGGAATCGCCGGAGGTGGCCATCATTACATGAATGACTATGCTCTAGTTTGAGAAAATGATAGTCTTCGTATTGGCTCCAAAATATTCACCGAAGAATCCCTGAAGACTCCTTGAAGATTCTTTCTTCAGCTGAATTGGACCCCTGGGCCCCACAAAAAAAAACAAAAAAGGACCCCTTACCGAAGATTTCCTCCAGAATCGCCGGAGGTGGCCATCATTACATGAATGACTATGCTCTAGTTTGAGAAAATGATGGTCTTCGTATTGGAGCCAACATCTTCACTGAAGAATCCCTGAAGACTCCTTGAAGATTCTTTCTTCAGCTGAACTGGACCCCTGGGCCCCACAAAAAAAAAAAAAAAAAAAAAGGATCCCTTACCAAAGATTTCCTCCGGAATCGCCGGAGGTGGCCATCATTACATGAATGACTATGCTCTAGTTTGAGAAAATGATAGTCTTCGTATTGGCTCCAAAATCTTCACCGAAGAATCCCTGAAGACTCTTTGAAGATTCTTTCTTCAGCTGAATTGGACCACTGGGCCCAACAAAAAAAAAAAACAAAAAAGGACCCCTTACCAAAGATTTCCTCCGGAATCGCCGGAGGTGGCCATCATTACATGAATGACTATGCTCTAGTTTTAGAAAATGATAGTCTTCATATTGGCTCCAAAATCCTCACCCAAGATTCCCTGAAGACTCCTTGAAGACTCTTTCTTCAGCAGTATAACAGGTGTCATTTTTCAATTTCAAGGGTAATTTCTACCATTTATATAGCTGGTAGCCTTTATGACTATGCTCCAGTTTGAGAAAATGATAGTCTTGGTATTGGCGCCAAAATCTTCACCGAAGAATCCCTGAAGACTCCTTGAAGATTCTTTCTTCAGCTGAATTGGACCCCTGGGCCCCACAAAAAAAAAACAAAAACAAAAAAGGACCCCTTACCAAAGATTTCCTCCGGAATCGCCGGAGGTGGCCATCATTACATGAATGACTATGCTCTAGTTTGAGAAAATGATAGTCTTCGTATTGGTGCCAAAATCTTCACCGAAGAATCCCTGAAGACTCCTTGAAGATTCTTTCTTCAGCTGAACTGGACCCCTGGGCCCCACGAAAAAAAAAAAAAAAAGGACCCCACTACCAAAGATTTCCTCCGGAATCGCGGAGGTGGCCATCATTACATGAATGACTATGCTCTAGTTTGAGAAAATGATAGTCTTCGTATTGGCGTCAAAATCTTCACCGAAGAATCCCTGAAGACTCCTTGAAGATTCTTTCTTCAGCTGAATTGGACCTCTGGGCCCCACAAAAAAAAAAAAACAAAAAAGGACCCCTTACCAAAGATTTCCTCCGGAATCGCCGGAGGTGGCCATCATTACATGAATGACTATGCTCTAGTTTGAGAAAATGATAGTCTTCGTATTGGCGCCAAAATCTTCACCGAAGAATCCCTGAAGACTCCTTGAAGATTCTTTCTTCAGCTGATCTGGACCCCTGGGCCCCACAAAAAAAAAAAAAAAAAAGGACCCCTTACCAAAGATTTCCTCCGGAATCGCCGGAGGTGGCCATCATTACATGAATGACTATGCTCTAGTTTGAGAAAATGATAGTCTTCGTATTGGCTCCAAAATCTTCACCGAAAAATCCCTGAAGACTCCTTGAAGATTCTTTCTTCAGCGGAATTGGACCCCTGGGCCCCACAAAAAAAACAAAAAAGGACCCCTTACCAAAGATTTCCTCCGGAATCGCCGGAGGTGGCCATCATTACATGCATGACTATGCTCTAGTTTGAGAAAATGATAGTCTTCGTATTGGCGCCAAAATCTTCACCGAAAAATCCCTGAAGACTCCTTGAAGATTCTTTCTTCAGCTGAACTGGACCCCTGGGCCCAACAAAAAAAAAAAAAAAAGGACCCCCTACCAAAGGTTTCCCCCGGAATCGCCGGAGGTGGCCATCTTTACATGAATGACTATGCTCTAGTTTGAGAAAATGATAGTCTTCGTATTGGCTCCAAAATCTTCACTGAAGAATCCCTGAAGACTCCTTGAAGATTCTTTCTTCAGCTGAATTGGACCCCTGGGCCCCACACACAAAAAAAAAGGACCACTTACCAGAGATTTCCTCCGGAATCGCCGGAGGTGGAAATCATTACATGAATGACTAAGCTTTAGTTTGAGAAAATGATAGTCTTCGTATTGGCGCCAAAATCTTCACCGAAGAATCCCTGAAGACTCCTTGAAGATTCTTTCTTCAGCTGAATTGGACCCCTGGGCCCCACAAAAAAAAAAACAAAAAAGGACCCCTTACCAAAGATTTCCTCCGGAATCGCCTGAGGTGGCCATCATTACATGAATGACTATGCTCTAGTTTGAGAAAATGATAGTCTTCGTTTTGGCGCCAAAATCTTCACCCAAGAATCCCTGAAGACTCCTTGAAGATTCTTTCTTCAGCTGAACTGGACCCCTGGGCCCCACAAAAAAAAAAAAAAAAAAGGGACCCCTTACCAAAGATTTCCTCCGGAATTGCCGGAGGTGGCCATCATTACATGAATGACTATGCTCTACTTTGAGAAAATGATAGTCTTCGTATTGGCTCCAAAATCTTCACCGAAGAATCCCTGAAGACTCTTTGAAGATTCTTTCTTCAGCTGAATTGGACCCCTGGGCCCTACAAAAAAAAACAAAAAATGACCCCTTACCAAAGATTTCCTCCAGAATCGCCGGAGGTGGCCATCATTACATGAATGACTATGCTCTACTTTTAGAAAATGATAGTCTTCATATTGGCTCCAAAATCCTCACCAAAGATTCCCTGAAGACTCCTTGAAGACTCTTTTTTCAGCAGTATAACAGGTGTAATTTTTCAATTTCAAGGGTAATTTCTACCATTTATATAGCTGGTAGCCTTTATGACTATACTCTAGTTTGAGAAGATGATAGTCTTAGTATTGGTGCCAAAATCTTCACCGAAGAATCCCTGAAGACTCCTTGAAGATTCTTTCTTCAGCTGAATTGGACCCCTGGGCCCCCACAAAAAAAACGAAAAAACAAAAAAGGACCCCTTACCAAAGATTTCCTCCGGAATCGCCGGAGGTGGCCATCATTACATGAATGACTATGCTCTAGTTTGAGAAAATGATAGTCTTCGTATTGGTGCCAAAGTCTTCACCGAAGAATCCCTGAAGACTCCTTGAAGATTCTTTCTTCAGCTGAACTGGACCCCTGGGCCCCACAAAAAAAAAACAAAAAAGGACCCCTTACCAAAGATTTCCTCCGGAATCGCCGGAGGTGGCCATCATTACATGAATGACTATGCTCTAGTTTGAGAAAATGATAGTCTTCGTATTGGCTCCAAAATATTCACCGAAGAATCCCTGAAGACTCCTTAAACATTCTTTCTTCAGCTGAATTGGACCCCTGGGCCCCACAAAAAAAAAACAAAAAAGGACCCCTTAGCAAAGATTTCCTCCGGAATCGCCGGAGGTGGCCATCATTACATGAATGACTATGCTCTAGTTTGAGAAAATGATAGTCTTCGTATTGGCTCCAAAATATTCACCGAAGAATCCCTGAAGACTCCTTGAAGATTCTTTCTTCAGCTGAATTGAACCCCTGGGCCCCACAAAAAAAAAAAAAAAAAAAAGGACCCCTTACCAAAGATTTCCTCCGGAATCGCAGGAGGTAGCCATCATTACATGAATGACTATGCTCTAGTTTGAAAAAATGATAGTCTTCGTATTTGTGCCAAAATCTTCATTGAAGAATCCCTGAAGACTCCTTGAAGATTCTTTCTTCAGTTGAACTGGACCCCTGGGCCCCACAAAAAAAAAAAAAAAGGACCCCTTACCAAAGATTTCCTCCGGAATCGCCGGAGGTGGCCATCATTACATGAATGACTATGCTCTAGTTTGAGAAAATGATAGTCTTCGTATTGGCTCCAAAATCTTCACCGAAGAATCCCTGAAGACTCTTTGAAGATTCTTTCTTCAGCTGAATTGGATCCCTGGGCCCCACAAAAAAAAAACAAAAAAGAAGCCCTTACCAAAGGTTTCCTCAGCAATCGCCGGAGGTGGCCATCATTACATGAATGACTATGCTCTAGTTTGAGAAAATGATAGTCTTCGTATTGGTGCCAAAATCTTCACCGGAGAATCCCTGAAGACTCCTTGAAGATTCTTTCTTCAGCTGAACTGTACCCCTGGGACCCACAAAAAAAAAAAAAAAACAAAAAAGGACCCCTTACCAAAGATTTCCTCCTGAATCGCCGGAGGTGGCCATCATTACATGAATGACTATGCTCTAGTTTGAGAAAATGATAGTCTTCGTATTGGTGCCAAAATCTTCACCGAAGAATCCCTGAAGACTCCTTGAAGATTCTTTCTTCAGCTGAACTGGACCCCTAGGCCCCACGAAAAAAAAAAAAAAAAAGGACCCCTACCAAAGATTTCCTCCGGAATCGCCGGAGGTGGCCGTCATTACATGAATGACTATGCTCTAGTTTGAGAAAATGATAGTCTTCGTATTGGCGCCAAAATCTTCACCGAAGAATCCCTGAAGACTCCTTGAAGATTCTTTCTTCAGCTGAATTGGACCCCTGGGCCCCCACAAAAAAAAAAAAAAAAAGGACCCCTTACCAAAGATTTCCTCCGGAATCGCCGGAGGTGGCCATCATTACATGAATGACTATGCTCTAGTTTGAGAAAATGATAGTCTTCGTATTGGTGCCTAAGTCTTCACCGAAGAATCCCTGAAGACTCCTTGAAGATTCTTTCTTCAGCTGAACTGGACCCCTGGGCCCCACAAAAAAAAAAAAAATAAAAAAGGACCCCTTACCAAAGATTTCCTCCGGAATCGCCGGAGGTGGCCATCATTACATGAATGACTATGCTCTAGTTTGAGAAAATGATAGTCTTCGTATTGGCTCCAAAATATTCACCAAAGAATCCCTGAAGACTCCTTGAACATTCTTTCTTCAGCTGAATTGGACCCCTGGGCCCCACAAAAAAAAAACAAAAAAGGACCCCTTACCAAAGATTTCCTCCAGAATCGCCGGAGGTGGCCATTATTACATGAATGACTATGCTCTAGTTTGAGAAAATGATAGTCTTCGTATTGGCTCCAAAATATTCACCGAAGAATCCCTGAAGACTCCTTGAAGATTCTTTCTTCAGCTGAATTGAACTCCTGGGCCCCACAAAAAACAAAAAAACAAAAAAGGACCCCTTACCAAAGATTTCCTCCGGAATCGCAGGAGGTAGCCATCATTACATGAATGACTATGCTCTAGTTTGAGAAAATGATAGTCTTCGTATTGGTGCCAAAATCTTCACTGAAGAATCCCTGAAGACTCCTTGAAGATTCTTTCTTCAGCTGAACTGGACCCATGGGCCCCACAAAAAAAAAAAAAAAAAGGACCCCTTACCAAAGATTTCCTCCGGAATCGCCGGAGGTGGCCATCATTACATGAATGACTATGCTCTAGTTTGAGAAAATGATAGTCTTCGTATTGGCTCCAAAATATTCACCGAAGAATCCCTGAAGACTCCTTGAAGATTCTTTCTTCAGCTGAATTGAACCCCTGGGCCCCACAAAAAAAAAAAAAAAAAAAAAGGACCCCTTACCAAAGATTTCCTCCGGAATCGCAGGAGGTAGCCATCATTACATGAATGACTATGCTCTAGTTTGAAAAAATGATAGTCTTCGTATTTGTGCCAAAATCTTCATTGAAGAATCCCTGAAGACTCCTTGAAGATTCTTTCTTCAGTTGAACTGGACCCCTGGGCCCCACAAAAAAAAAAAAAAAAGGACCCCTTACCAAAGATTTCCTCCGGAATCGCCGGAGGTGGCCATCATTACATGAATGACTATGCTCTAGTTTGAGAAAATGATAGTCTTCGTATTGGCTCCAAAATCTTCACCGAAGAATCCCTGAAGACTCTTTGAAGATTCTTTCTTCAGCTGAATTGGATCCCTGGGCCCCACAAAAAAAAACAAAAAAGAAGCCCTTACCAAAGGTTTCCTCAGCAATCGCCGGAGGTGGCCATCATTACATGAATGACTATGCTCTAGTTTGAGAAAATGATAGTCTTCGTATTGGTGCCAAAATCTTCACCGGAGAATCCCTGAAGACTCCTTGAAGATTCTTTCTTCAGCTGAACTGTACCCCTGGGACCCACAAAAAAAAAAAAAACAAAAAAGGACCCCTTACCAAAGATTTCCTCCTGAATCGCCGGAGGTGGCCATCATTACATGAATGACTATGCTCTAGTTTGAGAAAATGATAGTCTTCGTATTGGTGCCAAAATCTTCACCGAAGAATCCCTGAAGACTCCTTGAAGATTCTTTCTTCAGCTGAACTGGACCCCTAGGCCCCACGAAAAAAAAAAAAAAAAAAAGGACCCCTACCAAAGATTTCCTCCGGAATCGCCGGAGGTGGCCGTCATTACATGAATGACTATGCTCTAGTTTGAGAAAATGATAGTCTTCGTATTGGCGCCAAAATCTTCACCGAAGAATCCCTGAAGACTCCTTGAAGATTCTTTCTTCAGCTGAATTGGACCCCTGGGCCCCCACAAAAAAAAAAAAAAAAAGGACCCCTTACCAAAGATTTCCTCCGGAATCGCCGGAGGTGGCCATCATTACATGAATGACTATGCTCTAGTTTGAGAAAATGATAGTCTTCGTATTGGTGCCTAAGTCTTCACCGAAGAATCCCTGAAGACTCCTTGAAGATTCTTTCTTCAGCTGAACTGGACCCCTGGGCCCCACAAAAAAAAAAAAAAATAAAAAAGGACCCCTTACCAAAGATTTCCTCCGGAATCGCCGGAGGTGGCCATCATTACATCAATGACTATGCTCTAGTTTGAGAAAATGATAGTCTTCGTATTGGCTCCAAAATATTCACCAAAGAATCCCTGAAGACTCCTTGAACATTCTTTCTTCAGCTGAATTGGACCCCTGGGCCCCACAAAAAAAAAACAAAAAAGGACCCCTTACCAAAGATTTCCTCCAGAATCGCCGGAGGTGGCCATTATTACATGAATGACTATGCTCTAGTTTGAGAAAATGATAGTCTTCGTATTGGCTCCAAAATATTCACCGAAGAATCCCTGAAGACTCCTTGAAGATTCTTTCTTCAGCTGAATTGAACTCCTGGGCCCCACAAAAAACAAAAAAACAAAAAAGGACCCCTTACCAAAGATTTCCTCCGGAATCGCAGGAGGTAGCCATCATTACATGAATGACTATGCTCTAGTTTGAGAAAATGATAGTCTTTGTATTGGTGCCAAAATCTTCACTGAAGAATCCCTGAAGACTCCTTGAAGATTCTTTCTTCAGCTGAACTGGACCCATGGGCCCCACAAAAAAAAAAAAAAAAAGGACCCCTTACCAAAGATTTCCTCCGGAATCGCCGGAGGTGGCCATCATTACATGAATGACTATGCTCTAGTTTGAGAAAATGATAGTCTTCGTATTGGCGCTAAAATATTCACCGAAGAATCCCTGAAGACTCCTTGAAGATTCTTTCTTCAGCTGAACTGGACCCCTGGGCCCCACGAAAAAAAAAAAGACCCCCTACCAAAGATTTCCTCCGGAATCGCCGGAGGTGGCCATCATTACATGAATGACTATGCTCTAGTTTGAGAAAATGATAGTCTTCGTATTGGCTCCAAAATCTTCACCAAAGAATCCCTGAAGACTCCTTGAAGATTCTTTCTTCAGCTGAATTGGACCCCTGGGCCCCACAAAAAAAAACAAAAAAGGACCCCTTACCAAAGATTTCCTCCGGAATCGCCGGAGGTGGCCATCATTACATGAATGACTATGCTCTAGTTTGAGAAAATGATAGTCTTCGTATTGGTGCCAAAATCTTCACCGAAGAATCCCTGAAGACTACTTGAAGATTCTTTCTTCAGCTGAACTGGACCCCTGGGCCAAACAAAAAAAAAAAAAAAAAGGACCCCCTACCAAAGATTTCCTCCGGAATCGCCGGAGGTGGCCATCATTACATGAATGACTATGCTCTAGTTTGAGAAAATTATAGTCTTCGTATTGGCTCCAAAATCTCTACCGAAGAATCCCTGCAGACTCCTTGAAGATTCTTTCTTCAGCTGAATTGGACCCCTGGGCCCCACAAAAAAAAACAAAAAAGGACCCCTTACCAGAGATTTCCTCTGGAATCGCCGGAGGTGGAAATCTTTACATGAATGACTAAGCTTTAGTTTGAGAAAATGATAGTCTTCGTATTGGCGCCAAAATCTTCACCGAAGAATCCCTGAAGACTCCTTGAAGATTCTTTCTTCAGCTGAATTGGACCCCTGGGCCCCACAAAAAAAAACAAAAAAGGACCCCTTACCAAAGATTTCCTCCGGAATCGCCGGAGGTGGCCATCATTACATGAATGACTATGCTCTAGTTTGAGAAAATGATAGTCTTCGTTTTGGCGCCAAAATCTTCACCGAAGAATCCCTGAAGACTCCTTGAAGATTCTTTCTTCAGCTGAACTGGACCCCTGGGCCCCACAAAAAAAAAAAAAAAAAAAAGGACCCCTTACCAAAGATTTCCTCCGGAATCGCCGGAGGTGGCCATCATTACATGAATGACTATGCTCTAGTTTGAGAAAATGATAGTCTTCGTATTGGCGCCAAAATCTTCACCGAAGAATCCCTGAAGGCTCCTTGAAGATTCTTTCTTCAGCTGAATTGGACCCCTGGGCCCCACAAAAAAAAAACAAAAAAGGACCCCTTACCAAAGATTTCCTCCGGAATCGCCGGAGGTGGCCATCACTACATGAATGACTATGCTCTAGTTTGAGAAAATGATAGTCTTTGTATTGGCGCCAAAATCTTCACCGAAGAATCCCTGAAGACTCCTTGAAGATTCTTTCTTCAGCTGAATTGGACCCCTGGGCCCCACAAAAAAAAAAAAACAAAAAAGGGCCCCTTACCAAAGATTTCCTCCGGAATCGCCGGAGGTGGCCGTCACTACATGAATGACTATGCTCTAGTTTGAGAAAATGATAGTCTTTGTATTGGCGCCAAAATCTTCACCGAAGAATCCCTGAAGACTCCTTGAAGATTCTTTCTTCAGCTGAACTGGACCCCTCGGCCCCACAAAAAAAAAAAACAAAAAAGGACCCCTTACCAAAGATTTCCTCCGGAATCGCCGGAGGTGGCCATCATTACATGAATGACTATGCTCTTGTTTGAGAAAATGATAGTCTTCGTATTGGCTCCAAAATCTTCACCGAAGAATCCCTGAAGACTCCTTGAAGATTCTTTCTTCAGCTGAATTGGACCCCTGGGCCCCACAAAAAAAAAAAAAAAGGACCCCTTACCAAAGATTTCCTCCGGAATCGCCGGAGGTGGCCATCATTACATGAATGACTATGCTCTAGTTTGAGAAAATGATAGTCTTCGTATTGGCGCCAAAATCTTCACCGAAGAATCCCTGAAGACTCCTTGAAGATTCTTTCTTCAGCTGAACTGGACCCCTGGGCCCCACGAAAAAAAAAAAAGGACCCCCTACCAAAGATTTCCTCCGGGATCGCCAGAGGTAGCCCTCATTACATGAATGACTATGCTCTAGTTTGAGAAAATGATAGTCTTCGTATTGGCTCCAAAATCTTCACCGAAGAATCCCTGAAGACTCCTTGAAGATTCTTTCTTCAGCTGAATTGGACCACTGGGCCCCACAAAAAAAAAAAAGGACCCCTTACCAAAGATTTCCTCCGGAATCGCCTGAGGTGGCCATCATTACATGAATGACTATGCTCTAGTTTGAGAAAATGATAGTCTTCGTATTGGCTCCAAAATCTTCACCGAAGAATCCCTGAAGACTCTATGAAGATTCTTTCTTCAGCTGAATTGGACCCCTGGGCTCCACAAAAAAAAAAAAAACAAAAAAGGACCCCTTACCAAAGATTTCTTCGGAAATCGCCGGAGGTGGCCATCATTACATGAATGACTATGCTCTAGTTTTAGAAAATGATAGTCTTCATATTGGCTCCAAAATCCTCACCCAAGATTCCCTGAAGACTCCTTGAAGACTCTTTCTTCAGCAGTATAACAGTTGTCATTTTTAAATTTCAAGGGTAATTTCTACCATTTATATAGCTGGTAGCCTTTATGACTATACTCTAGTTTGAGAAAATGATAGTCTTAGTATTGGCGCCAAAATCTTCTCCGAAGAATCCCTGAAGACTCCTTGAAGATTCTTTCTTCAGCTGAATTGGACCCCTGGACCCCACAAAAAAAAAAAAAGGACCCCTTACCAAAGATTTCCTCCGGAATCGCCGGAGGTGGCCATCATTACATGAATGACTATGCTCTAGTTTGAGAAAATGATAGTCTTCGTATTGGAGCCAAAATCTTCACTGAAGAATCCCTGAAGACTCCTTGAAGATTCTTTCTTCAGCTGAACTGGACCCGTGGGCCCCACAAAAAAAAAAAAAAAAAAAAGGACCCCTTACCAAAGATTTCCTCCGGAATCGCCGGAGGTGGCCAGCATTACATGAATGACTATGCTCTAGTTTGAGAAAATGATAGTCTTCGTTTTGGCGCCAAAATCTTCACCGAAGAATCCCTGAAGACTCCTTGAAGATTCTTTCTTCAGCTGAACAGGACCCCTGGGCCCCATGAAAAAATAAAAAGGACCCCCTACCAAAGATTTCCTCCGGAATCGCCGGAGGTGGCCATCATTACATGAATGACTATGCTCTAGTTTGAGAAAATGATAGTCTTCGTATTGGCTCCAAAATCTTCACCGAAAAATCCCTGAAGACTTCTTGAAGATTCTTTCTTCAGCTGAATTGGACCCCTGGGCCCCACAAAAAAAAACAAAAATGGACCCCTTACCAAAGATTTCCTCCGGAATCGGCGGAGGTGGCCATCATTACATGAATGACTATGCTCTAGTTTGAGAAAATGATAGTCTTCGTATTGGCTCCAAAATCTTCACCGAAGAATCCCTGAAGGCTCCTTGAAGATTCTTTCTTCAGCTGAATTGGACCCCTGGGCCCCACAAAAAAAAACAAAAAAGGACCCCTTACCAAAGATTTCCTCCGGAATCGCCGGAGGTGGCCATCACTACATGAATGACTATGCTCTAGTTTGAGAAAATGATAGTCTTCGTATTGGCGCCAAAATCTTCACCGAAGAATCCCTGAAGACTCCTTGAAGATTCTTTCTTCAGCTGAACTGGACCCCTGGGCCCCACAAAAAAAAAAAAAAAAACGACCCCTTACCAAATATTTCCTCCGGAATCGCCGGAGGTGGCCATCATTACATGAATGACTATGCTCTAGTTTGAGAAAATGGTAGTCTTCGTATTGGCTCCAAAATATTCACCGAAGAATCCCTGAAGACTCCTTGAAGATTCTTTCTTCAGGTGAATTGGACCCCTGGGCCCCACAAAAAAAAAAAAACAAAAAAGGACCCCTTAACAAAGATTTAATCCGGAATCGCCTGAGGTAGCCATCATTACATGAATGACTATGCTCTAGTTTGAGAAAATGATAGTCTTCGTATTGGCGCCAAAATCTTCACCGAAGAATCCCTGAAGGCTCCTTGAAGATTCTTTCTTCAGCTGAACTGGACCCCAGGGCCCCACAAAAAAAAAAAAAAAAAAAAAAGGACCCTTACCAAAGATTTCCTCCGCAATCGCCGGGGGTGGCCACCATTACATGAATGACTATGCTCTAGTTTGAGAAAATGATAGTCTCCGTATTGGCTCCAAAATCTTCACCGAAGAATCCCTGAAGACTCTTTGAAGATTCTTTCTTCAGCTTAATTGCACCCCTGGGCCCCACAAAAAAACAAACAAAAAAGGACCCCTTACCAAAGATTTAATCCGGAATCGCCGGAGGTGGCCATCATTACATGAATGACTATGCACTAGTTTTAGAAAATGATAGTCTTCATATTGGCTCCAAAATCCTCACCCAAGATTCCCTGAAGACTCCTTGAAGACTCTTTCTTCAGCAGTATAACAGGTGTCATTTTTAAATTTCAGGGGTAATTTCTACCATTTATATAGCTGGTAGCCTTTATGACTATACTCTAGTTTGAGAAAATGATAGTCTTAGTATTGGAGCCAAAAATTCACCGAAGAATCCCTGAAGACTTCTTGAAGATTCTTTCTTCAGCTGAATTGGACCCCTGGGCCCCACAAAAAAAAAAAAAAAAAAAGGACCCCTTACCAAAGATTTCCTCCGGAATCGCCGGAGGTGGCCATCATTACATGAATGACTATGCTCTAGTTTGAGAAAATGATAGTCTTCGTATTGGCTCCAAAATCTTCACCGAAAAATCCCTGAAGACTCCTTGAAGATTCTTTCTTCAGCTGAATTGGACCCCTGGGCCCCACAAAAAAAAACAAAAAAGGACCCCTTACCAAAGATTTCCTCCGGAATCGCCGGAGGTGGCCACCATTACATGAATGACTATGCTCTAGTTTGAGAAAATGATAGTCTTCGTATTGGCTCCAAAATCTTCACCGAAGAATCCCTGAAGACTCCTTGAAGATTCTTTCTTCGGGTGAATTGGACCCCTGGGCCCCACAAAAAAAAACAAAAAAGGACCCCTTACCAAAGATTTCCTCCGGAATCGCCGGAGGTGGCCATCACTACATGAATGACTATGCTCTAGTTTGAGAAAATGATAGTCTTTGTATTGGCGCCAAAATCTTCACCGAAGAATCCCTGAAGACTCCTTGAAGATTCTTTCTTCAGCTGAACTGGACCCCTCGGACCCACAAAAAAAAAAAAAAAAAAAAGGACCCCTTACCAAAGATTTCCTCCGGAATCGCCGGAGGTGGCCATCATTACATGAATGACTATGCTCTTGTTTGAGAAAATGATAGTCTTCGTATTGGCTCCAAAATCTTCACCGAAGAATCCCTGAAGACTCCTTGAAGATTCTTTCTTCAGCTGAATTGGACCCCTGGGCCCCACAAAAAAAAAAAAAAAAAGGACCCCTTACCAAAGATTTCCTCCGGAATCGCCGGAGGTGGCCATCATTACATGAATGACTATGCTCTAGTTTGAGAAAATGATAGTCTTCGTATTGGCGCCAAAATCTTCACCAAAGAATCCCTAAAGACTCCTTGAAGATTCTTTCTTCAGCTGAACTGGACCCCTGGGCCCCACGAAAAAAAAAAAAGGACCCCCTACCAAAGATTTCCTCCGGAATCGCCAGAGGTAGCCATCATTACATGAATGACTATGCTCTAGTTTGAGAAAATGATAGTCTTCGTATTGGCTCCAAAATCTTCACCGAAGAATCCCTGAAGACTCTTTGAAGATTCTTTCTTCAGCTGAATTGGACCCCTGGGCCCCACAAAAAAAAAAAACAAAAAAGGACCCCTTACCAAAGATTTAATCCGGAATCGCCGGAGGTGGCCATCATTACAAGAATGACTATGCTCTAGTTTTAGAAAATGATAGTCTTCATATGGCTCCAAAATCCTTACCCAAGATTCCCTGAAGACTCCTTGAAGACTCTTTCTTCAGCAGTATAACAGGTGTCATTTTTAATTTTCAGGGGTAATTTCTACCATTTATATAGCTGGTAGCCTTTATGACTATACTCTAGTTTGAGAAAATGATAGTCTTAGTATTGGCGCCAAAAATTCACCGAAGAATCCCTGAAGACTTCTTGAAGATTCTTTCTTCAGCTGAATTGGACCCCTGGGCCCCACAAAAAAAAAACAAAAAAGGACCCCTTAACAAAGATTTAATCCGGAATCGCCTGAGGTGGCCATCATTACATGAATGACTATGCTCTAGTTTGAGAAAATGATAGTCTTTGTATTGGCGCCAAAACCTTCACCGAAGAATCCCTGAAGACTCCTTGAAGATTCTTTCTTCAGCTGAACTGGACCCCTGGGCCCCATGAAAAAATAAAAAGGACCCCCTGCCAAAGATTTCCTCCGGAATCTCCGGAGGTGGCCATCATTACATGAATGACTATGCTCTAGTTTGAGAAAATGATAGTCTTCGTATTGGCTCCAAAATCTTCACCGAAGAATCCCTGAAGGCTCCTTGAAGATTCTTTCTTCAGCTGAATTGGACCCCTGGGCCCCACAAAAAAAAAAAAAGGACCCCTTACCAAAGATTTCCTCCGGAATCGCCGGAGGTGGCCATCACTACATGAATGACTATGCTCTAGTTTGAGAAAATGATAGTCTTTGTATTGGCGCCAAAATCTTCACCGAAGAATCCCTGAAGACTCCTTGAAGATTCTTTCTTCAGCTGAACTGGACCCCTGGGCCCCACAAAAAAAAAGAAAAAAAAGGACCCCTTACCAAAGATTTCCTCCGGAATCGCCGGAGGTGGCCATCATTACATGAATGACTATGCTCTAGTTTGAGAAAATGATAGTCTTCGTATTGGCTCCAAAATCTTCACCGAAGAATCCCTGAAGACTCCTTGAAGATTCTTTCTTCAGCTGAATTGGACCCCTGGGCCCAACAAAAAAAAACAAAAAAGGACCCCTTACCAAAGATTTCCTCCGGAATCGCCGGAGGTGGCCATCATTACATGAATGACTATGCTCTAGTTTGAGAAAATGATAGTCTTCGTATTGGCGCCAAAATCTTCACCAAAGAATCCCTGAAGACTCCTTGAAGATTCTTTCTTCAGCTGAACTGGACCCCTGGGCCCCACGAAAAAAAAAAAAAAAAAGGACCCCCTACCAAAGATTTCCTCCGGAATCGCCGGAGGTAGCCATCATTTCATGAATGACTATGCTCTAGTTTGAGAAAATGATAGTCTTCGTATTGGCTCCAAAATCTTCACCGAAGAATCCCTGAAGACTCCTTGAAGATTCTTTCTTCAGCTGAATTAGACCCCTGGGCCCCACTTTAAAAAACAAAAAAGGACCCCTTACCAAAGATTTCCTCCGGAATCGCCGGAGGTGGCCATCATTACATGAATGACTATGCTCTAGTTTGAGAAAATGATAGTCTTCGTATTGGCTCCAAAATCTTCACCGAAGAATCCCTGAAGACTCTATGAAGATTCTTTCTTCAGCAGAATTGGACCCCTGGGCCCCACAAAAAAAAAAACAAAAAAGGACCCCTTACCAAATATTTCTTCCGAAATCGCCGGAGGTGGCCATCATTACATGAATGACTATGCTCTAGTTTTAGAAAATGATAGTCTTCATATTGGCTCCAAAATCCTCACCCATGATTCCCTGAAGACTCCTTGAAGACTCTTTCTTCAGCAGTATAACAGGTGTCATTTTTAAATTTCAAGGGTAATTTCTACCATTTATATAGCTGGTAGCCTTTATGACTATACTCTAGTTTGAGGAAATTATAGTCTGAGTATTGGCGCCAAAATCTTCTCCGAAGAATCCCTGAAGACTCCTTGAAGATTCTTTCTTCAGCTGAATTGGACCCCTGGACCCCACAAAAAAAAAAAAAAAAAAAAGGACCCCTTACCAAAGATTTCCTCCGGAATCGCCGGAGGTGGCCATCATTACATGAATGACTATGCTCTAGTTTGAGAAAATGATAGTCTTCGTATTGGAGCCAAAATCTTCACTGAAGAATCCCTGAAGACTCCTTGGAGATTCTTTCTTCAGCTGAACTGGACTCCTGGGCCCCACAAAAAAAAAAAACAAAAAAGGACCCCTTACCAAAGATTTCCTCCGGAATCGCCGGAGGTGGCCATCATTGCATAAATGACTATGCTCTAGTTTGAGAAAATGATAGTCTTCGTTTTGGCGCCAAAATCTTCAACGAAGAATCCCTGAAGACTCCTTGAAGATTCTTTCTTCAGCTGAACTGGACCCCTGGGCCCCACAAAAAAAAAAAAAAAAGGACCCCTTAAAAAAAATTTCCTCCGGAATTGCCGGAGGTGGCCATCATTACATGAATGACTATGACTTTGAGAAAATGATAGTCTTCGTATTGGCTCCAAAATCTTCACCGAAGAATCCCTGAAGACTCTTTGAAGATTCTTTCTTCAGCTGAATTGGACCCCTGGGCCCCACAAAAAAAAAAAAAAAAAAAAAAAAAGGACCCCTTACCAAGCATTTCCTCCGGAATCACCAGAGGTGGCCATCATTACATGAATGACTATGCTCTAGTTTTAGAAAATGATAGTCTTCATATTGGCTCCAAAATCCTCACCCAAGATTCCCTGAAGACTCCTTGAAGACTCTTTCTTCAGCAGTATAACAGGTGTCATTTTTAAATTTCAAGGGTAATTTCTACCATTTATATTGCTGGTAGCCCTTATGACTATACTCTAGTTTGAGAAAATGATAGTCTTAGTATTGGTGCCAAAATCTTCACCGAAGAATCCCTGAAGACTCCTTGAAGATTCTTTCTTCAGCTGAATTGGACCCCTGGGAACCCACAAAAAAAAAAAAAAGGACCCCTTACCAAAGATTTCCTCCGGAATCGCCGGAATTAGCCATCATTACATGAATGACTATGCTCTAGTTTCAGAAAATGATAGTCTTCGTATTGGTGCCAAAGTCTTCACCGAAGAATCCCTGAAGACTCCTTGAAGATTCTTTCTTCAGCTGAACTGGACCCCTGGGCCCCACAAAAAAAAACAAAAAAGGACCCCTTACCAAAGATTTCCTCCGGAATCGCCGGAGGTGGCCATCATTACATGAATGACTATGCTCTAGTTAGAGAAAATGATAGTCTTCGTATTGGCTCCAAAATATTCACCGAAGAATCCCTGAAGACTCCTTGAAGATTCTTTCTTCAGCTGAATTGAACCCCTGGGCCCCACAAAAAAAAAAAAGGACCCCTTACCAAAGATTTCCTCCGGAATCGCAGGAGGTAGCCATCATTACATGAATGACTATGCTCTAGTTTGAGAAAATGATAGTCTTCGTATTGGTGCCAAAATCTTCACTGAAGAATCCCTGAAGACTCCTTGAAGATTCTTTCTTCAGCTGAACTGGACCCCTGGGCCCCACAAAACAAAAAAAAAAAAAAAAGGCCCCTTACCAAAGATTTCCTCCGGAATCGCCGGAGGTGGCCATCATTACATGAATGACTATGCTCTAGTTTGAGAAAATGATAGTCTTCGTATTGGTGCCAAAATCTTCACCGAAGAACCCCTGAAGACTCCTTGAAGATTCTTTCTTCAGCTGAACTGGACCCCTGGGCCCCACGAAAAAAAAAAAAGGACCCCTACCAAAGATTTCCTCCGGAATCGCCGGAGGTGGCCATCATAACATGAATGACTATGCTCTAGTTTGAGAAAATGATAGTCTTCGTATTGGCTCCAAAATCTTCACCGAAGAATCCCTGAAGACTCTTTGAAGATTCTTTCTTCAGCTGAATTGGACCCCTGGGCCCCCCCCCAAAAAAAACAAAAAGGACCCCTTACCAAAGATTTCCTCCGGAATCGCCGGAGGTGGCCATCATTACATGAATGACTATGCTCTAGTTTGAGAAAATGATAGTCTTAGTATTGGCGCCAAAATCTTCACCGAAGAATCCCTGAAGACTCCTTGAAGATTCTTTCTTCAGCTGAATTGGACCCCTGGACCCCACAAAAAAACAAAACAAAAAAGGACCCCTTCCCAAAGATTTCCTCCGGAATCGCCGGAGGTGGCCAACATTACATGAATGACTATACTCTAGTTTGAGAAAATGATAGTCTTCGTATTAGAGCCAAAATCTTCACTGAAGAATCCCTGAAGACTCCTTGAAGATTCTTTCTTCAGCTGAACTGGACCCCTGGGCCCCACAAAAAAAAAAAAAAAAAAAGGACCCCTTACCAAAGATTTCCTCCGGAATCGACGGAGGTGGCCATCATTACATGAATGACTATGCTCTAGTTTTAGAAAATGATAGTCTTCGTATTGGCTCCAAAATCTTCACCGAAGAATCCCTGAAGACTCTTTGAAGATTCTTTCTTCAGCTGAATTGGACCCCTGGGCCCCGCCAAAAAAAAACAAAAAATTACCCCTTACCAAAGATTTCCTCCGGAATCGTCGGAGGTGGCCATCATTACATGAATGACTATGCTCTAGTTTGAGAAAATAATAGTCTTCGTATTGGTGCCAAAATCTTCACCAAAGAATCCCTGAAGACTCCTTGAAGATTCTTTCTTCAGCTGAACTGGACCCCTGGGCCCCACAAAAAAAAAAAACAAAAAAGGACCCCTTACCAAAGATTTCCTCCGGAATTGCCGGAGGTGGCCATCATTACATGAATGACTATGGTCTAGTTTGACAAAATGATAGTCTTCGTATTGGCTTCTAAATATTCACCGAAGAATCCCTGAAGACTCCTTGAAGATTCTTTCTTCAGCTGAATTGGACCCCTGGGCCCCACAAAAAAAACAAAAAAGGACCCCTTAGCAAAGATTTCCTCCGGAATCGCCGGACGTGGCCATCATTACATGAATGACTATGCTCTAGTTTGAGAAAATGATAGTCTTCGTATTGGCGCCAAAATCTTCACCGAAGAATCCCTGAAGACTCCTTGAAGATTCTTTCTTCAGCTGAATTGGACCCCTGGGCCCCACAAAAAAAAAAAACAAAAAAGGACCCCTTACCAAAGATTTCCTCCGGAATTGCAGGAGGTAGCCATCATTACATGAATGACTATGCTCTAGTTTGAGAAAATGATAGTCTTCGTATTGGTGCCAAAATCTTCACTGAAGAATCCCTGAAGACTCCTTGAAGATTCTTTCTTCAGCTGAACTGGACCCCTGGGCCCCACAAAAAAAAAAAAAAAAAGGACCCCTTACCAAAGATTTCCTCCGAAATCGCCGGAGGTGGCCATCATCACATGAATGACTATGCTCTAGTTTGAGAAAATGATAGTCTTTGTATTGGCTCCAAAATCTTCACCGAAGAATCCCTGAAGACTCTTTGAAGATTCTTTCTTCAGCTGAATTTGACCCCTGGGCCCCACAAAAAAAAAAGACCCCTTACCAAAGATTTCCTCCGGAATCGCCGGAGGTGGCCATTATTACATGAATGACTAAGCTCTAGTTTGAGAAAATGATAGTCTTCGTATTGGAGCCAAAATCTTCACCGAAGAATCCCTGAAGAATCCTTGAAGATTCTTTCTTCAGATGAATTGGACCCCTGGGCCCCACAAACAAAAACAAAAAAGGACCCCTTACCAAAGATTTCCTCCGGAATCGCCGGAGGTGGCCATCATTACATGAATGACTATGCTCTAGTTTGAGAAAATGATAGTCTTCGTATTGGTGCCAAAATCTTCACCGAAGAATCCCTGAATACTCCTTGAAGATTCTTTCTTCAGCTGAACTGGACCCCTGGGCCCCACAAAAAAAAAAAAAAAAAAAAAGGACCCCTTTCCAAAGATTTCCTCCGGAATCGCCTGAGGTGGCCATCATTGCATGAATGACTATGCTCTAGTTTGAGAAAATGATAGTCTTCGTATTGGCTCCAAAATCTTCAACGAAGAATCCCTGAAGACTCCTTGAAGATTTTTTCTTCAGCTGAATTGGACCCCTGGGATCCCCGAAAAAAAACAAAAAAGGACCCCTTACCAAATATTTCCTCCCGAATCGCCGGAGGTGGCCATCATTACATGAATGACTATGCTCTAGTTTGAGAAAATGATAGTCTTCGTATTGCCGCAAAATCTTCACCGAAGAATCCCTGAAGACTCCTTGAAGATTCTTTCTTCAGCTGAACTGGACACCTGGGCCCCACAAAAAAAAAAAAAAACACACACAAAAAAGGACCCCTTACCAAAGATTTCCTCCGGAATCGCCGGAGGTGGCCATCATTACATGAATGACTATGCTCTAGTTTGAGAAAATGATAGTCTTCGTATTGGCTCCAAAATCTTCACCGAAGAATCCCTGAAGACTTTTTGAAGATTCTTTCTTCAGCTGAATTGGACCCCGGGCCCCACAAAAAAAAACAAAAAAGTACCCCTTACCAAAGACTTCCTCCGGAATCGCCGGAGGTGGCCATCATTACATGAATGACTATGCTCTAGTTTTAGAGAATGATAGTCTTCATGTTGGCTCCAGAATCCTCACCCAAGATTCCCTGACGACTCCTTGAAGACTCTTTCTTCAGCAGTATAACAGGTGTCATTTTTCAATTTCAAGGGTAATTTCTACCATTTATATAGCTGGTAGCCTTTATGACTATGCTCTAGTTTGAGAAAATGATAGTCTTAGTAATGGCGCCAAAATCTTCACCGAAGAATCCCTGAAGACTTCTTGAAGATTCTTTCTTCAGCTGAATTGGACCCCTGGGCCCCACAAAAAAAAAAAAAAAAAAAAAAAAGGACCCCTTACCAAAGATTTCCTCCGGAATCGCCGGAGGTGGCCATCATTACATGAATGACTATGCTCTAGTTTGAGAAAATGATAGTCTTCGTATTTGCTCCAAAATCTTCACCGAAGAATCCCTGAAGACTCCTTGAAGATTCTTTCTTCAGCTGAACTGGACCCCTGGGCCCCACAAAAAAAACGAAAGAAAAAAGTACCCCTTACCAATTATTTCCTCTGGAATCGCCGGAGGTGGCCATCATTACATGAATGACTATGCTCTAGTTTAAGAAAATGATAGTCTTCGTATTGGCGCCAAAATATTCACCGAAGAATCCCTGAAGACTCCTTGAATATTCTTTCTTCAGCTGAATTGGACTCCTGGGCCCCACAAAAAAAAACAAAAAACTACCCCTTACCAAATACTTCCTCCGGAATCGCCGGAGGTAGCCATCATTACATGAATGACTATGCTCTAGTTTGAGAAAATGATAGTCTTCGTATTGGCGCCAAAATCTTCACAGAAGAATCCCTGAAGACTCCTTGAAGATTCTTTCTTCAGCTGAACTGGACCCCTGGGCCCCACAAAAAAAAAAAAAAAAAAGGACCCCTTACCAAAGATTTCCTCCGGAATCGCCGGAGGTTGCCATCATTGCATGAATGACTATGCTCTAGTTTGAGAAAATGATAGTCTTCGTATTGGCTCCAAAATATTCACCGAAGAATCCCTGAAGACTCCTTGAAGATTCTTTCTTCAGCTGAATTGGACCACTGGGCCCCACAAAAAAAAAAACAAAAAAGGACCCCTTACCAAAGATTTCCTCGGGAATCGCCGGAGGTGGCCACCATTACATGAATGACTATGCTCTAGTTTGAGAAAATGATAGTCTTCGTATTGGCTCCAAAATCTTCACCAAAGAATTCCTGAAGACTCCTTGAAGATTCTTTCTTCAGCTGAACTGGACCCCTGGGCCCCACGAAAAAAAAAGGACCCCCTACCAAAGATTTCCTCCGGAATCGCCGGAGGTGGCCATCATTACATGAATGACTATGCTCTAGTTTGAGAAAATGATAGTCTTCGTATTGGCGCCAAAATCTTCACCGAAGAATCCCTGAAGACTCCTTGAAGATTCTTTCTTCAGCTGAATTGGACCCCTGGGCCCCACAAAAAAAAACAAAAAAGGACCCCTTACCAAAGATTTCCTCCGGAATCGCTGGAGGTGGCCATCATTACATGAATGACTATGCTCTAGTTTGAGAAAATGATAATCTTCGTATTGGCGCCAAAATCTTCACCGAAGAATCCCTGAAGACTCCTTGAAGATTCTTTCTTCAGCTGAACTGGACCCCTGGGCCCCACGAAAAAAAAAAAAGGACCCCCTACCAAAGATTTCCTCCGGGATCGCCAGAGGTAGCCCTCATTACATGAATGACTATGCTCTAGTTTGAGAAAATGATAGTCTTCGTATTGGCTCCAAAATCTTCACCGAAGAATCCCTGAAGACTCCTTGAAGATTCTTTCTTCAGCTGAATTGGACCACTGGGCCCCACAAAAAAAAAAAAAAGGACCCCTTACCAAAGATTTCCTCCGGAATCGCCTGAGGTGGCCATCATTACATGAATGACTATGCTCTAGTTTGAGAAAATGATAGTCTTCGTATTGGCTCCAAAATCTTCACCGAAGAATCCCTGAAGACTCTATGAAGATTCTTTCTTCAGCTGAATTGGACCCCTGGGCTCCACAAAAAAAAAAAAAAACAAAAAAGGACCCCTTACCAAAGATTTCTTCGGAAATCGCCGGAGGTGGCCATCATTACATGAATGACTATGCTCTAGTTTTAGAAAATGATAGTCTTCATATTGGCTCCAAAATCCTCACCCAAGATTCCCTGAAGACTCCTTGAAGACTCTTTCTTCAGCAGTATAACAGTTGTCATTTTTAAATTTCAAGGGTAATTTCTACCATTTATATAGCTGGTAGCCTTTATGACTATACTCTAGTTTGAGAAAATGATAGTCTTAGTATTGGCGCCAAAATCTTCTCCGAAGAATCCCTGAAGACTCCTTGAAGATTCTTTCTTCAGCTGAATTGGACCCCTGGACCCCACAAAAAAAAAAAAAGGACCCCTTACCAAAGATTTCCTCCGGAATCGCCGGAGGTGGCCATCATTACATGAATGACTATGCTCTAGTTTGAGAAAATGATAGTCTTCGTATTGGAGCCAAAATCTTCACTGAAGAATCCCTGAAGACTCCTTGAAGATTCTTTCTTCAGCTGAACTGGACCCGTGGGCCCCACAAAAAAAAAAAAAAAAAAAAGGACCCCTTACCAAAGATTTCCTCCGGAATCGCCGGAGGTGGCCAGCATTACATGAATGACTATGCTCTAGTTTGAGAAAATGATAGTCTTCGTTTTGGCGCCAAAATCTTCACCGAAGAATCCCTGAAGACTCCTTGAAGATTCTTTCTTCAGCTGAACAGGACCCCTGGGCCCCATGAAAAAATAAAAAGGACCCCCTACCAAAGATTTCCTCCGGAATCGCCGGAGGTGGCCATCATTACATGAATGACTATGCTCTAGTTTGAGAAAATGATAGTCTTCGTATTGGCTCCAAAATCTTCACCGAAAAATCCCTGAAGACTTCTTGAAGATTCTTTCTTCAGCTGAATTGGACCCCTGGGCCCCACAAAAAAAAACAAAAATGGACCCCTTACCAAAGATTTCCTCCGGAATCGGCGGAGGTGGCCATCATTACATGAATGACTATGCTCTAGTTTGAGAAAATGATAGTCTTCGTATTGGCTCCAAAATCTTCACCGAAGAATCCCTGAAGGCTCCTTGAAGATTCTTTCTTCAGCTGAATTGGACCCCTGGGCCCCACAAAAAAAAACAAAAAAGGACCCCTTACCAAAGATTTCCTCCGGAATCGCCGGAGGTGGCCATCACTACATGAATGACTATGCTCTAGTTTGAGAAAATGATAGTCTTCGTATTGGCGCCAAAATCTTCACCGAAGAATCCCTGAAGACTCCTTGAAGATTCTTTCTTCAGCTGAACTGGACCCCTGGGCCCCACAAAAAAAAAAAAAAAAAACGACCCCTTACCAAATATTTCCTCCGGAATCGCCGGAGGTGGCCATCATTACATGAATGACTATGCTCTAGTTTGAGAAAATGGTAGTCTTCGTATTGGCTCCAAAATATTCACCGAAGAATCCCTGAAGACTCCTTGAAGATTCTTTCTTCAGGTGAATTGGACCCCTGGGCCCCACAAAAAAAAAAAAACAAAAAAGGACCCCTTAACAAAGATTTAATCCGGAATCGCCTGAGGTAGCCATCATTACATGAATGACTATGCTCTAGTTTGAGAAAATGATAGTCTTCGTATTGGCGCCAAAATCTTCACCGAAGAATCCCTGAAGGCTCCTTGAAGATTCTTTCTTCAGCTGAACTGGACCCCAGGGCCCCACAAAAAAAAAAAAAAAAAAAAAAGGACCCTTACCAAAGATTTCCTCCGCAATCGCCGGGGGTGGCCACCATTACATGAATGACTATGCTCTAGTTTGAGAAAATGATAGTCTCCGTATTGGCTCCAAAATCTTCACCGAAGAATCCCTGAAGACTCTTTGAAGATTCTTTCTTCAGCTTAATTGCACCCCTGGGCCCCACAAAAAAACAAACAAAAAAGGACCCCTTACCAAAGATTTAATCCGGAATCGCCGGAGGTGGCCATCATTACATGAATGACTATGCACTAGTTTTAGAAAATGATAGTCTTCATATTGGCTCCAAAATCCTCACCCAAGATTCCCTGAAGACTCCTTGAAGACTCTTTCTTCAGCAGTATAACAGGTGTCATTTTTAAATTTCAGGGGTAATTTCTACCATTTATATAGCTGGTAGCCTTTATGACTATACTCTAGTTTGAGAAAATGATAGTCTTAGTATTGGAGCCAAAAATTCACCGAAGAATCCCTGAAGACTTCTTGAAGATTCTTTCTTCAGCTGAATTGGACCCCTGGGCCCCACAAAAAAAAAAAAAAAAAAAAGGACCCCTTACCAAAGATTTCCTCCGGAATCGCCGGAGGTGGCCATCATTACATGAATGACTATGCTCTAGTTTGAGAAAATGATAGTCTTCGTATTGGCTCCAAAATCTTCACCGAAAAATCCCTGAAGACTCCTTGAAGATTCTTTCTTCAGCTGAATTGGACCCCTGGGCCCCACAAAAAAAAACAAAAAAGGACCCCTTACCAAAGATTTCCTCCGGAATCGCCGGAGGTGGCCACCATTACATGAATGACTATGCTCTAGTTTGAGAAAATGATAGTCTTCGTATTGGCTCCAAAATCTTCACCGAAGAATCCCTGAAGACTCCTTGAAGATTCTTTCTTCGGGTGAATTGGACCCCTGGGCCCCACAAAAAAAAACAAAAAAGGACCCCTTACCAAAGATTTCCTCCGGAATCGCCGGAGGTGGCCATCACTACATGAATGACTATGCTCTAGTTTGAGAAAATGATAGTCTTTGTATTGGCGCCAAAATCTTCACCGAAGAATCCCTGAAGACTCCTTGAAGATTCTTTCTTCAGCTGAACTGGACCCCTCGGACCCACAAAAAAAAAAAAAAAAAAAAAGGACCCCTTACCAAAGATTTCCTCCGGAATCGCCGGAGGTGGCCATCATTACATGAATGACTATGCTCTTGTTTGAGAAAATGATAGTCTTCGTATTGGCTCCAAAATCTTCACCGAAGAATCCCTGAAGACTCCTTGAAGATTCTTTCTTCAGCTGAATTGGACCCCTGGGCCCCACAAAAAAAAAAAAAAAAAAAGGACCCCTTACCAAAGATTTCCTCCGGAATCGCCGGAGGTGGCCATCATTACATGAATGACTATGCTCTAGTTTGAGAAAATGATAGTCTTCGTATTGGCGCCAAAATCTTCACCAAAGAATCCCTAAAGACTCCTTGAAGATTCTTTCTTCAGCTGAACTGGACCCCTGGGCCCCACGAAAAAAAAAAAGGACCCCCTACCAAAGATTTCCTCCGGAATCGCCAGAGGTAGCCATCATTACATGAATGACTATGCTCTAGTTTGAGAAAATGATAGTCTTCGTATTGGCTCCAAAATCTTCACCGAAGAATCCCTGAAGACTCTTTGAAGATTCTTTCTTCAGCTGAATTGGACCCCTGGGCCCCACAAAAAAAAAACAAAAAAGGACCCCTTACCAAAGATTTAATCCGGAATCGCCGGAGGTGGCCATCATTACAAGAATGACTATGCTCTAGTTTTAGAAAATGATAGTCTTCATATGGCTCCAAAATCCTTACCCAAGATTCCCTGAAGACTCCTTGAAGACTCTTTCTTCAGCAGTATAACAGGTGTCATTTTTAATTTTCAGGGGTAATTTCTACCATTTATATAGCTGGTAGCCTTTATGACTATACTCTAGTTTGAGAAAATGATAGTCTTAGTATTGGCGCCAAAAATTCACCGAAGAATCCCTGAAGACTTCTTGAAGATTCTTTCTTCAGCTGAATTGGACCCCTGGGCCCCACAAAAAAAAAAAACAAAAAAGGACCCCTTACCAAAGATTTCCTCCGGAATCGCCGGAGGTGGCCATCATTACATGAATGACTATGCTCTAGTTTGAGAAAATGATAGTCTTCGTATTGGCGCCAAAATCTTCACCGAAGAATCCCTGAAGACTCCTTGAAGATTCTTTCTTCAGCTGAACTGGACCCCTGGGCCCCACAAAAAAAAAAAAAAAAAAAAAAAAAAACGACCCCTTACCAAATATTTCCTCCGGAATCGCCGGAGGTGGCCATCATTACATGAATGACTATGCTCTAGTTTGAGAAAATGATAGTCTTCGTATTAGCTCCAAAATATTCACCGAAGAATCCCTGAAGACCCCTTGAAGATTCTTTCTTCGGGTGAATTGGACCCCTGGGCCCCACAAAAAAAAAACAAAAAAGGACCCCTTAACAAAGATTTAATCCGGAATCGCCTGAGGTGGCCATCATTACATGAATGACTATGCTCTAGTTTGAGAAAATGATAGTCTTTGTATTGGCGCCAAAACCTTCACCGAAGAATCCCTGAAGACTCCTTGAAGATTCTTTCTTCAGCTGAACTGGACCCCTGGGCCCCATGAAAAAATAAAAAGGACCCCCTGCCAAAGATTTCCTCCGGAATCTCCGGAGGTGGCCATCATTACATGAATGACTATGCTCTAGTTTGAGAAAATGATAGTCTTCGTATTGGCTCCAAAATCTTCACCGAAGAATCCCTGAAGGCTCCTTGAAGATTCTTTCTTCAGCTGAATTGGACCCCTGGGCCCCACAAAAAAAAAAAAAGGACCCCTTACCAAAGATTTCCTCCGGAATCGCCGGAGGTGGCCATCACTACATGAATGACTATGCTCTAGTTTGAGAAAATGATAGTCTTTGTATTGGCGCCAAAATCTTCACCGAAGAATCCCTGAAGACTCCTTGAAGATTCTTTCTTCAGCTGAACTGGACCCCTGGGCCCCACAAAAAAAAAAAAAAAAAGGACCCCTTACCAAAGATTTCCTCCGGAATCGCCGGAGGTGGCCATCATTACATGAATGACTATGCTCTAGTTTGAGAAAATGATAGTCTTCGTATTGGCTCCAAAATCTTCACCGAAGAATCCCTGAAGACTCCTTGAAGATTCTTTCTTCAGCTGAATTGGACCCCTGGGCCCAACAAAAAAAAAACAAAAAAGGACCCCTTACCAAAGATTTCCTCCGGAATCGCCGGAGGTGGCCATCATTACATGAATGACTATGCTCTAGTTTGAGAAAATGATAGTCTTCGTATTGGCGCCAAAATCTTCACCAAAGAATCCCTGAAGACTCCTTGAAGATTCTTTCTTCAGCTGAACTGGACCCCTGGGCCCCACGAAAAAAAAAAAAAAAAAGGACCCCCTACCAAAGATTTCCTCCGGAATCGCCGGAGGTAGCCATCATTTCATGAATGACTATGCTCTAGTTTGAGAAAATGATAGTCTTCGTATTGGCTCCAAAATCTTCACCGAAGAATCCCTGAAGACTCCTTGAAGATTCTTTCTTCAGCTGAATTAGACCCCTGGGCCCCACTTTAAAAAACAAAAAAGGACCCCTTACCAAAGATTTCCTCCGGAATCGCCGGAGGTGGCCATCATTACATGAATGACTATGCTCTAGTTTGAGAAAATGATAGTCTTCGTATTGGCTCCAAAATCTTCACCGAAGAATCCCTGAAGACTCTATGAAGATTCTTTCTTCAGCAGAATTGGACCCCTGGGCCCCACAAAAAAAAAAACAAAAAAGGACCCCTTACCAAATATTTCTTCCGAAATCGCCGGAGGTGGCCATCATTACATGAATGACTATGCTCTAGTTTTAGAAAATGATAGTCTTCATATTGGCTCCAAAATCCTCACCCATGATTCCCTGAAGACTCCTTGAAGACTCTTTCTTCAGCAGTATAACAGGTGTCATTTTTAAATTTCAAGGGTAATTTCTACCATTTATATAGCTGGTAGCCTTTATGACTATACTCTAGTTTGAGGAAATTATAGTCTGAGTATTGGCGCCAAAATCTTCTCCGAAGAATCCCTGAAGACTCCTTGAAGATTCTTTCTTCAGCTGAATTGGACCCCTGGACCCCACAAAAAAAAAAAAAAAAAAAAGGACCCCTTACCAAAGATTTCCTCCGGAATCGCCGGAGGTGGCCATCATTACATGAATGACTATGCTCTAGTTTGAGAAAATGATAGTCTTCGTATTGGAGCCAAAATCTTCACTGAAGAATCCCTGAAGACTCCTTGGAGATTCTTTCTTCAGCTGAACTGGACTCCTGGGCCCCACAAAAAAAAAAAACAAAAAAGGACCCCTTACCAAAGATTTCCTCCGGAATCGCCGGAGGTGGCCAACATTGCATAAATGACTATGCTCTAGTTTGAGAAAATGATAGTCTTCGTTTTGGCGCCAAAATCTTCAACGAAGAATCCCTGAAGACTCCTTGAAGATTCTTTCTTCAGCTGAACTGGACCCCTGGGCCCCACAAAAAAAAAAAAAAAAGGACCCCTTAAAAAAAATTTCCTCCGGAATTGCCGGAGGTGGCCATCATTACATGAATGACTATGACTTTGAGAAAATGATAGTCTTCGTATTGGCTCCAAAATCTTCACCGAAGAATCCCTGAAGACTCTTTGAAGATTCTTTCTTCAGCTGAATTGGACCCCTGGGCCCCACAAAAAAAAAAAAAAAAAAAAAAAAAGGACCCCTTACCAAGCATTTCCTCCGGAATCACCAGAGGTGGCCATCATTACATGAATGACTATGCTCTAGTTTTAGAAAATGATAGTCTTCATATTGGCTCCAAAATCCTCACCCAAGATTCCCTGAAGACTCCTTGAAGACTCTTTCTTCAGCAGTATAACAGGTGTCATTTTTAAATTTCAAGGGTAATTTCTACCATTTATATTGCTGGTAGCCCTTATGACTATACTCTAGTTTGAGAAAATGATAGTCTTAGTATTGGTGCCAAAATCTTCACCGAAGAATCCCTGAAGACTCCTTGAAGATTCTTTCTTCAGCTGAATTGGACCCCTGGGAACCCACAAAAAAAAAAAAAAAAGGACCCCTTACCAAAGATTTCCTCCGGAATCGCCGGAATTAGCCATCATTACATGAATGACTATGCTCTAGTTTCAGAAAATGATAGTCTTCGTATTGGTGCCAAAGTCTTCACCGAAGAATCCCTGAAGACTCCTTGAAGATTCTTTCTTCAGCTGAACTGGACCCCTGGGCCCCACAAAAAAAAACAAAAAAGGACCCCTTACCAAAGATTTCCTCCGGAATCGCCGGAGGTGGCCATCATTACATGAATGACTATGCTCTAGTTAGAGAAAATGATAGTCTTCGTATTGGCTCCAAAATATTCACCGAAGAATCCCTGAAGACTCCTTGAAGATTCTTTCTTCAGCTGAATTGAACCCCTGGGCCCCACAAAAAAAAAAAAAGGACCCCTTACCAAAGATTTCCTCCGGAATCGCAGGAGGTAGCCATCATTACATGAATGACTATGCTCTAGTTTGAGAAAATGATAGTCTTCGTATTGGTGCCAAAATCTTCACTGAAGAATCCCTGAAGACTCCTTGAAGATTCTTTCTTCAGCTGAACTGGACCCCTGGGCCCCACAAAACAAAAAAAAAAAAAAAAGGCCCCTTACCAAAGATTTCCTCCGGAATCGCCGGAGGTGGCCATCATTACATGAATGACTATGCTCTAGTTTGAGAAAATGATAGTCTTCGTATTGGTGCCAAAATCTTCACCGAAGAACCCCTGAAGACTCCTTGAAGATTCTTTCTTCAGCTGAACTGGACCCCTGGGCCCCACGAAAAAAAAAAAAGGACCCCTACCAAAGATTTCCTCCGGAATCGCCGGAGGTGGCCATCATAACATGAATGACTATGCTCTAGTTTGAGAAAATGATAGTCTTCGTATTGGCTCCAAAATCTTCACCGAAGAATCCCTGAAGACTCTTTGAAGATTCTTTCTTCAGCTGAATTGGACCCCTGGGCCCCCCCCCAAAAAAAACAAAAAGGACCCCTTACCAAAGATTTCCTCCGGAATCGCCGGAGGTGGCCATCATTACATGAATGACTATGCTCTAGTTTGAGAAAATGATAGTCTTAGTATTGGCGCCAAAATCTTCACCGAAGAATCCCTGAAGACTCCTTGAAGATTCTTTCTTCAGCTGAATTGGACCCCTGGACCCCACAAAAAAACAAAACAAAAAAGGACCCCTTCCCAAAGATTTCCTCCGGAATCGCCGGAGGTGGCCAACATTACATGAATGACTATACTCTAGTTTGAGAAAATGATAGTCTTCGTATTAGAGCCAAAATCTTCACTGAAGAATCCCTGAAGACTCCTTGAAGATTCTTTCTTCAGCTGAACTGGACCCCTGGGCCCCACAAAAAAAAAAAAAAAAAAAGGACCCCTTACCAAAGATTTCCTCCGGAATCGACGGAGGTGGCCATCATTACATGAATGACTATGCTCTAGTTTTAGAAAATGATAGTCTTCGTATTGGCTCCAAAATCTTCACCGAAGAATCCCTGAAGACTCTTTGAAGATTCTTTCTTCAGCTGAATTGGACCCCTGGGCCCCGCCAAAAAAAAACAAAAAATTACCCCTTACCAAAGATTTCCTCCGGAATCGTCGGAGGTGGCCATCATTACATGAATGACTATGCTCTAGTTTGAGAAAATAATAGTCTTCGTATTGGTGCCAAAATCTTCACCAAAGAATCCCTGAAGACTCCTTGAAGATTCTTTCTTCAGCTGAACTGGACCCCTGGGCCCCACAAAAAAAAAAAAACAAAAAAGGACCCCTTACCAAAGATTTCCTCCGGAATTGCCGGAGGTGGCCATCATTACATGAATGACTATGGTCTAGTTTGACAAAATGATAGTCTTCGTATTGGCTTCTAAATATTCACCGAAGAATCCCTGAAGACTCCTTGAAGATTCTTTCTTCAGCTGAATTGGACCCCTGGGCCCCACAAAAAAAACAAAAAAGGACCCCTTAGCAAAGATTTCCTCCGGAATCGCCGGACGTGGCCATCATTACATGAATGACTATGCTCTAGTTTGAGAAAATGATAGTCTTCGTATTGGCGCCAAAATCTTCACCGAAGAATCCCTGAAGACTCCTTGAAGATTCTTTCTTCAGCTGAATTGGACCCCTGGGCCCCACAAAAAAAAAAAAACAAAAAAGGACCCCTTACCAAAGATTTCCTCCGGAATTGCAGGAGGTAGCCATCATTACATGAATGACTATGCTCTAGTTTGAGAAAATGATAGTCTTCGTATTGGTGCCAAAATCTTCACTGAAGAATCCCTGAAGACTCCTTGAAGATTCTTTCTTCAGCTGAACTGGACCCCTGGGCCCCACAAAAAAAAAAAAAAAAAAGGACCCCTTACCAAAGATTTCCTCCGAAATCGCCGGAGGTGGCCATCATCACATGAATGACTATGCTCTAGTTTGAGAAAATGATAGTCTTTGTATTGGCTCCAAAATCTTCACCGAAGAATCCCTGAAGACTCTTTGAAGATTCTTTCTTCAGCTGAATTTGACCCCTGGGCCCCACAAAAAAAAAAAGACCCCTTACCAAAGATTTCCTCCGGAATCGCCGGAGGTGGCCATTATTACATGAATGACTAAGCTCTAGTTTGAGAAAATGATAGTCTTCGTATTGGAGCCAAAATCTTCACCGAAGAATCCCTGAAGAATCCTTGAAGATTCTTTCTTCAGATGAATTGGACCCCTGGACCCCACAAACAAAAACAAAAAAGGACCCCTTACCAAAGATTTCCTCCGGAATCGCCGGAGGTGGCCATCATTACATGAATGACTATGCTCTAGTTTGAGAAAATGATAGTCTTCGTATTGGTGCCAAAATCTTCACCGAAGAATCCCTGAATACTCCTTGAAGATTCTTTCTTCAGCTGAACTGGACCCCTGGGCCCCACAAAAAAAAAAAAAAAAAAAAAAGGACCCCTTTCCAAAGATTTCCTCCGGAATCGCCTGAGGTGGCCATCATTGCATGAATGACTATGCTCTAGTTTGAGAAAATGATAGTCTTCGTATTGGCTCCAAAATCTTCAACGAAGAATCCCTGAAGACTCCTTGAAGATTTTTTCTTCAGCTGAATTGGACCCCTGGGCCCCCCGAAAAAAAACAAAAAAGGACCCCTTACCAAATATTTCCTCCCGAATCGCCGGAGGTGGCCATCATTACATGAATGACTATGCTCTAGTTTGAGAAAATGATAGTCTTCGTATTGCCGCAAAATCTTCACCGAAGAATCCCTGAAGACTCCTTGAAGATTCTTTCTTCAGCTGAACTGGACACCTGGGCCCCACAAAAAAAAAAAAAAACACACACAAAAAAGGACCCCTTACCAAAGATTTCCTCCGGAATCGCCGGAGGTGGCCATCATTACATGAATGACTATGCTCTAGTTTGAGAAAATGATAGTCTTCGTATTGGCTCCAAAATCTTCACCGAAGAATCCCTGAAGACTTTTTGAAGATTCTTTCTTCAGCTGAATTGGACCCCGGGCCCCACAAAAAAAAACAAAAAAGTACCCCTTACCAAAGACTTCCTCCGGAATCGCCGGAGGTGGCCATCATTACATGAATGACTATGCTCTAGTTTTAGAGAATGATAGTCTTCATGTTGGCTCCAGAATCCTCACCCAAGATTCCCTGACGACTCCTTGAAGACTCTTTCTTCAGCAGTATAACAGGTGTCATTTTTCAATTTCAAGGGTAATTTCTACCATTTATATAGCTGGTAGCCTTTATGACTATGCTCTAGTTTGAGAAAATGATAGTCTTAGTAATGGCGCCAAAATCTTCACCGAAGAATCCCTGAAGACTTCTTGAAGATTCTTTCTTCAGCTGAATTGGACCCCTGGGCCCCACAAAAAAAAAAAAAAAAAAAAAAGGACCCCTTACCAAAGATTTCCTCCGGAATCGCCGGAGGTGGCCATCATTACATGAATGACTATGCTCTAGTTTGAGAAAATGATAGTCTTCGTATTTGCTCCAAAATCTTCACCGAAGAATCCCTGAAGACTCCTTGAAGATTCTTTCTTCAGCTGAACTGGACCCCTGGGCCCCACAAAAAAAACGAAAGAAAAAAGTACCCCTTACCAATTATTTCCTCTGGAATCGCCGGAGGTGGCCATCATTACATGAATGACTATGCTCTAGTTTGAGAAAATGATAGTCTTAGTAATGGCGCCAAAATCTTCACCGAAGAATCCCTGAAGACTTCTTGAAGATTCTTTCTTCAGCTGAATTGGACCCCTGGGCCCCACAAAAAAAAAAAAAAAAAAAAAAGGACCCCTTACCAAAGATTTCCTCCGGAATCGCCGGAGGTGGCCATCATTACATGAATGACTATGCTCTAGTTTGAGAAAATGATAGTCTTCGTATTTGCTCCAAAATCTTCACCGAAGAATCCCTGAAGACTCCTTGAAGATTCTTTCTTCAGCTGAACTGGACCCCTGGGCCCCACAAAAAAAACGAAAGAAAAAAGTACCCCTTACCAAAGATTTCCTCTGGAATCGCCGGAGGTGGCCATCATTACATGAATGACTATGCTCTAGTTTAAGAAAATGATAGTCTTCGTATTGGCGCCAAAATATTCACCGAAGAATCCCTGAAGACTCCTTGAATATTCTTTCTTCAGCTGAATTGGACTCCTGGGCCCCACAAAAAAAAACAAAAAACTACCCCTTACCAAATACTTCCTCCGGAATCGCCGGAGGTAGCCATCATTACATGAATGACTATGCTCTAGTTTGAGAAAATGATAGTCTTCGTATTGGCGCCAAAATCTTCACAGAAGAATCCCTGAAGACTCCTTGAAGATTCTTTCTTCAGCTGAACTGGACCCCTGGGCCCCACAAAAAAAAAAAAAAAAAAGGACCCCTTACCAAAGATTTCCTCCGGAATCGCCGGAGGTTGCCATCATTGCATGAATGACTATGCTCTAGTTTGAGAAAATGATAGTCTTCGTATTGGCTCCAAAATATTCACCGAAGAATCCCTGAAGACTCCTTGAAGATTCTTTCTTCAGCTGAATTGGACCACTGGGCCCCACAAAAAAAAAAACAAAAAAGGACCCCTTACCAAAGATTTCCTCGGGAATCGCCGGAGGTGGCCACCATTACATGAATGACTATGCTCTAGTTTGAGAAAATGATAGTCTTCGTATTGGCTCCAAAATCTTCACCAAAGAATTCCTGAAGACTCCTTGAAGATTCTTTCTTCAGCTGAACTGGACCCCTGGGCCCCACGAAAAAAAAAGGACCCCCTACCAAAGATTTCCTCCGGAATCGCCGGAGGTGGCCATCATTACATGAATGACTATGCTCTAGTTTGAGAAAATGATAGTCTTCGTATTGGCGCCAAAATCTTCACCGAAGAATCCCTGAAGACTCCTTGAAGATTCTTTCTTCAGCTGAATTGGACCCCTGGGCCCCACAAAAAAAAACAAAAAAGGACCCCTTACCAAAGATTTCCTCCGGAATCGCTGGAGGTGGCCATCATTACATGAATGACTATGCTCTAGTTTGAGAAAATGATAATCTTCGTATTGGTGCCAAAATCTTCACCGAAGAATCCCTGAAGACTCCTTGAAGATTCTTTCTTCAGCTGAACTGGACCCCTGGGCCCCACAAAAAAAAAAAAAAAAAAAAGGACCCCTTACCAAAGATTTCCTCCGGAATTGCCGGAGGTGGCCATCATTACATGAATGACTATAATCTAGTTTGAGAAAATGATAGTCTTCGTATTGGCTCCAAAATCTTCACCGAAGAATCCCTGAAGACTCTTTGAAGATTCTTTCTTCAGCTAAATTGGACCCCTGGGCCCCACAAAAAAAAAAAAACAAAAAAGGACCCCTTACCAAAGATTTCCTCCGGAATCGCCGGAGGTGGCCATCATTACATGAATGACTATGCTCTAGTTTTAGAAAATGATAGTCTTCATATTGGCTCCAAAATCCTCACCCAAGATTCCCTGAAGACTCCTTGAAGACTCTTTCTTCAGCAGTATAAGAGGTGTCATTTTTCAATTTTGAAGGGTGATTTCTACCATTTATATAGCTGGTAGCCTTTATGACTATAATCTAGTTTGAGAAAATGATAGTCTTAGTATTGGCGCCAAAATCTTCACCGAAGAATCCCTGAAGACTCCTTGAAGATTCTTTCTTCAGCTGAATTAGACCCCTGGGCCCCACAAAAAAAAAAAAAAAAAAAAAAAGGACCCCTTACCAAAGATTTCCTCCGGAATCGTCGGAGGTGGCCATCATTACATGAAAGACTATGCTCTAGTTTGAGAAAATAATAGTCTTCGTATTGGTGCCAAATCTTCACCAAAGAATCCCTGAAGACTCCTTGAAGATTCTTTCTTCAGCTGAACTGGACCCCTGGGCCCCACAAAAAAAAAACAAAAAAGGACCCCTTACCAAAGATTTCCTCCGGAATCGCCGGAGGTGGCCATCATTACATGAATGACTATGGTCTAGGTTGAGAAAATGATAGTCTTCGTATTAGCTTCTAAATATTCACCGAAGAATCCCTGAAGACTCCTTGAAGATTCTTTCTTCAGCTGAATTGGACCCCTGGGCCCCACAAAAAAAAAACAAAAAAGGACCCCTTAGCAAAGATTTCCTCCGGAATCGCCGGAGGTGGCCATCATTACATGAATGACTATGCTCTAGTTTGAGAAAATGATAGTCTTCGTATTGGCGCCAAAATCTTCACCGAAGAATCCCTGAAGACTCCTTGAAGATTCTTTCTTCAGCTGAATTGGACCCCTGGTCCCCACAAAAAAAAAACAAAAAAGGACCCCTTACCAAAGATTTCCTCTGGAATTGCAGGAGGTAGCCATCATTACTTGAATGACTATGCTCTAGTTTGAGAAAATGATAGTCTTCGTATTGGCTCCAAAATCTTCACCGAAGAATCCCTGAAGACTCTTTGAAGATTCTTTCTTCAGCTGAATTGGACCCCTGGGCCCCACAAAAAAAAAAAAAAAAAAAAAGGACCCCTTACCAAAGATTTCCTCCGGAATCGCCGGAGGTGGCCATCATTACATGAATGACTATGCTCTAGTTTGAGAAAATGATAGTCTTCGTATTGGTTCCAAAATCTTCACCGAAGAATCCCTGAAGACTCTTTGAAGATTCTTTCTTCAGCTGAATTGGACCCCTGGGCCCCACAAAAAAAACAAAAAAGGAACCCTTACCAAACATTTCCTCCGGAATCGCCGGAGGTGGCCATTATTACTTGAATGACTATGCTCTAGTTTGAGAAAATGATAGTCTTCGTATTGGTGCCAAAATCTTCAACGAAGAATCCCTGAAGACTCCTTGAAGAATCTTTCTTCAGCTGAACTGGACCCCTGGGCCCCACGAAAAAAAAAAAGAACCCCTTACCAAAGATTTCCTCCGGAATCGCTGGAGGTGGCCATCATTACATGAATGACTATGCTCTAGTTTGAGAAAATGATAGACTTCGTATTGGCGCCAAAATCTTCACCGAAGAATCCCTGAAGACTCCTTGAAGATTCTTTATTCAGCTGAATTGAACTCCTGGGCCCCACAAAAAAAAACAAAAAAAGACCCCTTACCAAAGATAACCTCCAGAATCGCCGGAGGTGGCCATTATTACATGAATGACTAAGCTCTAGTTTGAGAAAATGATAGTCTTCGTATTGGCGCCAAAATCTTCACCGAAGAATCCCTGAAGAATCCTTGAAGATTCTTTCTTCAGATGAATTGGACCCCTGGGCCCCACAAAAAAAAAAAACAAAAAAGGACCCCTTACCAAAGATTTCCTCCGGAATCGCCGGAGGTGGCCATCATTACATGAATGACTATGCTCTTGTTTGAGAAAATGATAGTCTTCGTATTGGCTCCAAAATCTTCACCGAAGAATCCCTGAAGACTCCTTGAAGATTCTTTCTTCAGCTGAATTGGACCCCTGGGCCCCACAAAAAAAAAAAAAGGACCCCTTACCAAAGATTTCCTCCGGAATCGCCGGAGGTGGCCATCATTACATGAATGACTATGCTCTAGTTTGAGAAAATGATAGTCTTCGTATTGGCGCCAAAATCTTCACCGAAGAATCCCTGAAGACTCCTTGAAGATTCTTTCTTCAGCTGAACTGGACCCCTGGGCCCCACGAAAAAAAAAAAAAGGACCCCCTACCAAAGATTTCCTCCGGGATCGCCAGAGGTAGCCCTCATTACATGAATGACTATGCTCTAGTTTGAGAAAATGATAGTCTTCGTATTGGCTCCAAAATCTTCACCGAAGAATCCCTGAAGACTCCTTGAAGATTCTTTCTTCAGCTGAATTGGACCACTGGGCCCCACAAAAAAAAAAAAAAAGGACCCCTTACCAAAGATTTCCTCCGGAATCGCCTGAGGTGGCCATCATTACATGAATGACTATGCTCTAGTTTGAGAAAATGATAGTCTTCGTATTGGCTCCAAAATCTTCACCGAAGAATCCCTGAAGACTCTATGAAGATTCTTTCTTCAGCTGAATTGGACCCCTGGGCTCCACAAAAAAAAAAAAAAAACAAAAAAGGACCCCTTACCAAAGATTTCTTCGGAAATCGCCGGAGGTGGCCATCATTACATGAATGACTATGCTCTAGTTTTAGAAAATGATAGTCTTCATATTGGCTCCAAAATCCTCACCCAAGATTCCCTGAAGACTCCTTGAAGACTCTTTCTTCAGCAGTATAACAGTTGTCATTTTTAAATTTCAAGGGTAATTTCTACCATTTATATAGCTGGTAGCCTTTATGACTATACTCTAGTTTGAGAAAATGATAGTCTTAGTATTGGCGCCAAAATCTTCTCCGAAGAATCCCTGAAGACTCCTTGAAGATTCTTTCTTCAGCTGAATTGGACCCCTGGACCCCACAAAAAAAAAAAAAGGACCCCTTACCAAAGATTTCCTCCGGAATCGCCGGAGGTGGCCATCATTACATGAATGACTATGCTCTAGTTTGAGAAAATGATAGTCTTCGTATTGGAGCCAAAATCTTCACTGAAGAATCCCTGAAGACTCCTTGAAGATTCTTTCTTCAGCTGAACTGGACCCGTGGGCCCCACAAAAAAAAAAAAAAAAAAAAGGACCCCTTACCAAAGATTTCCTCCGGAATCGCCGGAGGTGGCCAGCATTACATGAATGACTATGCTCTAGTTTGAGAAAATGATAGTCTTCGTTTTGGCGCCAAAATCTTCACCGAAGAATCCCTGAAGACTCCTTGAAGATTCTTTCTTCAGCTGAACTGGACCCCTGGGCCCCATGAAAAAATAAAAAGGACCCCCTACCAAAGATTTCCTCCGGAATCGCCGGAGGTGGCCATCATTACATGAATGACTATGCTCTAGTTTGAGAAAATGATAGTCTTCGTATTGGCTCCAAAATCTTCACCGAAAAATCCCTGAAGACTTCTTGAAGATTCTTTCTTCAGCTGAATTGGACCCCTGGGCCCCACAAAAAAAAACAAAAATGGACCCCTTACCAAAGATTTCCTCCGGAATCGGCGGAGGTGGCCATCATTACATGAATGACTATGCTCTAGTTTGAGAAAATGATAGTCTTCGTATTGGCTCCAAAATCTTCACCGAAGAATCCCTGAAGGCTCCTTGAAGATTCTTTCTTCAGCTGAATTGGACCCCTGGGCCCCACAAAAAAAAACAAAAAAGGACCCCTTACCAAAGATTTCCTCCGGAATCGCCGGAGGTGGCCATCACTACATGAATGACTATGCTCTAGTTTGAGAAAATGATAGTCTTCGTATTGGCGCCAAAATCTTCACCGAAGAATCCCTGAAGACTCCTTGAAGATTCTTTCTTCAGCTGAACTGGACCCCTGGGCCCCACAAAAAAAAAAAAAAAAAAACGACCCCTTACCAAATATTTCCTCCGGAATCGCCGGAGGTGGCCATCATTACATGAATGACTATGCTCTAGTTTGAGAAAATGGTAGTCTTCGTATTGGCTCCAAAATATTCACCGAAGAATCCCTGAAGACTCCTTGAAGATTCTTTCTTCAGGTGAATTGGACCCCTGGGCCCCACAAAAAAAAAAAAAAAAAAAAGGACCCCTTAACAAAGATTTAATCCGGAATCGCCTGAGGTAGCCATCATTACATGAATGACTATGCTCTAGTTTGAGAAAATGATAGTCTTCGTATTGGCGCCAAAATCTTCACCGAAGAATCCCTGAAGGCTCCTTGAAGATTCTTTCTTCAGCTGAACTGGACCCCAGGGCCCCACAAAAAAAAAAAAAAAAAAAAAAGGACCCTTACCAAAGATTTCCTCCGCAATCGCCGGGGGTGGCCACCATTACATGAATGACTATGCTCTAGTTTGAGAAAATGATAGTCTCCGTATTGGCTCCAAAATCTTCACCGAAGAATCCCTGAAGACTCTTTGAAGATTCTTTCTTCAGCTTAATTGCACCCCTGGGCCCCACAAAAAAACAAACAAAAAAGGACCCCTTACCAAAGATTTAATCCGGAATCGCCGGAGGTGGCCATCATTACATGAATGACTATGCACTAGTTTTAGAAAATGATAGTCTTCATATTGGCTCCAAAATCCTCACCCAAGATTCCCTGAAGACTCCTTGAAGACTCTTTCTTCAGCAGTATAACAGGTGTCATTTTTAAATTTCAGGGGTAATTTCTACCATTTATATAGCTGGTAGCCTTTATGACTATACTCTAGTTTGAGAAAATGATAGTCTTAGTATTGGAGCCAAAAATTCACCGAAGAATCCCTGAAGACTTCTTGAAGATTCTTTCTTCAGCTGAATTGGACCCCTGGGCCCCACAAAAAAAAAAAAAAAAAAAAGGACCCCTTACCAAAGATTTCCTCCGGAATCGCCGGAGGTGGCCATCATTACATGAATGACTATGCTCTAGTTTGAGAAAATGATAGTCTTCGTATTGGCTCCAAAATCTTCACCGAAAAATCCCTGAAGACTCCTTGAAGATTCTTTCTTCAGCTGAATTGGACCCCTGGGCCCCACAAAAAAAAACAAAAAAGGACCCCTTACCAAAGATTTCCTCCGGAATCGCCGGAGGTGGCCACCATTACATGAATGACTATGCTCTAGTTTGAGAAAATGATAGTCTTCGTATTGGCTCCAAAATCTTCACCGAAGAATCCCTGAAGACTCCTTGAAGATTCTTTCTTCGGGTGAATTGGACCCCTGGGCCCCACAAAAAAAAACAAAAAAGGACCCCTTACCAAAGATTTCCTCCGGAATCGCCGGAGGTGGCCATCACTACATGAATGACTATGCTCTAGTTTGAGAAAATGATAGTCTTTGTATTGGCGCCAAAATCTTCACCGAAGAATCCCTGAAGACTCCTTGAAGATTCTTTCTTCAGCTGAACTGGACCCCTCGGACCCACAAAAAAAAAAAAAAAAAAAAAGGACCCCTTACCAAAGATTTCCTCCGGAATCGCCGGAGGTGGCCATCATTACATGAATGACTATGCTCTTGTTTGAGAAAATGATAGTCTTCGTATTGGCTCCAAAATCTTCACCGAAGAATCCCTGAAGACTCCTTGAAGATTCTTTCTTCAGCTGAATTGGACCCCTGGGCCCCACAAAAAAAAAAAAAAAAAAGGACCCCTTACCAAAGATTTCCTCCGGAATCGCCGGAGGTGGCCATCATTACATGAATGACTATGCTCTAGTTTGAGAAAATGATAGTCTTCGTATTGGCGCCAAAATCTTCACCAAAGAATCCCTAAAGACTCCTTGAAGATTCTTTCTTCAGCTGAACTGGACCCCTGGGCCCCACGAAAAAAAAAAAGGACCCCCTACCAAAGATTTCCTCCGGAATCGCCAGAGGTAGCCATCATTACATGAATGACTATGCTCTAGTTTGAGAAAATGATAGTCTTCGTATTGGCTCCAAAATCTTCACCGAAGAATCCCTGAAGACTCTTTGAAGATTCTTTCTTCAGCTGAATTGGACCCCTGGGCCCCACAAAAAAAAAAACAAAAAAGGACCCCTTACCAAAGATTTAATCCGGAATCGCCGGAGGTGGCCATCATTACAAGAATGACTATGCTCTAGTTTTAGAAAATGATAGTCTTCATATGGCTCCAAAATCCTTACCCAAGATTCCCTGAAGACTCCTTGAAGACTCTTTCTTCAGCAGTATAACAGGTGTCATTTTTAATTTTCAGGGGTAATTTCTACCATTTATATAGCTGGTAGCCTTTATGACTATACTCTAGTTTGAGAAAATGATAGTCTTAGTATTGGCGCCAAAAATTCACCGAAGAATCCCTGAAGACTTCTTGAAGATTCTTTCTTCAGCTGAATTGGACCCCTGGGCCCCACAAAAAAAAAAAACAAAAAAGGACCCCTTACCAAAGATTTCCTCCGGAATCGCCGGAGGTGGCCATCATTACATGAATGACTATGCTCTAGTTTGAGAAAATGATAGTCTTCGTATTGGCGCCAAAATCTTCACCGAAGAATCCCTGAAGACTCCTTGAAGATTCTTTCTTCAGCTGAACTGGACCCCTGGGCCCCACAAAAAAAAAAAAAAAAAAAAAAAAAAAACGACCCCTTACCAAATATTTCCTCCGGAATCGCCGGAGGTGGCCATCATTACATGAATGACTATGCTCTAGTTTGAGAAAATGATAGTCTTCGTATTAGCTCCAAAATATTCACCGAAGAATCCCTGAAGACCCCTTGAAGATTCTTTCTTCGGGTGAATTGGACCCCTGGGCCCCACAAAAAAAAAACAAAAAAGGACCCCTTAACAAAGATTTAATCCGGAATCGCCTGAGGTGGCCATCATTACATGAATGACTATGCTCTAGTTTGAGAAAATGATAGTCTTTGTGTTGGCGCCAAAACCTTCACCGAAGAATCCCTGAAGACTCCTTGAAGATTCTTTCTTCAGCTGAACTGGACCCCTGGGCCCCATGAAAAAAATAAAAAGGACCCCCTGCCAAAGATTTCCTCCGGAATCTCCGGAGGTGGCCATCATTACATGAATGACTATGCTCTAGTTTGAGAAAATGATAGTCTTCGTATTGGCTCCAAAATCTTCACCGAAGAATCCCTGAAGGCTCCTTGAAGATTCTTTCTTCAGCTGAATTGGACCCCTGGGCCCCACAAAAAAAAAAAAAGGACCCCTTACCAAAGATTTCCTCCGGAATCGCCGGAGGTGGCCATCACTACATGAATGACTATGCTCTAGTTTGAGAAAATGATAGTCTTTGTATTGGCGCCAAAATCTTCACCGAAGAATCCCTGAAGACTCCTTGAAGATTCTTTCTTCAGCTGAACTGGACCCCTGGGCCCCACAAAAAAAAAAAAAAAAAGGACCCCTTACCAAAGATTTCCTCCGGAATCGCCGGAGGTGGCCATCATTACATGAATGACTATGCTCTAGTTTGAGAAAATGATAGTCTTCGTATTGGCTCCAAAATCTTCACCGAATAATCCCTGAAGACTCCTTGAAGATTCTTTCTTCAGCTGAATTGGACCCCTCGGCCCAACAAAAAAAAACAAAAAAGGACCCCTTACCAAAGATTTCCTCCGGAATCGCCGGAGGTGGCCATCATTACATGAATGACTATGCTCTAGTTTGAGAAAATGATAGTCTTCGTATTGGCGCCAAAATCTTCACCAAAGAATCCCTGAAGACTCCTTGAAGATTCTTTCTTCAGCTGAACTGGACCCCTGGGCCCCACGAAAAAAAAAAAAAAAAAGGTCCCCCTACCAAAGATTTCCTCCGGAATCGCCGGAGGTAGCCATCATTTCATGAATGACTATGCTCTAGTTTGAGAAAATGATAGTCTTCGTATTGGCTCCAAAATCTTCACCGAAGAATCCCTGAAGACTCCTTGAAGATTCTTTCTTCAGCTGAATTAGACCCCTGGGCCCCACTTTAAAAAACAAAAAAGGACCCCTTACCAAAGATTTCCTCCGGAATCGCCGGAGGTGGCCATCATTACATGAATGACTATGCTCTAGTTTGAGAAAATGATAGTCTTCGTATTGGCTCCAAAATCTTCACCGAAGAATCCCTGAAGACTCTATGAAGATTCTTTCTTCAGCAGAATTGGACCCCTGGGCCCCACAAAAAAAAAACAAAAAAGGACCCCTTACCAAATATTTCTTCCGAAATCGCCGGAGGTGGCCATCATTACATGAATGACTATGCTCTAGTTTTAGAAAATGATAGTCTTCATATTGGCTCCAAAATCCTCACCCATGATTCCCTGAAGACTCCTTGAAGACTCTTTCTTCAGCAGTATAACAGGTGTCATTTTTAAATTTCAAGGGTAATTTCTACCATTTATATAGCTGGTAGCCTTTATGACTATACTCTAGTTTGAGGAAATTATAGTCTGAGTATTGGCGCCAAAATCTTCTCCGAAGAATCCCTGAAGACTCCTTGAAGATTCTTTCTTCAGCTGAATTGGACCCCTGGACCCCACAAAAAAAAAAAAAAAAAAAGGACCCCTTACCAAAGATTTCCTCCGGAATCGCCGGAGGTGGCCATCATTACATGAATGACTATGCTCTAGTTTGAGAAAATGATAGTCTTCGTATTGGAGCCAAAATCTTCACTGAAGAATCCCTGAAGACTCCTTGGAGATTCTTTCTTCAGCTGAACTGGACTCCTGGGCCCCACAAAAAAAAAAAAACAAAAAAGGACCCCTTACCAAAGATTTCCTCCGGAATCGCCGGAGGTGGCCATCATTGCATAAATGACTATGCTCTAGTTTGAGAAAATGATAGTCTTCGTTTTGGCGCCAAAATCTTCAACGAAGAATCCCTGAAGACTCCTTGAAGATTCTTTCTTCAGCTGAACTGGACCCCTGGGCCCCACAAAAAAAAAAAAAAAAGGACCCCTTAAAAAAAATTTCCTCCGGAATTGCCGGAGGTGGCCATCATTACATGAATGACTATGACTTTGAGAAAATGATAGTCTTCGTATTGGCTCCAAAATCTTCACCGAAGAATCCCTGAAGACTCTTTGAAGATTCTTTCTTCAGCTGAATTGGACCCCTGGGCCCCACAAAAAAAAAAAAAAAAAAAAAAAGGACCCCTTACCAAGCATTTCCTCCGGAATCACCAGAGGTGGCCATCATTACATGAATGACTATGCTCTAGTTTTAGAAAATGATAGTCTTCATATTGGCTCCAAAATCCTCACCCAAGATTCCCTGAAGACTCCTTGAAGACTCTTTCTTCAGCAGTATAACAGGTGTCATTTTTAAATTTCAAGGGTAATTTCTACCATTTATATTGCTGGTAGCCCTTATGACTATACTCTAGTTTGAGAAAATGATAGTCTTAGTATTGGTGCCAAAATCTTCACCGAAGAATCCCTGAAGACTCCTTGAAGATTCTTTCTTCAGCTGAATTGGACCCCTGGGAACCCACAAAAAAAAAAAAAAAGGACCCCTTACCAAAGATTTCCTCCGGAATCGCCGGAATTGGCCATCATTACATGAATGACTATGCTCTAGTTTCAGAAAATGATAGTCTTCGTATTGGTGCCAAAGTCTTCACCGAAGAATCCCTGAAGACTCCTTGAAGATTCTTTCTTCAGCTGAACTGGACCCCTGGGCCCCACAAAAAAAAACAAAAAAGGACCCCTTACCAAAGATTTCCTCCGGAATCGCCGGAGGTGGCCATCATTACATGAATGACTATGCTCTAGTTAGAGAAAATGATAGTCTTCGTATTAGCTCCAAAATATTCACCGAAGAATCCCTGAAGACTCCTTGAAGATTCTTTCTTCAGCTGAATTGAACCCCTGGGCCCCACAAAAAAAAAAAAAAGGACCCCTTACCAAAGATTTCCTCCGGAATCGCAGGAGGTAGCCATCATTACATGAATGACTATGCTCTAGTTTGAGAAAATGATAGTCTTCGTATTGGTGCCAAAATCTTCACTGAAGAATCCCTGAAGACTCCTTGAAGATTCTTTCTTCAGCTGAACTGGACCCCTGGGCCCCACAAAACAAAAAAAAAAAAAAAAGGCCCCTTACCAAAGATTTCCTCCGGAATCGCCGGAGGTGGCCATCATTACATGAATGACTATGCTCTAGTTTGAGAAAATGATAGTCTTCGTATTGGTGCCAAAATCTTCACCGAAGAACCCCTGAAGACTCCTTGAAGATTCTTTCTTCAGCTGAACTGGACCCCTGGGCCCCACGAAAAAAAAAAAAGGACCCCTACCAAAGATTTCCTCCGGAATCGCCGGAGGTGGCCATCATAACATGAATGACTATGCTCTAGTTTGAGAAAATGATAGTCTTCGTATTGGCGCCAAAATCTTCACCGAAGAATCCCTGAAGAGTCCTTGAAGATTCTTTCTTTAGCTGAACTGGACCCCTGGGCCCCACAAAAAAAAAAAAAAAAAAAAACGACCCCTTACCAAATATTTCCTCCGGAATCGCCGGAGGTGGCCATCATTACATGAATGACTATGCTCTAGTTTGAGAAAATGGTAGTCTTCGTATTGGCTCCAAAATATTCACCGAAGAATCCCTGAAGACTCCTTGAAGATTCTTTCTTCAGGTGAATTGGACCCCTGGGCCCCACAAAAAAAAAAAAAACAAAAAAGGACCCCTTAACAAAGATTTAATCCGGAATCGCCTGAGGTGGCCATCATTACATGAATGACTATGCTCTAGTTTGAGAAAATGATAGTCTTCGTATTGGCGCCAAAATCTTCACATAAGAATCCCTGAAGACTCCTTGAAGATTCTTTCTTCAGCGGAATTGGACTCCTGGGCCCTACAAAAAAAAAAACTACCCCTTACAAAAGATTTCCTCCGGAATCGCCGGAGGTAGCCATCATTACATGAATGACTATGCTATAGTTTGAGAAAATGATAGTCTTCATATTGGCGCCAAAATCTTCACCGAAGAATCCCTGAAGACTCCTTGAAGATTCTTTCTTCAGCTGAACTGGACCCCTGGTCCCCACAAAAAAAAAAAAAAAAAAAGGACCCTTACCAAAGATTTCCTCCGCAATCGCCGGAGGTGGCCATCATTACATGAATGACTATGCTCTAGTTTGAGAAAATTATAGTCTTCGTATTGGCTCCAAAATCTTCACCGAAGAATTCCTGAAGACTCTTTGAAGATTCTTTCTTCAGCTTAATTGGGCCCCTGGGCCCCACAAAAAAAAAAAAGGGCCTCTTACCAAAGATTTAATCCGGAATCGCCGGAGGTGGCCATCATTACATTAATGACTATGCTCTAGTTTTAGAAAATGATAGTCTTCATATTGGCTCCAAAATCGTCACCCAAGATTCCCTGAGGACTCCTTGAAACTCTTTCTTCAGCAGTATAACAGGTGTCATTTTTAAATTTCAGGGGTAATTTCTACCATTTATATAGCTGGTAGCCTTTATGACTATACTCTAGTTTGAGAAAATGATAGTCTTAGTATTGGCGCCAAATCTTCACCGAAGAATCCCTGAAGACTTCTTGAAGATTCTTTCTTCAGCTGAATTGGACCCCTGGGCCCCACAAAAAAAAAAACAAAAAAGGACCCCTTACCAAAGATTTCCTCCGGAATCGCCGGAGGTGGCCATCATTACATGAATGACTATGCTCTAGTTTGAGAAAATGATAGTCTTCGTATTGGCGCCAAAATCTTCACCGAAGAATCCCTGAAGACTACTTGAAGATTCTTTCTTCAGCTGAACTGGACCCCTGGGGCCTACAAAAAAAAAAAAAAAGGACCCCTTACCAAATATTTCCTCCGGAATCGCCGGAGGTGGCCATCATTACATGAATGACTATGCTCTAGTTTGAGAAAATGATAGTCTTCGTATTGGCGCCAAAACCTTCACCGAAGAATCCCTGAAGACTCCTTGAAGATTCTTTCTACAGCTGAACTGGACCCGTGGGCCCCACGAAAAAATAAAAAAGGACCCCCTACCAAAGAATTCCTCCGGAATCGCCGGAGGTGGCCATCATTACATGAATAACTATGGTCTAGTTTGAGAAAATGATAGTCTTTGTATTGGCTCCAAAATCTTCACCGAAGAATCCCTGAAGACTCCTTGAAGATTCTTTCTTCAGCTGAATTGGACCCCTGGGCCCCACAAAAAAAAACAAAAAAGGACACCTTACCAAAGATTTCCTCCGGAATCGCCGGAGGTGGCCATCATTACATGAATGACTATGCTCTAGTTTGAGAAAATGATAGTCTTCGTATTGGAGCCAAAATCTTCACCAAAGAATCCCTGTAGACTCCTTGAAGATTCTTTCTTCAGCTGAACTGGACCCCTGGGCCCCATAAAAAAAAAAAAAAGACCCCTTACCAAAGATTTCCTCCGGAATCGCCGGAGGTGGCCATCATTACATGAATGACTATGCTCTAGTTTGAGAAAATGATAGTCTTCGTATTGGCTCCAAAATCTTCACAGAAGAATCCCTGAAGACTCCTTGATGATTCTTTCTTCAGCTGAATTGAACCCCTGGGCCCCACAAAAAAAAAAAAAAGGACCCCTTACCAAAGATTTCCTCTGGAATCGCCGGAGGTGGCCATCATTACATGAATGACTATGCTCTAGTTTGAGAAAATGATAGTCTTCGTATTGGTGACAAAATCTTCACCGAAGAATCCCTGAAGACTCCTTGAAGATTCTTTCTTCAGCTGAATTGGACCCCTGGGCCCCACAAAAAAAAAAAAAAAAAAGGACCCCTTACCAAAGATTTCCTCCGGAATCGCCGGAGGTGGCCATCATTACATGAATGACTATGCTCTAGTTTGAGAAAATGATAGTCTTCGTATTGGTGCCAAAATCTTCACCGAAGAATCCCTGAAGACTCCTTGAAGATTCTTTCTTCAGCTGAATTGGACCCCTGGGCCCCACAAAAAAAAAAAAACAAAAAAGACCCCTTACCGAAGATTTCCTCCAGAATCGCCGGAGGTGGCCATCATTACATGAATGACTATGCTCTAGTTTCAGAAAATGATAGTCTTCGTATTGGCGCCAAAATCTTCACTGAAGAATCCCTGAAGACTCCTTGAAGATTCTTTCTTCAGCTGAATTGGACCCCTGGGCCCCAGAAAAAAAAAATAAAAAAGGACCCCTTACCAAAGATTTCCTCCGGAATCGCCGTAGGTAGCCATCATTACATGAATGACTATGCTCTAGTTTGAGAAAATGATAGTCTTCGTATTGGAGCCAAAATCTTCACTGAAGAATCCCTGAACACTCCTTGAAGATTCTTTCTTCAGCTGAATTGGACCCCTGGGCCCCACAAAAAAAAACAAAAAAGGACCCCTTACCAAAGATTTCCTCCGGAATCGCCGGAGGTGGCCATCATTACATGAATGACTATGCTCTAGTTTGAGAAAATGATAGTCTTCGTATTGGCGCAAAATCTTCACCGAAGAATCCCTGAAGACTCCTTGAAGATTCTTTCTTCAGCTGAACTGTACCCCTGGGCCCCACAAAAAAAAAAAAACACAAGCAAAAAGGACCCCTTACCAAAGATTTCCTCCGGAATCGCCGGAGGTGGCCATCATTACATGAATGACTATGCTCTAGTTTGAGAAAATGATAGTCTTCGTATTGGCGCCAAAATCTTCACCGAAGAATCCCTGAAGACTACTTGAAGATTCTTTCTTCAGCTGAACTGGACCCCTGGGGCCTACAAAAAAAAAAAAAAAGGACCCCTTACCAAATATTTCCTCCGGAATCGCCGGAGGTGGCCATCATTACATGAATGACTATGCTCTAGTTTGAGAAAATGATAGTCTTCGTATTGGCGCCAAAACCTTCACCGAAGAATCCCTGAAGACTCCTTGAAGATTCTTTCTACAGCTGAACTGGACCCGTGGGCCCCACGAAAAAATAAAAAAGGACCCCCTACCAAAGATTTCCTCCGGAATCGCCGGAGGTGGCCATCATTACATGAATAACTATGGTCTAGTTTGAGAAAATGATAGTCTTTGTATTGGCTCCAAAATCTTCACCGAAGAATCCCTGAAGACTCCTTGAAGATTCTTTCTTCAGCTGAATTGGACCCCTGGGCCCCACAAAAAAAAACAAAAAAGGACACCTTACCAAAGATTTCCTCCGGAATCGCCGGAGGTGGCCATCATTACATGAATGACTATGCTCTAGTTTGAGAAAATGATAGTCTTCGTATTGGAGCCAAAATCTTCACCAAAGAATCCCTGTAGACTCCTTGAAGATTCTTTCTTCAGCTGAACTGGACCCCTGGGCCCCATAAAAAAAAAAAAAAGACCCCTTACCAAAGATTTCCTCCGGAATCGCCGGAGGTGGCCATCATTACATGAATGACTATGCTCTAGTTTGAGAAAATGATAGTCTTCGTATTGGCTCCAAAATCTTCACAGAAGAATCCCTGAAGACTCCTTGATGATTCTTTCTTCAGCTGAATTGAACCCCTGGGCCCCACAAAAAAAAAAAAAAGACCCCTTACCAAAGATTTCCTCTGGAATCGCCGGAGGTGGCCATCATTACATGAATGACTATGCTCTAGTTTGAGAAAATGATAGTCTTCGTATTGGTGACAAAATCTTCACCGAAGAATCCCTGAAGACTCCTTGAAGATTCTTTCTTCAGCTGAATTGGACCCCTGGGCCCCACAAAAAAAAAAAAAAAAAAGGACCCCTTACCAAAGATTTCCTCCGGAATCGCCGGAGGTGGCCATCATTACATGAATGACTATGCTCTAGTTTGAGAAAATGATAGTCTTCGTATTGGTGCCAAAATCTTCACCGAAGAATCCCTGAAGACTCCTTGAAGATTCTTTCTTCAGCTGAATTGGACCCCTGGGCCCCACAAAAAAAAAAAAACAAAAAAGACCCCTTACCGAAGATTTCCTCCAGAATCGCCGGAGGTGGCCATCATTACATGAATGACTATGCTCTAGTTTCAGAAAATGATAGTCTTCGTATTGGCGCCAAAATCTTCACTGAAGAATCCCTGAAGACTCCTTGAAGATTCTTTCTTCAGCTGAATTGGACCCCTGGGCCCCAGAAAAAAAAAAATAAAAAAGGACCCCTTACCAAAGATTTCCTCCGGAATCGCCGTAGGTAGCCATCATTACATGAATGACTATGCTCTAGTTTGAGAAAATGATAGTCTTCGTATTGGAGCCAAAATCTTCACTGAAGAATCCCTGAACACTCCTTGAAGATTCTTTCTTCAGCTGAATTGGACCCCTGGGCCCCACAAAAAAAAACAAAAAAGGACCCCTTACCAAAGATTTCCTCCGGAATCGCCGGAGGTGGCCATCATTACATGAATGACTATGCTCTAGTTTGAGAAAATGATAGTCTTCGTATTGGCGCAAAATCTTCACCGAAGAATCCCTGAAGACTCCTTGAAGATTCTTTCTTCAGCTGAACTGTACCCCTGGGCCCCACAAAAAAAAAAAAACACAAGCAAAAAGGACCCCTTACCAAAGATTTCCTCCGGAATCGCCGGAGGTGGCCATCATTACATGAATGACTATGCTCTAGTTTGAGAAAATGATAGTCTTCGTATTGGCTCCAAAATCTTCACCGAAGAATCCCTGAAGACTATTTGAAGATTCATTCTTCAGCGGAATTGGACCCCTGGGCCCCACAAAAAAAAACAAAAAAGGACCCCTTACCAAAGATTTCCTCCGGAATCGCCGGAGGTGGCCATCATTACATGAATGACTATGCTCTTGTTTTAGAAAATGATAGTCTTCATATTGGCTCCAGAATCCTCACCCAAGATTCCCTGAAGACTCCTTGAAGACTCTTTCTTCAGCAGTATAACAGGTGTCATTTTTCAATTTCAAGGGTAATTTCTACCATTTATATAGCTGGTAGCCTTAATGACTATGCTCTAGTTTGAGAAAATGATAGTCTTAGTATTGGCGCCAAAATCTTCACCGAAGAATCCCTGAAGACTCCTTGAAGATTCTTTCTTCAGCTGAATTGGACCCCTGGGCCCCACAAAAAAAAAAAAAAAAAAAGGACCCCTTACTAAAGATTTCCTTCGGAATCGCCGGAGGTGGCCATCATTACATGAATGACTATGCTCTAGTTTGAGAAAATGATAGTCTTCGTATTGGCGCCAAAATCTTCACCGAAGAATCCCTGAAGACTCCTTGAAGATTCTTTCTTCAGCTGAACTGGTTCCTGGGCCCGACAAAAAAAAAAAAAACAAAAAAGGACCCCTTACCAAAGATTTCCTTCGGAATCGCCGGAGGTGGCCATCATTACATGAATGACTATGCTCTAGTTTGAGAAAATGATAGTCTTCGTATTGGCGCCAAAATCTTCACCGAAGAATCCCTGAAGACTCCTTGAAGATTCTTTCTTCAGCTGAACTGGTTCCTGGGCCCCAAAAAAAAAAAAAAAAAGGACCCCTTACCAAAGATTTCCTCCGGAATCGCCGGAGGTAGCGATCATTACATGAATGACTATGCTCTAGTTTGAGAAAATGACAGTCTTCGTATTGGCTCCAAAATATTCACCGAAGAATCCCTGAAGACTCCTTGAAGATTCTTTCTTCAGCTGAATTGGACCCCTGGGCCCCACAAAAAAAAACAAAAAAGGACCCCTTACCAAAGATTTCCTCTGGAATCGCCGGAGGTGGCCATCATTACATGAATGACTATGCTCTAGTTTGAGAAAATGATAGTCTTCGTATTGGCGCCAAAATCTTCACCGAAGAATCCCTGAAGACTCCTTGAAGATTCTTTCTTCAGCTGAATTGGACCCCTGGGCCCCACAAAAAAAAAAAAGGACCCCTTACCAAAGATTTCCTCCGGAATCGCCGGAGGTGGCCATCATTACATGAATGACTATGCTCTAGTTTGAGAAAATGATAGTCTTCGTATTGGCTCCAAAATATTCACCGAAGAATCCCTGAAGACTCCTTGAAGATTCTTTCTTCAGCTGAATTGGACCCCTGGGCCCCACAAAAAAAAACAAAAAAGGACCCCTTACCAAAGATTTCCTCTGGAATCGCCAGAGGTGTCCATCATTACATGAATGACTATGCTCTAGTTTGAGAAAATGATAGTCTTCGTATTGGCGCCAAAATCTTCACCGAAGAATCCCTGAAGACTCCTTGAAGATTCTTTCTTCAGCTGAACTGGACCCCTGGGCCCCACAAAAAAAAAAAAAAAAAAAGGACCCTTACCAAAGATTTCCTCCGCAATCGCCGGGGGTGGCCACCATTACATGAATGACTATGCTCTAGTTTGAGAAAATGATAGTCTTCGTATTGGCTCCAAAATCTTCACCGAAGAATCCCTGAAGACTCTTTGAAGATTCTTTCTTCAGCTTAATTGGACCCCTGGGCCCCACAAAAAAAAAAACAACAAAGGACCCCTTACCAAAGATTTCCTCCGGAATCGCCAGAGGTGGCCATCATTACATGAATGACTATGCTCTAGTTTGAGAAAATGATAGTCTTCGTATTGGCGACAAAATCTTCACCGAGGAATCCCTGAAGACTCCTTGAAGATTCTTTCTTCAACTGAACTGGACCCCTGGGCCCCACAAAAAAAAAAAAAAAAAGGACCCCTTACCAAAGATTTCCTCCGGAATCGCAGGAGGTAGCCATCATTACATGAATGACTATGCTCTAGTTTCAGAAAATGATTGTCTTCGTATTGGTGCCAAAATCTTCACTGAAGAATCCCTGAAGACTCCTTGAAGATTCTTTCTTCAGCTGAACTGGACCCCTGGGCCCCACAAAAAAAAAAAAAAGGACCCCTTACCAAAGATTTCCTCCGGAATCGCCGGAGGTGGCCATCATTACATGAATGACTATGCTCTAGTTTGAAAAAATGATAGTCTTCGTATTGGCTCCAAAATCTTCACCGAAGAATCCCTGAAGCCTCTTTGAAGATTCTTTCTTCAGCTGAATTGGACCCCTGGGCCCCCCCAAAAAAAACAAAAAAGGACCCCTTACCAAAGATTTCCTCCGGAATCGCCTGAGGTGGCCATCATTACATGAATGACTATGCTTTAGTTTGAGAAAATGATAGTCTTCGTATTGGCGCAAAATCTTCACCTAAGAATCCCTGAAGACTCCTTGAAGATTCTTTCGTCAGCTGAACTGGACCCCTGGGCCCCACAAAAAAAAAAAAAAAAAAAAATGACCCCTTACCAAAGATTTCCTCCGGAATCGCCGGAGGTGGCCATCATTACATGAATGACTATGCTCTAGTTTTAGAAAATGATAGTCTTCATATTGGCTCCAGAATCCTCACCCAAGATTCCCTGAAGACTCCTTGAAGACTCTTTCTTCAGCAGTATAACAGGTGTCATTTTTCAATTTCAAGGGTAATTTCTACCATTTATATAGCTGGTAGCCTTTATGACTATGCTCTAGTTTGAGTAAATGATAGTCTTATTATTGGCGCCAAAATCTTCACCGAAGAATCCCTGAAGACTCCTTGAAGATTCTTTCTTCAGCTGAATTGGACCCCTGGGCCTCACAAAAAAAAAAAAAAAAAAAGGACCCCTTACCAAAGATTTCCTCCGGAATCGCCGGAGGTGGCCATCATTCCATGAATGACTATGCTCTAGTTTGAGAAAATGATAGTCTTCGTATTGGCGCAAAAGCTTCACCGAAGAATCCCTGAAGACTCCTTGAAGATTCTTTCTTCAGCTGAACTGGACTCCTGGGCCCCACAAAAAAAACAAAACAAAAAAGGACCCCTTACCAAAGATTTCCTCCGGAATCGCCGGAGGTAGCCATCATTACATGAATGACTATGCTCTAGTTTGAGAAAATGATAGTCTTCGTATTGGCGCCAAAATCTTCACCGAAGAATCCCTGAAGACTCCTTGAATATTCTTTCTTCAGCTGAATTGGACTCCTGGGCCCCACAAAAAAAAAACAAAATCTACCCCTTACCAAAGATTTCCTCCGGAATCGCCGAAGGTAGCCATCATTACATGAATGACTATGCTCTAGTTTGAGAAAATGATAGTCTTCGTATTGGCGCCAAAATCTTCACCGAAGAATCCCTGAAGACTCCTTGAATATTCTTTCTTCAGCTGAATTGGACTCCTGGGCCCCACAAAAAAAAACAAAAAACTACCCCTTACCAAAGATTTCCTCCGGAATCGCCAGAGGTAGCCATCATTACATGAATGACTATGCTCTAGTTTGAGAAAATTATAGTCTTCGTATTGGCGCCAAAATCTTCACCGAAGAATCCCTGAAGACTCCTTGAAGATTCTTTCTTCAGCTGAACTGGACCCCTGGGCCCCACAAAAAAAAAAAAAAAAAAAAGGACCCCTAACCAAAGATTTCCTCCGGAATCGCCGGAGGTGGCCATCATTACATGAATGACTATGCTCTAGTTTGAGAAAATGATAGTCTTCGTATTGGCTCCAAAATATTCACCGAAGAATCCCTGAAGACTCCTTGAAGATTCTTTCTTCAGCTGAATTGGACAACTGGGCCCCACAAAAAAAAACAAAAAAGGACCCCTTACCAAAGATTTCCTCCGGAATCGCCGGAGGTGGCCATCATTACATGAATGACTATGCTCTAGTTTGAGAAAATGATAGTCTTCGTATTTGTGCCAAAATCTTCACTGAAGAATCCCTGAAGACTCCTTGAAGATTCTTTCTTCAGCTGAACTGGACCCCTGGGCCCCACAAAAAAAAAAAAAAAAAAAAGGACCCCTTACCAAAGATTTCTTCCGGAATCGCCGGAGGTGGCCATCATTACATGAATGACTATGCTCTAGTTTGAGAAAATGATAGTCTTCGTATTGGCTCCAAAATCTTCACCGAAGAATCCCTGAAGACTCTTTGAAGATTCTTTCTTCAGCTGAATTGGACCCCTGGGCCCCGCCAAAAAAAAACAAAAAAGGACCCCTTACCAAAGATTTCCTCCGGAATCGCCGGAGGTGGCCATCATTACATGAATGACTATGGTCTAGTTTGAGAAAATGATAGTCTTCATATTGGCTCCAAAATCCTCACCCAAGATTCCCTGAAGACTCATTGAAGTATCTTTCTTCAGCAGTATAACTGGTGTCATTTTTCAATTTCAAGGGTAATTTCTACCATTTATATAGCTGGTAGTATTTATGACTATGCTCTAGTTTGAGAAAATGATAGTCTTAGTATTGGCACCAAAATCTTCACCGAAGAATAACTGAAGACTCCTTGAAGATTCTTTCTTCAGCTGAATTGGACCCTTGTGCCCCCCCCCAAAAAAAAAAAACAAAAAAGGACCCCTTACCAAAGATTTCCTCCGGAATCGCCGGAGGTGGCCATCATTACATGAATGACTATGGTCTAGTTTGAGAAAATGATAGTCTTCATATTGGCTTCAAAATCCTCACCCAAGATTCCCTGAAGACTCCTTGAAGTCTCTTTCTTCAGCAGTATAACTGGTGTAATTTTTCAATTTCAAGGGTAATTTCTACCATTTATATAGCTGGTAGCCTTTATGACTATGCTCTAGTTTGAGAAAATGATAGTCTTCGTATTGGCGACAAAATCTTCACCGAGGAATCCCTGAAGACTCCTTGAAGATTCTTTCTTCAGCTGAACTGGACCCCTGGGCCCCACAAAAAAAAAAAAAAAAAAAAAGGACCCCTTACCAAAGATTTCATCCAGAATCGCAGGAGGTAGCCATCATTACATGAATGACTATGCTCTAGTTTGAGAAAATGATTGTCTTCGTATTGGTGCCAAAATCTTCACTGAAGAATCCCTGAAGACTCCTTGAAGATTCTTTCTTCAGCTGAACTGGACCCCTGGGCCCCACAAAAAAAAAAAAAAAAGGACCCCTTACCAAAGATTTCCTCCGGAATCGCCGGAGGTGGCCATCATTACATGAATGACTATGCTCTAGTTTGAGAAAATGATAGTCTTCGTATTGGCTCCAAAATCTTCACCGAAGAATCCCTGAAGACTCTTTGAAGATTCTTTCTTCAGCTGAATTGGACCCCTGGGCCCCAAAAAAAAAAACAAAAAAGGACCCCTTACCAAAGATATCCTCCGGAATCGCCGGAGGTGGCCATCATTACATGAATGAGTATGCTCTAGTTTGAGAAAATGATAGTCTTCGTATTGGCGCAAAATCTTCACCTAAGAATCCCTGAAGACTCCTTGAAGATTCTTTCTTCAGCTGAACTGGACTCCTGGGCCCCACAAAAAAAAAAAAAAAAAAAAAGGACCCCTTACCAAAGATTTCCTCCGGAATCGCCGGAGGTGGCCATCATTACATGAATGACTATGCTCTAGTTTGAGAAAATGATAGTCTTCGTATTGGTGCCAAAATCTTCACCGAAGAATCCCTGAAGACTCCTTGAAGATTCTTTCTTCAGCTGAACTGGACCCCTGGGCCCCACGAAAAAAAAAATAGGACCCCCTACCAAAGATTTCCTTCGGAATCGCCGGAGGTGGCCATCATTACATAAATGAATATGCTCTAGTTTGAGAAAATGATAGTCTTCGTATTGGCTCCAAAATATTCACCGAAGAATCCCTGAAGACTCCTTGAAGATTCTTTCTTCAGCTGAATTGGACACCTGGGCCCCACAAAAAAAACCAAGAAAGGACCCCTTACCAAAGATTTCCTCCGGAATCGCCGGAGGTGGCCATCATTACATGAATGACTATGCTCTAGTTTTAGAAAATGATAGTCTTCATATTGGCTCCAGAATCCTCACCCAAGATTCCCTGAAGACTCCTTGAAGACTCTTTCTTCACCAGTATAACAGGTGTCATTTTTCAATTTCAAGGGTAATTTCTACCATTTATATAGCTGGTAGCCTTTATGACTATGCTCTAGTTTGAGAAAATGATAGTCTTAGTATTGGCGCCAAAATCTTCACCGAAGAATCCCTGAAGACTCCTTGAAGATTCTTTCTTCAGCTGAATTGGACCCATGTGCCCCCCCCCAAAAAAAGAAAAAAGGACCCCTTACCAAAGATTTCCTCCAGAATCGCCGGAGGTGGCCATCATTACATGAATGACTATGCTCTAGATTGAGAAAATGATAGTCTTCGTATTGGCGCCAAAATCTTCACCGAAGAATCCCTGAAGACTCCTTGAAGATTCTTTCTTCAGCTGAACTGGACCCCTAGGCCCCACAAAAAAAAAAAAAAACAAAAAAGGACCCCTTACCAAAGATTTCCTCCGGAATCACCGGAGGTGGCCATCATTACATGAATGACTATGCTCTAGTTTGAGAAAATGATAGTATTCGTATTGGCTCCAAAATATTCACTGAAGAATCCCTGAAGACTCCTTGAAGATTCTTTCTTCAGCTGAATTGGACCACTGGGCCCCACAAAAAAAAAAAAAAACAAAAAAGGACCCCTTACCAAAGATTTCCTCCTGAATCGCCGGAGGTAGCCATCATTACATGAATGACTATGCTCTAGTTTGAAAAAATGATAGTCTTCGTATTGGCGCCAAAATCTTCACCAAAGAATCCCTGAAGACTCATTGAATATTCTTTCTTCAGCTGAATTGGACTCCTGGGCCTCACAAAAAAAAAAAAACAAAAAACTACCCCTTACCAAAGATTTCCTCCGGAATCGCCGGAGATAGCCATCATTACATGAATGACTATGCTCTAGTTTGAAAAAATGATAGTCTTCGTATTGGCGCCAAAATCTTCACCAAAGAATCCCTGAAGACTCCTTGAAGATTCTTTCTTCAGCTGAACTGGACCCCTGGGCCCCACAAAAAAAAAAAAAAAAAAAAAAAAAACACTACCAAAGATTTCCTCCGGAATCGCCGGAGGTGGCCATCATTACATGAATGACTATGCTCTAGTTTGAGAAAATGATAATCTTCGTATTGGCTCCAAAATCTTCACCGAAGAATCCCTGAAGACTCTTTGAAGATTCTTTCTTCAGCTGAATTGGACCCCTTGGCCCCACAAAAAAACAAAACAAAAAAGGACCCCTTACCAAAGATTTCCTCCGGAATCGCCGGAGGTGGCCATTATTACATGAATGACTAAGCTCTAGTTTGAGAAAATAATAGTCTTCGTATTGGCGCCAAAATCTTCACCGAAGAATCCCTGAAGACTCCTTGAAGATTCTTTCTTTAGCTAAATTGGACCCCTGGGCCCCACAAAAAAAAAAAAAAAGGACCCCTTACCAAAGATTTCCTCCGGAATCGCCGGAGGTGGCCATCATTACATGAATGACTATGCTCTACTTTGAGAAAATGATAGTCTTCGTATTGGCTCCAAAATCTTCACCGAAGAATCCCTGAAGACTCTTTGAAGATTCTTTCTTCAGCTGAATTGGACCCATGGGCCCCGCCAAAAAAAACTTAAAAGGACCCCTTACCAAAGATTTCCTCCGGAATCGCCGGAGGTGGCCATCATTACATGAATGACTATGCTCTAGTTTGATAAAATGATAGTCTTCGTGTTGGTGCCAAAATCTTCACTGTAGCATCCCTGAAGACTCCTTGAAGATTCTTTTTTCAGCTGAACTGGACCCCTGGGCCCCACAAAAAAAAAAAGGACCCCTTACTAAAGCTTTCCTCCGGAATCGCCGGAGGTGGCCATCATTACATGAATGACTATGCTCTAGTTTGAGAAAATGATAGTCTTCATATTGGCTCCAGAATCCTCACCCAAGATTCCCTGAAGACTCCTTGAAGACTCTTTCTTCAGCAGTATAACAGGTGTCATTTTTCAATTTCAAGGGTAATTTCTACCATTTATATAGCTGGTAGCCTTTATGACTATGCTCTAGTTTGAGAAAATGATAGTCTTAGTATTGATGCCAAAATCTTCACCGAAGAATCCCTGAAGACTCCTTGAAGATTCTTTCTTCAGCTGAATTGGACCCCTGTGCCCCCCCCCCCAAAAAAAAAAAAGAAAAAAGGACCCCTTACCAAAGATTTCCTCTGGAATCGCCGGAGGTGGCCATCATTACATGAATGACTATGCTCTAGTTTGAGAAAATGATAGTCTTCGTATTGGCGCCAAAATCTTCACCGAAGAATCCCCGAAGACTCCTTGAAGATTCTTTCTTCAGCTGAACTGGACGCCTGGGCCCACAAAAAAAACAAAACAAAAAAGGACCCCTTACCAAAGATTTCCTCCGGAATCGCCGGAGGTGGCCATAATTACATGAATGACTATGCTCTAGTTTGAGAAAATGATAGTCTTCGTATTGGCTCCAAAATATTCACTGAAGAATCCCTGAAGACTCCTTGAAGATTCTTTCTTCAGCTAAATTGGACCCCTGGGCCCCACAAAAAAAAAACAAAAAAGGACCCCTTACCAAAGATTTCCTCCGGAATCGCCGGAGGTGGCCATCATTACATGAATTACTATGCTCTAGTTTGAGAAAATGATAGTCTTCGTATTGGCGCAAAATCTTCACCGAAGAATCCCTGAAGACTCCTTGAAGATTCTTTCTTCAGCTGAACTGGACCCCTGGGCCCCACAAAAAAAAAAAAAAAAAAAAGACCCCTTACGAAAGATTTCCTCCGGAATCGCCGGAGGTGGCCATCATTACATGAATGACTATGCTCTAGTTTGAGAAAATGATAGTCTTCGTATTGGCGCAAAATCTTCACCTAAGAATCCCTGAAGACTCCTTGAAGATTCTTTCTTGAGCTGAACTGGACTCCTGGGCCCCACAAAAAAAAAAAAAAAAAAAGGACCCCTTACCAAAGATTTCCTCCGGAATCGCCGGAGGTGGCCATCATTACATGAATGACTATGGTCTAGTTTGAGAAAATGATAGTCTTCATATTGGCTCCAAAATCCTCACCCAAGATTCCCTGAAGACTCCTTGAAGTCTCTTTCTTCAGCTGAACTGGACCCCTGGGCCCCACAAAAAAAAAACAAAAAAGGACCCCTTACCAAAGATTTCCTCCGGAATCGCCGGAGGTGGCCATTATTACATGAATGACTATGCTCTAGTTTGAGAAAATGATAGTCTTCGTATTGGCTCCAAAAGCTTCACCGAAGAATCCCTGAAGACTCTTTGAAGATTCTTTCTTCAGCTGAATTGGACCCCTGGGCCTCCCCAAAAAAAAACAAAAAGGACCCCTTACCAAAGATTTCCTCCGGAATCGCCGGAGGTGGCCATCATTACATGAATGACTATGCTCTAGTTTTAGAAAATGATAGTCTTCATATTGGCTCCAGAATCCTCACCCAAGATTCCCTGAAGACTCCTTGAAGACTCTTTCTTCAGCAGTATAACAGGTGTCATTTTTCAATTTCAAGGGTAATTTCTACCATTTATATAGCTGGTAGCCTTTATGACTATGCTCTAGTTTGAGAAAATGATAGTCTTAGTATTGGTGCCAAAATCTTCACCGAAGAATCCCTGAAGACTACTTGAAGATTCTTTCTTCAGCTGAATTGGACCCCTGTGCCCCGTCCCAAAAAAAAAGAAAAAAGGACCCCTTACCAAAGATTTCCTCCGGAATCGCCGGAGGTGGCCATCATTACATGAATGACTATGCTCTAGTTTGAGAAAATGATAGTCTTCGTATTGGCGCCAAAATCTTCACCGAAGAATCCCTGAAGACTCCTTGAAGATTCTTTCTTCAGCTGAACTGGACCCCTGGGCCCCACAAAAAAAAAAAAACAAAACAAAAAAGGACCCCTTACCAAAGATTTCCTCCGGAATCGCCGGAGGTGGCCATCATTACATGAATGACTATGCTCTAGTTTGAGAAAATGATAGTCTTCGTATTGGCTCCAAAATATTCACTGAAGAATCCCTGAAGACTCCTTGAAGATTCTTTCTTCAGCTGAATTGGACCACTGGGCCCCACAAAAAAAAACAAAAAAGGACCCCTTACCAAAGATTTCCTCCGGAATCGCCGGAGGTGGCCATCATTACATGAATGACTATGCTCTAGTTTGAGAAAATGATAGTCTTCGTATTGGCGCCAAAATCTTCACCGAAGAATCCATGAAGACTCCTTGAATATTCTTTCTTCAGCTGAATTGGACTCCTGGGCCCCACAAAAAAAAAAAACAAAAAACTACCCCTTACCAAAGATTTCCTCCGGAATCGCTGGAGGTAGCCATCATTACATGAATGACTATGCTCTAGTTTGAAAAAAATGATAGTCTTCGTATTGGCGCCAAAATCTTCACCAAAGAATCCCTGAAGACTCCTTGAAGATTCTTTCTTCAGCTGAACTGGACCCCTGGGCCCCACAAAAAAAAAAAAAAAAAAAAAAACACTACCAAAGATTTCCTCCGGAATCGCCGGAGGTGGCCTTCATTACATGAATGACTATGCTCTAGTTTGAGAAAATGATAGTCTTCGTATTGGCTCCAAAATATTCACCGAAGAATCCCTGAAGACTCCTTGAAGATTCTTTCTTCAGCTGAATTGGACCACTGGGCCCCACAAAAAAAAAACAAAAAAATGACCCCTTACCAAAGATTTCCTCCGGAATCGCCGGAGGTGCCCATCATTACATGAATGACTATGCTCTAGTTTGAGAAAATGATAGTCTTCGTATTGGCGCCAAAATCTTCACCGAAGAATCCCTGAAGACTCCTTGAATATTCTTTCTTCAGCTGAATTGGACTCCTGGGCCCCACAAAAAAAAACAAAAATCTACACCTTACCAAAGATTTCCTCCGGAATCGCCGGAGGTAGCCATCATTACATGAATGACTATGCTCTTGTTTGAAAAAATGATAGTCTTCGTATTGGCGCCAAAATCTTCACCGAAGAATCCCTGAAGACTCCTTGAAGATTCTTTTTTCAGTTGAACTGGACCCCTGGGCCCCACAAAAAAAAAAAAAAAAAAAAAAAAAACACTACCAAAGATTTCCTCCGGAATCGCCGGAGGTGGCCATCATTACATGAATGAATATGCTCTAGTTTGAGAAAATGATAGTCTTCGTATTGGCTCCAAAATATTCACCGAAGAATCCCTGAACACTCCTTGAAGATTCTTTCTTCAGCTGAATTGGACCACTGGGCCCCACAAAAAAAAAACAAAAAAGGACCCCTTACCAAAGATTTCCTCCGGAATCGCCGGAGGTGGCCATCATTACATGAATGACTATGCTCTAGTTTGAGAAAATGATAGTCTTCGTATTGGCGCCAAAATCTTCACCGAGGAATCCCTGAAGACTCCTTGATGATTCTTTCTTCAGCTGAACTGGACCCCTGGGCCCCACAAAAAAAAAAAAAAAAAAAAGGACCCCTTACCAAAGATTTCCTCCGGAATCGCCGGAGGTGGCCATCATTACATGAATGACTATGCTCTAGTTTGAGAAAATGATAGTCTTCGTGTTAGCGCAAAATCTTCACTGAAGAATCCCTGAAGACTCCTTGAAGATTCTTTCTTCAGCTGAACTGGACCCCTGGGCCCCACAAAAAAAAAAAAAAAGGACCCCTTACCAAAGCTTTCCTCCGGAATCGCCGGAGGTGGCCATCATTACATGAATGACTATGCTCTAGTTTGAGAAAATGATAGTCTTCGCATTGGCTCCAAAATCTTCACCGAAGAATCCCTGAAGACTCTTTGAAGATTCTTTCTTCAGCTGAATTGGACCCCTGGGCCCCCCCCCCAAAAAAAACAAAAAGGACCCCTTACCAAAGATTTCCTCCGGAATCGCCGGAGGTGGCCATCATTACATGAATGACTATGCTCTAGTTTGAGAAAATGATAGTCTTAGTATTGGCGCCAAAATCTTCACCGAAGAATCCCTGAAGACTCCTTGAAGATTCTTTCTTCAGCTGAATTGGACCCCTGGACCCCACAAAAAAACAAAACAAAAAAGGACCCCTTCCCAAAGATTTCCTCCGGAATCGCCGGAGGTGGCCAACATTACATGAATGACTATACTCTAGTTTGAGAAAATGATAGTCTTCGTATTAGAGCCAAAATCTTCACTGAAGAATCCCTGAAGACTCCTTGAAGATTCTTTCTTCAGCTGAACTGGACCCCTGGGCCCCACAAAAAAAAAAAAAAAAAAAAAGGACCCCTTACCAAAGATTTCCTCCGGAATCGACGGAGGTGGCCATCATTACATGAATGACTATGCTCTAGTTTTAGAAAATGATAGTCTTCGTATTGGCTCCAAAATCTTCACCGAAGAATCCCTGAAGACTCTTTGAAGATTCTTTCTTCAGCTGAATTGGACCCCTGGGCCCCGCCAAAAAAAAACAAAAAATTACCCCTTACCAAAGATTTCCTCCGGAATCGTCGGAGGTGGCCATCATTACATGAATGACTATGCTCTAGTTTGAGAAAATAATAGTCTTCGTATTGGTGCCAAAATCTTCACCAAAGAATCCCTGAAGACTCCTTGAAGATTCTTTCTTCAGCTGAACTGGACCCCTGGGCCCCACAAAAAAAAAAAAAACAAAAAAGGACCCCTTACCAAAGATTTCCTCCGGAATTGCCGGAGGTGGCCATCATTACATGAATGACTATGGTCTAGTTTGACAAAATGATAGTCTTCGTATTGGCTTCTAAATATTCACCGAAGAATCCCTGAAGACTCCTTGAAGATTCTTTCTTCAGCTGAATTGGACCCCTGGGCCCCACAAAAAAAACAAAAAAGGACCCCTTAGCAAAGATTTCCTCCGGAATCGCCGGACGTGGCCATCATTACATGAATGACTATGCTCTAGTTTGAGAAAATGATAGTCTTCGTATTGGCGCCAAAATCTTCACCGAAGAATCCCTGAAGACTCCTTGAAGATTCTTTCTTCAGCTGAATTGGACCCCTGGGCCCCACAAAAAAAAAAAAACAAAAAAGGACCCCTTACCAAAGATTTCCTCCGGAATTGCAGGAGGTAGCCATCATTACATGAATGACTATGCTCTAGTTTGAGAAAATGATAGTCTTCGTATTGGTGCCAAAATCTTCACTGAAGAATCCCTGAAGACTCCTTGAAGATTCTTTCTTCAGCTGAACTGGACCCCTGGGCCCCACAAAAAAAAAAAAAAAAAAGGACCCCTTACCAAAGATTTCCTCCGAAATCGCCGGAGGTGGCCATCATCACATGAATGACTATGCTCTAGTTTGAGAAAATGATAGTCTTTGTATTGGCTCCAAAATCTTCACCGAAGAATCCCTGAAGACTCTTTGAAGATTCTTTCTTCAGCTGAATTTGACCCCTGGGCCCCACAAAAAAAAAAAGACCCCTTACCAAAGATTTCCTCCGGAATCGCCGGAGGTGGCCATTATTACATGAATGACTAAGCTCTAGTTTGAGAAAATGATAGTCTTCGTATTGGAGCCAAAATCTTCACCGAAGAATCCCTGAAGAATCCTTGAAGATTCTTTCTTCAGATGAATTGGACCCCTGGGCCCCACAAACAAAAACAAAAAAGGACCCCTTACCAAAGATTTCCTCCGGAATCGCCGGAGGTGGCCATCATTACATGAATGACTATGCTCTAGTTTGAGAAAATGATAGTCTTCGTATTGGTGCCAAAATCTTCACCGAAGAATCCCTGAATACTCCTTGAAGATTCTTTCTTCAGCTGAACTGGACCCCTGGGCCCCACAAAAAAAAAAAAAAAAAAAAAGGACCCCTTTCCAAAGATTTCCTCCGGAATCGCCTGAGGTGGCCATCATTGCATGAATGACTATGCTCTAGTTTGAGAAAATGATAGTCTTCGTATTGGCTCCAAAATCTTCAACGAAGAATCCCTGAAGACTCCTTGAAGATTTTTTCTTCAGCTGAATTGGACCCCTGGGCCCCCCGAAAAAAAACAAAAAAGGACCCCTTACCAAATATTTCCTCCCGAATCGCCGGAGGTGGCCATCATTACATGAATGACTATGCTCTAGTTTGAGAAAATGATAGTCTTCGTATTGCCGCAAAATCTTCACCGAAGAATCCCTGAAGACTCCTTGAAGATTCTTTCTTCAGCTGAACTGGACACCTGGGCCCCACAAAAAAAAAAAAACACACACAAAAAAGGACCCCTTACCAAAGATTTCCTCCGGAATCGCCGGAGGTGGCCATCATTACATGAATGACTATGCTCTAGTTTGAGAAAATGATAGTCTTCGTATTGGCTCCAAAATCTTCACCGAAGAATCCCTGAAGACTTTTTGAAGATTCTTTCTTCAGCTGAATTGGACCCCTGGGCCCCACAAAAAAAAACAAAAAAGTACCCCTTACCAAAGACTTCCTCCGGAATCGCCGGAGGTGGCCATCATTACATGAATGACTATGCTCTAGTTTTAGAGAATGATAGTCTTCATGTTGGCTCCAGAATCCTCACCCAAGATTCCCTGAAGACTCCTTGAAGACTCTTTCTTCAGCAGTATAACAGGTGTCATTTTTCAATTTCAAGGGTAATTTCTACCATTTATATAGCTGGTAGCCTTTATGACTATGCTCTAGTTTGAGAAAATGATAGTCTTAGTAATGGCGCCAAAATCTTCACCGAAGAATCCCTGAAGACTTCTTGAAGATTCTTTCTTCAGCTGAATTGGACCCCTGGGCCCCACAAAAAAAAAAAAAAAAAAAAAAAGGACCCCTTACCAAAGATTTCCTCCGGAATCGCCGGAGGTGGCCATCATTACATGAATGACTATGCTCTAGTTTGAGAAAATGATAGTCTTCGTATTTGCTCCAAAATCTTCACCGAAGAATCCCTGAAGACTCCTTGAAGATTCTTTCTTCAGCTGAACTGGACCCCTGGGCCCCACAAAAAAAACGAAAGAAAAAAGTACCCCTTACCAAAGATTTCCTCTGGAATCGCCGGAGGTGGCCATCATTACATGAATGACTATGCTCTAGTTTGAGAAAATGATAGTCTTAGTAATGGCGCCAAAATCTTCACCGAAGAATCCCTGAAGACTTCTTGAAGATTCTTTCTTCAGCTGAATTGGACCCCTGGGCCCCACAAAAAAAAAAAAAAAAAAAAAAGGACCCCTTACCAAAGATTTCCTCCGGAATCGCCGGAGGTGGCCATCATTACATGAATGACTATGCTCTAGTTTGAGAAAATGATAGTCTTCGTATTTGCTCCAAAATCTTCACCGAAGAATCCCTGAAGACTCCTTGAAGATTCTTTCTTCAGCTGAACTGGACCCCTGGGCCCCACAAAAAAAACGAAAGAAAAAAGTACCCCTTACCAAAGATTTCCTCTGGAATCGCCGGAGGTGGCCATCATTACATGAATGACTATGCTCTAGTTTAAGAAAATGATAGTCTTCGTATTGGCGCCAAAATATTCACCGAAGAATCCCTGAAGACTCCTTGAATATTCTTTCTTCAGCTGAATTGGACTCCTGGGCCCCACAAAAAAAAACAAAAAACTACCCCTTACCAAATACTTCCTCCGGAATCGCCGGAGGTAGCCATCATTACATGAATGACTATGCTCTAGTTTGAGAAAATGATAGTCTTCGTATTGGCGCCAAAATCTTCACAGAAGAATCCCTGAAGACTCCTTGAAGATTCTTTCTTCAGCTGAACTGGACCCCTGGGCCCCACAAAAAAAAAAAAAAAAAAGGACCCCTTACCAAAGATTTCCTCCGGAATCGCCGGAGGTTGCCATCATTGCATGAATGACTATGCTCTAGTTTGAGAAAATGATAGTCTTCGTATTGGCTCCAAAATATTCACCGAAGAATCCCTGAAGACTCCTTGAAGATTCTTTCTTCAGCTGAATTGGACCACTGGGCCCCACAAAAAAAAAAACAAAAAAGGACCCCTTACCAAAGATTTCCTCGGGAATCGCCGGAGGTGGCCACCATTACATGAATGACTATGCTCTAGTTTGAGAAAATGATAGTCTTCGTATTGGCGCCAAAATCTTCACCAAAGAATTCCTGAAGACTCCTTGAAGATTCTTTCTTCAGCTGAACTGGACCCCTGGGCCCCACGAAAAAAAAAGGACCCCCTACCAAAGATTTCCTCCGGAATCGCCGGAGGTGGCCATCATTACATGAATGACTATGCTCTAGTTTGAGAAAATGATAGTCTTCGTATTGGCGCCAAAATCTTCACCGAAGAATCCCTGAAGACTCCTTGAAGATTCTTTCTTCAGCTGAATTGGACCCCTGGGCCCCACAAAAAAAAACAAAAAAGGACCCCTTACCAAAGATTTCCTCCGGAATCGCTGGAGGTGGCCATCATTACATGAATGACTATGCTCTAGTTTGAGAAAATGATAATCTTCGTATTGGTGCCAAAATCTTCACCGAAGAATCCCTGAAGACTCCTTGAAGATTCTTTCTTCAGCTGAACTGGACCCCTGGGCCCCACAAAAAAAAAAAAAAAAAAAAGGACCCCTTACCAAAGATTTCCTCCGGAATTGCCGGAGGTGGCCATCATTACATGAATGACTATAATCTAGTTTGAGAAAATGATAGTCTTCGTATTGGCTCCAAAATCTTCACCGAAGAATCCCTGAAGACTCTTTGAAGATTCTTTCTTCAGCTAAATTGGACCCCTGGGCCCCACAAAAAAAAAAAAACAAAAAAGGACCCCTTACCAAAGATTTCCTCCGGAATCGCCGGAGGTGGCCATCATTACATGAATGACTATGCTCTAGTTTTAGAAAATGATAGTCTTCATATTGGCTCCAAAATCCTCACCCAAGATTCCCTGAAGACTCCTTGAAGACTCTTTCTTCAGCAGTATAAGAGGTGTCATTTTTCAATTTTGAAGGGTGATTTCTACCATTTATATAGCTGGTAGCCTTTATGACTATAATCTAGTTTGAGAAAATGATAGTCTTAGTATTGGCGCCAAAATCTTCACCGAAGAATCCCTGAAGACTCCTTGAAGATTCTTTCTTCAGCTGAATTAGACCCCTGGGCCCCACAAAAAAAAAAAAAAAAAAAAAAAGGACCCCTTACCAAAGATTTCCTCCGGAATCGTCGGAGGTGGCCATCATTACATGAAAGACTATGCTCTAGTTTGAGAAAATAATAGTCTTCGTATTGGTGCCAAATCTTCACCAAAGAATCCCTGAAGACTCCTTGAAGATTCTTTCTTCAGCTGAACTGGACCCCTGGGCCCCACAAAAAAAAAACAAAAAAGGACCCCTTACCAAAGATTTCCTCCGGAATCGCCGGAGGTGGCCATCATTACATGAATGACTATGGTCTAGGTTGAGAAAATGATAGTCTTCGTATTAGCTTCTAAATATTCACCGAAGAATCCCTGAAGACTCCTTGAAGATTCTTTCTTCAGCTGAATTGGACCCCTGGGCCCCACAAAAAAAAAACAAAAAAGGACCCCTTAGCAAAGATTTCCTCCGGAATCGCCGGAGGTGGCCATCATTACATGAATGACTATGCTCTAGTTTGAGAAAATGATAGTCTTCGTATTGGCGCCAAAATCTTCACCGAAGAATCCCTGAAGACTCCTTGAAGATTCTTTCTTCAGCTGAATTGGACCCCTGGTCCCCACAAAAAAAAAACAAAAAAGGACCCCTTACCAAAGATTTCCTCTGGAATTGCAGGAGGTAGCCATCATTACATGAATGACTATGCTCTAGTTTGAGAAAATGATAGTCTTCGTATTGGCTCCAAAATCTTCACCGAAGAATCCCTGAAGACTCTTTGAAGATTCTTTCTTCAGCTGAATTGGACCCCTGGGCCCGACAAAAAAAAAAAAAAAAAAAAAAGGACCCCTTACCAAAGATTTCCTCCGGAATCGCCGGAGGTGGCCATCATTACATGAATGACTATGCTCTAGTTTGAGAAAATGATAGTCTTCGTATTGGTTCCAAAATCTTCACCGAAGAATCCCTGAAGACTCTTTGAAGATTCTTTCTTCAGCTGAATTGGACCCTTGGGCCCCACAAAAAAAACAAAAAAGGAACCCTTACCAAACATTTCCTCCGGAATCGCCGGAGGTGGCCATTATTACTTGAATGACTATGCTCTAGTTTGAGAAAATGATAGTCTTCGTATTGGTGCCAAAATCTTCAACGAAGAATCCCTGAAGACTCCTTGAAGAATCTTTCTTCAGCTGAACTGGACCCCTGGGCCCCACGAAAAAAAAAAAGAACCCCTTACCAAAGATTTCCTCCGGAATCGCTGGAGGTGGCCATCATTACATGAATGACTATGCTCTAGTTTGAGAAAATGATAGACTTCGTATTGGCGCCAAAATCTTCACCGAAGAATCCCTGAAGACTCCTTGAAGATTCTTTATTCAGCTGAATTGAACTCCTGGGCCCCACAAAAAAAAACAAAAAAAGACCCCTTACCAAAGATAACCTCCAGAATCGCCGGAGGTGGCCATTATTACATGAATGACTAAGCTCTAGTTTGAGAAAATGATAGTCTTCGTATTGGCGCCAAAATCTTCACCGAAGAATCCCTGAAGAATCCTTGAAGATTCTTTCTTCAGATGAATTGGACCCCTGGGCCCCACAAAAAAAAAACAAAAAAGGACCCCTTACCAAAGATTTCCTCCGGAATCGCCGGAGGTGGCCATCATTACATGAATGACTATGCTCTAGTTTGAGAAAATGATAGTCTTCGTATTGGCGCCAGAATCTTCACCGAAGAATCCCTGAATACTCCTTGAAGATTCTTTCTTCAGCTGAACTGGACCCCTGGGCCCCACAAAAAAAAAAAAAAAAAGGACCCCTTACCAAAGATTTCCTCAGGAATCGCCGGAGGTGGCCATCATTACATGAATGACTATGTTCTAGTTTTAGAAAATGATAGTCTTCATATTGGCTCCAGAATCCTCACCCAAGATTCCCTGAAGACTCCTTGAAGACTCTTTCTTCAGCAGTATAACAGGTGTCATTTTTCAATTTCAAGGGTAATTTCTACCATTTATATAGCTGGTAGCCTTTATGACTATGCTCTAGTTTGAGAAAATGATAGTCTTAGTATTGGCGCCAAAATCTTCACCGAAGAATCCCTGAAGATTCCTTGAAGATTCTTTCTTCAGCTGAATTGGACCCCTGGGCCTCACAAAAAAAAAAAAAAAACAAAAAAGGACCCCTTACCAAAGATTTACTCCGGAATCGCCGGAGGTGGCCATCATTACATGAATGACTATGCTCTAGTTTGAGAAAATGATAGTCTTCGTATTGGTGCCAAAATCTTCACTGGAGAATCCCTGAAGACTCCTTGAAGATTCTTTCTTCAGCTGAACTGGACCCCTGGGCCCCACAAAAAAAAAAAAAGGACCCCTTACCAAAGCTTTCCTCCGGAATCGCCGGAGGTGGCCATCATTACATGAATGACTATGGTCTAGTTTGAGAAAATGATAGTCTTCGTATTGGCTCCAAAATCTTCACCAAAGAATCCCTGAAGACTCTTTGAAGATTCTTTCTTCAGCTGAATTGGACCCCTGGGCCCCCCCCCAAAAAAAAACAAAAAGGACCCCTTACCAAAGATTTCCTCCGGAATCGCCGGAGGTGGCCATCATTACATGAATGACTATGCTCTAGTTTTAGAAAATGATAGTCTTCATATTGGCTCCAGAATCCTCACCCAGGATTCCCTGAAGACTCCTTGAAGACTCTTTCTTCAGCAGTATAACAGGTGTCATTTTTCAATTTCAAGGGTAATTTCTAACATTTATATAGCTGGTAGCCTTTATGACTATGCTCTAGTTTGAGAAAATGATAGTCTTAGTATTGGCGCCAAAATCTTCACCGAAGAATCCCTGAAGACTCCTTGAAGATTCTTTCTTCAGCTGAATTGGACCCCTGTGCCCCCCCCCCCCCCCAAAAAAAAAGAAAAAAGGACCCCTTACCAAAGATTTCCTCCGGAATCGCCGGAGGTGGCCATCATTACATGAATGACTATGCTCTAGTTTGAGAAAATGATAGTCTTCGTATTGGCGCCAAAATCTTCACCGAAGAATCCCTGAAGACTCCTTGAAGATTCTTTCTTCAGCTGAACTGGACCCCTGGGCCCCACAAAAAAAACAAAACAAAAAAGGACCCCTTACCAAAGATTTCCTCCGGAATCGCCGGAGGTGGCCATCATTACATGAATGACTATGCTCTAGTTTGAGAAAATGATAGTCTTCGTATTGGCGCCAAAATCTTCACCAAAGAATCCCTGAAGACTCCTTGAAGATTCTTTCTTCAGCTGAACTGGACCCCTGGGCCCCACAAAAAAAAAAAAAAAAAAAAAAAAAAACACTACCAAAGATTTCCTCCGGAATCGCCGGAGGTGGCCATCATTACATGAATGACTTTGCTCTAGTTTGAGAAAATGATAGTCTTCGTATTGGCGCCAAAATCTTCACAGAAGAATCCCTGAAGACTCCTTGAAGATTCTTTCTTCAGCTGAATTGGACCCCTGGGCCCCACAAAAAAAAAAAACAAAAAAGGACCCCTTACCAAAGATTTCCTCCGGAATCGCCAGAGGTGGCCTTTATTACATGAATGACTAAGCTCTAGTTTGAAAAAATAATAGTCTTCGTATTGGCGCCAAAATCTTCACCAAAGAATCCCTGAAGACTCCTTGAAGATTCTTTCTTCAGCTAAATTGGACCCCTGGGCCCCACAAAAAAAAAAACAAAAAAGGACCCCTTACCAAAGATTTCCTCCGGAATCGCCGGAGGTGGCCATCATTACATGAATGACTAAGCTCTAGTTTGAGAAAATGATAATCTTCGTATTGGTGCCAAAATCTTCACTGAAGAATCCCTGAAGACTCCTTGAAGATTCTTTCTTCAGCTGAACTGGACCCCTGGGCCCCACAAAAAAAAAAAAAAAAAAAGGACCCCTTACCAAAGATTTCCTCCGGAATCGCCGGAGGTGGCCATCATTACATGAATGACTATGCTCTAGTTTGAGAAAATGATAGTCTTCGTATTGGCTCCAAAATCTTCACCGAAGAATCCCTGAAGACTCTTTGAAGATTCTTTCTTCAGCTGAATTGGACCCCTGGGCCCCGCCAAAAAAAACCAAAAAGGACCCCTTACCAAAGATTTCCTCCGGAATCGCCGGAGGTGGCCATCATTACATGAATGACTATGCTCTAGTTTTAGAAAATGATAGTCTTCATAATGGCTCCAGAATCCTCACCCAAGATTCCCTGAAGACTCCTTGAAGACTCTTTCTTCAGCAGTATAACAGGTGTCATTTTTCAATTTCAAGGGTAATTTCTACCATTTATATAGCTGGTAGCCTTTATGCCTATGCTCTAGTTTGAGAAAATGATAGTCTTAGTATTGGCGCCAAAATCTTCACCGAAGAATCCCTGAAGACTCCTTGAAGATTCTTTCTTCAGCTGAATTGGACCCCTGTGCCCCCCCCCAAAAAAAAGAAAAAAGGACCCCTTACCAAAGATTTCCTCCGGAATCGCCGGAGGTGGCCATCATTACATGAATGACTATGCTCTAGTTTGAGAAAATGATAGTCTTCGTATTGGCGCCAAAATCTTCACCGAAGAATCCCTGAAGACTCCTTGAAGATTCTTTCTTCAGCTGAACTGGACGCCTGGGCCCACAAAAAAAAAAAAAAAAAACAAAAAAGGACCCCTTACCAAAGATTTCCTCCGAAATCACCGGAGGTGGCCATCATTACATGAATGACTATGCTCTAGTTTGAGAAAATGATAGTCTTCGTATTGGCTCCAAAATATTCACTGAAGAATCCCTGAAGACTCATTGAAGATTCTTTCTTCAGCTGAATTGGACCCCTGGGCCCCACAAAAAAAAACAAAAAAGGACCCCTTACCAAAGATTTCCTCCGGAATCGCCGGAGGTGGCCATTATTACATGAATGACTAAGCTCTAGTTTGAGAAAATGATAGTCTTCGTATTGGCGCCAAAATCTTCACTGAAGAATCCCTGAAGACTCCTTGAAGATTCTTTCTTCAGCTAAATTGGACCCCTGGGCCCCACAAAAAAAAAACAAAAAATTACCCCTTACCAAAGATTTCCTCCGGAATCGCCGGAGGTGGCCATCATTACATGAATGACTATGCTCTAGTTTGAGAAAATGATAGTCTTCGTATTGGCGCAAAATCTTCACCGAAGAATCCCTGAAGACTCCTTGAAGATTCTTTCTTCAGCTGAACTGGACCCCTGGGCCCAACAAAAAAAAAAAAAAAAAAAAAGGACCCCTTACCAAAGATTTCCTCCGGAATCGCCGGAGGTGGCCATCATTACATGAATGACTATGCTCTAGTTTTAGAAAATGATAGTCTTCATATTGGCTCCAGAATCCTCACCCAAGATTCCCTGAAGACTCCTTGAAGACTCTTTCTTCAGCAGTATAACAGGTGTCATTTTTCAATTTCAAGGGTAATTTCTACCATTTATATAGCTGGTAGCCTTTATGACTATGCTCTAGTTTGAGAAAATGATAGTCTTAGTATTGGCGCCAAAATCTTCACCGAAGAATCCCTGAAGACTCCTTGAAGATTCTTTCTTCAGCTGAATTGGACCCCTGTGCCCCCCCCCCCAAAAAAAAAGAAAAAAGGACCCCTTACCAAAGATTTCCTCCGGAATCGCCGGAGGTGGCCATCATTACTTGAATGACTATGCTCTAGTTTGAGAAAATGATAGTCTTCGTATTGGCGCCAAAATCTTCACCGAAGAATCCCTGAAGACTCCTTGAAGATTCTTTCTTCAGCTGAACTGGACGCCTGGGCCCACAAAAAAAAAAAAAAAACAAAAAAGGACCCCTTACCAAAGATTTCCTCCGGAATCGCCGGAGGTGGCCATCATTACATGAATGACTATGCTCTAGTTTGAGAAAATGATAGTCTTCGTATTGGCTCCAAAATATTCACTGAAGAATCCCTGAAGACTCATTGAAGATTCTTTCTTCAGCTGAAGTGGACCCCTGGGCCCCACAAAAAAAAACAAAAAAGGACCCCTTACCAAAGATTTCCTCCGGAATCGCCGGAGGTGGCCATTATTACATGAATGACTAAGCTCTAGTTTGAGAAAATGATAGTCTTCGTATTGGCGCCAAAATCTTCACTGAAGAATCCCTGAAGACTCCTTGAAGATTCTTTCTTCAGCTAAATTGGACCCCTGGACCCCACAAAAAAAAAAAAAAAAAAAATTACCCCTTACCAAAGATTTCCTCCGGAATCGCCGGAGGTGGCCATCATTACATGAATGACTATGCTCTAGTTTGAGAAAATGATAGTCTTCGTATTGGCGCAAAATCTTCACCGAAGAATCCCTGAAGACTCCTTGAAGATTCTTTCTTCAGCTGAACTGGACCCCTGGGCCCAACAAAAAAAAAAAAAAACAAAAAAGGACCCCTTACCAAAGATTTCCTCCGGAATCGCCGGAGGTGGCCATCATTACATGAATGACTATGCTCTAGTTTGAGAAAATGATAGTCTTCGTATTGGCTCCAAAATCTTCACCGAAGAATCCCTGAAGACTCTTTGAAGATTCTTTCTTCAGCTGAATTAGACCCCTGGGCCTCCCCAAAAAAAACAAAAAAGGACCCCTTACCAAAGATTTCCTCCGGGATCGCCGGAGGTAGCCATCATTACATGAATGACTATGCTCTATTTTGAAAAAATGATAGTCTTCGTATTGGCGCCAAAATCTTCACCAAAGAATCCCTGAAGACTCCTTGAATATTCTTTCTTCAGCTGAATTGGACTTCTGGGCCCCACAAAAAAAAACAAAAAACTCCCCCCTACCAAAGATTTCCTCCGGAATTGCCGGAGGTAGCCATCATTACATGAATGACTATGCTCTAGTTTGAGAAAATGATAGTCTTCGTATTGGCACCAAAATCTTCACCGAAGAATCCCTGAAGACTCCTTCAAGATTCTTTCTTCAGCTGAACTGGACCCCTGGGCCCCACAAAAAAAACAAAACAAAAAAGGACCCCTTACCAAAGATTTCCTCCGGAATCGCCGGAGGTGGCCATCATTACATGAATGACTATGCTCTAGTTTGAGAAAATGATAGTCTTCTTATTGGCTCCAAAATATTCACTGAAGAATCCCTGAAGACTCCTTGAAGATTCTTTCTTCAGCTGAATTGGACCACTGGGCCCCACAAAAAAAAAAACAAAAAAGGACCCCTTACCAAAGATTTCCTCCGGAATCGCCGGAGGTAGCCATCATTACATGAATGACTATGCTCTAGTTTGAAAAAATGATAGTCTTCGTATTGGCGCCAAAATCTTCACCAAAGAATCCCTGAAGACTCCTTGAAGATTCTTTCTTCAGCTGAACTGGACCCCTGGGCCCCACAAAAAAAAAAAAAAAAAAAAAACACTACCAAAGATTTCCTCCGGAATCGAAAGAGGTGGCCATCATTACATGAATGACTATGCTCTAGTTTGAGAAAATGATAGTCTTCGTATTGGCGCCAAAATCTTCACAGAAGAATCCCTGAAGACTCCTTGAAGATTCTTTCTTCAGCTGAATTGGACCCCTGGGCCCCACAAAAAAAAAACAAAAAAGGACCCCTTACCAAAGATTTCCTCCGGAATCGCCAGAGGTGGCCTTTATTACATGAATGACTAAGCTCTAGTTTGAAAAAATAATAGTCTTCGTATTGGCGCCAAAATCTTCACCGAAGAATCCCTGAAGACTCCTTGAAGATTCTTTCTTCAGCTAAATTGGACCCCTGGGCCCCACAAAAAAAAACAAAAAAGGACCCCTTACCAAAGATTTCCTCCGGAATCGCCGGAGGTGGCCATCATTACATGAATGACTAAGCTCTAGTTTGAGAAAATGATAGTCTTCGTATTGGTGCCAAAATCTTCACTGAAGAATCCCTGAAGACTCCTTGAAGATTCTTTCTTCAGCTGAACTGGACCCCTGGGCCCCACAAAAAAAAAAAAAAAAAAAAAGGACCCCTTACCAAAGATTTCCTCCGGAATCGCCGGAGGTGGCCATCATTACATGAATGACTATGCTCTAGTTTGAGAAAATGATAGTCTTCGTATTGGCTCCATAATCTTCACCGAAGAATCCCTGAAGACTCTTTGAAGATTCTTTCTTCAGCTTAATTGGACCCCTGGGCCCCGCCAAAAAAAAACAAAAAGGACCCCTTTCCAAAGATTTCCTCCGGAATCGCCGGAGGAGGCCATCATTACATGAATGACTATGCTCTAGTTTTAGAAAATGATAGTCTTCATATTGGCTCCAGAATCCTCACCCAAGATTCCCTGAAGACTCCTTGAAGACTCTTTCTTCAGCAGTATAACAGGTGTCATTTTTCAATTTCAAGGGTAATTTCTACCATTTATATAGCTGGTAGCCTTTATGACTATGCTCTAGTTTGAGAAAATGATAGTCTTAGTATTAGCGCCAAAATCTTCACCGAAGAATCCCTGAAGACTCCTTGAAGATTCTTTCTTCAGCTGAATTGGACCCCTGTGCCCCCCCCCCCAAAAAAAAGAAAAAAGGACCCCTTACCAAAGATTTCCTCCGGAATCGCCGGAGGTGGCCATCATTACATGAATGACTATGCTCTAGTTTAAGAAAATGATAGTCTTCGTATTGGCGCCAAAATCTTCACCGAAGAATCCCTGAAGACTCCTTGTAGATTCTTTCTTCAGCTGAACTGGACGCCTGGGCCCACAAAAAAAAAAAGAAAACAAAAAAGGACCCCTTACCAAAGATTTCCTCCGGAATCGCCGGAGGTGGCCATCATTACATGAATGACTATGCTCTAGTTTGAGAAAATGATAGTCTTCGTATTGGCTCCAAAATCTTCACCGAAGAATCCCTGAAGACTCATTGAAGATTCTTTCTTCAGCTGAATTGGACCCCTGGGCCCCACAAAAAAAAACAAAAAAGGACCCCTTACCAAAGATTTCCTCCGGAATCGCCGGAGGTGGCCATTATTACATGAATGACTAAGCTCTAGTTTGAGAAAATGATAGTCTTCGTATTGGCGCCAAAATCTTCACTGAAGAATCCCTGAAGACTCCTTGAAGATTCTTTCTTCAGCTAAATTGGACCCCTGGGCCCCACAAAAATAAAAACAAAAAATTACCCCTTACCAAAGATTTCCTCCGGAATCGCCGGAGGTGGCCATCATTACATGAATGACTATGCTCTAGTTTGAGAAAATGATAGTCTTCGTATTGGCGCAAAATCTTCACCGAAGAATCCCTGAAGACTCCTTGAAGATTCTTTCTTCAGCTGAACTGGACCCCTGGGCCCAACAAAAAAAAAAAAAAAAACAAAAAAGGACCCCTTACCAAAGATTTCCTCCGGAATCGCCGGAGGTGGCCATCATTACATGAATGACTATGCTCTAGTTTGAGAAAATGATAGTCTTCGTATTGGCTCCAAAATCTTCACCGAAGAATCCCTGAAGACTCTTTGAAGATTCTTTCTTCAGCTGAATTAGACCCCTGGGCCTCCCCAAAAAAAACCAAAAAGGACCCCTTACCAAAGATTTCCTCCGGAATCGCCGGAGGTGGCCATCATTACATGAATGACTATGCTCTAGTTTTAGAAAATGATAGTCTTCATATTGGCTCCAGAATCCTCACCTAAGATTCCCTGAAGACTCCTTGAAGACTCTTTCTTCAGCAGTATAACAGGTGTCATTTTTCAATTTCAAGGGTAATTTCTACCATTTATATAGCTGGTAGCCTTTATGACTATGCTCTAGTTTGAGAAAATGATAGTCTTAGTATTGGCGCCAAAATCTTCACCGAAGAATCCCTGAAGACTCCTTGAAGATTCTTTCTTCAGCTGAATTGGACCCCTGTGCCCCCCCCCCAAAAAAAAGAAAAAAGGACCCCTTACCAAAGATTTCCTCCGGAAACGCCGGAAGTGGCCATCATTACATGAATGACTATGCTCTAGTTTGAGAAAATGATAGTCTTCGTATTGGCGCCAAAATCTTCACCGAAGAATCCCTGAAGACTCCCTGAAGATTCTTTCTTCAGCTGAACTGGACCCCTGGGCCCCACAAAAAAAACAAAACAAAAAAGGACCCCTTACCAAAGATTTCCTCCGGAATCGCCGGAGGTGGCCATCATTACATGAATGACTGTGCTCTAGTTTGAGAAAATGATAGTCTTCGTATTGGCTCCAAAATATTCACTGAAGAATCCCTGAAGACTCCTTGAATATTCTTTCTTCAGCTGAATTAGACTCCTGGGCCCAACAAAAAAAAAAAAAAAAAAACTACCCCTTACCAAAGATTTCCTCCGGAATCGCCGGAGGTAGCCATCATTACATGAATGACTATGCTCTAGTTTGAAAAAATGATAATCTTCGTGTTGGCGCCAAAATCTTCACCAAAGAATCCCTGAAGACTCCTTGAAGATTCTTTCTTCAGCTGAACTGGACCCCTGGGCCCCACAAAAAAAAAAAAAACAAAAAAAACACCACCAAAGATTTCCTCCGGAATCGCCGGAGGTGGCCATCATTACATGAATGACTATGCTCTAGTTTGAGAAAATTATAGTCTTCGTATTGGCTCCAAAATCTTCACCGAAGAATCCCTGAAGACTCTTTGAAGATTCTTTCTTCAGCTGAATTGGACCCCTGGGCCCCGCCAAAAAAAAACCAAAAAGGACCCCTTACCAAAGATTTCCTCCGGAATCGCCGGAGGTGGCCATCATTACATGAATGACTATGCTCTAGTTTTAGAAAATGATAGTCTTCATATTGGCTCCAGAATCCTCACCCAAGATTCCCTGAAGACTCCTTGAAGACTCTTTCTTCAGCAGTATAACAGGTGTCATTTTTCAATTTCAAGGGTAATTTCTACCATTTATATAGCTGGTAGCCTTTATGACTATGCTCTAGTTTGAGAAAATGATAGTCTTAGTATTGGCGCCAAAATCTTCACCGAAGAATCCCTGAAGACTCCTTGAAGATTCTTTCTTCAGCTGAATTGGACCCCTGTGCCCCCCCCCAAAAAAAGAAAAAAGGACCCCTTACCAAAGATTTCCTCCGGAATCGCCGGAGGTCGCCATCATTACATGAATGACTATGCTCTAGTTTGAGAAAATGATAGTCTTCGTATTGGCGCCAAAATCTTCACCGAAGAATCCCTGAAGACTCCTTGAAGATTCTTTCTTCAGCTGAACTGGACGCCTGGGCCCACAAAAAAAAAAAAAACAAAAAACAAAAAAGGACCCCTTACCAAAGATTTCCTCCGGAATCGCTGGAGGTGGCCATCATTACATGAATGACTATGCTCTAGTTTGAGAAAATGATAGTCTTCGTATTGGCTCCAAAATATTCACTGAAGAATCCCTGAAGACTCATTGAAGATTCTTTCTTCAGCTGAATTGGACCCCTGGGCCCCACAAAAAAAAACAAAAAAGGACCCCTTACCAAAGATTTCCTCCGGAATCGCCGGAGGTGGCCATTATTACATGAATGACTAAGCTCTAGTTTGAGAAAATGATAGTCTTCGTATTGGCGCCAAAATCTTCACTGAAAAATCCCTGAAGACTCCTTGAAGATTCTTTCTTCAGCTAAATTGGACCCCTGGGCCCCACAAAAAAAAACAAAAAAGGACCCCTTACCAAAGATTTCCTCCGGAATCGCCGGAGGTGGCCATCATTACATGAATGACTATGCTCTAGTTTGAGAAAATTATAGTCTTCGTATTGGCGCAAAATCTTCACCGAAGAATCCCTGAAGACTCCTTGAAGATTCTTTCTTCAGCTGAACTGGACCCCTGGGCCCAACAAAAAAAAAAAAAAAAACAAAAAAGGACCCCTTACCAAAGATTTCCTCCGGAATCGCCGGAGGTGGCCATCATTACATGAATGACTATGCTCTAGTTTGAGAAAATGATAGTCTTCGTATTGCCTCCAAAATCTTCACTGAAGAATCCCTGAAGACTCTTTGAAGATTCTTTCTTCAGCTGAATTGGACCCCTGGGCCCCACAAAAAAAAACAAAAACAAAAAGGACCCCTTACCAAAGATTTCCTCCGGAATCGCCGGAGGTGGCCATCATTACATGAATGACTATGCTCTAGTTTTAGAAAATGATAGTCTTCATATTGGCTCCAGAATCCTCACCCAAGATTCCCTGAAGACTCCTTGAAGACTCTTTCTTCAGCAGTATAACAGGTGTCATTTTTCAATTTCAAGGGTAATTTCTACCATTTATATAGCTGGTAGCCTTTATGACTATGCTCTAGTTTGAGAAAATGATAGTCTTAGTATTGGCGCCAAAATCTTCACCGAAGAATCCCTGAAGACTCCTTGAAGATTCTTTCTTCAGCTGAATTGGACCCCTGTGCCCCCCCCCAAAAAAAAAAGAAAAAAGGACCCCTTACCAAAGATTTCCTCCGGAAACGCCGGAAGTGGCCATCATTACATGAATGACTATGCTCTAGTTTGAGAAAATGATAGTCTTCGTATTGTGGCCAAAATCTTCACCGAAGAATCCCTGAAGACTCCTTGTAGATTCTTTCTTCAGCTGAACTGGACCCCTGGGCCCCACAAAAAAAAACAAAACAAAAAAGGACCCCTTACCAAAGATTTCCTCCGGAATCGCCGGAGGTGGCCATCATTACATGAATGACTGTGCTCTAGTTTGAGAAAATGATAGTCTTCGTATTGGCTCCAAAATATTCACTGAAGAATCCCTGAAGACTCCTTGAATATTCTTTCTTCAGCTGAATTAGACTCCTGGGCCCAACAAAAAAAAAAAAAAAAAAACTACCCCTTACCAAAGATTTCCTCCGGAATCGCCGGAGGTAGCCATCATTACATGAATGACTATGCTCTAGTTTGAAAAAATTATAATCTTCGTGTTGGCGCCAAAATCTTCACCAAAGAATCCCTGAAGACTCCTTGAAGATTCTTTCTTCAGCTGAACTGGACCCCTGGGCCCCACAAAAAAAAAAAAAAAAAAAAAAAAAACACCACCAAAGATTTCCTCCGGAATCGCCGGAGGTGGCCATCATTACATGAATGACTATGCTCTAGTTTGAGAAAATGATAGTCTTCGTATTGGCTCCAAAATCTTCACCGAAGAATCCCTGAAGACTCTTTGAAGATTCTTTCTTCAGCTGAATTGGACCCCTGGGCCCCGCCAAAAAAAAACCAAAAAGGACCCCTTACCAAAGATTTCCTCCGGAATCGCCGGAGGTGGCCATCATTACATGAATGACTATGCTCTAGTTTTAGAAAATGATAGTCTTCATATTGGCTCCAGAATCCTCACCCAAGATTCCCTGAAGACTCCTTGAAGACTCTTTCTTCAGCAGTATAACAGGTGTCATTTTTCAATTTCAAGGGTAATTTCTACCATTTATATAGCTGGTAGCCTTTATGACTATGCTCTAGTTTGAGAAAATGATAGTCTTAGTATTGGCGCCAAAATCTTCACCGAAGAATCCCTGAAGACTCCTTGAAGATTCTTTCTTCAGCTGAATTGGACCCCTGTGCCCCCCCCCCCCAAAAAAAGAAAAAAGGACCCCTTACCAAAGATTTCCTCCGGAATCGCCGGAGGTCGCCATCATTACATGAATGACTATGCTCTAGTTTGAGAAAATGATAGTCTTCGTATTGGCGCCAAAATCTTCACCGAAGAATCCCTGAAGACTCCTTGAAGATTCTTTCTTCAGCTGGACTGGACGCCTGGGCCCACAAAAAAAAAAACAAAAAACAAAAAAGGACCCCTTACCAAAGATTTCCTCCGGAATCGCTGGAGGTGGCCATCATTACATGAATGACTATGCTCTAGTTTGAGAAAATGATAGTCTTCGTATTGGCTCCAAAATATTCACTGAAGAATCCCTGAAGACTCATTGAAGATTCTTTCTTCAGCTGAATTGGACCCCTGGGCCCCACAAAAAAAAACAAAAAAGGACCCCTTACCAAAGATTTCCTCCGGAATCGCCGGAGGTGGCCATTATTACATGAATGACTAAGCTCTAGTTTGAGAAAATGATAGTCTTCGTATTGGCGCCAAAATCTTCACTGAAAAATCCCTGAAGACTCCTTGAAGATTCTTTCTTCAGCTAAATTGGACCCCTGGGCCCCACAAAAAAAAACAAAAAAGGACCCCTTACCAAAGATTTCCTCCGGAATCGCCGGAGGTGGCCATCATTACATGAATGACTATGCTCTAGTTTGAGAAAATTATAGTCTTCGTATTGGCGCAAAATCTTCACCGAAGAATCCCTGAAGACTCCTTGAAGATTCTTTCTTCAGCTGAACTGGACCCCTGGGCCCAACAAAAAAAAAAAAAAAAAAAAAAAAGGACCCCTTACCAAAGATTTCCTCCGGAATCGCCGGAGGTGGCCATCATTACATGAATGACTATGCTCTAGTTTGAGAAAATGATAGTCTTCGTATTGCCTCCAAAATCTTCACTGAAGAATCCCTGAAGACTCTTTGAAGATTCTTTCTTCAGCTGAATTGGACCCCTGGGCCCCACAAAAAAAAACAAAAACAAAAAGGACCCCTTACCAAAGATTTCCTCCGGAATCGCCGGAGGTGGCCATCATTACATGAATGACTATGCTCTAGTTTTAGAAAATGATAGTCTTCATATTGGCTCCAGAATCCTCACCCAAGATTCCCTGAAGACTCCTTGAAGACTCTTTCTTCAGCAGTATAACAGGTGTCATTTTTCAATTTCAAGGGTAATTTCTACCATTTATATAGCTGGTAGCCTTTATGACTATGCTCTAGTTTGAGAAAATGATAGTCTTAGTATTGGCGCCAAAATCTTCACCGAAGAATCCCTGAAGACTCCTTGAAGATTCTTTCTTCAGCTGAATTGGACCCCTGTGCCCCCCCCCCCAAAAAAAAGAAAAAAGGACCCCTTACCAAAGATTTCCTCCGGAAACGCCGGAAGTGGCCATCATTACATGAATGACTATGCTCTAGTTTGAGAAAATGATAGTCTTCGTATTGTGGCCAAAATCTTCACCGAAGAATCCCTGAAGACTCCTTGAAGATTCTTTCTTCAGCTGAACTGGACCCCTGGGCCCCACAAAAAAAACAAAACAAAAAAGGACCCCTTACCAAAGATTTCCTCCGGAATCGCCGGAAGTGGCCATCATTACATGAATGACTATGCTCTAGTTTGAGAAAATGATAGTCTTCGTATTGGCTCCAAAATCTTCACCGAAGAATCCCTGAAGACTCCTTGAATATTCTTTCTTCAGCTGAATTGGACTCCTGGGCCCCACAAAAAAAAAACAAAAAACTACCCCTTACCAAAGATTTCCTCCGGAATAGCCGGAGGTAGCCATCATTACATGAATGACAATGCTCTAGTTTGAAAAAATGATAGTCTTCGTATTGGCGCCAAAATCTTCACCAAAGAATCCCTGAAGACTCCTTGAAGATTCTTTCTTCAGCTGAACTGGACCCCTGGGCCCCACAAAAAAAAAAAAAAAAAACACTACCAAAGATTTCCTCCGGAATCGCCGGAGGTGGCCATCATTACATGAATGACTATGCTCTAGTATGAGAAAATGATAGTCTTCGTATTGGCTCCAAAATATTCACCGAAGAATCCCTGAAGACTCCTTGAAGATTCTTTCTTCAGCTGAATTGGACCACTGGGCCCCACAAAAAAAAACAAAAAAGGACCCCTTACCAAAGATTTCCTCCGGAATCGCCGGAGGTGGCCATCATTACATGAATGACTATGCTCTAGTTTGAGAAAATGATAGTCTTCGTATTGGCGCCAAAATCTTCACCGAAGAATCCCTGAAGACTCCTTGAATATTCTTTCTTCAGCTGAATTGGACTCCTGGGCCCCACAAAAAAAAAACAAAAAACTACACCTTACCAAAGATTTCCTCAGGAATCGCCGGAGGTAGCCATCATTACATGAATGACTATGCTCTAGTTTGAAAAAATGATAGTCTTCGTAGTGGCGCCAAAATCTTCACCGAAGAATCCCTGAAGACTCCTTGAAGATTCTTTCTTCAGCTGAACTGGACCCCTGGGCCCCACAAAAAAAAAAAAAAAAAAAAAGGACCCCTTACCAAAGATTTCCTCCGGAATCGCCGGAGGTGGCCATCATTACATAAATGACTATGCTCTAGTTTTAGAAAATGATAGTCTTCATATTGGCTCCAGAATCCTCACCCAAGATTCCCTGAAGACTCCTTGAAGACTCTTTCTTCAGCAGTATAACAGGTGTCATTTTTCAATTTCAAGGGTAATTTCTACCATTTATATAGCTGGTAGCCTTTATGACTATGCTCTAGTTTGAGAAAATGATAGTCTTAGTATTGGCGCCAAAATCTTCACCGAAGAATCCCTGAAGACTCCTTGAAGATTCTTTCTTCAGCTGAATTGGACCCCTGTGCCCCCCCCCCAAAAAAAAAAGAAAAAAGGACCCCTTACCAAAGATTTCCTCCGGAATCGCCGGAGGTGGCCATCATTACATGAATGACTATGCTCTAGTTTGAGAAAATGATAGTCTTCGTATTGGCGCCAAAATCTTCACCGAAGAATCCCTGAAGACTCCTTGAAGATTCTTTCTTCAGCTGAACTGGACGCCTGGGCCCACAAAAAAAAAAAAAAACAAAAAAGGACCCCTTACCAAAGATTTCCTCCGGAATCGCCGGAGGTGGCCATCATTACATGAATGACTATGCTCTAGTTTGAGAAAATGATAGTCTTCGTATTGGCTCCAAAATATTCACTGAAGAATCCCTGAAGACTCATTGAAGATTCTTTCTTCAGCTGAACTGGACCCCTGGGCCCCACAAAAAAAAACAAAAAAGGACCCCTTACCAAAGATTTCCTCCGGAATCGCCGGAGGTGGCCATTATTACATGAATGACTAAGCTCTAGTTTGAGAAAATGATAGTCTTCGTATTGGCGCCAAAATCTTCACTGAAGAATCCCTGAAGACTCCTTGAAGATTCTTTCTTCAGCTAAATTGGACCCCTGGGCCCCACAAAAAAAAAAACAAAAAATTACCCCTTACCAAAGATTTCCTCCGGAATCGCCGGAGGTGGCCATCATTACATGAATGACTATGCTCTAGTTTGAGAAAATGATAGTCTTCGTATTGGCGCAAAATCTTCACCGAAGAATCCCTGAAGACTCCTTGAAGATTCTTTCTTCAGCTGAACTGGACCCCTGGGCCCAACAAAAAAAAAAAAAAACAAAAAAGGACCCCTTACCAAAGATTTCCTCCGGAATCGCCGGAGGTGGCCATCATTACATGAATGACTATGCTCTAGTTTGAGAAAATGATAGTCTTCGTATTGGCTCCAAAATCTTCACCGAAGAATCCCTGAAGACTCTTTGAAGATTCTTTCTTCAGCTGAATTAGACCCCTGGGCCTCCCCAAAAAAAACAAAAAAGGACCCCTTACCAAAGATTTCCTCCGGGATCGCCGGAGGTAGCCATCATTACATGAATGACTATGCTCTATTTTGAAAAAATGATAGTCTTCGTATTGGCGCCAAAATCTTCACCAAAGAATCCCTGAAGACTCCTTGAATATTCTTTCTTCAGCTGAATTGGACTTCTGGGCCCCACAAAAAAAAACAAAAAACTCCCCCCTACCAAAGATTTCCTCCGGAATTGCCGGAGGTAGCCATCATTACATGAATGACTATGCTCTAGTTTGAGAAAATGATAGTCTTCGTATTGGCGCCAAAATCTTCACCGAAGAATCCCTGAAGACTCCTTCAAGATTCTTTCTTCAGCTGAACTGGACCCCTGGGCCCCACAAAAAAAACAAAACAAAAAAGGACCCCTTACCAAAGATTTCCTCCGGAATCGCCGGAGGTGGCCATCATTACATGAATGACTATGCTCTAGTTTGAGAAAATGATAGTCTTCTTATTGGCTCCAAAATATTCACTGAAGAATCCCTGAAGACTCCTTGAAGATTCTTTCTTCAGCTGAATTGGACCACTGGGCCCCACAAAAAAAAAAAACAAAAAAGGACCCCTTACCAAAGATTTCCTCCGGAATCGCCGGAGGTAGCCATCATTACATGAATGACTATGCTCTAGTTTGAAAAAATGATAGTCTTCGTATTGGCGCCAAAATCTTCACCAAAGAATCCCTGAAGACTCCTTGAAGATTCTTTCTTCAGCTGAACTGGACCCCTGGGCCCCACAAAAAAAAAAAAAAAAAAAAAACACTACCAAAGATTTCCTCCGGAATCGAAAGAGGTGGCCATCATTACATGAATGACTATGCTCTAGTTTGAGAAAATGATAGTCTTCGTATTGGCGCCAAAATCTTCACAGAAGAATCCCTGAAGACTCCTTGAAGATTCTTTCTTCAGCTGAATTGGACCCCTGGGCCCCACAAAAAAAAAACAAAAAAGGACCCCTTACCAAAGATTTCCTCCGGAATCGCCAGAGGTGGCCTTTATTACATGAATGACTAAGCTCTAGTTTGAAAAAATAATAGTCTTCGTATTGGCGCCAAAATCTTCACCGAAGAATCCCTGAAGACTCCTTGAAGATTCTTTCTTCAGCTAAATTGGACCCCTGGGCCCCACAAAAAAAAAACAAAAAAGGACCCCTTACCAAAGATTTCCTCCGGAATCGCCGGAGGTGGCCATCATTACATGAATGACTAAGCTCTAGTTTGAGAAAATGATAGTCTTCGTATTGGTGCTAAAATCTTCACTGAAGAATCCCTGAAGACTCCTTGAAGATTCTTTCTTCAGCTGAACTGGACCCCTGGGCCCCACAAAAAAAAAAAAAAAAAAGGACCCCTTACCAAAGATTTCCTCCGGAATCGCCGGAGGTGGCCATCATTACATGAATGACTATGCTCTAGTTTGAGAAAATGATAGTCTTCGTATTGGCTCCATAATCTTCACCGAAGAATCCCTGAAGACTCTTTGAAGATTCTTTCTTCAGCTTAATTGGACCCCTGGGCCCCGCCAAAAAAAAACAAAAAGGACCCCTTTCCAAAGATTTCCTCCGGAATCGCCGGAGGAGGCCATCATTACATGAATGACTATGCTCTAGTTTTAGAAAATGATAGTCTTCATATTGGCTCCAGAATCCTCACCCAAGATTCCCTGAAGACTCCTTGAAGACTCTTTCTTCAGCAGTATAACAGGTGTCATTTTTCAATTTCAAGGGTAATTTCTACCATTTATATAGCTGGTAGCCTTTATGACTATGCTCTAGTTTGAGAAAATGATAGTCTTAGTATTGGCACCAAAATCTTCACCGAAGAATCCCTGAAGACTCCTTGAAGATTCTTTCTTCAGCTGAATTGGACCCCTGTGCCCCCCCCCAAAAAAAAAAGAAAAAAGGACCCCTTACCAAAGATTTCCTCCGGAATCGCCGGAGGTGGCCATCATTACATGAATGACTATGCTCTAGTTTAAGAAAATGATAGTCTTCGTATTGGCGCCAAAATCTTCACCGAAGAATCCCTGAAGACTCCTTGTAGATTCTTTCTTCAGCTGAACTGGACGCCTGGGCCCACAAAAAAAAAAGAAAACAAAAAAGGACCCCTTACCAAAGATTTCCTCCGGAATCGCCGGAGGTGGCCATCATTACATGAATGACTATGCTCTAGTTTGAGAAAATGATAGTCTTCGTATTGGCTCCAAAATCTTCACCGAAGAATCCCTGAAGACTCATTGAAGATTCTTTCTTCAGCTGAATTGGACCCCTGGGCCCCACAAAAAAAAACAAAAAAGGACCCCTTACCAAAGATTTCCTCCGGAATCGCCGGAGGTGGCCCTTATTACATGAATGACTAAGCTCTAGTTTGAGAAAATGATAGTCTTCGTATTGGCGCCAAAATCTTCACTGAAGAATCCCTGAAGACTCCTTGAAGATTCTTTCTTCAGCTAAATTGGACCCCTGGGCCCCACAAAAAAAAAAACAAAAAATTACCCCTTACCAAAGATTTCCTCCGGAATCGCCGGAGGTGGCCATCATTACATGAATGACTATGCTCTAGTTTGAGAAAATGATAGTCTTCGTATTGGCGCAAAATCTTCACCGAAGAATCCCTGAAGACTCCTTGAAGATTCTTTCTTCAGCTGAACTGGACCCCTGGGCCCAACAAAAAAAAAAAAAAAAACAAAAAAGGACCCCTTACCAAAGATTTCCTCCGGAATCGCCGGAGGTGGCCATCATTACATGAATGACTATGCTCTAGTTTGAGAAAATGATAGTCTTCGTATTGGCTCCAAAATCTTCACCGAAGAATCCCTGAAGACTCTTTGAAGATTCTTTCTTCAGCTGAATTAGACCCCTGGGCCTCCCCAAAAAAAACCAAAAAGGACCCCTTACCAAAGATTTCCTCCGGAATCGCCGGAGGTGGCCATCATTACATGAATGACTATGCTCTAGTTTTAGAAAATGATAGTCTTCATATTGGCTCCAGAATCCTCACCTAAGATTCCCTGAAGACTCCTTGAAGACTCTTTCTTCAGCAGTATAACAGGTGTCATTTTTCAATTTCAAGGGTAATTTCTACCATTTATATAGCTGGTAGCGTTTATGACTATGCTCTAGTTTGAGAAAATGATAGTCTTAGTATTGGCGCCAAAATCTTCACCGAAGAATCCCTGAAGACTCCTTGAAGATTCTTTCTTCAGCTGAATTGGACCCCTGTGCCCCCCCCCCAAAAAAAAGAAAAAAGGACCCCTTACCAAAGATTTCCTCCGGAAACGCCGGAAGTGGCCATCATTACATGAATGACTATGCTCTAGTTTGAGAAAATGATAGTCTTCGTATTGGCGCCAAAATCTTCACCGAAGAATCCCTGAAGACTCCCTGAAGATTCTTTCTTCAGCTGAACTGGACCCCTGGGCCCCACAAAAAAAACAAAACAAAAAAGGACCCCTTACCAAAGATTTCCTCCGGAATCGCCGGAGGTGGCCATCATTACATGAATGACTGTGCTCTAGTTTGAGAAAATGATAGTCTTCGTATTGGCTCCAAAATATTCACTGAAGAATCCCTGAAGACTCCTTGAATATTCTTTCTTCAGCTGAATTAGACTCCTGGGCCCAACAAAAAAAAAAAAAAAAAACTACCCCTTACCAAAGATTTCCTCCGGAATCGCCGGAGGTAGCCATCATTACATGAATGACTATGCTCTAGTTTGAAAAAATGATAATCTTCGTGTTGGCGCCAAAATCTTCACCAAAGAATCCCTGAAGACTCCTTGAAGATTCTTTCTTCAGCTGAACTGGACCCCTGGGCCCCACAAAAAAAAAAAAAACAAAAAAAACACCACCAAAGATTTCCTCCGGAATCGCCGGAGGTGGCCATCATTACATGAATGACTATGCTCTAGTTTGAGAAAATGATAGTCTTCGTATTGGCTCCAAAATCTTCACCGAAGAATCCCTGAAGACTCTTTGAAGATTCTTTCTTCAGCTGAATTGGACCCCTGGGCCCCGCCAAAAAAAAACCAAAAAGGACCCCTTACCAAAGATTTCCTCCGGAATCGCCGGAGGTGGCCATCATTACATGAATGACTATGCTCTAGTTTTAGAAAATGATAGTCTTCATATTGGCTCCAGAATCCTCACCCAAGATTCCCTGAAGACTCCTTGAAGACTCTTTCTTCAGCAGTATAACAGGTGTCATTTTTCAATTTCAAGGGTAATTTCTACCATTTATATAGCTGGTAGCCTTTATGACTATGCTCTAGTTTGAGAAAATGATAGTCTTAGTATTGGCGCCAAAATCTTCACCGAAGAATCCCTGAAGACTCCTTGAAGATTCTTTCTTCAGCTGAATTGGACCCCTGTGCCCCCCCCCAAAAAAAGAAAAAAGGACCCCTTACCAAAGATTTCCTCCGGAATCGCCGGAGGTCGCCATCATTACATGAATGACTATGCTCTAGTTTGAGAAAATGATAGTCTTCGTATTGGCGCCAAAATCTTCACCGAAGAATCCCTGAAGACTCCTTGAAGATTCTTTCTTCAGCTGAACTGGACGCCTGGGCCCACAAAAAAAAAACAAAAAACAAAAAAGGACCCCTTACCAAAGATTTCCTCCGGAATCGCTGGAGGTGGCCATCATTACATGAATGACTATGCTCTAGTTTGAGAAAATGATAGTCTTCGTATTGGCTCCAAAATATTCACTGAAGAATCCCTGAAGACTCATTGAAGATTCTTTCTTCAGCTGAATTGGACCCCTGGGCCCCACAAAAAAAAACAAAAAAGGACCCCTTACCAAAGATTTCCTCCGGAATCGCCGGAGGTGGCCATTATTACATGAATGACTAAGCTCTAGTTTGAGAAAATGATAGTCTTCGTATTGGCGCCAAAATCTTCACTGAAAAATCCCTGAAGACTCCTTGAAGATTCTTTCTTCAGCTAAATTGGACCCCTGGGCCCCACAAAAAAAAACAAAAAAGGACCCCTTACCAAAGATTTCCTCCGGAATCGCCGGAGGTGGCCATCATTACATGAATGACTATGCTCTAGTTTGAGAAAATTATAGTCTTCGTATTGGCGCAAAATCTTCACCGAAGAATCCCTGAAGACTCCTTGAAGATTCTTTCTTCAGCTGAACTGGACCCCTGGGCCCAACAAAAAAAAAAAAAAAAAACAAAAAAGGACCCCTTACCAAAGATTTCCTCCGGAATCGCCGGAGGTGGCCATCATTACATGAATGACTATGCTCTAGTTTGAGAAAATGATAGTCTTCGTATTGCCTCCAAAATCTTCACTGAAGAATCCCTGAAGACTCTTTGAAGATTCTTTCTTCAGCTGAATTGGACCCCTGGGCCCCACAAAAAAAAACAAAAACAAAAAGGACCCCTTACCAAAGATTTCCTCCGGAATCGCCGGAGGTGGCCATCATTACATGAATGACTATGCTCTAGTTTTAGAAAATGATAGTCTTCATATTGGCTCCAGAATCCTCACCCAAGATTCCCTGAAGACTCCTTGAAGACTCTTTCTTCAGCAGTATAACAGGTGTCATTTTTCAATTTCAAGGGTAATTTCTACCATTTATATAGCTGGTAGCCTTTATGACTATGCTCTAGTTTGAGAAAATGATAGTCTTAGTATTGGCGCCAAAATCTTCACCGAAGAATCCCTGAAGACTCCTTGAAGATTCTTTCTTCAGCTGAATTGGACCCCTGTGCCCCCCCCCCAAAAAAAAAGAAAAAAGGACCCCTTACCAAAGATTTCCTCCGGAAACGCCGGAAGTGGCCATCATTACATGAATGACTATGCTCTAGTTTGAGAAAATGATAGTCTTCGTATTGTGGCCAAAATCTTCACCGAAGAATCCCTGAAGACTCCTTGAAGATTCTTTCTTCAGCTGAACTGGACCCCTGGGCCCCACAAAAAAAACAAAACAAAAAAGGACCCCTTACCAAAGATTTCCTCCGGAATCGCCGGAAGTGGCCATCATTACATGAATGACTATGCTCTAGTTTGAGAAAATGATAGCCTTCGTATTGGCTCCAAAATCTTCACCGAAGAATCCCTGAAGACTCCTTGAATATTCTTTCTTCAGCTGAATTGGACTCCTGGGCCCCCAAAAAAAAAACAAAAAACTACCCCTTACCAAAGATTTCCTCCGGAATCGCCGGAGGTAGCCATCATTACATGAATGACAATGCTCTAGTTTGAAAAAATGATAGTCTTCGTATTGGCGCCAAAATCTTCACCAAAGAATCCCTGAAGACTCCTTGAAGATTCTTTCTTCAGCTGAACTGGACCCCTGGGCCCCACAAAAAAAAAAAAAAAAAAACACTACCAAAGATTTCCTCCGGAATCGCCGGAGGTGGCCATCATTACATGAATGACTATGCTCTAGTATGAGAAAATGATAGTCTTCGTATTGGCTCCAAAATATTCACCGAAGAATCCCTGAAGACTCCTTGAAGATTCTTTCTTCAGCTGAATTGGACCACTGGGCCCCACAAAAAAAAAACAAAAAAGGACCCCTTACCAAAGATTTCCTCCGGAATCGCCGGAGGTGGCCATCATTACATGAATGACTATGCTCTAGTTTGAGAAAATGATAGTCTTCGTATTGGCGCCAAAATCTTCACCGAAGAATCCCTGAAGACTCCTTGAATATTCTTTCTTCAGCTGAATTGGACTCCTGGGCCCCACAAAAAAAAAACAAAAAACTACACCTTACCAAAGATTTCCTCAGGAATCGCCGGAGGTAGCCATCATTACATGAATGACTATGCTCTAGTTTGAAAAAATGATAGTCTTCGTAGTGGCGCCAAAATCTTCACCGAAGAATCCCTGAAGACTCCTTGAAGATTCTTTCTTCAGCTGAACTGGACCCCTGGGCCCCACAAAAAAAAAAAAAAAAAAAAAAACACTACCAAAGATTTCCTCCGGAATCGCCGGAGGTGGCCATCATTACATGAATGACTATGCTCTAGTTTGAAAAAATGATAGTCTTCGTATTGGCTCCAAAATCTTCACTGAAGAATCCCTGAAGACTCCTTGAAGATTCTTTCTTCAGCTGAATTGGACCCCTGGGCCCCTCAAAAAAAAAAAAAAAAAGGACCCCTTACCAAAGATTTCCTCCGGAATCGCCGGAGGTGGCCATCATTACATGAATGACAAAGCTCTAGTTTGAGAAAATGATAGTCTTCGTATTGGCGCCAAAATCTTCACCGAAGAATCCCTGAAGACTCCTTGAAGATTCTTTCTTCAGCTGAATTGGACTCCTGGGCCCCACAAAAAAAAAAAAAAAAAACTACCCCTTACCAAAGATTTCCTCTGGAATCGCCGGAGGTAGCCATCATTACATGAATGACTATGCTCTAGTTTGAGAAAATGATAGTCTTCGTATTGGCGCCAAAATCTTCACCGAAGAATCCCTGAAGACTCCTTCAAGATCCTTTCTTCAGCTGAACTGGACCCCTGACCCCACAAAAAAAAAAAAAAAAAAAAGGACCCCTTACCAAAGATTTCCTCCGGAATCGCCGGAGTTGGCCATCATTACATGAATGACTATGCTCTAGTTTGAGAAAATGATAGTCTTCGTATTGGCTCCAAAATTTTCACCGTAGAATCCCTGAAGACTCCTTGAAGATTCTTTCTTCAGCTGAATTGGACCCCTGGGCCCCACAAAAAAAAACAAAAAAAGACCCCTTACCAAAGATTTCTCCGGAATCGCCGGAGGTGGCCATCATTACATGAATGACTATGCTCTAGTTTGAGAAAATGATAGTCTTCGTATTGGCGCCAAAATCTTCACAGAAGAATCCCTGAAGACTCCTTGAAGATTCTTTCTTCAGCTGAATTGGACCCCTGGGCCCCACAAAAAAAAAACAAAAAAGGACCCCTTACCAAAGATTTCCTCCGGAATCGCCAGAGGTGGCCTTTATTACATGAATGACTAAGCTCTAGTTTGAAAAAATAATAGTCTTCGTATTGGCGCCAAAATCTTCACCGAAGAATCCCTGAAGACTCTTTGAAGATTCTTTCTTCAGCTAATTTGGACCCCTGGGCCCCACAAAAAAAAAAAAACAAAAAAGGACCCCTTACCAAAAATTTCCTCCGGAATCGCCGGAGGTGGCCATCATTACATGAATGACTAAGCTCTAGTTTGAGAAAATGATAGTCTTCGTATTGGTGCCAAAATCTTCACTGAAGAATCCCTGAAGACTCCTTGAAGATTCTTTCTTCAGCTGAACTGGACCCCTGGGCCCCACAAAAAAAAAAAAAAAAAAAAAAGGACCCCTTACCAAAGATTTCCTCCGGAATCGCCGGAGGTGGCCATCATTACATGAATGACTATGCTCTAGTTTGAGAAAATGATAGTCTTCGTATTGGCTCCAAAATCTTCACCGAAGAATCCCTGAAGACTCTTTGAAGATTCTTTCTTCAGCTGAATTGGACCCCTGGGCCCCGCCAAAAAAAACCAAAAAGGACCCCTTACCAAAGATTTCCTCCGGAATCGCCGGAGGAGGCCATCATTACATGAATGACTATGCTCTAGTTTTAGAAAATGATAGTCTTCATATTGGCTCCAGAATCCTCACCCAAGATTCCCTGAAGACTCCTTGAAGACTCTTTCTTCAGCAGTATAACAGGTGTCATTTTTCAATTTCAAGGGTAATTTCTACCATTTATATAGCTGGTAGCCTTTATGACTATGCTCTAGTTTGAGAAAATGATAGTCTTAGTATTGGCGCCAAAATCTTCACCGAAGAATCCCTGAAGACTCCTTGAAGATTCTTTCTTCAGCTGAATTGGACCCCTGTGCCCCCACCCCAAAAAAAAGAAAAAAGGACCCCTTACCAAAAATTTCCTCCGGAATCGCCGGAGGTGGCCATCATTACATGAATGACTATGCTCTAGTTTGAGAAAATGATAGTCTTCGTATTGGCGCCAAAATCTTCACCGAAGAATCCCTGAAGACTCCTTGTAGATTCTTTCTTCAGCTGAACTGGACGCCTGGGCCCACAAAAAAAAAAAAAAACAAAACAAAAAAGGACCCCTTACCAAAGATTTCCTCCGGAATCGCCGGAGGTGGCCATCATTACATGAATGACTATGCTCTAGTTTGAGAAAATGATAGTCTTCGTATTGGCTCCAAAATATTCACTGAAGAATCCCTGAAGACTCATTGAAGATTCTTTCTTCAGCTGAATTGGACCCCTGGGCCCCACAAAAAAAAACAAAAAAGGACCCCTTACCAAAGATTTCCTCCGGAATCGCCGGAGGTGGCCATTATTACATGAATGACTAAGCTCTAGTTTGAGAAAATGATAGTCTTCGTATTGGCGCCAAAATCTTCACTGAAGAATCCCTGAAGACTCCTTGAAGATTCTTTCTTCAGCTAAATTGGACCCCTGGGCCCCACAAAAAAAAAACAAAAAATTACCCCTTACCAAAGATTTCCTCCGGAATCGCCGGAGGTGGCCATCATTACATGAATGACTATGCTCTAGTTTGAGAAAATGATAGTCTTCGTATTGGCGCAAAATCTTCACCGAAGAATCCCTGAAGACTCCTTGAAGATTCTTTCTTCAGCTGAACTGGACCCCTGGGCCCAAAAAAAAAAAAAAAAACAAAAAAGGACCCCTTACCAAAGATTTCCTCCGGAATCGCCGGAGGTGGCCATCATTACATGAATGACTATGCTCTAGTTTGAGAAAATGATAGTCTTCGTATTGGCTCCAAAATCTTCACCGAAGAATCCCTGAAGACTCTTTGAAGATTCTTTCTTCAGCTGAATTAGACCCCTGGGCCTCCCCAAAAAAAACCAAAAAGGACCCCTTACCAAAGATTTCCTCCGGAATCGCCGTAGGAGGCCATCATTACATGAATGACTATGCTCTAGTTTTAGAAAATGATAGTCTTCATATTGGCTCCAGAATCCTCACCCAAGATTCCCTGAAGACTCCTTGAAGACTCTTTCTTCAGCAGTATAACAGGTGTCATTTTTCAATTTCAAGGGTAATTTCTACCATTTATATAGCTGGTAGCCTTTATGACTATGCTCTAGTTTGAGAAAATGATAGTCTTAGTATTGGCGCCAAAATCTTCACCGAAGAATCCCTGAAGACTCCTTGAAGATTCTTTCTTCAGCTGAATTGGACCCCTGTGCCCCCACCCCAAAAAAAAGAAAAAAGGACCCCTTACCAAAAATTTCCTCCGGAATCGCCGGAGGTGGCCATCATTACATGAATGACTATGCTCTTGTTTGAGAAAATGATAGTCTTCGTATTGGCGCCAAAATCTTCACCGAAGAATCCCTGAAGACTCCTTGTAGATTCTTTCTTCAGCTGAACTGGACGCCTGGGCCCACAAAAAAAAAACAAAACAAAAAAGGACCCCTTACCAAAGATTTCCTCCGGAATCGCCGGAGGTGGCCATCATTACATGAATGACTATGCTCTAGTTTGAGAAAATGATAGTCTTCGTATTGGCTCCAAAATATTCACTGAAGAATCCCTGAAGACTCATTGAAGATTCTTTCTTCAGCTGAATTGGACCCCTGGGCCCCACAAAAAAAAAAAAAAAAGGACCCCTTACCAAAGATTTCCTCCAGAATCGCCGGAGGTGGCCATTATTACATGAATGACTAAGCTCTAGTTTGAGAAAATGATAGTCTTCGTATTGGTGCCAAAATCTTCACTGAAGAATCCCTGAAGACTCCTTGAAGATTCTTTCTTCAGCTAAATTGGACCCCTGGGCCCCACAAAAAAAAAAACAAAAAATTACCCCTTACCAAAGATTTCCTCCGGAATCGCAGGAGGTGGCCATCATTACATGAATGACTATGCTCTAGTTTGAGAAAATGATAGTCTTCGTATTGGCGCAAAATCTTCACCGAAGAATCCCTGAAGACTCCTTGAAGATTCTTTCTTCAGCTGAACTGGACCCCTGGGCCCCAAAAAAAAAAAAAAAAAAAAAAGGACCCCTTACCAAAGATTTCCTCCGGAATCGCCGGAGGTGGCCATCATTACATGAATGACTATGCTCTAGTTTGAGAAAATGATAGTCTTCGTATTGGCTCCAAAATCTTCACCGAAGAATCCCTGAAGACTCTTTGAAGATTCTTTCTTCAGCTGAATTAGACCCCTGGGCCTCCCCAAAAAAAAACAAAAAGGACCCCTTACCAAAGATTTCCTTCGGAATCGCCGGAGGTGGCCATCATTACATGAATGACTATGCTCTAGTTTTAGAAAATGATAGTCTTCATATTGGCTCCAGAATCCTCACCTAAGATTCCCTGAAGACTCCTTGAAGACTCTTTCTTCAGCAGTATAACAGGTGTCATTTTTCAATTTCAAGGGTAATTTCTACCATTTATATAGCTGGTAGCCTTTATGACTATGCTCTAGTTTGAGAAAATGATAGTCTTAGTATTGGCGCCAAAATCTTCACCGAAGAATCCCTGAAGACTCCTTGAAGATTCTTTCTTCAGCTGAATTGGACCCCTGTGCCCCCCCCAAAAAAAAAGAAAAAAGGACCCCTTACCAAAGATTTCCTCCGGAAACGCCGGAAGTGGCCATCATTACATGAATGACTATGCTCTAGTTTGAGAAAATGATAGTCTTCGTATTGGCGCCAAAATCTTCACCGAAGAATCCCTGAAGACTCCTTGAAGATTCTTTCTTCAGCTGAACTGGACCCCTGGGCCCCACAAAAAAAACAAAACAAAAAAGGACCCCTTACCAAAGATTTCCTCCGGAATCGCCGGAGGTGGCCATCATTACATGAATGACTGTGCTCTAGTTTGAGAAAATGATAGTCTTCGTATTGGCTCCAAAATATTCACTGAAGAATCCCTGAAGACTCCTTGAATATTCTTTCTTCAGCTGAATTGGACTCCTGGGCCCAACAAAAAAAAAAAAAAAAAAACTACCCCTTACCAAAGATTTCCTCCGGAATCGTCGGAGGTAGCCATCATTACATGAATGACTATGCTCTAGTTTGAAAAAATAATAGTCTTCGTATTGGCGCCAAAATCTTCACCAAAGAATCCCTGAAGACTCCTTGAAGATTCTTTCTTCAGCTGAACTGGACCCCTGGGCCCCACAAAAAAAAAAAAAAAAAAAAAAACCACCAAAGATTTCCTCCGGAATCGCCGGAGGTGGCCATCATTACATGAATGACAATGCTCTAGTTTGAGAAAATGATAGTCTTCGTATTGGCTCCAAAATCTTCACCGAAGAATCCCTGAAGACTCTTTGAAGATTCTTTCTTCAGCTGAATTGGACCCCTGGGCCCCGCCAAAAAAAAACCAAAAAGGACCCCTTACCAAAGATTTCCTCCGGAATCGCCGGAGGTGGCCATCATTACATGAATGACTATGCTCTAGTTTTAGAAAATGATAGTCTTCATATTGGCTCCAGAATCCTCACCCAAGATTCCCTGAAGACTCCTTGAAGACTCTTTCTTCAGCAGTATAACAGGTGTCATTTTTCTATTTCAAGGGTAATTTCTACCATTTATATAGCTGGTAGTCTTTATGACTATGCTCTAGTTTGAGAAAATGATAGTCTTAGTATTGGCTCCAAAATCTTCACCGAAGAATCCCTGAAGACTCCTTGAAGATTCTTTCTTCAGCTGAATTGGACCCCTGTGCCCCCCCCCCCCAAAAAAAAGAAAAAAGGACCCCTTACCAAAGATTTCCTCCGGAATCGCCGGAGGTCGCCATCATTACATGAATGACTATGCTCTAGTTTGAGAAAATGATAGTCTTCGTATTGGCGCCAAAATCTTCACCGAAGAATCCCTGAAGACTCCTTGAAGATTCTTTCTTCAGCTGAACTGGACGCCTGGGCCCACAAAAAAAAAAAAAAAAAAAAAAAGGACCCCTTACCAAAGATTTCCTCCGGAATCGCTGGAGGTGGCCATCATTACATGAATGACTATGCTCTAGTTTGAGAAAATGATAGTCTTCGTATTGGCTCCAAAATATTCACTGAAGAATCCCTGAAGACTCATTGAAGATTCTTTCTTCAGCTGAATTGGACCCCTGGGCCCCACAAAAAAAAAACAAAAAAGGACCCCTTACCAAAGATTTCCTCCGGAATCGCCGGAGGTGGCCATTATTACATGAATGACTAAGCTCTAGTTTGAGAAAATGATAGTCTTCGTATTGGCGCCAAAATCGTCACTGAAAAATCCCTGAAGACTCCTTGAAGATTCTTTCTTCAGCTAAATTGGACCCCTGGGCCCCACAAAAAAAAAAACAAAAAAGGACCTCTTACCAAAGATTTCCTCCGGAATCGCCGGAGGTGGCCATCATTACATGAATGACTATGCTCTAGTTTGAGAAAATGATAGTCTTCGTATTGGTGCCAAAATCTTCACCGAAGAATCCCTGAAGACTCCTTGAAGATTCTTTCTTCAGCTGAACTGGACCCCTGGGCCCAACAAAAAAAAAAAAAAAAAACAAAAAAGGACCCCTTACCAAAGATTTCCTCCGGAATCGCCGGAGGTGGCCATCATTACATGAATGACTATGCTCTAGTTTGAGAAAATGATAGTCTTCGTATTGGCTCCAAAATCTTCACTGAAGAATCCCTGAAGACTCTTTGAAGATTCTTTCTTCAGCTGAATTGGACCCCTGGGCCCCACAAAAAAAAAAAAAACAAAAAGGACCCCTTACCAAAGATTTCCTCCGGAATCGCCGGAGGTGGCCATCATTACATGAATGACTATGCTCTAGTTTTAGAAAATGATAGTCTTCATATTGGCTCCAGAATCCTCACCCAAGATTCCCTGAAGACTCCTTGAAGACTCTTTCTTCAGCAGTATAACAGGTGTCATTTTTCAATTTCAAGGGTAATTTCTACCATTTATATAGCTGGTAGCCTTTATGACTATGCTCTAGTTTGAGAAAATGATAGTCTTAGTATTGGCGCCAAAATCTTCACCGAAGAATCCCTGAAGACTCCTTGAAGATTCTTTCTTCAGCTGAATTGGACCCCTGTGCCCCCCCCCCCCTAAAAAAAAAAGAAAAAAGGACCCCTTACCAAAGATTTCCTCCGGAAACGCCGGAAGTGGCCATCATTACATGAATGACTATGCTCTAGTTTGAGAAAATGATAGTCTTCGTATTGTGGCCAAAATCTTCACCGAAGAATCCCTGAAGACTCCTTGAAGATTCTTTCTTCAGCTGAACTGGACCCCTGGGCCCCACAAAAAAAACAAAACAAAAAAGGACCCCTTACCAAAGATTTCCTCCGGAATCGCCGGAGGTGGCCATCATTACATGAATGACTATGCTCTAGTTTGAGAAAATGATAGTCTTCGTATTGGCTCCAAAATATTCACTGAAGAATCCCTGAAGACTCCTTGAATATTCTTTCTTCAGCTGAATTGGACTCCTGGGCCCCACAAAAAAAAAAAAAAAACTACCCCTTACCAAAGATTTCCTCCGGAATCGCCGGAGGTAGCCATCATTACATGAATGACTATGCTCTAGTTTGAAAAAATGATAGTCTTCGTATTGGCGCCAAAATCTTCACCAAAGAATCCCTGAAGACTCCTTGAAGATTCTTTCTTCAGCTGAACTGGACCCCTGGGCCCCACAAAAAAAAAAAAAAAAAAAACACTACCAAAGATTTCCTCCGGAATCGCCGGAGGTGGCCATCATTACATGAATGACTATGCTCTAGTTTGAGAAAATGATAGTCTTCGTATTGGCTCCAAAATATTCACCGAAGAATCCCTGAAGACTCCTTGAAGATTCTTTCTTCAGCTGAATTGGACTACTGGGCCCCACAAAAAAAAACAAAAAAGGACCCCTTACCAAAGATTTCCTCCGGAATCGCCGGAGGTGGCCATCATTACATGAATGACTATGCTCTAGTTTGAGAAAATGATAGTCTTCGTATTGGCGCCAAAATCTTCACCGAAGAATCCCTGAAGACTCCTTGAATATTCTTTCTTCAGCTGAATTGGACTCCTGGGCCCCACAAAAAAAAAACAAAAAACTACACCTTACCAAAGATTTCCTCCGGAATCGCCGGAGGTAGCCATCATTACATGAATGACTATGCTCTAGTTTGAAAAAATGATAGTCTTCGTATTGGCGCCAAAATCTTCACCGAAGAATCCCTGAAGACTCCTTGAAGATTCTTTCTTCAGCTGAACTGGACCCCTGGGCCCCACAACAAAAAAAAAAAAAAAAACACTACCAAAGATTTCCTCCGGAATTGCCGGAGGTGGCCATCATTACATGAATGACTATGCTCTAGTTTGAAAAAATGATAGTCTTCGTATTGGCTCCAAAATCTTCACTGAAGAATCCCTGAAGACTCCTTGAAGATTCTTTCTTCAGCTGAATTGGACCCCTGGGCCCCTCAAAAAAAAAAAAACAAAAAAGGACCCCTTACCAAAGATTTCCTCCGGAATCGCCGGAGGTGGCCATCATTACATGAATGACAAAGCTCTAGTTTGAGAAAATGATAGTCTTCGTATTGGCGCCAAAAACTTCACCGAAGAATCCCTGAAGACTCCTTGAAGATTCTTTCTTCAGCTGAATTGGACTCCTGGGCCCCACAAAAAAAAAAAAAAAAAAAACTACCCCTTACCAAAGATTTCCTCTGGAATCGCCGGAGGTAGCCATCATTCCATGAATGACTATGCTCTAGTTTGAGAAAATGATAGTCTTCGTATTGGCGCCAAAATCTTCACCGAAGAATCCCTGAAGACTCCTTCAAGATCCTTTCTTCAGCTGAACTGGACCCCTGGGCCCCCCCCCCCCAAAAAAAAAGGACCCCTTACCAAAGATTTCCTCCGGAATCGACGGAGTTGGCCATCATTATATGAATGACTATGCTCTAGTTTGAGAAAATGATGGTCTTCGTATTGGCTCCAAAATTTTCACCGTAGAATCCCTGAAGACTCCTTGAAGATTCTTTCTTCAGCTGAATTGGACCCCTGGGCCCCACAAAAAAAAAAACAAAAAAGGACCCCTTACCAAAGATTTCCTCCGGAATCGCCGGAGGTGGCCATCATTACATGAATGACTATGCTCTAGTTTGAGAAAATGATAGTCTTCGTATTGGCTTCAAAATATTCACCGTAGAATCCCTGAAGACTCCTTGAAGATTCTTTCTTCAGCTGAATTGGACCCCTGGGCCCCACAAAAAAAAAACAAAAAAGGTCCCCTTTCCAAAGATTTCCTCCGGAATTCCTCCGGAATCGCCGGAGGTGGCCATCATTACATGAATGACTATGCTCTAGTTTGAGAAAATGATAGTCTTCGTATTGACGCCAAAATCTTCACCGAAGAATCCCTGAAGACTCCTTGAAGATTCTTTCTTCAGCTGAATTGGACCCCTGGGCCCCACAAAAAAAAAACAAAAAGGACCCCTTACCAAAGATTTCCTCCGGAATTGCAGGAGGTAGCCATCATTACATGAATGACTATGCTCTAGTTTGAGAAAATGATAGTCTTCGTATTGGTGCCAAAATCTTCACTGAAGAATCCCTGAAGACTCCTTGAAGATTCTTTCTTCAGCTGAATTGGACCCCTGGGCCCCACAAAAAAAAACAAAAAAGGACCCCTTACCAAAGATTTCCTCCGGAATCGCCGGAGGTGGCCATCATTATATGAATGACTATGCTCTAGTTTGAGAAAATGATAGTCTTCGTATTGGCTCCAAAATATTCACTGAAGAATCCTGAAGACTCATTGAAGATTCTTTCTTCAGCTGAATTGGACCCCTGGGCCCCACAAAAAAAAAAACAAAAAAGGACCCCTTACCAAAGATTTCCTCCGGAATTGCCGGAGGTGGCCATTATTACATGAATGACTATGCTCTAGTTTGAGAAAATGATAGTCTTCGTATTGGCGCCAAAATCTTCACTGAAGAATCCCTGAAGACTCCTTGAAGATTCTTTCTTCAGCTAAATTGGACCCCTGGGCCCCACAAAAAAAAAACAAAAAAGGACCCCTTACCAAAGATTTCCTCCGGAATCGCCGGAGGTGGCCATCATTACATGAATGACTATGCTCTAGTTTCAGAAAATGATAGTCTTCGTATTGGCGCAAAATCTTCACCGAAGAATCCCTGAAGACTCCTTGAAGATTCTTTCTTCAGCTGAACTGGACCCCTGGGCCCAACAAAAAAAAAAAAAAAAAACAAAAAAGGACCCCTTACCAAGATTTCCTCCGGAATCGCCGGAGGTGGCCATCATTACATGAATGACTATGCTCTAGTTTGAGAAAATGATAGTCTTCGTATTGGCTCCAAAATCTTCACCGAAGAATCCCTGAAGACTCTTTGAAGATTCTTTCTTCAGCTGAATTGGACCCCTGGGCCTCCCCAAAAAAAAACAAAAAGGACCCCTTACCAAAGATTTCCTCCGGAATCGCCGGAGGTGGCCATCATTACATGAATGACTATGCTCTAGTTTTAGAAAATGATAGTCTTCATATTGGCTCCAGAATCCTCACCCAAGACTCCCTGAAGACTCCTTGAAGACTCTTTCTTCAGCAGTATAACAGGTGTCATTTTTCAATTTCAAGGGTAATTTCTACCATTTATATAGCTCCGTAGCCTTTATGACTATGCTCTAGTTTGAGAAAATGATAGTCTTAGTATTGGCGCCAAAATCTTCACCGAAGAATCCCTGAAGACTCCTGAAGATTCTTTCTTCAGCTGAATTGGACCCCTGTGCCCCGCCCCCCCCCAAAAAAAAAGAAAAAAGGACCCCTTACCAAAGATTTCCTCCGGAAACGCCGGAAGTGGCCATCATTACATGAATGACTATGCTCTAGTTTGAGAAAATGATAGTCTTCGTATTGGGGCCAAAATCTTCACCGAAGAATCCCTGAAGACTCCTTGAAGATTCTTCTTCAGCTGAACTGGGACCCCTGTGCCCCACAAAAAAAACAAAACAAAAAAGGACCCTTACCAAAGATTTTCCTCCGGAATCGCCGGAGGTGGCCATCATTACATGAATGACTATGCTCTAGTTTGAGAAAATGATAGTCTTCGTATTGGCGCATAAATCTTCACCAAAGAATCCCTGAAGACTCCTTGAAGATTCTTTCTTCAGCTGAACTGGACCCCTGGGCCCCACAAAAAAAAAAAAAAAAAAAGAAAACACTACCAAAGATTTCCTCCGGAATCGCCGGAGGTGGCCATCATTACATGAATGACTATGCTCTAGTTTGAGAAAATGATAGTCTTCGTATTGGCGCCAAAATCTTCACAGAAGAATCCCTGAAGACTCCTTGAAGATTCTTTCTTCAGCTGAATTGGACCCCTGGGCCCCACAAAAAAAAAACAAAAAAGAACCCCTTACCAAAGATTTCCTCCGGAATCGCCATAGGTGGCCTTTATTACATGAATGACTAAGCTCTAGTTTGAAAAAATAATAGTCTTCGTATTGGCGCCAAAATCTTCACCAAAGAATCCCTGAAGACTCCTTGAAGATTCTTTCTTCAGCTAAATTGGACCCCTGGGCCCCACAAAAAAAAACAAAAAAGGACCCCTTACCAAAGATTTCCTCCGGAATCGCCGGAGGTGGCCATCATTACATGAATGACTAAGCTCTAGTTTGAGAAAATGATAATCTTCGTATTGGTGCCAAAATCTTCACTGAAGAATCCCTGAAGACTCCTTGAAGATTCTTTCTTCAGCTGAACTGGACCCCTGGGCCCCACAAAAAAAAAAAAAAAAAAAGGACCCCTTACCAAAGATTTCCTCCGGAATCGCCGGAGGTGGCCATCATTACATGAATGACTATGCTCTAGTTTGAGAAAATGATAGTCTTCGTATTGGCTCCAAAATCTTCACCGAAGAATCCCTGAAGACTCTTTGAAGATTCTTTCTTCAGCTGAATTGGACCCCTGGGCCCCGCCAAAAAAAACCAAAAAGGACCCCTTACCAAAGATTTCCTCCGGAATCGCCGGAGGTGGCCATCATTACATGAATGACAATGCTCTAGTTTTAGAAAATGATAGTCTTCATATTGGCTCCAGAATCCTCACCCAAGATTCCCTGAAGACTCCTTGAAGACTCTTTCTTCAGCAATATAACAGGTGTCATTTTTCAATTTCAAGGGTAATTTCTACCATTTATATAGCTGGTAGCCTTTATGACTATGCTCTAGTTTGAGAAAATGATAGTCTTAGTATTGGCGCCAAAATCTTCACCGAAGAATCCTGAAGACTCCTTGAAGATTCTTTCTTCAGCTGAATTGGACCCCTGTGCCCCCCCCCAAAAAAAAAAGAAAAAAGGACCCCTTACCAAAGATTTCCTCCGGAATCGCCGGAGGTGGCCATCATTACATGAATGACTATGCTCTAGTTTGAGAAAATGATAGTCTTCGTATTGGCGCCAAAATCTTCACCGAAGAATCCCTGAAGACTCCTTGAAGATTCTTTCTTCAGCTGAACTGGACGCCTGGGCCCACAAAAAAAAAAAAAAACAAAACAAAAAAGGACCCCTTACCAAAGATTTCCTCCGGAATCGCCGGAGGTGGCCATCATTACATGAATGACTATGCTCTAGTTTGAGAAAATGATAGTCTTCGTATTGGCTCCAAAATATTCACTGAAGAATCCCTGAAGACTCATTGAAGATTCTTTCTTCAGCTGAACTGGACCCCTGGGCCCCACAAAAAAAACAAAAAAGGACCCCTTACCAAAGATTTTCCTCCGGAATCGCCGGAGGTGGCCATTATTACATGAATGACTAAGCTCTAGTTTGAGAAAATGATAGTCTTCGTATTGGCGCCAAAATCTTCACTGAAGAATCCCTGAAGACTCCTTGAAGATTCTTTCTTCAGCTAAATTGGACCCCTGGGCCCCACAAAAAAAAAAAACAAAAAATTACCCCTTACCAAAGATTTCCTCCGTAATCGCCGGAGGTGGCCATCATTACATGAATGACTATGCTCTAGTTTGAGAAAATGATAGTCTTCGTATTGGCGCAAAATCTTCACCGAAGAATCCCTGAAGACTCCTTGAAGATTCTTTCTTCAGCTGAACTGGACCCCTGGGCCCAACAAAAAAAAAAAAAAACAAAAAAGGACCCCTTACCAAAGATTTCCTCCGGAATCGCCGGAGGTGGCCATCATTACATGAATGACTATGCTCTAGTTTGAGAAAATGATAGTCTTCGTATTGGCTCCAAAATCTTCACCGAAGAATCCCTGAAGACTCTTTGAAGATTCTTTCTTCAGCTGAATTAGACCCCTGGGCCTCCCCAAAAAAAACAAAAAAGGACCCCTTACCAAAGATTTCCTCCGGGATCGCCGGAGGTAGCCATCATTACATGAATGACTATGCTCTATTTTGAAAAAATGATAGTCTTCGTATTGGCGCCAAAATCTTCACCAAAGAATCCCTGAAGACTCCTTGAATATTCTTTCTTCAGCTGAATTGGACTTCTGGGCCCCACAAAAAAAAACAAAAAACTACCCCTTACCAAAGATTTCCTCCGGAATTGCCGGAGGTAGCCATGATTACATGAATGGACTATGCTCTAGTTTGAGAAAATGATAGTCTTCGTATTGGCGCCAAAATCTTCACCGAAGAATCCCTGAAGACTCCTTCAAGATTCTTTCTTCAGCTGAACTGGACCCCTGGGCCCCACAAAAAAAACAAAACAAAAAGGACCCCCTTACCAAAGATTTCCTCCGGAATCGCCGGAGGTGGCCATCATTACATGAATGACTATGCTCTAGTTTGAGAAAATGATAGTCTTCTTATTGGCTTCAAAATATTCACTGAAGAATCCCTGAAGACTCCTTGAAGATTCTTTCTTCAGCTGAATTGGACCACTGGGCCCCACAAAAAAAAAACAAAAAAGGACCCCTTACCAAAGATTTCCTCCGGAATCGCCGGAGGTAGCCATCATTACATGAATGACTATGCTCTAGTTTGAAAAATGATAGTCTTCGTATTGGCGCCAAAATCTTCACCAAAGAATCCCTGAAGACTCCTTGAAGATTCTTTCTTCAGCTGAAACTGGACCCCTGGGCCCCACAAAAAAAAAAAAAAAAAAAACACTACCAAAGATTTCCTCCGGAATCGAAAGAGGTGGGCCATCATTACATGAATGACTATGCTCTAGTTTGAGAAAATGATAGTCTTCGTATTGGCGCCAAAAATCTTCACAGAAGAATCCCTGAAGACTCCTTGAAGATTCTTTCTTCAGCTGAATTGGACCCCTGGGCCCAACAAAAAAAAAAACAAAAAAGGACCCCTTACCAAAGATTTCCTCCGGAATCGCCAGAGGTGGCCTTTATTACATGAATGACTAAGCTCTAGTTTGAAAAAATAATAGTCTTCGTATTGGCGCCAAAATCTTCACCGAAGAATCCCTGAAGACTCCTTGAAGATTCTTTCTTCAGCTAAATTGGACCCCTGGGCCCACAAAAAAAAAACAAAAAAGGACCCCTTACCAAAGATTTCCTCCGGAATCGCCGGAGGTGGCCATCATTACATGAATGACTAAGCTCTAGTTTGAGAAAATGATAGTCTTCGTATTGGTGCCAAAATCTTCACTGAAGAATCCCTGAAGACTCCTTGAAGATTCTTTCTTCAGCTGAACTGGACCCCTGGGCCCCACAAAAAAAAAAAAAAAAAAAAGGACCCCTTACCAAAGATTTCCTCCGGAATCGCCGGAGGTGGGCCATCATTACATGAATGACTATGCTCTAGTTTGAGAAAATGATAGTCTTCGTATTGGCTCCATAATCTTCACCGAAGAATCCCTGAAGACTCTTTGAAGATTCTTTCTTCAGCTTAATTGGACCCCTGGGCCCCGCCAAAAAAAACAAAAAGGACCCCTTACCAAAGATTTCCTCCGGAATCGCCGGAGGAGGCCATCATTACATGAATGACTATGCTCTAGTTTTAGAAAATGATAGTCTTCATATTGGCTCCAGAATCCTCACCCAAGATTCCCTGAAGACTCCTTGAAGACTCTTTCTTCAGCAGTATAACAGGTGTCATTTTTCAATTTCAAGGGTAATTTCTACCATTTATATAGCTGGTAGCCTTTATGACTATGCTCTAGTTTGAGAAAATGATAGTCTTAGTATTGGCGCCAAAATCTTCACCGAAGAATCCCTGAAGACTCCTTGAAGATTCTTTCTTCAGCTGAATTGGACCCCTGTGGCCCCCCCCCAAAAAAAAGAAAAAAGGACCCCTTACCAAAGATTTCCTCCGGAATCGCCGGAGGTGGCCATCATTACATGAATGACTATGCTCTAGTTTGAGAAAATGATAGTCTTCGTATTGGCGCCAAAATCTTCACCGAAGAATCCCTGAAGACTCCTTGTAGATTCTTTCTTCAGCTGAACTGGAACGCCTGGGAACACAAAAAAATAAACAAAAAACAAAAAAGGACCCCTTACCAAAGATTTCCTCCGGAATCGCCGGAGGTGGCCATCATTACATGAATGACTATGCTCTAGTTTGAGAAAATGATAGTCTTCGTATTGGCTCCAAAATCTTCACCGAAGAATCCCTGAAGACTCATTGAAGATTCTTTCTTCAGCTGAATTGGACCCCTGGGCCCCACAAAAAAAAAACAAAAAAGGACCCCTTACCAAAGATTTCCTCCGGAATCGCCGGAGGTGGCCATTATTACATGAATGACTAAGCTCTAGTTTGAGAAATGATAGTCTTCGTATTGGCGCCAAAATCTTCACTGAAGAATCCCTGAAGACTCCTTGAAGATTCTTTCTTCAGCAAAATTGGACCCCTGGGCCCCCACAAAAAAAAAAACAAAAAATTACCCCTTACCAAAGATTTCCTCCGGAATCGCCGGAGGTGGCCATCATTACATGAATGACTATGCTCTAGTTTGAGAAAATGATAGTCTTCGTATTGGCGCAAAATCTTCACCGAAGAATCCCTGAAGACTCCTTGAAGATTCTTTCTTCAGCTGAACTGGACCCCTGGCCCAACAAAAAAAAAAAAAAACAAAAAAGGACCCCTTACCAAAGATTTCCTCCGGAATCGCCGGAGGTGGCCATCATTACATGAATGACTATGCTCTAGTTTGAGAAAATGATAGTCTTCGTATTGGCTCCAAAATCTTCACCGAAGAATCCCTGAAGACTCTTTGAAGATTCTTTCTTCAGCTGAATTAGACCCCTGGGCCTCCCCAAAAAAACCAAAAGACCCCTTACCAAAGATTTCCTCCGGAATCGCCGGAGGTGGCCATCATTACATGAAATGACTATGCTCTAGTTTTAGAAAATGATAGTCTTCATATTGGCTCCAGAATCCTCACCTAAGATTCCCTGAAGACTCCTTGAAGACTCTTTCTTCAGCAGTATAACAGGTGTCATTTTTCAATTTCAAGGGTAATTTCTACCATTTATATAGCTGGTAGCCTTTATGACTATGCTCTAGTTTGAGAAAATGATAGTCTTAGTATTGGCGCCAAAATCTTCACCGAAGAATCCCTGAAGACTCCTTGAAGATTCTTTCTTCAGCTGAATTGGACCCCTGTGCCCCCCCCCAAAAAAAGAAAAAAGGACCCCTTACCAAAGATTTCCTCCGGAAAACGCCGGAAGTGGCCATCATTACATGAATGACTATGCTCTAGTTTGAGAAAATGATAGTCTTCGTATTGGCGCCAAAATCTTCACCGAAGAATCCCTGAAGACTCCTTGAAGATTCTTTCTTCAGCTGAACTGGACCCCTGGGCCCCACAAAAAAAAAACAAAACAAAAAAGGACCCCTTACCAAAGATTTCCTCCGGAATCGCCGGAGGTGGCCATCATTACATGAATGACTGTGCTCTAGTTTGAGAAAATGATAGTCTTCGTATTGGCTCCAAAATATTCACTGAAGAATCCCTGAAGACTCCTTGAATATTCTTTCTTCAGCTGAATTGGACTCCTGGGCCCAACAAAAAAAAAAAAAAAACTACCCCTTACCAAAGATTTCCTCCGGAATCGCCGGAGGTAGCCATCATTACATGAATGACTATGCTCTAGTTTGAAAAAATGATAATCTTCGTATTGGCGCCAAAATCTTCACCAAAGAATCCCTGAAGACTCCTTGAAGATTCTTTCTTCAGCTGAACTGGACCCCTGGGCCCCACAAAAAAAAAAAAAAAAAAAAAAAAAACACCACCAAAGATTTCCTCCGGAATCGCCGGAGGTGGCCATCATTACATGAATGACTATGCTCTAGTTTGAGAAAATGATAGTCTTCGTATTGGCTCCAAAATCTTCACCGAAGAATCCCTGAAGACTCTTTGAAGATTCTTTCTTCAGCTGAATTGGACCCCTGGGCCCCGCCAAAAAAAAACCAAAAAGGACCCCTTACCAAAGATTTCCTCCGGAATCGCCGGAGGTGGCCATCATTACATGAATGACTATGCTCTAGTTTTAGAAAATGATAGTCTTCATATTGGCTCCAGAATCCTCACCCAAGATTCCCTGAAGACTCCTTGAAGACTCTTTCTTCAGCAGTATAACAGGTGTCATTTTTCAATTTCAAGGGTAATTTCTACCATTTATATAGCTGGTAGCATTTATGACTATGCTCTAGTTTGAGAAAATGATAGTCTTAGTATTGGCGCCAAAATCTTCACCGAAGAATCCCTGAAGACTCCTTGAAGATTCTTTCTTCAGCTGAATTGGACCCCTGTGCCCCCCCCAAAAAAAGAAAAAAGGACCCCTTACCAAAGATTTCCTCCGGAATCGCCGGAGGTCGCCATCATTACATGAATGACTATGCTCTAGTTTGAGAAAATGATAGTCTTCGTATTGGCGCCAAAATCTTCACCGAAGAATCCCTGAAGACTCCTTGAAGATTCTTTCTTCAGCTGAACTGGACGCCTGGGCCCACAAAAAAAAAAAAAAAAAAAACAAAAAAGGACCCCTTACCAAAGATTTCCTCCGGAATCGCTGGAGGTGGCCATCATTACATGAATGACTATGCTCTAGTTTGAGAAAATGATAGTCTTCGTATTGGCTCCAAAATATTCACTGAAGAATCCCTGAAGACTCATTGAAGATTCTTTCTTCAGCTGAATTGGACCCCTGGGCCCCACAAAAAAAAAACAAAAAAGGACCCCTTACCAAAGATTTCCTCCGGAATCGCCGGAGGTGGCCATTATTACATGAATGACAAAGCTCTAGTTTGAGAAAATGATAGTCTTCGTATTGGCGCCAAAATCTTCACTGAAAAATCCCTGAAGACTCCTTGAAGATTCTTTCTTCAGCTAAATTGGACCCCTGGGCCCCACAAAAAAAAACAAAAAAGGACCCCTTACCAAAGATTTCCTCCGGAATCGCCGGAGGTGGCCATCATTACATGAATGACTATGCTCTAGTTTGAGAAAATTATAGTCTTCGTATTGGCGCAAAATCTTCACCGAAGAATCCCTGAAGACTCCTTGAAGATTCTTTCTTCAGCTGAACTGGACCCCTGGGCCCAAAAAAAAAAAAAAAAAAAAAAAAAAGGACCCCTTACCAAAGATTTCCTCCGGAATCGCCGGAGGTGGCCATCATTACATGAATGACTATGCTCTAGTTTGAGAAAATGATAGTCTTCGTATTGCCTCCAAAATCTTCACTGAAGAATCCCTGAAGACTCTTTGAAGATTCTTTCTTCAGCTGAATTGGACCCCTGGGCCCCACAAAAAAAAACAAAAACAAAAAGGACCCCTTACCAAAGATTTCCTCCGGAATCGCCGGAGGTGGCCATCATTACATGAATGACTATGCTCTAGTTTTAGAAAATGATAGTCTTCATATTGGCTCCAGAATCCTCACCCAAGATTCCCTGAAGACTCCTTGAAGACTCTTTCTTCAGCAGTATAACAGGTGTCATTTTTCAATTTCAAGGGTAATTTCTACCATTTATATAGCTGGTAGCCTTTATGACTATGCTCTAGTTTGAGAAAATGATAGTCTTAGTATTGGCGCCAAAATCTTCACCGAAGAATCCCTGAAGACTCCTTGAAGATTCTTTCTTCAGCTGAATTGGACCCCTGTGCCCCCCCCCCCAAAAAAAAAGAAAAAAGGACCCCTTACCAAAGATTTCCTCCGGAAACGCCGGAAGTGGCCATCATTACATGAATGACTATGCTCTAGTTTGAGAAAATGATAGTCTTCGTATTGTGGCCAAAATCTTCACCGAAGAATCCCTGAAGACTCCTTGAAGATTCTTTCTTCAGCTGAACTGGACCCCTGTGCCCCACAAAAAAAACAAAACAAAAAAGGACCCCTTACCAAAGATTTCCTCCGGAATCGCCGGAGGTGGCCATCATTACATGAATGACTATGCTCTAGTTTGAGAAAATGATAGTCTTCGTATTGGCTCCAAAATATTCACCGAAGAATCCCTGAAGACTCCTTGAATATTCTTTCTTCAGCTGAATTGGACTCCTGGGCCCCACAAAAAAAAAAACAAAAAACTACCCCTTACCAAAGATTTCCTCCGGAATCGCCGGAGGTAGCCATCATTACATGAATGACTATGCTCTAGTTTGAAAAAATGATAGTCTTCGTATTGGCGCCAAAATCTTCACCAAAGAATCCCTGAAGACTCCTTGAAGATTCTTTCTTCAGCTGAACTGGACCCCTGGGCCCCACAAAAAAAAAAAAAAAAAAAAACACTACCAAAGATTTCCTCCGGAATCGCCGGAGGTGGCCATCATTACATGAATGACTATGCTCTAGTATGAGAAAATGATAGTCTTCGTATTGGCTCCAAAATATTCACCGAAGAATCCCTGAAGACTCCTTGAAGATTCTTTCTTCAGCTGAATTGGACCACTGGGCCCCACAAAAAAAAACAAAAAAGGACCCCTTACCAAAGATTTCCTCCGGAATCGCCGGAGGTGGCCATCATTACATGAATGACTATGCTCTAGTTTGAGAAAATGATAGTCTTCGTATTGGCTCCAGAATCCTCACCCAAGATTCCCTGAAGACTCCTTGAAGACTCTTTCTTCAGCAGTATAACAGGTGTCCTTTTTCAATTTCAAGGGTAATTTCTACCATTTATATAGCTGGTAGCCTTTATGACTATGCTCTAGTTTGAGAAAATGATAGTCTTAGTATTGGCGCCAAAATCTTCACCGAAGAATCCCTGAAGACTCCTTGAAGATTCTTTCTTCAGCTGAATTGGACCCCTGTGCCCCCCCCAAAAAAAAGAAAAAAGGACCCCTTACCAAAGATTTCCTCCGGAATCGCCGGAGGTCGCCATCATTACATGAATGACTATGCTCTAGTTTGAGAAAATGATAGTCTTCGTATTGGCGCCAAAATCTTCACCGAAGAATCCCTGAAGACTCCTTGAAGATTCTTTCTTCAGCTGAACTGGACGCCTGGGCCCACAAAAAAAAAAAAAAAAACAAAAAAGGACCCCTTACCAAAGATTTCCTCCGGAATCGCTGGAGGTGGCCATCATTACATGAATGACTATGCTCTAGTTTGAGAAAATGATAGTCTTCGTATTGGCTCCAAAATATTCACTGAAGAATCCCTGAAGACTCATTGAAGATTCTTTCTTCAGCTGAATTGGACCCCTGGGCCCCACAAAAAAAAACAAAAAAGGACCCCTTACCAAAGATTTCCTCCGGAATCGCCGGAGGTGGCCATTATTACATGAATGACTAAGCTCTAGTTTGAGAAAATGATAGTCTTCGTATTGGCGCCAAAATCTTCACTGAAAAATCCCTGAAGACTCCTTGAAGATTCTTTCTTCAGCTAAATTGGACCCCTGGGCCCCACAAAAAAAAACAAAAAAGGACCCCTTACCAAAGATTTCCTCCGGAATCGCCGGAGGTGGCCATCATTACATGAATGACTATGCTCTAGTTTGAGAAAATTATAGTCTTCGTATTGGCGCAAAATCTTCACCGAAGAATCCCTGAAGACTCCTTGAAGATTCTTTCTTCAGCTGAACTGGACCCCTGGGCCCAACAAAAAAAAAAAAAAAAAAAAAAAGGACCCCTTACCAAAGATTTCCTCCGGAATCGCCGGAGGTGGCCATCATTACATGAATGACTATGCTCTAGTTTGAGAAAATGATAGTCTTCGTATTGCCTCCAAAATCTTCACTGAAGAATCCCTGAAGACTCTTTGAAGATTCTTTCTTCAGCTGAATTGGACCCCTGGGCCCCACAAAAAAAAAACAAAAACAAAAAGGACCCCTTACCAAAGATTTCCTCCGGAATCGCCGGAGGTGGCCATCATTACATGAATGACTATGCTCTAGTTTTAGAAAATGATAGTCTTCATATTGGCTCCAGAATCCTCACCCAAGATTCCCTGAAGACTCCTTGAAGACTCTTTCTTCAGCAGTATAACAGGTGTCATTTTTCAATTTCAAGGGTAATTTCTACCATTTATATAGCTGGTAGCCTTTATGACTATGCTCTAGTTTGAGAAAATGATAGTCTTAGTATTGGCGCCAAAATCTTCACCGAAGAATCCCTGAAGACTCCTTGAAGATTCTTTCTTCAGCTGAATTGGACCCCTGTGCCCCCCCCCCCAAAAAAAAAAGAAAAAAGGACCCCTTACCAAAGATTTCCTCCGGAAACGCCGGAAGTGGCCATCATTACATGAATGACTATGCTCTAGTTTGAGAAAATGATAGTCTTCGTATTGTGGCCAAAATCTTCACCGAAGAATCCCTGAAGACTCCTTGAAGATTCTTTCTTCAGCTGAACTGGACCCCTGGGCCCCACAAAAAAAACAAAACAAAAAAGGACCCCTTACCAAAGATTTCCTCCGGAATCGCCGGAGGTGGCCATCATTACATGAATGACTATGCTCTAGTTTGAGAAAATGATAGTCTTCGTATTGGCTCCAAAATATTCACCGAAGAATCCCTGAAGACTCCTTGAATATTCTTTCTTCAGCTGAATTGGACTCCTGGGCCCCACAAAAAAAAAAACAAAAAACTACCCCTTACCAAAGATTTCCTCCGGAATCGCCGGAGGTAGCCATCATTACATGAATGACTATGCTCTAGTTTGAAAAAAATGATAGTCTTCGTATTGGCGCCAAAATCTTCACCAAAGAATCCCTGAAGACTCCTTGAAGATTCTTTCTTCAGCTGAACTGGACCCCTGGGCCCCACAAAAAAAAAAAAAAAAAAAACACTACCAAAGATTTCCTCCGGAATCGCCGGAGGTGGCCATCATTACATGAATGACTATGCTCTAGTATGAGAAAATGATAGTCTTCGTATTGGCTCCAAAATATTCACCGAAGAATCCCTGAAGACTCCTTGAAGATTCTTTCTTCAGCTGAATTGGACCACTGGGCCCCACAAAAAAAAACAAAAAAGGACCCCTTACCAAAGATTTCCTCCGGAATCGCCGGAGGTGGCCATCATTACATGAATGACTATGCTCTAGTTTGAGAAAATGATAGTCTTCGTATTGGCGCCAAAATCTTCACCGAAGAATCCCTGAAGACTCCTTGAATATTCTTTCTTCAGCTGAATTGGACTCCTGGGCCCCACAAAAAAAAAACAAAAAACTACACCTTACCAAAGATTTCCTCAGGAATCGCCGGAGGTAGCCATCATTACATGAATGACTATGCTCTAGTTTGAAAAAATGATAGTCTTCGTATTGGCGCCAAAATCTTCACCGAAGAATCCCTGAAGACTCCTTGAAGATTCTTTCTTCAGCTGAACTGGACCCCTGGGCCCCACAAAAAAAAAAAAAAAAAAAAAAACACTACTAAAGATTTCCTCCGGAATCGCCGGAGGTGGCCATCATTACATGAATGACTATGCTCTAGTTTGAAAAAATGATAGTCTTCGTATTGGCTCCAAAATCTTCACTGAAGAATCCCTGAAGACTCCTTGAAGATTCTTTCTTCAGCTGAATTGGACCCCTGGGCCCCTCAAAAAAAAAAAACAAAAAAGGACCCCTTACCAAAGATTTCCTCCGGAATCGCCGGAGGTGGCCATCATTACATGAATGACAAAGCTCTAGTTTGAGAAAATGATAGTCTTCGTATTGGCGCCAAAATCTTCACCGAAGAATCCCTGAAGACTCCTTGAAGATTCTTTCTTCAGCTGAATTGGACTCCTGGGCCCCACAAAAAAAAAAAAAAAACTACCCCTTACCAAAGATTTCCTCTGGAATCGCCGGAGGTAGCCATCATTACATGAATGACTATGCTCTAGTATGAGAAAATGATAGTCTTCGTATTCGCGCCAAAATCTTCACCGAAGAATCCCTGAAGACTCCTTCAAGATCCTTTCTTCAGCTGAACTGGACCCCTGGGCCCCACAAAAAAAAAAAAAAAAAAAAAAGGACCCCTTACCAAAGATTTCCTCCGGAATCGCCGGAGTTGGCCATCATTACATGAATGACTATGCTCTAGTTTGAGAAAATGATAGTCTTCGTATTGGCTCCAAAATTTTCACCGTAGAATCCCTGAAGACTCCTTGAAGATTCTTTCTTCAGCTGAATTGGACCCCTGGGCCCCACAAAAAAAAACAAAAAAAGACCCCTTACCAAAGATTTCTCCGGAATCGCCGGAGGTGGCCATCATTACATGAATGACTATGCTCTAGTTTGAGAAAATGATAGTCTTCGTATTGGCGCCAAAATCTTCACAGAAGAATCCCTGAAGACTCCTTGAAGATTCTTTCTTCAGCTGAATTGGACCCCTGGGCCCCACAAAAAAAAAAACAAAAAAGGACCCCTTACCAAAGATTTCCTCCGGAATCGCCAGAGGTGGCCTTTATTACATGAATGACTAAGCTCTAGTTTGAAAAAATAATAGTCTTCGTATTGGCGCCAAAATCTTCACCGAAGAATCCCTGAAGACTCCTTGAAGATTCTTTCTTCAGCTAAATTGGACCCCTGGGCCCCACAAAAAAAAAAAACAAAAAAGGACCCCTTACCAAAAATTTCCTCCGGAATCGCCGGAGGTGGCCATCATTACATGAATGACTAAGCTCTAGTTTGAGAAAATGATAGTCTTCGTATTGGTGCCAAAATCTTCACTGAAGAATCCCTGAAGACTCCTTGAAGATTCTTTCTTCAGCTGAACTGGACCCCTGGGCCCCACAAAAAAAAAAAAAAAAAAAAAGGACACCTTACCAAAGATTTCCTCTGGAATCGCCGGAGGTGGCCATCATTACATGAATGACTATGCTCTAGTTTGAGAAAATGATAGTCTTCGTATTGGCTCCAAAATCTTCACCGAAGAATCCCTGAAGACTCTTTGAAGATTCTTTCTTCAGCTGAATTGGACCCCTTGGCCCCGCCAAAAAAAACCAAAAAGGACCCCTTACCAAAGATTTCCTCCGGAATCACCGGAGGAGGCCATCATTACATGAATGACTATGCTCTAGTTTTAGAAAATGATAGTCTTCATATTGGCTCCAGAATCCTCACCCAAGATTCCCTGAAGACTCCTTGAAGACTCTTTCTTCAGCAGTATAACAGGTGTCATTTTTCAATTTCAAGGGTAATTTCTACCATTTATATAGCTGGTAGCCTTTATGACTATGCTCTAGTTTGAGAAAATGATAGTCTTAGTATTGGCGCCAAAATCTTCACCGAAGAATCCCTGAAGACTCCTTGAAGATTCTTTCTTCAGCTGAATTGGACCCCTGTGCCCCCACCCCAAAAAAAAGAAAAAAGGACCCCTGACCAAAAATTTCCTCCGGAATCGCCGGAGGTGGCCATCATTACATGAATGACTATGCTCTAGTTTGAGAAAATGATAGTCTTCGTATTGGCGCCAAAATCTTCACCGAAGAATCCCTGAAGACTCCTTGTAGATTCTTTCTTCAGCTGAACTGGACGCCTGGGCCCACAAAAAAAAAAAAAAAACAAAAAAGGACCCCTTACCAAAGATTTCCTCCGGAATCGCCGGAGGTGGCCATCATTACATGAATGACTATGCTCTAGTTTGAGAAAATGATAGTCTTCGTATTGGCTCCAAAATATTCACTGAAGAATCCCTGAAGACTCATTGAAGATTCTTTCTTCAGCTGAATTGGACCCCTGGGCCCCACAAAAAAAAACAAAAAAGGACCCCTTACCAAAGATTTCCTCCGGAATCGCCGGAGGTGGCCATTATTACATGAATGACTAAGCTCTAGTTTGAGAAAATGATAGTCTTCGTATTGGCGCCAAAATCTTCACTGAAGAATCCCTGAAGACTCCTTGAAGATTCTTTCTTCAGCTAAATTGGACCCCTGGGCCCCACAAAAAAAAAACAAAAAATTACCCCTTACCAAAGATTTCCTCCGGAATCGCCGGAGGTGGCCATCATTACATGAATGACTATGCTCTAGTTTGAGAAAATGATAGTCTTCGTATTGGCGCAAAATCTTCACCGAAGAATCCCTGAAGACTCCTTGAAGATTCTTTCTTCAGCTGAACTGGACCCCTGGGCCCCAAAAAAAAAAAAAACAAAAAAGGACCCCTTACCAAAGATTTCCTCCGGAATCGCCGGAGGTGGCCATCATTACATGAATGACTATGATCTAGTTTGAGAAAATGATAGTCTTCGTATTGGCTCCAAAATCTTCACCGAAGAATCCCTGAAGACTCTTTGAAGATTCTTTCTTCAGCTGAATTAGACCCCTGGGCCTCCCCAAAAAAAACCAAAAAGGACCCCTTACCAAAGATTTCCTCCGGAATCGCCGGAGGAGGCCATCATTACATGAATGACTATGCTCTAGTTTTAGAAAATGATAGTCTTCATATTGGCTCCAGAATCCTCACCCAAGATTCCCTGAAGACTCCTTGAAGACTCTTTCTTCAGCAGTATAACAGGTGTCATTTTTCAATTTCAAGGGTAATTTCTACCATTTATATAGCTGGTAGCCTTTATGACTATGCTCTAGTTTGAGAAAATGATAGTCTTAGTATTGGCGCCAAAATCTTCACCGAAGAATCCCTGAAGACTCCTTGAAGATTCTTTCTTCAGCTGAATTGGACCCCTGTGCCCCCACCCCAAAAAAAAGAAAAAAGGACCCCTTACCAAAAATTTCCTCCGGAATCGCCGGAGGTGGCCATCATTACATGAATGACTATGCTCTAGTTTGAGAAAATGATAGTCTTCGTATTGGCGCCAAAATCTTCACCGAAGAATCCCTGAAGACTCCTTGTAGATTCTTTCTTCAGCTGAACTGGACGCCTGGGCCCACAAAAAAAAAAAACAAAACAAAAAAGGACCCCTTACCAAAGATTTCCTCCGGAATCGCCGGAGGTGGCCATCATTACATGAATGACTATGCTCTAGTTTGAGAAAATGATAGTCTTCGTATTGGCTCCAAAATATTCACTGAAGAATCCCTGAAGACTCATTGAAGATTCTTTCTTCAGCTGAATTGGACCCCTGGGCCCCACAAAAAAAAACAAAAAAGGACCCCTTACCAAAGATTTCCTCCGGAATCGCCGGAGGTGGCCATTATTACATGAATGACTAAGCTCTAGTTTGAGAAAATGATAGTCTTCGTATTGGCGCCAAAATCTTCACTGAAGAATCCCTGAAGACTCCTTGAAGATTCTTTCTTCAGCTAAATTGGACCCCTGGGCCCCACAAAAAAAAACAAAAAATTACCCCTTACCAAAGATTTCCTCCGGAATCGCCGGAGGTGGCCATCATTACATGAATGACTATGCTCTAGTTTGAGAAAATGATAGTCTTCGTATTGGCGCAAAATCTTCACCGAAGAATCCCTGAAGACTCCTTGAAGATTCTTTCTTCAGCTGAACTGGACCCCTGGGCCCAAAAAAAAAAAAAAAACAAAAAAGGACCCCTTACCAAAGATTTCCTCCGGAATCGCCGGAGGTGGCCATCATTACATGAATGACTATGCTCTAGTTTGAGAAAATTATAGTCTTCGTATTGGCTCCAAAATCTTCACCGAAGAATCCCTGAAGACTCTTTGAAGATTCTTTCTTCAGCTGAATTAGACCCCTGGGCCTCCCCAAAAAAAACCAAAAAGGACCCCTTACCAAAGATTTCCTCCGGAATCGCCGGAGGTGGCCATCATTACATGAATGACTATGCTCTAGTTTTAGAAAATGAGAGTCTTCATATTGGCTCCAGAATCCTCACCTAAGATTCCCTGAAGACTCCTTGAAGACTCTTTCTTCAGCAGTATAACAGGTGTCATTTTTCAATTTCAAGGGTAATTTCTACCATTTATATAGCTGGTAGCCTTTATGACTATGCTCTAGTTTGAGAAAATGATAGTCTTAGTATTGGCGCCAAAATCTTCACCGAAGAATCCCTGAAGACTCCTTGAAGATTCTTTCTTCAGCTGAATTGGACCCCTGTGCCCCCCCCCCAAAAAAAGAAAAAAGGACCCCTTACCAAAGATTTCCTCCGGAAACGCCGGAAGTGGCCATCATTACATGAATGACTATGCTCTAGTTTGAGAAAATGATAGTCTTCGTATTGGCGCCAAAATCTTCACCGAAGAATCCCTGAAGACTCCTTGAAGATTCTTTCTTCAGCTGAACTGGACCCCTGGGCCCCACAAAAAAAACAAAACAAAAAAGGACCCCTTACCAAAGATTTCCTCCGGAATCGCCGGAGGTGGCCATCATTACATGAATGACTGTGCTCTAGTTTGAGAAAATGATAGTCTTCGTATTGGCTCCAAAATATTCACTGAAGAATCCCTGAAGACTCCTTGAATATTCTTTCTTCAGCTGAATTGGACTCCTGGGCAAAACAAAAAAAAAAAAAAAAAAACTACCCCTTACCAAAGATTTCCTCCGGAATCGTCGGAGGTAGCCATCATTACATGAATGACTATGCTCTAGTTTGAAAAAATAATAGTCTTCGTAGTGGCGCCAAAATCTTCACCAAAGAATCCCTGAAGACTCCTTGAAGATTCTTTCTTCAGCTGAACTGGACCCCTGGGCCCCACAAAAAAAAAAAAAAAAAAAAAAACTACCAAAGATTTCCTCCGGAATCGCCGGAGGTGGCCATCATTACATGAATGACAATGCTCTAGTTTGAGAAAATGATAGTCTTCGTATTGGCTCCAAAATCTTCACCGAAGAATCCTTGAAGACTCTTTGAAGATTCTTTCTTCAGCTGAATTGGACCCCTGGGCCCCGCCAAAAAAAAACCAAAAAGGACCCCTTACCAAAGATTTCCTCCGGAATCGCCGGAGGTGGCCATCATTACATGAATGACTATGCTCTAGTTTTAGAAAATGATAGTCTTCATATTGGCTCCAGAATCCTCACCCAAGATTCCCTGAAGACTCCTTGAAGACTCTTTCTTCAGCAGTATAACAGGTGTCATTTTTCAATTTCAAGGGTAATTTCTACCATTTATATAGCTGGTAGCCTTTATGACTATGCTCTAGTTTGAGAAAATGATAGTCTTAGTATTGGCGCCAAAATCTTCACCGAAGAATCCCTGAAGACTCCTTGAAGATTCTTTCTTCAGCTGAATTGGACCCCTGCGCCCCCCCCCCCCAAAAAAAGAAAAAAGGACCCCTTACCAAAGATTTCCTCCGGAATCGCCGGAGGTCGCCATCATTACATGAATGACTATGCTCTAGTTTGAGAAAATGATAGTCTTCGTATTGGCGCCAAAATCTTCACCGAAGAATCCCTGAAGACTCCTTGAAGATTCTTTCTTCAGCTGAACTGGACGCCTGGGCCCACAAAAAAAAAAAAAAAAAAAAAAAAGGACCCCTTACCAAAGATTTCCTCCGGAATCGCTGGAGGTGGCCATCATTACATGAATGACTATGCTCTAGTTTGAGAAAATGATAGTCTTCGTATTGGCTCCAAAATATTCACTGAAGAATCCCTGAAGACTCATTGAAGATTCTTTCTTCAGCTGAATTGGACCCCTGGGCCCCACAAAAAAAAAACAAAAAAGGACCCCTTACCAAAGATTTCCTCCGGAATCGCCGGAGGTGGCCATTATTACATGAATGACTAAGCTCTAGTTTGAGAAAATGATAGTCTTCGTATTGGCGCCAAAATCTTCACTGAAAAATCCCTGAAGACTCCTTGAAGATTCTTTCTTCAGCTAAATTGGACCCCTGGGCCCCACAAAAAAAAAACAAAAAAGGACCTCTTACCAAAGATTTCCTCCGGAATCGCCGGAGGTGGCCATCATTACATGAATGACTATGCTCTAGTTTGAGAAAATGATAGTCTTCGTATTGGTGCCAAAATCTTCACCGAAGAATCCCTGAAGACTCCTTGAAGATTCTTTCTTCAGCTGAACTGGACCCCTGGGCCCAACAAAAAAAAAAAAAAAAAAAAAAAGGACCCCTTACCAAAGATTTCCTCCGGAATCGCCGGAGGTGGCCATCATTACATGAATGACTATGCTCTAGTTTGAGAAAATGATAGTCTTCGTATTGGCTCCAAAATCTTCACTGAAGAATCCCTGAAGACTCTTTGAAGATTCTTTCTTCAGCTGAATTGGACCCCTGGGCCCCACAAAAAAAAAAAAAACAAAAAGGACCCCTTACCAAAGATTTCCTCCGGAATCGCCGGAGGTGGCCATCATTACATGAATGACTATGCTCTAGTTTTAGAAAATGATAGTCTTCATATTGGCTCCAGAATCCTCACCCAAGATTCCCTGAAGACTCCTTGAAGACTCTTTCTTCAGCAGTATAACAGGTGTCATTTTTCAATTTCAAGGGTAATTTCTACCATTTATATAGCTGGTAGCCTTTATGACTATGCTCTAGTTTGAGAAAATGATAGTCTTAGTATTGGCGCCAAAATCTTCACCGAAGAATCCCTGAAGACTCCTTGAAGATTCTTTCTTCAGCTGAATTGGACCCCTGTGCCCCCCCCCTAAAAAAAAGAAAAAAGGACCCCTTACCAAAGATTTCCTCCGGAAACGCCGGAAGTGGCCATCATTACATGAATGACTATGCTCTAGTTTGAGAAAATGATAGTCTTCGTATTGTGGCCAAAATCTTCACCGAAGAATCCCTGAAGACTCCTTGAAGATTCTTTCTTCAGCTGAACTGGACCCCTGGGCCCCACAAAAAAAACAAAACAAAAAAGGACCCCTTACCAAAGATTTCCTCCGGAATCGCCGGAGGTGGCCATCATTACATGAATGACTATGCTCTAGTTTGAGAAAATGATAGTCTTCGTATTGGCTCCAAAATATTCACTGAAGAATCCCTGAAGACTCCTTGAATATTCTTTCTTCAGCTGAATTGGACTCCTGGGCCCCACAAAAAAAAAACAAAAAACTACCCCTTACCAAAGATTTCCTCCGGAATCGCCGGAGGTAGCCATCATTACATGAATGACTATGCTCTAGTTTGAAAAAATGATAGTCTTCGTATTGGCGCCAAAATCTTCACCAAAGAATCCCTGAAGACTCCTTGAAGATTCTTTCTTCAGCTGAACTGGACCCCTGGGCCCCACAAAAAAAAAAAAAAAAAAAAAACACTACCAAAGATTTCCTCCGGAATCGCCGGAGGTGGCCATCATTACATGAATGACTATGCTCTAGTTTGAGAAAATGATAGTCTTCGTATTGGCTCCAAAATATTCACCGAAGAATCCCTGAAGACTCCTTGAAGATTCTTTCTTCAGCTGAATTGGACTACTGGGCCCCACAAAAAAAAACAAAAAAGGACCCCTTACCAAAGATTTCCTCCGGAATCGCCGGAGGTGGCCATCATTACATGAATGACTATGCTCTAGTTTGAGAAAATGATAGTCTTCGTATTGGCGCCAAAATCTTCACCGAAGAATCCCTGAAGACTCCTTGAATATTCTTTCTTCAGCTGAATTGGACTCCTGGGCCCCACAAAAAAAAAAACAAAAAACTACACCTTACCAAAGATTTCCTCCGGAATCGCCGGAGGTAGCCATCATTACATGAATGACTATGCTCTAGTTTGAAAAAATGATAGTCTTCGTATTGGCGCCAAAATCTTCACCGAAGAATCCCTGAAGACTCCTTGAAGATTCTTTCTTCAGCTGAACTGGACCCCTGGGCTCCACAAAAAAAAAAAAAAAAAAAAAAAACACTACCAAAGATTTCCTCCGGAATCGCCGGAGGTGGCCATCATTACATGAATGACTATGCTCTAGTTTGAAAAAATGATAGTCTTCGTATTGGCTCCAAAATCTTCACTGAAGAATCCCTGAAGACTCCTTGAAGATTCTTTCTTCAGCTGAATTGGACCCCTGGGCCCCTCAAAAAAAAAAAACAAAAAAGGACCCCTTACCAAAGATTTCCTCCGGAATCGCCGGAGGTGGCCATCATTACATGAATGACAAAGCTCTAGTTTGAGAAAATGGTAGTCTTCGTATTGGCGCCAAAAACTTCACCGAAGAATCCCTGAAGACTCCTTGAAGATTCTTTCTTCAGCTGAATTGGACTCCTGGGCCCCACAAAAAAAAAAAAAAAAAAAAAACTACCCCTTACCAAAGATTTCCTCTGGAATCGCCGGAGGTAGCCATCATTCCATGAATGACTATGCTCTAGTTTGAGAAAATGATAGTCTTCGTATTGGCGCCAAAATCTTCACCGAAGAATCCCTGAAGACTCCTTCAAGATCCTTTCTTCAGCTGAACTGGACCCCTGGGCCCCCCCCCCCAAAAAAAAAAAAGGACCCCTTACCAAAGATTTCCTCCGGAATCGACGGAGTTGGCCATCATTATATGAATGACTATGCTCTAGTTTGAGAAAATGATGGTCTTCGTATTGGCTCCAAAATTTTCACCGTAGAATCCCTGAAGACTCCTTGAAGATTCTTTCTTCAGCTGAATTGGACCCCTGGGCCCCACAAAAAAAAAAAACAAAAAAGGACCCCTTACCAAAGATTTCCTCCGGAATCGCCGGAGGTGGCCATCATTACATGAATGACTATGCTCTAGTTTGAGAAAATGATAGTCTTCGTATTGGCTTCAAAATATTCACCGTAGAATCCCTGAAGACTCCTTGAAGATTCTTTCTTTAGCTGAATTGGACCCCTGGGCCCCACAAAAAAAAAACAAAAAAGGTCCCCTTACCAAAGATTTCCTCCGGAATCGCCGGAGGTGGCCATCATTACATGAATGACTATGCTCTAGTTTGAGAAAATGATAGTCTTCGTATTGGCGCCAAAATCTTCACCGAAGAATCCCTGAAGACTCCTTGAAGATTCTTTCTTCAGCTGAATTGGACCCCTGGGCCCCACAAAAAAAAAACAAAAAAGGACCCCTTACCAAAGATTTCCTCCGGAATTGCAGGAGGTAGCCATCATTACATGAATGACTATGCTCTAGTTTGAGAAAATGATAGTCTTCGTATTGGTGCCAAAATCTTCACTGAAGAATCCCTGAAGACTCCTTGAAGATTCTTTCTTCAGCTGAATTGGACCCCTGGGCCCCACAAAAAAAAACAAAAAAGGACCCCTTACCAAAGATTTCCTCCGGAATCGCCGGAGGTGGCCATCATTATATGAATGACTATGCTCTAGTTTGAGAAAATGATAGTCTTCGTATTGGCTCCAAAATATTCACTGAAGAATCCCTGAAGACTCATTGAAGATTCTTTCTTCAGCTGAATTGGACCCCTGGGCCCCACAAAAAAAAAACAAAAAAGGACCCCTTACCAAAGATTTCCTCCGGAATTGCCGGAGGTGGCCATTATTACATGAATGACTATGCTCTAGTTTGAGAAAATGATAGTCTTCGTATTGGCGCCAAAATCTTCACTGAAGAATCCCTGAAGACTCCTTGAAGATTCTTTCTTCAGCTAAATTGGACCCCTGGGCCCCACAAAAAAAAACAAAAAAGGACCCCTTACCAAAGATTTCCTCCGGAATCGCCGGAGGTGGCCATCATTACATGAATGACTATGCTCTAGTTTCAGAAAATGATAGTCTTCGTATTGGCGCAAAATCTTCACCGAAGAATCCCTGAAGACTCCTTGAAGATTCTTTCTTCAGCTGAACTGGACCCCTGGGCCCAACAAAAAAAAAAAAAAAAAAAAAAAAGGACCCCTTACCAAAGATTTCCTCCGGAATCGCCGGAGGTGGCCATCATTACATGAATGACTATGCTCTAGTTTGAGAAAATGATAGTCTTCGTATTGGCTCCAAAATCTTCACCGAAGAATCCCTGAAGACTCTTTGAAGATTCTTTCTTCAGCTGAATTGGACCCCTGGGCCTCCCCAAAAAAAACCAAAAAGGACCCCTTACCAAAGATTTCCTCCGGAATCGCCGGAGGTGGCCATCATTACATGAATGACTATGCTCTAGTTTTAGAAAATGATAGTCTTCATATTGGCTCCAGAATCCTCACCCAAGACTCCCTGAAGACTCCTTGAAGACTCTTTCTTCAGCAGTATAACAGGTGTCATTTTTCAATTTCAAGGGTAATTTCTACCATTTATATAGCTGGTAGCCTTTATGACTATGCTCTAGTTTGAGAAAATGATAGTCTTAGTATTGGCGCCAAAATCTTCACCGAAGAATCCCTGAAGACTCCTTGAAGATTCTTTCTTCAGCTGAATTGGACCCCTGTGCCCCCCCCCCCCCCCAAAAAAAAAAAAAAGAAAAAAGGACCCCTTACCAAAGATTTCCTCCGGAAACGCCGGAAGTGGCCATCATTACATGAATGACTATGCTCTAGTTTGAGAAAATGATAGTCTTCGTATTGGGGCCAAAATCTTCACCGAAGAATCCCTGAAGACTCCTTGAAGATTCTTTCTTCAGCTGAACTGGACAACTGTGCCCCACAAAAAAAAAAAAAACAAAAAAGGACCCCTTACCAAAGATTTCCTCCGGAATCGCCGGAGGTGCCATCATTACATGAATGACTATGCTCTAGTTTGAGAAAATGATAGTCTTCGTATTGGCTCCAAAATATTCACTGAAGAATCCCTGAAGACTCCTTGAATATTCTTTCTTCAGCTGAATTGGACTCCTGGGCCCCACAAAAAAAAAAAAAAAAAAACTACCCCTTACCAAAGATTTCCTCCGGAATCGCCGGAGGTAGCCATCATTACATGAATGACTATGCTCTAGTTTGAAAAAATGATAGTCTTCGTATTGGCGCCAAAATCTTCACCAAAGAATCCCTGAAGACTCCTTGAAGATTCTTTCTTCAGCTGAACTGGACCCCTGGGCCCCACAAAAAAAAAAAAAAAAAAAAACACTACCAAAGATTTCCTCCGGAATCGCCGGAGGTGGCCATCATTACATGAATGACTATGCTCTAGTTTGAGAAAATGATAGTCTTCGTATTGGCTCCAAAATATTCACCGAAGAATCCCTGAAGACTCCTTGAAGATTCTTTCTTCAGCTGAATTGGACCACTGGGCCCCACAAAAAAAAACAAAAAAGGACCCCTTACCAAAGATTTCCTCCGGAATCGCCGGAGGTGGCCATCATTACATGAATGACTATGCTCTAGTTTGAGAAAATGATAGTCTTCGTATTGGCGCCAAAATCTTCACCGAAGAATCCCTGAAGACTCCTTGAATATTCTTTCTTCAGCTGAATTGGACTCCTGGGCCCCACAAAAAAAAAAAAAAAAACTACACCTTACCAAAGATTTCCTCCGGAATCGCCGGAGGTAGCCATCATTACATGAATGACTACGCTCTAGTTTGATAAAATGATAGTCTTCGTATTGGCGCCAAAATCTTCATCGAAGAATCCCTGAAGACTCCTTGAAGATTCTTTCTTCAGCTGAACTGGACCCCTGGGCCCCACAAAAAAAAAAAAAAAAAAAAAAAAAAACACTACCAAAGATTTCCTCCGGAATCGCCGGAGGTGGCCATCATTACATGAATGACTATGCTCTAGTTTGAAAAAATGATAGTCTTCGTATTGGCTCCAAAATCTTCACCGAAGAATCCCTGAAGACTCCTTGAAGATTCTTTCTTCAGCTGAATTGGACCCCTGGGCCCCACAAAAAAAAAAAAAAGGACCCCTTACCAAAGATTTCCTCCGGAATCGCCGGAGGTGGCCATCATTACATGAATGACAAAGCTCTAGTTTGAGAAAATGATAGTCTTCGTATTGGCGCCAAAATATTCACCGAAGAATCCCTGAAGACTCCTTGAAGATTCTTTCTTCAGCTGAATTGGACTCCTGGGCCCCACAAAAAAAAAAAAAAAAAAATACCCCTTACCAAAGATTTCCTCCGGAATCGCCGGAGGTAGCCATCATTACATGAATGACTATGCTCTAGTTTGAGAAAATGATAGTCTTCGTATTGGCGCCAAAATCTTCACCGAAGAATCCCTGAAGACTCCTTCAAGATTCTTTCTTCAGCTGAACTGGACCCCTGGCCCCACAAAAAAAAAAAAAAAAAAAAAGGACCCCTTACCAAAGATTTCCTCCGGAATCGCCGGAGTTGGCCATCATTACATGAATGACTATGCTCTAGTTTGAGAAAATGATAGTCTTCGTATTGGCTCCAAAATATTCACCGTAGAATCCCTGAAGACTCCTTGAAGATTCTTTCTTCAGCTGAATTGGACCCCTGGGCCCCACAAAAAAAAAAAAACAAAAAAAGACCCCTTACCAAAGATTTCCTCCGGAATCGCCGGAGGTGGCCATCATTACATGAATGACTATGCTCTAGTTTGAGAAAATGATAGTCTTCGTATTGGCGCCAAAATCTTCACCGAAGAATCCCTGAAGACTCCTTGAAGATTCTTTCTTCAGCTAAACTGGATCCCTGGGCCCCACAAAAAAAAAAAAACAAAAAAGGACCCCTTACCAAAGATTTCCTCCGGAATCGCCGGAGGTGGCCATCATTACATGAATGACTATGCTCTAGTTTGAGAAAATGATAGTCTTCGTATTGGCTGCAAAATATTCACCGTAGAATCCCTGAAGACTCCTTGAAGATTCTTTCTTCAGCTGAATTGGACCCCTGGGCCCCACAAAAAAAAAACAAAAAAGGACCCCTTACCAAAGATTTCCTCCGGAATCGCCGGAGGTGGCCATCATTTCATGAATGACTATGCTTTAGTTTGAGAAAATGATAGTCTTCGTATTGGCGCCAAAATCTTCACCGAAGAATCCCTGAAGACTCATTGAAGATTCTTTCTTCAGCTGAATTGGACCCCTGGGCCCCACAAAAAAAAAAAAAAAAAAAAGGACCCCTTACCAAAGATTTCCTCCGGAATTGCAGGAGGTAGCCATCATTACATGAATGACTATGCTCTAGTTTGAGAAAATGATAGTCTTCGTATTGGTGCCAAAATCTTCACTGAAGAATCCCTGAAGACTCCTTGAAGATTCTTTCTTCAGCTGAATTGGACCCCTGGGCCCCAAAAAAAAAACAAAAAAGGACCCCTTACCAAAGATTTCCTCCGGAATCGCCGGAGGTGGCCATCATTACATGAATGACTATGCTCTAGTTTGAGAAAATGATAGTCTTCGTATTGGCACCAAAATCTTCACCGAAGAATCCCTGAAGACTCCTTGAAGATTCTTTCTTCAGCTGAATTGGTTCCTGGGGCCAACAAAAAAACAAAACAAAAAAGGAAACCTTACCAAAGATTTCCTCTGGAATCGCCGGAGGTGGCCATCATTACAAGAATTACTATGCTCTAGTTTGAGAAAATGATAGTCTTCGTATTGGCGCCAAAATCTTCACCGAAGAATCCCTGAAGACTCCTTGAAGATTCTTTCTTCAGCTGAACTGGACCCCTGGGCCCCCCCAAGAAAAAAAAAAAAAAGACCCCTTACCAAAGATTTCCTCCGGAATCGCCGGAGGTGGCCATCATTACATGAATGACTATGCTCTAGTTTGAGAAAATGATAGTCTTCGTATTGGCTCCAAAATCTTAACCGAAGAATCCCTGAAGACTCTTTGAAGATTCTTTCTTCAGCTGAATTGGACCCCTGGGCCCCACAAAAAAAAACAAAAAACGACCCCTTACCAAAGATTTCCTCCGGAATCGCCGGAGGTGGCCATCATTACATGAATGACTATGCTCTAGTTTTAGAAAATGATAGTCTTCATATTGGCTCCAAACTCCTCACCCAAGATTCCCTGAAGACTCCTTGAAGACTCTTTCTTCAGCAGTATAACAGGTGTCATTTTTAAATTTCAAGGGTAATTTCTACCATTTATATAGCTGGTAGCCTTTATGACTATGCTCTAGTTTGAGAAAATGATAGTCTTAGTATTGGCGCCAAAATCTTCACCGAAGAATCCCTGAAGACTCCTTGAAGATTCTTTCTTCAGCTGAATTGGACCCCTGGGCCCCACAAAAAAAAAAAACAAAAAAGGACCCCTTACCAAAGATTTCCTCCGGAATCGCCGGAGGTGGCCATCATTACATGAATGACTATGCTCTAGTTTGAGAAAATGATAGTCTTCGTATTGGCTCCAAAATATTCACCGAAGAATCGCTGAAGACTCCTTGAAGATTCTTTCTTCAGCTGAATTGGACCCCTGGGCCCCACAAAAAAAAAAAAAAAAAGGACCCCTTACCAGAGATTTCCTCCAGAATGTCCGGAGGTGGAAATCATTACATGAATGACTAAGCTCTAGTTTGAGAAAATGATAGTCTTCGTATTGGCTCCAAAATATTCACCGAAGAATCCCTAAAGACTCCTTGAAGATTCTTTCTTCAGCTGAATTGGACCCCTGGGCCCCACAAAAAAAAACAAAAAAAAGGACCCCTTACCAAAGATTTCCTCCGGAATCGCCGGAGGTGGCCATCATTACATGAATGACTATGCTCTAGTTTGAGAAAATGATAGTCTTCGTACTGGCGCCAAAATCTTCACCGAAGAATCCCTGAAGACTCCTTGAAGATTCTTTCTTCAGCTGAACTGGACCCCTGGGCCCCACAAAAAAAAAAAAAGGACCCCCTACCAAAGATTTCCTCCGGAATCGCCGGAGGTGGCCATCATTACATGAATGACTATGCTGTAGTTTGAGAAAATGATAGTCTTCGTATTGGCTCCAAAATCTTCACCGAAGAATCCCTGAAGACTCCTTGAAGATTCTTTCTTCAGCTTAATTGGACACCTGGGCCCCACAAAAAAAAACAAAAAAGGACCCCTTACCAGAGATTTCCTCCGGAATCGCCGGAGGTGGAAATCATTACATGAATGACTAAGCTCTAGTTTGAGAAAATGATAGTCTTCGTATTGGCTCCAAAATCTTCTCCGAAGAATCCCTGAAGACTCCTTGAAGATTCTTTCTTCAGCTAAACTGGACCCCTGGGCCCCACAAAAAAAAAAGAAAAAAAAAAGACCCCTTACCAAAGATTTCCTCCGGAATCGCCGGAGGTGGCCATCATTACATGAATGACTATGCTCTAGTTTGAGAAAATGATAGTCTTCGTATTGGCTCCAAAATCTTCACCGAAGAATCCCTGAAGACTCTTTGAAGATTCTTTCTTCAGCTTAATTGAACACCTGGGCCCTACAAAAAAAAAAACAAAAAAGGACCCCTTACCAAAGATTTCCTCCGGAATCGCCAGAGGTGGCCATCATTACATGAATGACTATGCTCTAGTTTGAGGAAATGATAGGCTTCGTATTGGTGCCAAAATCTTCACCGAAGAATCCCTAAAGACTCCTTGAAGATTCTTTCTTCAGCTGAATTGGACCCCTGGGCCCCCCCCCCAAAAAAAGGACCCCTTACCAAAGATTTCCTCCGGAATCGCCGGAGGTGGCCATCATTGCATGAATGACTATGCTCTAGTTTGATAAAATGATAGTCTTCGTATTAGCGCCAAAATCTTCACCGAAGAATCCCTGAAGACTCCTTGAAGATTCTTTCTTCAGCTGAACTGGACCCCTGGGCCCAACAAAAAAAAAAAAAGGACCCCCTACCAAAGATTTCCTCCGGAATCGCCGGAGGTGGTCATCATTACATGAATGACTATGCTCTAGTTTGAGAAAATGATAGTCTTCGTATTGGCTCCAAAATCTTCACCGAAGAATCCCTGAAGACTCCTTGAAGATTCTTTCTTCAGCTGAATTGGACCCCTGGGCCCCACAAAAAAAAACAAAAAAGGACCCCTTACCAGAGATTTCCTCCGGAATCGCCGGAGGTAGAAATCATTACATGAATGACTAAGCTTTAGTTTGAGAAAATGATAGTCTTCGTATTGGCGCCAAAATCTTCACCGAAGAATCCCTGAAGACTCCTTGAAGATTTTTTCTTCAGCTGAATTGGACCCCTGGGCCCAACAAAAAAAAAAAACAAAAAAGGACCCCTTACCAAAGATTTCCTCTAGAATCGCCGGAGGTGGCCATCATTACATGAATTACTATGCTCTAGTTTGAGAAAAAGATAGTCTTCGTTTTGGCGCCAAAATCTTCACCGAAGAATCTCTGAAGACTCCTTGAAGATTCTTTCTTCAGCTGAACTGGACCCCTGGGCCCCACAAAAAAAAAAAAAAAAAAAAGGACCCCTTACCAAAGATTTCCTCCGGAATTGCTGGAGGTGGCCATCATTACATGAATGACTATGCTCTAGTTTGAGAAAACGATAGTCTTCGTATTGGCTCCAAAATCTTCACCGAAAAATCCCTGAAGACTCTTTTAAGATTCTTTCTTCAGCTGAATTGGACCCCTGGGCCCTACAAAAAAAAACAAAAAAGGACCCCTTACCAAAGATTTCCACCGGAATCGCCGGAGGTGGCCATCATTACATGAATGACTATGCTCTAGTTTTAGAAAATGATAGTCTTCATATTGGCTCCAAAATCCTCACCAAAGATTCCCTGAAGACTCCTTGATGACTCTTTCTTCAGCAATATAACAGGTGTCATTTTTCAATTTGAAGGGTAATTTCTACCATTTATATAGCTGGTAGCCTTTATGACTATATTCTAGTTTGAGAAAATGATAGTCTTAGTATTGATGCCAAAATCTTCACCGAAGAATCCCTGAAGACTCCTTGAAGATTCTTTCTTCAGCTGAATTGGACCCCTGGGCCCCCACAAAAAAAAAAAAAAAAAAAAGGACCCCTTACCAAAGATTTCCTCCGGAATCGAAGGAGGTGGCCATCATTACATGAATGATTATGCTCTAGTTTGAGAAAATGATAGTCTTCGTATTGGTGCCAAAATCTTCACCGAAGAATCCCTGAAGACTCCTTGAAGATTCTTTCTTCAGCTGAATTGGACCCCTGGGCCCCCCCCCCCCCCAAAAAAAAGGACCCCTTACCAAAGATTTCCTTAGGAATCGCCGGAGGTGGCCATCATTACATAAATGACTATGCTCTAGTTTGAGAAAATGATAGTCTTCGTATTGGCTCCAAAATATTCACCGAAGAATCCCTGAAGACTCCTTGAAGATTCTTTCTTCAGCTGAATTGGACCCCTGGGCCCCACAAAAAAAAACAAAAAAGGACCCCTTACCGAAGATTTCCTCCAGAATCGCCGGAGGTGGCCATCATTACATGAATGACTATGCTCTAGTTTGAGAAAATGATGGTCTTAGTATTGGAGCCAAAATCTTCACTGAAGAATCCCTGAAGACTCCTTGAAGATTCTTTCTTCAGCTGAACTGGACCCCTGGGCCCCACAAAAAAAAAAAAAAAAAAAAAGGACCCCTTACCAAAGATTTCATCCGGAATCGCCGGAGGTGGCCATCATTACATGAATGACTATGCTCTAGTTTGAGAAAATGATAGTCTTCGTATTGGCTCCAAAATCTTCACCGAAGAATCCCTGAAGACTCTTTGAAGATTCTTTCTTCAGCTGAATTGGACCCCTGGGCCCAACAAAAAAAAAAAAACAAAAAAGGACCCCTTACCAAAGATTTCCTCCGGAATCGCCGGAGGTGTCCATCATTACATGAATGACTATGCTCTAGTTTTAGAAAATGATAGTCTTCATATTGGCTCCAAAATCCTCACCCAAGATTCCCTGAAGACGCCTTGAAGACTCTTTCTTCAGCAGTATAACAGGTGTCATTTTTCAATTTCAAGGGTAATTTCTACCTTTATATAGCTGGTAGCCTTTATGACTATGCTCCAGTTTGAGAAAATAATAGTCTTGGTATTGGCGCCAAAATCTTCACCGAAGAATCCCTGAAGACTCCTTCAAGATTCTTTCTTCAGCTGAACTGGACCCCTGGGCCCCACAAAAAAAAAAAAAAAAAAAAGGACCCCTTACCAAAGATTTCCTCCGGAATCGCCGGAGTTGGCCATCATTACATGAATGACTATGCTCTAGTTTGAGAAAATGATAGTCTTCGTATTGGCTCCAAAATATTCACCGTAGAATCCCTGAAGACTCCTTGAAGATTCTTTCTTCAGCTGAATTGGACCCCTGGGCCCCACAAAAAAAAAAACAAAAAAAGACCCCTTACCAAAGATTTCCTCCGGAATCGCCGGAGGTGGCCATCATTACATGAATGACTATGCTCTAGTTTGAGAAAATGATAGTCTTCGTATTGGCGCCAAAATCTTCACCGAAGAATCCCTGAAGACTCCTTGAAGATTCTTTCTTCAGCTAAACTGGATCCCTGGGCCCCACAAAAAAAAAAAAACAAAAAAGGACCCCTTACCAAAGATTTCCTCCGGAATCGCCGGAGGTGGCCATCATTACATGAATGACTATGCTCTAGTTTGAGAAAATGATAGTCTTCGTATTGGCTGCAAAATATTCACCGTAGAATCCCTGAAGACTCCTTGAAGATTCTTTCTTCAGCTGAATTGGACCCCTGGGCCCCACAAAAAAAAAACAAAAAAGGACCCCTTACCAAAGATTTCCTCCGGAATCGCCGGAGGTGGCCATCATTTCATGAATGACTATGCTTTAGTTTGAGAAAATGATAGTCTTCGTATTGGCGCCAAAATCTTCACCGAAGAATCCCTGAAGACTCCTTGAAGATTCTTTCTTCAGCTGAATTGGACCCCTGGGCCCCACAAAAAAAAAAAAAAACAAAAAAGGACCCCTTACCAAAGATTTCCTCCGGAATTGCAGGAGGTAGCCATCATTACATGAATGACTATGCTCTAGTTTGAGAAAATGATACTCTTCGTATTGGTGCCAAAATCTTCACTGAAGAATCCCTGAAGACTCCTTGAAGATTCTTTCTTCAGCTGAATTGGACCCCTGGGCCCCAAAAAAAAAAAACAAAAAAGGACCCCTTACCAAAGATTTCCTCCGGAATCGCCGGAGGTGGCCATCATTACATGAATGACTATGCTCTAGTTTGAGAAAATGATAGTCTTCGTATTGGCACCAAAATCTTCACCGAAGAATCCCTGAAGACTCTTTGAAGATTCTTTCTTCAGCTGAATTGGTTCCTGGGGCCAACAAAAAAAAAAAACAAAAAAGGACCCCTTACCAAAGATTTCCTCTGGAATCGCCAGAGGTGGCCATCATTACAAGAATTACTATGCTCTAGTTTGAGAAAATGATAGTCTTCGTATTGGCGCCAAAATCTTCACCGAAGAATCCCTGAAGACTCCTTGAAGATTCTTTCTTCAGCTGAACTGGACCCCTGGGCCCCCCCAAGAAAAAAAAAAAAAGACCCCTTACCAAAGATTTCCTCCGGAATCGCCGGAGGTGGCCATCATTACATGAATGACTATGCTCTAGTTTGAGAAAATGATAGTCTTCGTATTGGCTCCAAAATCTTAACCGAAGAATCCCTGAAGACTCTTTGAAGATTCTTTCTTCAGCTGAATTGGACCCCTGGGCCCCACAAAAAAAAACAAAAAACGACCCCTTACCAAAGATTTCCTCCGGAATCGCCGGAGGTGGCCATCATTACATGAATGACTATGCTCTAGTTTTAGAAAATGATAGTCTTCATATTGGCTCCAAACTCCTCATCCAAGATTCCCTGAAGACTCCTTGAAGACTCTTTCTTCAGCAGTATAACAGGTGTCATTTTTAAATTTCAACGGTAATTTCTACCATTTATATAGCTGGTAGCCTTTATGACTATGCTCTAGTTTGAGAAAATGATAGTCTTAGTATTGGCGCCAAAGTCTTCACCGAAGAATCCCTGAAGACTCCTTGAAGATTCTTTCTTCAGCTGAATTGGACCCCTGGGCCCCACAAAAAAAAAACAAAAAAGGACCCCTTACCAAAGATTTCCTCCGGAATCGCCGGAGGTGGCCATCATTACATGAATGACTATGCTCTAGTTTGAGAAAATGATAGTCTTCGTATTGGCTCCAAAATATTCACCGAAGAATCCCTGAAGACTCCTTGAAGATTCTTTCTTCAGCTGAATTGGACCCCTGGGCCCCACAAAAAAAAACAAAAAAGGACCCCTTACCAGAGATTTCCTCCGGAATGTCCGGAGGTGGAAATCATTACATGAATGACTAAGCTCTAGTTTGAGAAAATGATAGTCTTCGTATTGGCTCCAAAATATTCACCGAAGAATCCCTAAAGACTCCTTGAAGATTCTTTCTTCAGCTGAATTGGACCCCTGGGCCCCACAAAAAAAAAACAAAAAAAAGGACCCCTTACCAAAGATTTCCTCCTGAATCGCCGGAGGTGGCCATCATTACATGAATGACTATGCTCTAGTTTGAGAAAATGATAGTCTTCGTACTGGCGCCAAAATCTTCACCGAAGAATCCCTGAAGACTCCTTGAAGATTCTTTCTTCAGCTGAACTGGACCCCTGGGCCCCACAAAAAAAAAAAAAGGACCTCCTACCAAAGATTTCCTCCGGAATCGCCGGAGGTGGCCATCATTACATGAATGACTATGCTGTAGTTTGAGAAAATGATAGTCTTCGTATTGGCTCCAAAATCTTCACCGAAGAATCCCTGAAGACTCCTTGAAGATTCTTTCTTCAGCTTAATTGGACACCTGGGCCCCACAAAAAAAAACAAAAAAGGACCCCTTACCAGAGATTTCCTCCGGAATCGCCGGAGGTGGAAATCATTACATGAATGACTAAGCTCTAGTTTGAGAAAATGATAGTCTTCGTATTGGCTCCAAAATCTTCTCCGAAGAATCCCTGAAGACTCCTTGAAGATTCTTTCTTCAGCTGAACTGGACCCCTGGGCCCCACAAAAAAAAAAAGAAAAAAAAAAGACCCCTTACCAAAGATTTCCTCCGGAATCGCCGGAGGTGGCCATCATTACATGAATGACTATGCTCTAGTTTGAGAAAATGATAGTCTTCGTATTGGCTCCAAAATCTTCACCGAAGAATCCCTGAAGACTCTTTGAAGATTCTTTCTTCAGCTTAATTGAACACCTGGGCCCCACAAAAAAAAAAAACAAAAAAGGACCCCTTACCAAAGATTTCCTCCGGAATCGCCAGAGGTGGCCATCATTTCATGAATGACTATGCTCTAGTTTGAGGAAATGATAGGCTTCGTATTGGTGCCAAAATCTTCACCGAAGAATCCCTAAAGACTCCTTGAAGATTCTTTCTTCAGCTGAATTGGACCCCTGGGCCCCACGAAAAAAAAAAAGGACCCCTTACCAAAGATTTCCTCCGGAATCGCCGGAGGTGGCCATCATTGCATGAATGACTATGCTCTAGTTTGATAAAATGATAGTCTTCGTATTGGCGCCAAAATCTTCACCGAAGAATCCCTGAAGACTCCTTGAAGATTCTTTCTTCAGCTGAACTGGACCCCTGGGCCCAACAAAAAAAAAAAAAAAGGACCCCCTACCAAAGATTTCCTCCGGAATCGCCGGAGGTGGCCATCATTACATGAATGACTATGCTCTAGTTTGAGAAAATGATAGTCTTCGTATTGGCTCCAAAATCTTCACCGAAGAATCCCTGAAGACTCCTTGAAGATTCTTTCTTCAGCTGAATTGGACCCCTGGGCCCCACAAAAAAAAACAAAAAAGGACCCCTTACCAGAGATTTCCTCCGGAATCGCCGGAGGTAGAAATCATTACATGAATGACTAAGCTTTAGTTTGAGAAAATGATAGTCTTCGTATTGGCGCCAAAATCTTCACCGAAGAATCCCTGAAGACTCCTTGAAGATTTTTTCTTCAGCTGAATTGGACCCCTGGGCCCAACAAAAAAAAAAAACAAAAAAGGACCCCTTACCAAAGATTTCCTCTAGAATCGCCGGAGGTGGCCATCATTACATGAATGACTATGCTCTAGTTTGAGAAAAAGATAGTCTTCGTTTTGGCGCCAAAATCTTCACCGAAGAATCTCTGAAGACTCCTTGAAGATTCTTTCTTCAGCTGAACTGGACCCCTGGGCCCCACAAAAAAAAAAAAAAAAAAAGGACCCCTTACCAAAGATTTTCTCCGGAATTGCCGGAGGTGGCCATCATTACATGAATGACTATGCTCTAGTTTGAGAAAACGATAGTCTTCGTATTGGCTCCAAAATCTTCACCGAAAAATCCCTGAAGACTCTTTTAAGATTCTTTCTTCAGCTGAATTGGACCCCTGGGCCCTACAAAAAAAAAACAAAAAAGGACCCCTTACCAAAGTTTTCCACCGGAATCGCCGGAGGTGGCCATCATTACATGAATGACTATGCTCTAGTTTTAGAAAATGATAGTCTTCATATTGGCTCCAAAATCCTCACCAAAGATTCCCTGAAGACGCCTTGAAGACTCTTTCTTCAGCAATATAACAGGTGTCATTTTTCAATTTGAAGGGTAATTTCTACCATTTATATAGCTGGTAGCCTTTATGACTATATTCTAGTTTGAGAAAATGATAGTCTTAGTATTGATGCCAAAATCTTCACCGAAGAATCCCTGAAGACTCCTTGAAGATTCTTTCTTCAGCTGAATTGGACCCCTGGGCCCCCACAAAAAAAAAAAAAAAAAAAGGACCCCTTACCAAAGATTTCCTCCGGAATCGAAGGAGGTGGCCATCATTACATGAATGATTATGCTCTAGTTTGAGAAAATGATAGTCTTCGTATTGGTGCCAAAATCTTCACGGAAGAATCCCTGAAGACTCCTTGAAGATTCTTTCTTCAGCTGAATTGGACCCCTGGGCCCCCCCCCCAAAAAAAAAGGACCCCTTACCAAAGATTTCCTTAGGAATCGCCGGAGGTGGCCATCATTACATAAATGACTATGCTCTAGTTTGAGAAAATGATAGTCTTCGTATTGGCTCCAAAATATTCACCGAAGAATCCCTGAAGACTCCTTGAAGATTCTTTCTTCAGCTGAATTGGACCCCTGGGCCCCACAAAAAAAAACAAAAAAGGACCCCTTACCGAAGATTTCCTCCAGAATCGCCGGAGGTGGCCATCATTACATGAATGACTATGCTCTAGTTTGAGAAAATGATGGTCTTAGTATTGGAGCCAAAATCTTCACTGAAGAATCCCTGAAGACTCCTTGAAGATTCTTTCTTCAGCTGAACTGGACCCCTGGGCCCCACAAAAAAAAAAAAAAAAAAGGACCCCTTACCAAAGATTTCATCCGGAATCGCCGGAGGTGGCCATCATTACATGAATGACTATGCTCTAGTTTGAGAAAATGATAGTCTTCGTATTGGCTCCAAAATCTTCACCGAAGAATCCCTGAAGACTCTTTGAAGATTCTTTCTTCAGCTGAATTGGACCCCTGGGCCCAACAAAAAAAAAACAAAAAAGGACCCCTTACCAAAGATTTCCTCCGGAATCGCCGGAGGTGTCCATCATTACATGAATGACTATGCTCTAGTTTTAGAAAATGATAGTCTTCATATTGGCTCCAAAATCCTCACCCAAGATTCCCTGAAGACGCCTTGAAGACTCTTTCTTCAGCAGTATAACAGGTGTCATTTTTCAATTTCAAGGGTAATTTCTACCATTTATATAGCTGGTAGCCTTTATGACTATGCTCCAGTTTGAGAAAATAATAGTCTTGGTATTGGCGCCAAAATCTTCACCGAAGAATCCCTGAAGACTCCTTGAAGATTCTTTCTTCAGCTGAATTGGACCCCTGGGCCCCACAAAAAAAAAACAAAAACAAAAAAGGACCACTTACCAAAGATTTCCTCCGGAATCGCCGGAGGTGGCCATCATTACATGAATGACTATGGTCTAGGTTGAGAAAATGATAGTCTTCGTATTGGTGCCAAAATCTTCACCGAAGAATCCCTGAAGACTCCTTGAAGATTCTTTCTTCAGCTGAACTGGACCCCTGGGCCCCACGAAAAAAAAAAAAAAAGGACCCCACTACCAAAGATTTCCTCCGGAATCGCGGAGGTGGCCATCATTACATGAATGACTATGCTCTAGTTTAAGAAAATGATAGTCTTCGTATTGGCGCCAAAATCTTCACCGAAGAATCCCTGAAGACTCCTTGAAGATTCTTTCTTCAGCTGAATTGGACCCCTGGGCCCCACAAAAAAAAAAAAAAAAAAAGGACACCTTACCAAAGATTTCCTCTGGAATCGCCGGAGGTGGCCATCATTACATGAATGACTATGCTCTAGTTTGAGAAAATGATAGTCTTCGTATTGGCGCCAAAATCTTCACCGAAGAATCCCTGAAGACTCCTTGAAGATTCTTTCTTCAGCTGAACTGGACCCCTGGGCCCCACAAAAAAAAAAAAAAAAAAAAGGACCCCTTACCAAAGATTTCCTCCGGAATCGCCGGAGGTGGCCATCATTACATGAATGACTATGCTCTAGTTTGAGAAAATGATAGTCTTCGTATTGGCTCCAAAATCTTCACCGAAGAATCCCTGAAGACTCTTTGAAGATTCTTTCTTCAGCTGAACTGGACCCCTGGGCCCCACAAAAAAAAAAAAAAAAAAAAAAAGGGCCCCTTACCAAAGATTTCCTCCGGAATCGCCGGAGGTGGCCATCATTACATGAATGACTATGCTCTAGTTTGAGAAAATGATAGTCTTCGTATTGGCTCCAAAATCTTCACCGAAAAATCCCTGAAGACTCCTTGAAGATTCTTTCTTCAGCTGAATTGGACCCCTGGGCCCCCCAAAAAAAACAAAAAAGGACCCCTTACCAAAGATTTCCTCCGGAATCGCCGGAGGTGGCCATCATTACATGAATGACTATGCTCAAGTTTGAGAAAATGATAGTCTTCGTATTGGCGCAAAATCTTCACCGAAGAATCCCTGAAGACTCCTTGAAGATTCTTTCTTCAGCTGAACTGGACCCCTGGGCCCCCCCCCCAAAAAAAAAAACAAACAAAAAGGACCCCTTACCAAAGATTTCCTGCGGAATCGCCGGAGGTGGCCATCATTACATGAATGACTATGCTCTAGTTTGAGAAAATGATAGTCTTCGTATTGGCTCCAAAATCTTCACCGAAGAATCCCTGAAGACTCTTTGAAGATTCTTTCTTCAGCGGAATTGGACCCCTGGGCCCCACAAAAAAAAAAACAAAAAAGGACCCCTTACCAAAGATTTCCTCCGGAATCGCCGGAGGTGGCCACCATTACATGAATGACTATGCTCTTGTTTTAGAAAATGATAGTCTTCATATTGGCTCCAGAATCCTCACCCAAGATTCCCTGAAGACTCCTTGAAGACTCTTTCTTCAGCAGTATAACAGGTGTCATTTTTCAATTTCAAGGGTAATTTCTACCATTTATATAGCTGGTAGCCTTTATGACTGTTCTAGTTTGAGAAAATGATAGTCTTAATATTGGCGGCAAAATCTTCACCGAAGAATCCCTGAAAACTCCTTGAAGACTCTTTCTTCAGCTGAATTGGACCCCTAGTACCCCAAAAAAAAAAAAAAAAAAGGACCCCTTACCAAAGATTTCCTCCGGAATCGCCGGAGGTGGCCATCATTACATGAATGACTAAGGTCTAGTTTGAGAAAATGATAGTCTTCGTATTGGCTCCAAAATCTTCACCGAAGAATCCCTGAAGACTCCTTGAAGATTCTTTCTTCAGCTGAATTGGACCCCTGGGCCCCAAAAAAAAAAAAACAAAAAAGGACCCCTTACCAAAGATTTCCTCCGGAATCGCCGGAGGTGGCCATCATTACATGAATGACTACGCTCTAGTTTGAGAAAATGATAGTCTTCATATTGGCGCAAAATCTTCACCGAAGAATCCCTGAAGACTCCTTGAAGATTCTTTCTTCAGCTGGACTGTACCCCTGGGCCCCACAAAAAAAAAAAAAAAAACTAAAAAGGACCCCTTACCAAAGATTTCCTCCGGAATCGCCGGAGTTGGCCATCATTACATGAATGACTATGCTCTAGTTTGAGAAAATGATAGTCTTCGTATTGGCTCCAAAATCTTCACCGAAGAATCCCTGAAGACTCTTTGAAGATTCTTTCTTCTGCTGAATTGGAACCCTAGGCCCCACAAAAAAAAAAAACAAAAAAGGACCCCTTACCAAAGATTTCCTCCGGAATCGCCGGAGGTGGCCATCATTACATGAATGACTATGCTCTAGTTTTAGAAAATGATAGTCTTCATATTGGCTCCAAAATCCTCACCCAAGATTCCCTGAAGACTCCTTGAAGACTCTTTCTTCAGCAATATAACAAGTGTCATTTTTCTATTTCAAGGGTAATTTCTACCATTTATATAGCTGGTAGCCTTTATGACTATGCTCTAGTTTGAGAAAATGATAGTCTTAGTATTGGCGCCAAAATCTTCACCCAAGAATTCCTGAAGACTCCTTGAAGATTCTTTCTTCAGCTGAATTGGACCCCTGGGCCCCACAAAAAAAAAAACAAACAAAAAAGGACCCCTTACCAAAGATTTCCTCCGGAATCGCCGGAGGTGGCCATCATTACATGAATGACTATGCTCTAGTTTGAGAAAATGATAGTCTTCGTATTGGCTCCAAAATCTTCACAAGTTTGTTCTACGCAACTGGCACAAGTTTGTTTGACACAACTGGCACAAGTTTGTTCTACGCAACTGGGAAAAGTTTGTTCTACGCAACTGGCACAAGTTTGTTCGACGCAAGTGGCACAAGTTTGTTCTATGCAACTGGCACAAGTTTGTTTGACACAACTGGCACAAGTTTGTTCTATGCAACTGGCACAAGTTTGTTCGATACAACTGGCACAAGTTTGTTTGACGCAACTGGCACAAGCTTGTTCGACGCAACTGGCACAAGTTTGTTCGATGCAAATGGCACAAGTTTGTTCGACGCAACTGGCACAAGTTTATTCAACCCAACTGGCAAAAGTTTGTTTGACGCAACTGGCACAAGTTTTTTTGACGCAACTGGCACAAGTTTGTTTGACGCAACTGGCACAAGGTTGTTTGACGCAACTGGCACAAGGTTGTTCTACACAACTGGCACAAGTTTGTTCTATGCAACTGACACAAGTTTGTTTGACGCAACTGGCACAAGTTTGTTCTACGCAACTGGCACAAGTTTCTTTGACGAAACTGGCACAAGTTTGTTCGACGCAACTGGCCCAAGTTTGTTTGACGCAACTGGCACAAGTTTGTTTGACAAAACTGGCACAAGTTTGTTCTACACAACTGGCACAAGTTTGTTCGACAAAACTGTCACAAGTTTGTTCGAAGCAACTGGCACAAGTTTGTTCGACGCAACTGGCACAAGTTTGTTTTACGGAACTGGCACAAGTTTCTTTTACGGAACTGGCACAAGTTTGTTCTACGCAACTGGCACAAGTTTGTCTGACACAACTGGCACAATTTTCTTCTACGTAACTGGCACAAGTTTGTTCTACGCAACTGGCACAAGTTTGTTCGACGCAACTGGCACAAGTTTGTTCTACGCAATTGGCACAAGTTTGTCTGACACAACTGGCACAAGTTTGTTCGACGCAATTGGCACAAGTTTGTCCGACACAACTGGCACAAGTGTGTTCGACGCAACTGGCACAAGTTTGGTCTACGCAACTGGCACAAGTTTGTTCTATGCAACTGGCACAAGTTTGTTTGACGCAACTGGCACAAGTCTGTTTGACTTAACTGGCACAAGTTTGTTCTGTGCAACTGGCACAAGTTTGTTCGATGCAACTGGCACAAGTTTGTTCGACGCAACTGGCAAAAGTTTGTTCTACGCAACTGGCACAAGATTGTTCGACACAAGTGGCACATGTTTGTTCTATGCAACTGGCAGAAGTTTGTTTGACACAACTGGCACAAGTTTGTTTGACGCAATGGGCAAAAGTTTATTTGAAACAACTGGCACAAGTTTGTTCAACGCAACTGTCACAAGTTTGTTCAACGCATCTGGCACAAGTTTGTTCGATGCAACTGGCACAGGTTTGTTCGATGCAACTGGCACAAGTTTGTTCGACGAAACTGGCACAAGATTGTTCTACGCAACTGGCACAAATTTGTTCTACGCAACTGGCACAATTTTGTTTTACGCAACTGATACAAGTTTGTTTGATGCAATTGGTACAAGTTTGTTCTTCGCAACTGGCACAAGTTTGTTCTATGCAACTGGCCCAAGTTTGTTCTACGCAACTGGCACAAGTTTGTTCTATGCAACTGGCAGAAGTTTGTTTGACCCAACTCGCACAAGTTTGATCTACGCAACTGGCACAAGTTTGTTCTACGCAACTGGCACAAGTTTGTTGAACGCAACTGGCGCAAGTATGTTCGACGCAACTGGCACAAGTTTGTTCTACGCAACTGGCTCAAGTTTGTTCTATGCAACTGGCACAAGTTTGTTTGACGCAACTGGCACAAGTTTGTTTGACGCAACTGGCAGAAGTTTGTTCTACGCAAATGGCCCAAGTTTGTTTGAAGCAAATGGCAGAAGTTTGTTCTACGCAACTGGCACAAGTTTGTTCTACGTAACTGGCACAAGTTTGTTCTACGCAAATGGCACAAGTTTGTTTGACACATCTGGCACAAGTTTGTTTGACACAACTGGCAAAAGTTTGTTCTACGCAACTGGCACAAGTTTGTTCGACGCAAGTGGCCAAGTTTGTTCTATGCAACTGGCACAAGTTTGTTTGACACAACTGGCACAAGTTTGTTCTACACAACTGGCACAAGTTTGTTCGATGCAACTGGCACAAGTTTGTTCGACGAACTGGCACAACTTTGTTTAACGCAACTGGCACAAGTTTATTCGACCCAACTGGCACAAGTTTGTTCTACGCAACTGGCACAAGTTTTTTTGACGCAACTGGCACAAGTTTGTTTGACGCAACTGGCACAAGGTTGTTTGACGCAACTGTTACAAGGTTATTCTACACAACTGGCACAAGTTTGTTCTATGCAACTGGCACAAGTTTGTTTGACGCAACTGGCACAAGTTTGTTCTACGCAACTGGCACAAGTTTCTTCGACACAACTGGCACAAGTTTGTTCGAAGCAACTGGCCCAAGTTTGTTTGATGCAACTGGCACAAGTTTGTTTGACACAACTGGCACAAGTTTGTTCTACGCAACTGGCACAAGTTTGTTCGACGAAACTGGCACAAGATTGTTCGACGCAACTGGAACAAGTTTGTTCGGCGCAACTGGCTCAAGTTTGTTCTTCGCAATTGGTACAAGTTTTTTCCACGCAACTAGCACAAGTTTGTTCTACGAAACTGGCATAAGTTTGTTCTACGCAACTGGCACAAGTTTGCCTGACACAAGTGGCACAAGTTTGTTCTACGTAACTGGCACAAGTTTGTTCTACGCAACTGGCACAAGTTTGTTCGACGCAAATGGCACAAGTTTGTTTGACACAACTGGCACAAGTTTGTTCTACGTAACTGGCAAAAGTTTGTTCTACGCAACTGGCACAAATTTGTTCGACGCAAGTGGCACAAATTTGTTCTATGCAACTGGCACAAGTTTGTTTGACACAACTGGCACAAGTTTGTTGTACGCAACTGGCACAAGTTTGTTCGATGCAACTGGCACAAGTTTGTTTGAGGCAACTGGCACAAGCTTGTTCTACGCAACTGGCACAAGTTTGTTCGATGCAACTGGCACAAGTTTGTTTGACGCAACTAGCACAAGTTTGTTTAACGCAACTGGAACAAGTTTATTCGACCCAACTGGCACAAGTTTGTTTGACGCAACTGGCACAAGTTTTTTTGACGCAACTGGCACAAGTTTGTTTGACGCAAGTGGCGCAAGGTTGTTTGAAGCAACTGGCACAAGGTTGTTCTACACAACAGGCACAAGTTTGTTCTATGCAACTGACACAAGTTTGTTTGACGCAACTGGCACAAGTTTGTTCTACGCAACTGGCACAAGTTTCTTTGATGAAACTGGCACAAGTTTGTTTGACGCAACTGGCCCAAGTTTGTTTGACGCAACTGGCACAAGTTTGTTTGACAAAACTGGCACAAGTTTGTTCTACACAACTGGCACAAGTTTGTTCAACAAAACTGGCACAAGTTTGTTCAACGCAACTGGCACAAGTTTGTTTTACGGAACTGGCACAAGTTTGTTTTACGGAACTGGCACAAGTTTGTTCTACGCAACTGGCACAAGTTTGTCTGACACAACTGGCACAATTTTGTTCTACGTAAATGGCACAAGTTTGTTCTACGCAACTGGCAAAAGTTTGTTCGACGCAACTGGCACAAGTTTGTTTTATGCAACTGGCACAAGTTTGTTTGACACAACTGGCAGAAGTTTGTTCTACGCAACTGGCACAAATTTGTTCGATGCAATTGGCACAAGTTTGTCCGACACAACTGGCACAAGTTTGTTCGACGCAATTGGCACAGGTTTGTCCGACACAACTGGCACAAGTATGTTCGACGCAACTGGCACAAGTTTGGTCTACGCAACTGGCACAAGTTTGTTCTATGCAACTGGCACAAGTTTGTTTGACGCAACAGCACCAGTTTTTTTGACGCAACTGGCACAAGGTTGTTTGACGCAACTGGCACAAGGTTGTTTGACGCAACTGGCACAGGGTTGTTCTACACAACTGGCACAAGTTTGTTCTATGCAACTGACACAAGTTTGTTTGACGCAACTGGCACAAGTTTGTTCTACGCAACTGGCACAAGTTTCTTTGACGAAACTGGCACAAGTTTGTTTGACGCAACTGGCCCAAGTTTGTTTGACGCAACTGGCACAAGTTTGTTTGACAAATCTGGCACAAGTTTGTTCTACACAACTGGCACAAGTTTGTTCAACAAAACTGGCACAAGTTTGTTCGACGCAACTGGCACAAGTTTGTTCGACGCAACTGGCACAAGTTTGTTTTACGGAACTGGCACAAGTTTCTTTTACGGAACTGGCACAAGTTTGTTCTACGCAACTGGCACAAGTTTGTCTGACATAACTGGCACAATTTTGTTCTACGTAACTGGCACAAGTTTGTTCTACGCAACTGGCACAAGTTTGTTCGACGCAACTGGCACAAGTTTGTTTTATGCAACTGGGACAAGTTTGTTTGACACAACTGGCAGAAGTTTGTTCTACGCAACTGGCACAAGTTTGTTTGATGCAATTGGCACAAGTTTGTCCGACACAACTGGCACAAGTTTGTTCAACGCAATTGGCACAAGTTTGTTTGACGCAAGTGGCACAAGTTTGTTCTATGCAACTGGCACAAGTTTGTTTGACACAACTGGCACAAGTTTGTTCTACGCAACTGGCACAAGTTTGTTCGATACAACTGGCACAAGTTTGTTTGACGCAACTGGCACAAGCTTATTCGACGCAACTGGCACAAGTTTGTTCGATGCAAATGGCACAAGTTTGTTCGACGCAACTGGCACAAGTTTGTTTAACGCAACTGGCACAAGTTTATTCGACCCAACTGGCAAAAGTTTGTTTGACGCAACTGGCACAAGTTTTTTTGACGCAACTGGCACAAGTTTGTTTGACGCAACTGGCACAAGGTTGTTCTACACAACAGGCACAAGTTTGTTCTATGCAACTGACACAAGTTTGTTTGACGCAACTGGCACAAGTTTGTTCTACGCAACTGGCACAAGTTTCTTTGACGAAACTGGCACAAGTTTGTTCGACGCAATTGGCCCAAGTTTGTTTGAAGCAACTGGCACAAGTTTGTTTGACGCAACTGGCACAAGTTTGTTTTACGGAACTGGCACAAATTTGTTTGACACAACTGGCACAAGTTTGTTCTACGCAACTGGCACAAGTTTGTCTGACACAACTGGCACAATTTTGTTCTACGTAACTGGCACAAGTTTGTTCTACGCAACTGGCACAAGTTTGTTCGACGCAACTGGCACAAGTTTGTTTGACGCAATTGGCACAAGTTTGTCCGACACAACTGGCACAAGTGTGTTCGACGCAATTGGCACAAGTTTGTCCGACACAACTGGCACAAATGTGTTCGACGCAACTGGCACAAGTTTGGTCTACGCAACTGGCAAAAGTTTGTTCTACGAAACTGGCACAAGTTTGTTCTACGCAACTGGCACAAGTCTGTTTGACTTAACTGGCACAAGTTTGTTCTGCGCAACTGGCACAAGTTTGTTCGATGCAACTGGCACAAGTTTGTTCGACGCAACTGGCACAAGTTTATTTAATGCAACTGGCACAAGTTTATTCGACCCAACTAGCACAAGTTTGTTTGTCGCAACTGGCACAAGTTTGTTCTATGCACCTGGCACAAGTTTGTTCGACGAAACTGGCACAAGTTTGTCCGGCGCAACTGGCACAAGTTTGTTCGACGCAACTGGCACAAGTTTGTTCTACGCAACTGGCACAAGTTTGTTCTGCGCAACTGGCACAAGTTTGTCTGACATAACTGGCACAAGTTTGTTCTACGTAACTAGCACAAGTTTGTTCTACGCAACTGGCACAAGTTTGTTCGACGCAACTGGCACAAGTTTGTTTTACGCAACTGGCACAAGTTTGTTTGACACAACTGGCACAAGTTTGTTCTACGCAACTGGCAAAAGTTTGATCGACGCAATTGGCACAATTTTGTTCTACGCAACTGGCACAAGTTTGTTCGATGCAACTGGCAAAAGTTTGTTCGATGCAACTGGCACAAGTTTGTTCTACGCAACTGAGACAAGTTTGTTCTACACAAGTTTTTTTGACGCAACTGGCACAAGTTTGTTTGACGCAATTGGCAAAAGTTTGTTTGACACAACTGGCGCAAGTTTGTTCTACGCAACTGGCACAAGTTCGTTCGACTCAACTGGCACAAGTTTGTCTGACCCAACTGGCACAAGTTTGTTTGACGCAAGTAGCACAAGTTTGTTCTACGCAACTGGCACAAGTTTGTTCGACGCAACTGGCACAAGTTTGTTCGACACAACTGGCACGTTTGTTCGACGCAACTGGCACAAGTTTGTTTGACGCAACTGGCACAAGTTTGTTCGACACAACTGGCACAAGTTTGTTCGACACAACTGGCACAAGTTTGTTCGACGCAACTGGCACAAGTTTGTTCGACACAACTGGCACAAGTTTGTTCGACGCAACTGGCACAAGTTTGTTTGACGCAACTGGCACATGTTTGTTCGACACAACTGGCAAAAGTTTGTTCAACGCAACTGGCAAAAGTTTGTTTAACGCAATTAGCACAAGTTTGTTTGACGCAACTGGCCCAAGTTTGTTCAACACAACTGGCACAAGTTTGTAGTTCGCAACTGGCACAAGTTTGTTCTACGTAACAGGCTCAAGTTTGTCCGACACAACTGGCATAAGTTTGTTTGACGCAACTGGCCCAAGTTTGTTTGACGCAACTGGCTAAAGTTTGTTTGACACAACTGGCACAAGTTTGTTCTACGCATCTGGCACAAGTTAGTTCGACGCAACTGGCACAAGTTTGTTCTACGCAACTGGCATAAGTTTGATCGACGCAACTGGCAAAAATTTGTTCTGCGCAACTGGCACAAGTTTGTTCTATGCAACTGGCACAAGTTTGTTTGACGCAGCTGGCACACGTTTGTTCTTTACAAATGGCACAAGTTTGTTCTACGCAACTGGCCGAAGTTTGTTCTATATAACTGGCACAAGTTTCTTCTACGTAACAGGCACAAGTTTGTGCTATGCAACTGGCACAAGTTTGTTCGACGCAACTGGCACAAGTTTGTTTAACGCAACTGGCACAAGTTTGTTCTATGCAACTGGCACAAGTTTGTTTGACGCAACTGGCACAAGTTAGTTTGATGTAACTGGCGCAAGTTTGTTTGACGCAACTGGGACAAGGTTGTTCTACGCAACTGGCAGAAGTTTGTTCTACGCAACTGGCACAAGTTTGTTCGACGCAACTGGCACAAGTTTGTTCGACGCAACTGGCACAAGTTTGTTTGACGCAACTGGCAAAAGTTTGTTTGACACAACTGGCACAAGTTTGTTTGACGCAACTGGCACAAGTTTGTCTGACGCAAGTGGCACAAGTTTGTTCGACGCAACTGGCACAAGTTTGTTCGACGCAACTGGCACAAGTTTGTTCGATGCAACTGGCACAAGTTTCTTTGATGCAACTGGCACAAGTTTGTTCGACACAACTGGCACAAGTTTGTTTGATGCAACTAGCACAAGTTTGTTCTTCGCAACTTGCACAAGTTTATTCTACGCAACTACCCCAAGTTTGTTCTACGCAACTGGCACAAGTTTGTTCGACACAACTGGCACAAGTTTGTTTGATGCAACTAGCACAAGTTTGTTCTTCGCAACTTGCACAAGTTTATTCTACGCAACTACCCCAAGTTTGTTCTACGCAACTGGCACAAGTTTGTTCGACGCAACTGGCACAAGTTTGTTCGACGCAACTGGCACAAGTTTGTTCTATGCAACTGGCACAAGTTTGTTCTACGCAATTGACACAAGTTTGTTCGATGCAACTGGCACAAGTTCGTTCGACGCAACTGGCAAAAGTTTGCTCGACGCAACTGGCACAAGTTTGTTCTACGCAACTGGCACAAGTTTGTTCGACGCAACTGGCACAAGTTTGTTCGACGCAACTGGCTCAAGTTTGTTTGATGCAACTGGCACAAGTTTGTTCGACACAACTGGCACAAGTTTGTTTGATGCAACTAGCACAAGTTTGTTCTTCGCAACTGGCACAAGTTTGTTGTACGGAACTGGCACAAGTTTGTTTGATGCAACTGGCACAAGATTGTTCGACGCAACTGGCACAAGTTTGTTCGACGCAACTGGCACAAGTTTGTTTGATGCAACTGGCACAAGATTGTTCGACACAACTGGCACAAGTTTGTTCGACACAACTGGCACAAGTTTGTTCTATGCAACTGGCACAAGTTTGTTCTACGTAATTGACACAAGTTTGTTCGATGCAAGTTGCACAAGTTTGTTCTACGCAACTGGCACAAGTTTGTTCTATGCAACTGGCACAAGTTTGTTCTACGCAACTGGCACAAGTTTGTTCATCGCAACTGGCACAAGTTTGTTCTACGCAACTGGCCCAATTTTGTTCTTCACAACTGGCATGAGTTTGTTCTATGCAACTGGCACAAGTTTGTTCGACGCAACTGGCACAAGTTTGTTCTACTCAACTAGCACAAATTTGTTCTACGCAACTGGCACAAATTTTTTGACGCAAATTGCACAAGTTTGTTCTATGCAACTGGCACAAGTTTGTTCGACGCAACTGGCACAAGTTTGTTCCACGCAACAGGCTCAAGTTTGTTCTATGTAACTGGCAGAAGTTTGTTCTACGCAACTGGCACAAGTTTCTTTGACGCAACTGGCCCAAGTTTGTTTGATGCAACTGTCAAAAGTTTGTTTGAAACCACTGGAACAAGTTTGTTCTACGCAACTCTCACAAGTTTGTTCAACGCAACTGGCAAAAGTTTGTCCAACGCAACTGGCACAAGTTTGTTCGATGCAACTGGCACAAGTTTGTTCGACGCAACTGGCACAAGTTTGTTCTACGCAACTGGAAAATATTTGTTCTACGCAACTGGCACAAGTTTGTTCTACGCAACTGCCACAGGTTTGTTCTACGCAACTGGCACAAGTGTGTTCAACGCAACTGGCACAAGTATGTTCGACGCAACTGGCACAAGTTTGTTCTGTGCAACTGTCTCAAGTTTGTTCTACGCAACTGGCACAAGTTTGTTTGACACAACTGGCGCAAGTTTGTCCTATGCAACTGGCACAAGTTTGTTCTACGCAACTGGCCCAAGTATGTTTGATGCAACTGGCAGAAGTTTGTTCTAAGCAACTGGCACAAGTTTGTTCTACGTAACTGGCACAAGTTTGTTCTACGCAACTGGCACAAGTTTGTTTGACACAAATGGCATAAGTTCGTTCTACGTAACTGGCACAAGTTTGTTCTACGCAACTGGCACAAGTTTGTTCGACGCAACTGGCACAAGTTTTTTTGACGCAACTGGCACAAGTTTGTTTGACGCACCTGGCACAAGTTTGTTTGACACATCTGGCACAAGTTTGTCCTACGTAAGTGGTACAAGTTTGTAGTTCACAACTGGCACAAGTTTGTTCTACGCAACTGGCCCAAGTTTGTTTGACGCAACTGGCACAAGTTTGTTCTACGCAACTGGCAAAAGTTTGTTCTACGCAACTGGCACAAGTTTGTTCTACGCAACTGGCAAAAGTTTGTTCTGCGCAACTGGCACAAATTTGTTCGACGCAAGTGGCACAAGTTTGTTCCATGCAACTGGCACAAGTTTGTTTGACACAACTGGCACAAGTTTGTTCTACGCAACTGGCACAAGTTTGTTCGATGCAACTGGCACAAGTTTGTTTGAGGCAACTGGCACAAGCTTGTTCGACGCAACTGGCACAAGTTTGTTCGATGCAAATGGCACAAGTTTGTTTGACGCAACTAGCACAAGTTTGTTTAACGAAACTGGCACAAGTTTATTCGACCTAACTGGCACAAGTTTGTTTGACGCAACTGGCACAAGTTTTTTTGACGCAACTGGCACAAGTTTGTTTGACGCAACTGGCGCAAGGTTGTTTGAAGCAACTGGCACAAGGTTGTTCTACACAACAGGCACAAGTTTGTTCTATGCAACTGACACAAGTTTGTTTGACGCAACTGGCACAAGTTTGTTCTACGCAACTGGCACAAGTTTCTTTGACGAAACTGGCACAAGTTTGTTTGACGCAACTGGCCCAAGTTTGTTTGACGCAACTGGCACAAGTTTGTTTGACAAAACTGGCACAAGTTTGTTCTACACAACTGGCACAAGTTTGTTCAACAAAACTGGCACAAGTTTGTTCAACGCAACTGGCACAAGTTTGTTTTACGGAACTGGAACAAGTTTGTTTTACGGAACTGGCACAAGTTTCTTCTACGCAACTGGCACAAGTTTGTCTGACACAACTGGCACAATTTTGTTCTACGTAAATGGCACAAGTTTGTTCTACGCAACTGGCACAAGTTTGTTCGACGCAACTGGCACAAGTTTGTTTTATGCAACTGGCACAAGTTTGTTTGACACAACTGGCAGAAGTTTGTTCTACGCAACTGGCACAAATTTGTTCGATGCAATTGGCACAAGTTTGTCCGACACAACTGGCACAAGTTTGTTCGACGCAATTGGCACAGGTTTGTCCGACACAACTGGCACAAGTATGTTCGACGCAACTGGCACAAGTTTGGTCTACGCAACTGGCACAAGTTTGTTCTATGCAACTGGCACAAGTTTGTTTGACGCAACAGCACCAGTTTTTTTGACGCAACTGGCACAAGGTTGTTTGACGCAACTGGCACAAGGTTGTTTGACGCAACTGGCACAAGGTTGTTCTACACAACTGGCACAAGTTTGTTCTATGCAACTGACACAAGTTTGTTTGACGCAACTGGCATAAGTTTGTTCTACGCAACTGGCACAAGTTTCTTTGACGAAACTGGCACAAGTTTGTTCGACGCAATTGGCCCAAGTTTGTTTGACGCAACTGGCACAAGTTTGTTTGACAAATCTGGCACAAGTTTGTTCTACACAACTGGCACAAGTTTGTTCAACAAAACTGGCACAAGTTTGTTCGACGCAACTGGCACAAGTTTGTTCGACGCAACTGGCACAAGTTTGTTTTACGGAACTGGCACAAGTTTCTTTTACGGAACTGGCACAAGTTTGTTCTACGCAACTGGCACAAGTTTGTCTGATATAACTGGCACAATTTTGTTCAACGTAACTGGCACAAGTTTGTTCTACGCAACTGGCACAAGTTTGTTCGACGCAACTGGCACAAGTTTGTTTTATGCAACTGGGACAAGTTTGTTTGACACAACTGGCAGAAGTTTGTTCTACGCAACTGGCACAAGTTTGTTTGATGCAATTGGCACAAGTTTGTCCGACACAACTGGCACAAGTTTGTTCAACGCAATTGGCACAAGTTTGTTTGACGCAAGTGGCACAAGTTTGTTCTATGCAACTGGCACAAGTTTGTTTGACACAACTGGCACAAGTTTGTTCTACGCAACTGGCACAAGTTTGTTCGATACAACTGGCACAAGTTTGTTTGAAGCAACTGGCACAAGCTTATTCGACGCAACTGGCACAAGTTTGTTCGATGCAAATGGCACAAGTTTGTTCGACGCAACTGGCACAAGTTTGTTTAACGCAACTGGCACAAGTTTATTCGACCCAACTGGCAAAAGTTTGTTTGACGCAACTGGCACAAGTTTTTTTGACGCAACTGGCACAAGTTTGTTTGACGCAACTGGCACAAGGTTGTTCTACACAACAGGCACAAGTTTGTTCTATGCAACTGACACAAGTTTGTTTGACGCAACTGGAACAAGTTTGTTCTACGCAACTGGCACAAGTTTCTTTGACGAAACTGGCACAAGTTTGTTCGACGCAATTGGCCCAAGTTTGTTTGACGCAACTGGCACAAGTTTGTTTGACAAAACTGGCACAAGTTTGTTCTACACAACTGAAACAAGTTTGTTCGACAAAACTGGCACAAGTTTGTTCGACGCAACTGGCACAAGTTTGTTTTACGGAACTGGCACAAGTTTGTTTGACACAACTGGCACAAGTTTGTTCTACGAAACTGGCACAAGTTTGTCTGACACAACTGGCACAATTTTGTTCTACGTAACTGGCACAAGTTTGTTCTACGCAACTGGCACAAGTTTGTTCGACGCAACTGGCACAAGTTTGTTTGACGCAATTGGCACAAGTTTGTCCGACACAACTGGCACAAGTGTGTTCGACGCAATTGGCACAAGTTTGTCTGACACAACTGGCACAAGTGTGTTCGACTCAACTGGCACAAGTTTGGTCTACGCAACTGGCACAAGTTTGTTCTACGAAACTGGCACAAGTTTGTTCTACGCAACTGGCACAAGTCTGTTTGACTTAACTGGCACAAGTTTGTTCTGCGCAACTGGCACAAGTTTGTTCGATGCAACTGGCACAAGTTTGTTCGACGCAACTGGCACAAGTTTATTTAATGCAACTGGCACAAGTTTATTCGACCCAACTAGCACAAGTTTGTTTGTCGCAACTGGCACAAGTTTGTTCTATGCACCTGGCACAAGTTTGTTCGACGAAACTAGCACAAGTTTGTCCGACGCAACTGGCACAAGTTTGTTCGACGCAACTGGCACAAGTTTGTTCTACGCAACTGGCACAAGTTTGTTCTGCACAACTGGCACAAGTTTGTCTGACATAACTGGCACAAGTTTGTTCTACGTAACTAGCACAAGTTTGTTCTACGCAACTGGCACAAGTTTGTTCGACGCAACTGGCACAAGTTTGTTTTACGCAACTGGCACAAGTTTGTTTGACACAACTGGCACAAGTTTGTTCTACGCAACTGGCAAAAGTTTGATCGACGCAATTGGCACAATTTTGTTCTACGCAACTGGCACAAGTTTGTTCGACGCAACTGGCAAAAGTTTGTTCGATGCAACTGGCACAAGTTTGTTCTACGCAACTGACACAAGTTTGTTCTACACAACTGGCATAAATTTGTTTGACGCAACTGGCACAAGTTTGTTTGACGCAACTGGCACAAGTTTTGTTCTGCGCAACTTGCACAAGTTTGTTCAACGCAACTGGCACAAGTTTGTTCGACGCAACTAGCACAAGTTTGTTCTACGCAACTGGGTTAAGTTTGTTCTACGCAACTGGCACAAATTTGTTTGACGCAACTGGCACAAGTTTGTCCTATGCATCTGGCACAAGTTTGTTCTACACAACTGGGACAAGTTTGTTCTACGCAACTGGCACAAGTTTCTTCTACGCAACTGGCACAAGTTTGTTCTACGTAACTGGCACAAGTTTGTTCTACGCAACTGGCACAAGTTTGTTCAACGCAACTGGCACAAGTTTGTTCTATGCAACTGGCACAAGTTTGTTCAACGCAACTGGAACAAGTTTGTTTGACGCAACTGGCACAAGTTTGTTCTACGCAACTGGCACAAGTTTGTTTGACGCAACTGGCACAAGTTTGTTTAACACAACTGGCACAAGTTTACTCGACCCAACTGGCACAAGTTTGTCTGACGCAACTGGCACAAGTTTGTTCGATGCAACTGGCACAAGTTTGTTTGACGCAACTGGCACAAGTTTGTTTGACGCAACTGGCACAAAGTTGTTCTACGCAAGTGGCACAAGTTTCTTTGGCGCAACTGGCACAAGTTTGTTTGACACAACTGGCAGAAGTTTGTTCTACGCAACTGGCACAAGTTTGTTCTACGTAACTGGCACAAGTTTGTTCTACACAACTGGCACAAGTTTGTTCTACGCTACTCTCACAATTTGTTTGACACAAATGGCAAAAGTTTGTTCTACGTAACTGGCACAAGTTTGTTCTACGCAACTGGAACAAGTTTGTTTGATGCAAGTGGCACAAATTTGTTCTACGCAACTGGCACAAGTTTGTTTGACACGACTGGCACAAGTTTGTTCTACGCAACAGGCACAAGTTTGTTCGATACAATTGGCACAAGTTTTTTTGACGCAACTGGCACAAGTTTGTTTGACGCAACTGGCAAAAGTTTGTTTGACACAACTGGCACAAGTTTGTTCTATGCAACTGGCACAAGTTTGTTCGACTCAACTGGCACAAGTTTGTCTGACCCAACTGGCACAAGTTTGTTTGACGCAACTAGCACAAGTTTGTTCTACGCAACTGGCACAAGTTTGTTCGACGCAACTGGCACAAGTTTGTTCGACACAACTGGCACGTTTGTTCGACGCAACTGGCACAAGTTTGTTTGATGCAACTGGCACAAGTTTGTTCGACACAACTGGCACAAGTTTGTTCGACACAACTGGCACAAGTTTGTTCGACGCAACTGGCACAAGTTTGTTCGACACAACTGGCACAAGTTTGTTCGACGCAACTGGCACAAGTTTGTTTGACGCAACTGGCACATGTTTGTTCGACACAACTGGCAAAAGTTTGTTCAACGCAACTGGCAAAAGTTTGTTTAACGCAATTAGCACAAGTTTGTTTGACGCAACTGGCCCAAGTTTGTTCAACACAACTGGCACAAGTTTGTAGTTCGCAACTGGCACAAGTTTGTTCTACGTAACAGGCTCAAGTTTGTCCGACACAACTGGCATAAGTTTGTTCGACGCAACTGGCCCAAGTTTTTTTGACGCAACTGGCTAAAGTTTGTTTGACACAACTGGCACAAGTTTGTTCTACGCATCTGGCACAAGTTAGTTCGACGCAACTGGCACAAGTTTGTTCTACGCAACTGGCATAAGTTTGATCGACGCAACTGGCAAAAATTTGTTCTGCGCAACTGGCACAAGTTTGTTCTATGCAACTGGCACAAGATTGTTTGATGCAGCTGGCACACGTTTGTTCTTTACAAATGGCACAAGTTTGTTCTACGCAACTGGCCGAAGTTTGTTCTATATAACTGGCACAAGTTTCTTCTACGTAACAGGCACAAGTTTGTGCTATGCAACTGGCACAAGTTTGTTCGACGCAACTGGCACAAGTTTCTTTAACGCAACTGGCACAAGTTTGTTCTATGCAACTGGCACAAGTTTGTTTGACGCAACTGGCACAAGTTAGTTTGACGTAACTGGCGCAAGTTTGTTTGACGCAACTGGGACAAGGTTGTTCTACGCAACTGGCACAAGTTTGTTCTACGCAACTGGCACAAGTTTGTTCGACGCAACTGGCACAAGTTTGTTCGACGCAACTGGCACAAGTTTGTTTGACGCAACTGGCAAAAGTTTGTTTGACACAACTGGCACAAGTTTGTTTGACGCAACTGGCACAATTTTGTCTGACGCAAGTGGCACAAGTTTGTTCGACGCAACTGGCACAAGTTTGTTCGACGCAACTGGCACAAGTTTGTTCGATGCAACTGGCACAAGTTTCTTTGATGCAACTGGCACAAGTTTGTTCGACACAACTGGCACAAGTTTGTTTGATGCAACTAGCACAAGTTTGTTCTTCGCAACTTGCACAAGTTTATTCTACGCAACTAGCCCAAGTTTGTTCTATGCAACTGGCACAAGTTTGTTCGACGCAACTGGCACAAGTTTGATCGACGCAACTGGCACAAGTTTGTTCTATGCAACTGGCACAAGTTTGTTCTACGCAATTAACACAAGTTTGTTCGATGCAACTGGCACAAGTCCGTTCGACGCAACTGGCACAAGTTTGCTCGACACAACTGGCACAAATTTGTTCTACGCAACTGGCACAAGTTTGTTCGACGCAACTGGCACAAGATTGTTCGACGCAACTGGCACAAGTTTGTTTGATGCAACTGGCACAAGTTTGTTCGACACAACTGGCACAAGTTTGTTTGATGCAACTAGCACAAGTTTGTTCTTCGCAACTGGCACAAGTTTGTTCTACGCAACTGGCACAAGTTTGTTTGATGCAACTGGCACAAGATTGTTCGACGCAACTGGCACAAGTTTGTTCGACGCAACTGGCACAAGTTTGTTTGATGCAACTGGCACAAGATTGTTCGACACAACTGGCACAAGTTTGTTCGACTCAACTGGCACAAGTTTGTTCTATGCAACTGGCACAAGTTTGTTCTACGTAATTGACACAAGTTTGTTCGATGCAAGTTGCACAAGTTTGTTCTACGCAACTGGCACAAGTTTGTTCTATGCAACTGGCACAAGTTTGTTCTACGCAACTGGCACAAGTTTGTTCATCGCAACTGGCACAAGTTTGTTCTACGCAACTGGCCCAATTTTGTTCTTCACAACTGGCATGAGTTTGTTCTATGCAACTGGCACAAGTTTGTTCGACGCAACTGGCACAAGTTTGTTCTACTCAACTAGCACAAATTTGTTCTACGCAACTGGCACAAGTTTTTTGACGCAAATTGCACAAGTTTGTTCTACGCAACTGGCACAAGTTTGTTCGACGCAACTGGCACAAGTTTGTTCCACGCAACAGGCTCAAGTTTGTTCTACGTAACTGGCAGAAGTTTGTTCTACGCAACTGGCACAAGTTTCTTTGACGCAACTGGCCCAAGTTTGTTTGATGCAACTGTCAAAAGTTTGTTTGAAACCACTGGAACAAGTTTGTTCTACGAAACTCTCACAAGTTTGTTCAACGCAACTGGCAAAAGTTTGTCCAACGCAACTGGCACAAGTTTGTTCGATGCAACTGGCACAAGTTTGTTCGACGCAACTGGCACAAGTTTGTTCTACGCAACTGGAAAATATTTGTTCTACGCAACTGGCACAAGTTTGTTCTACGCAACTGCCACAAGTTTGTTCTACGCAACTGGCACAAGTGTGTTCAACGTAACTGGCACAAGTATGTTCGACGCAACTGGCACAAGTTTGTTCTATGTAACTGTCTCAAGTTTGTTCTACGCAACTGGCACAAGTTTGTTTGACACAACTGGCGCAAGTTTGTCCTACGCAACTGGCACAAGTTTGTTCTACGCAACTGGCCCAAGTTTGTTTGATGCAACTGGCAGAAGTTTGTTCTAAGCAACTGGCACAAGTTTGTTCTACGTAACTGGCACAAGTTTGTTCTACGCAACTGGCACAAGATTGTTCTATGCAACTGGCACAAGTTTGTTTGACACAAATGGCATAAGTTTGTTCTACGTAACTGGCACAAGTTTGTTCTACGCAACTGGCACAAGTTTGTTCGACGCAACTGGCACAAGTTTTTTTGACGCAACTGGCACAAGTTTGTTTGACGCACCTGGCACAAGTTTGTTTGACACAACTGGCACAAGTTTGTCCTACGTAAGTGGTACAAGTTTGTAGTTCACAACTGGCACAAGTTTGTTCTACGCAACTGGCCCAAGTTTGTTTGACGCAACTGGCACAAGTTCGTTCTACGCAACTGACACAAGTTTGTTCTACGCAACTAGCACAAGTTTGGTCTACACAACTGGCACAAGTTTGTTCTACGGAACTGGCACAAGTTTGTTCTACGCAACTGGCACAATTTTGTTCTACGCAACTGGCACAAGTTTGTTCTTCGCAACTGGCACAAGTTTGTTCTACGCAACTGGCACAAGTTTGTTCTACGCAACTGGCCCAAGTTTGTTTGACGCAACTAGCACAAGTTTGTTCTATGCAACTGGGACAAGTTTGTTCTACGCAACTGGCAAAAGTTTGTTCTACGCAACTGGCACAAGTTTGTTTGACGCAACTGGCCCAAGTTTGTTTGACGCAACTGGCAAAAGTTTGTTTGAAACAACTGGCACAAGTTTGTTCTACGCAACTGTCACAAGTTTGTTCAACGCATCTGGCACAAGTTTGTCCAACGCAACTGGCACAAGTTTGTTCTACGCAACTGTCACAAGTTTGTTCAACGCATCTGGCATAAGTTTGTTCGACGCAACTGGCACAAGTTTGTCCGACACAACTGGCACAAGTGTGTTTGACGCAACTGGCACAAGTTTGTTTGACGCAATTGTCACAAGTTTGTTCTTCGCAACTGGCACAAGTTTGTTTGGCGCAACTGGCACAAGTTTGTTCTACGCAACTGGCACAAGTTTGTTCGATGCAACTGGCACAAGTTTGTTCGACGCAACTGGCACAAGTTTGTTCTATGCAACTGGCACAAGTTTGTTCTACGCAATTGACACAAGTTTGTTCGATGCAAGTTGCACAAGTTTGTTCTACGCAACTGGCACAAGTTTGTTCTATGCAACTGGCACAAGTTTGTTCTACGCAACTGGCACAAGTTTGTTCATCGCAACTGGCACAAGTTTGTTCTACGCAACTGGCTCAATTTTGTTCTTCACAACTGGCATGAGTTTGTTCTATGCAACTGGCACAAGTTTGTTCGACGCAACTGGCACAAGTTTGTTCTACTCAACTAGCACAAATTTGTTCTACGCAACCGGCACAAGTTTTTTGACGCAAATTGCACAAGTTTGTTCTACGCAACTGGCACAAGTTTGTTCGATGCAACTGGCACAAGTTTGTTCCACGCAACAGGCTCAAGTTTGTTCTACGCAACTGGCACAAGTTTGTTCTACGCAACTGGCACAAGTTTCTTTGACGCAACTGGCCCAAGTTTGTTTGATGCAACTGTCAAAAGTTTGTTTGAAACCACTGGAACAAGTTTGTTCTACGCAACTGGCACAAGTGTGTTCAACGCAACTGGCACAAGTATGTTCGACGCAACTGGCACAAGTTTGTTCTATGCAACTGTCTCAAGTTTGTTCTACGCAACTGGCACAAGTTTGTTTGACACAACTGGCGCAAGTTTGTCCTACGCAACTGGCACAAGTTTGTTCTACGCAACTGGCCCAAGTTTGTTTGATGCAACTGGCAGAAGTTTGTTCTAAGCAACTGGCACAAGTTTGTTCTACGTAACTGGCACAAGTTTGTTCTACGCAACTGGCACAAGATTGTTCTATGCAACTGGCACAAGTTTGTTTGACACAAATGGCATAAGTTTGTTCTACGTAACTGGCACAAGTTTGTTCTACCCAACTGGCACAAGTTTGTTTGACGCAACTGGCACAAGTTTTTTTGTCGCAACTGGCACAAGTTTGTTTGATGCACCTGGCACAAGTTTGTTTGACACAACTGGCACAAGTTTGTCCTACGTAAGTGGTACAAGTTTGTAGTTCACAACTGGCACAAGTTTGTTCTACGCAACTGGCCCAAGTTTGTTTGACGCAACTGGCACAAGTTCGTTCTACGCAACTGACACAAGTTTGTTCTACACAACTAGCACAAGTTTGGTCTACACAACTGGCACAAGTTTGTTCTACGGAACTGGCACAAGTTTGTTCTACGCAACTGGCACAATTTTGTTCTACGCAACTGGCACAAGTTTGTTCTACGCAACTGGCACAAGTTTGTTCTACGCAACTGGCCCAAGTTTGTTTGACGCAACTAGCACAAGTTTGTTCTACGCAACTGGGACAAGTTTGTTCTACGCAACTGGCAAAAGTTTGTTCTACGCAACTGGCACAAGTTTGTTTGACGCAACTGGCCCAAGTTTGTTTGACGCAACTGGCAGAAGTTTGTTTGAAACAACTGGCACAAGTTTCTTCTACGCAACTGTCACAAGTTTGTTCAACGCATCTGGCACAAGTTTGTCCAACGCAACTGGCACAAGTTTGTTCTACGCAACTGTCACAAGTTTGTTCAACGCATCTGGCATAAGTTTGTTCGACGCAACTGGCACAAGTTTGTCTGACACAACTGGCACAAGTGTGTTTGACGCAACTGGCACAAGTTTGTTTGACGCAATTGTCACAAGTTAGTTCTTCGCAACTGGCACAAGTTTGTTTGACGCAACTGGCACAAGTTTGTTCTACGCAACTGGCACAAGTTTGTTCTATGTAACTGGCACAAGTTTGTTTGACGCAACTGGCACAAGTTTCTTCGGCGCAACTGGCACAAGTTTGTTTGACACAACTGGCAGAAGTTTGTTCTACGCAACTGGCAGAAGTTTGTTCTATGTAACTGGCACAAGTTTGTTCTACGCAACTGGCAAAAGTTTCTTCGGCGCAACTGGCACAAGTTTGTTTGACACAACTGGCAGAAGTTTGTTCTACGCAACTGGCAGAAGTTTGTTCTATGTAACTGGCACAAGTTTGTTCTACACAACTGGCACAAGTTTGTTCTACGCAACTGGCACAAGTTTGTTTGACACAAATGGCAAAAGTTTGTTCTACATAACTGGCACAAGTTTGTTCTACGCAACTGGAACAAGTTTGTTTGATGCAAGTGGCACAAATTTGTTCTACGCAACTGGCACAAGTTTGTTTGACACGAGTGGCACAAGTTTGTTCTACGCAACTGGCACAAGTTTGTTCGATGCAACTGGCACAAGTTTTTTTGACGCAACTGGCAAAAGTTTGTTTGACGCAACTGGCAAAAGTTTGAAGACACAACTGGCACAAGTTTGTTCTACGCAACTGGCACAAGTTTATTCGACTCAACTGGCACAAGTTTGTCCGAAGCAACTGGCACAAGTTTGTTCGACGCAATTGGCACAAGTTTGTTCTACACAACTGGCACAAGTTTGTTCTACGCAACTGGCACAAGATTGTTCGACGCAACTGGCACAAGTTTGTTCGACACAACTGACACAAGTTTGTTCGACGCAACTGACACAAGTTTGTTCAACGCAACTGGCATAAGTTTGTTTAACGCAACTAGCACAAGTTTGTTTGACGCAACTATCACAAGTTTGTTCGACGCAACTGGCACAAGTTTGTTTAACGCAACTAGCACAAGTTTGTTTGATGCAACTGGCCCAAGTTTGTTCAACGCAACTGGCACAAGTTTGTAGTTCACAACTGGCACAAGTTTGTTCTACGTAACTGGCACAAGTTTGTCCGACACAACTGGCACAAGTTTGTTTACGCAACTGGCCCAAGTTTGTTTGACGCAACTGGCAAAAGTTTGTTTGACACAACTGGCACAAGTTTGTTCTACGCATCTGGCACAAGTGTCTTCGACGCAACTGGCACAAGTTTGTCCGACGCAACTAGCATAAGTTTGATCGACGCAACTGGCACAAATTTGTTCTACGCAACTGGCACAAGTTTGTTCTATGCAACTGACACAAGTTTGTTTGTCGCAGCTGGCACAATTTTGTTCTTTGCAAATGGCACAAGTTTGTTCTACGCAACTGGCCGAAGTTTGTTCTATGTAACTGGCACAAGTTTCTTCTACGTAACAGGCACAAGTTTGTTCTATGCAACTGGCACAAGTTTGTTCGACGCAACTGGAACAAGTTTGTTTAACGCAACTGGCACAAGTTTGTTTGACCCAACTGGCACAAGTTTGTTTGACGCAACTGGCACAAGTTTGTTTGCCGCAACTGGCACAAGTTTGTTTGACGCAACTGGGACAAGGTTGTTCTACGCAACTGGCACAAGTTTGTTCTACGCGACTGGCACAAGTTTGTTCGATGCAACTGGCACAAGTTTGTTCGACGCAACTGGCACAAGTTTGTTTGACGCAACTGGCAAAAGTTTGTTTGAAACAACTGGCACAAGTTTGTTTGACGCAACAGGGACAAGGTTGTTCGACGCAACTGGCACAAGTTTGTTCGGTGCAACTGGCACAAGTTTGTTCGACGCAACTGGCACAAGTTTGTTCGACGCAACTGGCACAAGTTTTTTCTACGCAACTGGCAGAAGTTTGTTCTACGCAACTGGAACAAGTTTGTTCTACGCAACTGGCACAAGTTTGTTCGACGCAACTGGCACAAGTTTGTTTGACGCAACTGGCACAAGTTTGTTTGACGCAACAGGCACAAGTTTGTTTGACGCAACTGGCACAAGTTTGTCCTACGCAAGTGTCACAAATTTGTAGTTCTCAACTGGCACAAGTTTGTTCTACGCAACTGGCACAAGTTTGTTTGACGCAACTGGCACAAGTTTGTCCTACGCAAGTGGCACAAGTTTGTAGTTCGCAACTGGCACAAGTTTGTTCTACGCAACTGGCCCAAGTTTGTTTGACGCAACTGGCACAAGTTTGTTCGACCCAACTGACACAAGTTTGTTCTACGCAACTAGCACAAGTTTGTTCTACGCAACTAGCACAAGTTTGTTCTACGTAACTGGCACAAGTTTGTTCTACGCAACTGGTGTGAAATAAATTTCATTCCATGATTTTAAATTTATTGTATTTATATATATTTAATGTATTATTATTTTGCCTCTAGCCTCTTTTGCTATTTATTAAAAAAAACATTAGAAGGCAAGGGAGTCTAGAGGTTTTGTCAATAGATGGCTCTGCTGTCCAGTTTTACTTTATCTTCCAGTTTGAAGATCCTTGGAGAAAAATCAGAGTATTTGCCTTGAAGAAAAATTTGATGGAGGAAAGACAGTCGTTTAACAGCTCTCCTTTTATAAAGTGTGGAACAGCAGTTATTGGCCATGGACTTATATTAACTGCTCATCATCATTTTATATATTTGGCTGGTTTTTCAATGAAGAATTTATCAAGGATTTTATAACCAGCCATGGAGTGATTTAATTTCTTCGTCCCACTCTGCGACAACGATCTACTACCTTATCAAAATCTAGGATTGTGTCTTCGCCCGCATGGGAACCGTCATCATTACCCACTTTTTGGACAGAAGACTACTGTATCGACTCCTTAAGGATATAGCCTCTTAAGTCCTTCTATGTTTGTGGCATATTTAGCGATTTAGGTTTGAAGGTCAAAATATCTTTAATTATTTAAAGTAATTATCCAAATCTCATATCCTTTTTAAAAATTAAGGCTCTATATTCTCAAATGTTACGTGGGTTTTAAGTTTATCCACTTATTGATATTACCTTCTGTTGTAAGGTTATGTTCATGATGGTAGTACCTTGTTTAATTTTTGTAATTGTTTAAATAGGTATATCATATTTTTTAGCCTTACTTTAATTGTTAAGATATGTTTAATTATGTTAATGTATTTTCTTGTTGGCATGTATTTGTGTATTTAGGGTGTGATTTTCACTTTTTTTAGTTTTATTTTAGGTGTGATTTTCACTATTTTTTTCTTTACCCATGTTTACAGCCGCTTTGCTTGCAAGTGTTATATTTAGTTATTTTGATATTTCACAGATTTTGTAGAGCTGGTCGGAATAGGCTGGGGGAGTAGATCCTTCCACAACTAAAACCTTAGTGGATCTATTCTAGTGACATTGGTGCTAGGGTCTTATTTTTAAACGCTGAAAGGTCATTATACTTTTAGTAAATAAATGTTAATGTTTTAATTATTGTTGTTTATTACCCCTGTGTGCCATGTCTGCCTTCAGCATTCATAATTTTCGACATGGCACCCGAACAGGGACATGAGATTAGGAGTCTTAGGTTAACATAATTCATAGGTGGATCTTAGTCGCAGAGTGGGGGGATTTGTTGCTCTTAATTTCTTTACTAATTTTACATTAGTTTGCATATTATTGTGTTTAGTGTACTTATTTATCACCACCTGAAATGGCTGAAGAATTAAGTTTTTTGAGAGCCAATAGAGGCGTTATTAGGGCTCAAGTAACTAAGTCTTATAATAGTAAACTTGACTTTGCTGGTTTGTCTTCTTCTCGAAAGGCTGCGTTAATTTTAAAATTTAAAGGGTTTCGTGATGAATTGCTGGTGTTGGATAACAAGATTTTGTCGTTGTCTTGGTCAGTTACTAAAGAAGAGTCTGTTCTGGAAAGAGAATATGATAACATTCAGGAGTATAAGGACAAAATAATTGAAATGTTGTGTATCTTGGAAGCTCCAGTTGTCACAGACACCCGTAATTTGGGTGAGTTTTCGCGCAGTTTGCTAAGGAGTCCGACAGCACCATTGCCTGTGTTTTGTAGTACAGAAGGTGAAAGTTTAGAGTTGTTTTTAGGACAATTTGAGGAAACGGTTAGTAAGATTTCATACACTGATTATGATAAATTGCTGTTACTGAAGCAGCAAGTGTCGGGTAAGGCTTCCTTTTTAATTGACTCTTTGGAAGCTGATAAACAGGCTTACTCTTGTGCTACTGCCCTTTTACGATCAGCTTTTGCTTCCACCGTAACTCAGAAGTTTAATGTTATTTCACAGATGTCTACTATGACATTAAGTTATGATTCGGAACCATTTCAGTACATTAGTAACATTAGGAAAGTTCAAGAGGCTTTTAAAACTTTGAAAATAACTGTTGATGATGTGATGCAGTATTTTTTCTTGAAAGGTTTGAATGAGACTTTCAAAAATCAGCTGATACAAGTAACTAATCATACACACCCTGGTCTTGATGAAATTGTTACTAGATTTTTTTATGCTAATGAACGACATGAATGTGCAAGACAGTCATACAAGGCTAGGAAAAGTAGAGCTGATGTTAGAGTTTCATCTCCAAAATTGCACAAGAAATCAAATGTTGTCAGTTTGGCCAGTAAAGTAACCTTATTTGAGGAAATTAGTCCATTTGAAAATTGTACAGTTTGCAGCGATGTTAAAGGTAAAGAAAGGCATCCTATAAATAAATGTTCTAAGTATCCAAGTGCTAAAGACAAAATTAACAAATTAAATTTGATGAAAGGATGTGTGAATTGCGCAAGTCTCGCTCATGATAAGTCTTCATGTAAATTTAAATTTGCTAGACGTTGTTTTCTCTGTAAAGGTTGGCATTTTGTCTTCTTGTGTCCCTCCGACGTTAAGGGGAATAACCTGGTTAAGGGAGGTGATGAATCAAAACCTACAACCAGTTCTGTTGTTTCAAGTGATAACCCAAAGCACACACTGAATAGCATGATATTTTTACACTGTGATGGTGGTATTAATTCTATTTTACCTACATTTTCCTGTGAATTGAGTAATGGTAAACGCATTAGAGGGCTTAACGATAGCGGGAGTCAGGCTACTTTTATTTCAGCTCATTGTTTAAGGGGTCAGAAATTTAAAGTTCTTAAAGAAAACATTGAATTGATCATCAATGGATTCAATGGTCCAAAGACTTATCAAGCTAAGCTGATTGAAGTAAATATTAAATTTGGTGATGATTTTCACACAGTTCAAGCTATGTGCATCCCAGAAATAAACATTAATTTGAAATATCCAGGTTTAAGTAAGATTGTAAATAGTTTTATTAATGCTGGGTATAGATTAGCTGATGAAGACCTCATTGATAACTCTGAAGAAATAATGAATATTGATTTTGTTTTGGGAGCCAATGCTGCTCATTGTATCATGGCAGAGACTGATAGGTTTGGTCTATGTGATCCTTCTGTGTATCTCCGAACAAGGCTGGGAGTCATGCTAACAGGGGATATGGAAAGAATGTTTAATAATTTACCTTATCTTTCTGTTCATGCAAATAAGCTAATGAGCTTGTGCTCTAATGTTGGAGAAGTTGGGGATCTTAGGGCTGAATTATCGTTGGATGGTTTGGGATATTCAATGGTGTCGTGCAGTGATGCACTGGGACAAGGTGACCTTGTGGGGAGCAGTTCCAATGTTTGCATTAGTAGTGATTCTACTTTTGAAGATGAGGAACTTGATAGAGCTGCTGTTAGAGTTCTGGAAGAACATTGTACTAATATTTTGCATAAAGATAGCATAGATTTGTGTGATGACACAGTTGAAATAAATGAAGGCTTGATTAGATATTTGCTCAATAATACTGTCCGTAGCACTGGTGGTAGGTTGATTATGCCTTTGTTGTGGAATGGCAGAGTTGCTCATCTTTTGGGAAGGAATTTTAACCTTGCTAAACAAATTTTGAGTTCTAATTTACGGAAACTCCTCAAAAATGAGGAGTATCTCAAGTTAATGGATGATAATGTCAAGACGCAAGAAAGTCAGGGCATCATTGAAAAAATTCCAAATCTTGATCAGTTTTTTCAGGAACATCCAGAACATAGTTTCATGGCTCATATGGGTGTTTTTAAGTTGAGCCGTGAAACCACCAAATGTAGGATGGTATTTTTGTCAAATTTGTGTGAGAAGAGACCAAATGGATCTTCAATTAGTCATAACCAGGCAATGTGGCCGGGTCCTTGTATTAACCAGAAACTTTCTGTAGCATTGTTGCATTTAAGATTTGACCAGTATTTGCTTTGTTTTGATCTTAAACAGGCTTTTTTGCAGATAGCTTTGAATGAAGTTGATCAGAATAAACTTTTGTTTCTTTGGTTTAAGAATGTTAGTAAGGGAGACTTTACTCCTGAGGTGTACAAGAATCTGAGGTTAAGTTTTGGACTAAGATGCAGTCCAACATTGTTAATGGTTGCTCTCTATATAATTCTGATGATTGATGTTGAACATGATTCTGAGCAAATTAGAGAATTAAAGAAGCTAATATATGCTTTGATGTACATGGATAACGGTGCTGTGACTACGAATGATTATGGTAGCTTGAAGTTTGCCTTTGATCATTTGAATAGTATATTTGCACCATATAAATTTGAACTGCAACAGTTTGTTACTAACAACCAGAACATACAAGATGAAATTAATGACACTTTGCCTGAAAATGTTCCAGATACAGTTAAATTGTTTGGGTTGAGATGGAACAGACAAGCTGATAGCCTTTTGACACAAAAACTACATCTTGAAATTTCAGCTGATACTAAGAGACTTGTTCTCAAATCTATTGCTTCAAATTTTGACCCCTATAATATTAATGGTCCCATTTTGAATAGGGCTCGTATTTTCATGCATGAATTGCAAACAGATAAGTTACTTGGTTGGGACACTAAGCTTCCCGAGAATAAAGTCCGTGAGTGGCGTAATATTGTAAAGCAGTTGAATTCAACTCCTGAATTATCTATTCCTAGAGTAATTGGAGATAGAAATGGATGTTATAGATTGATTGCTTATACTGACAGTAGTAAACTAATGTATGGAGTAGTCGTCTTTATTCAGGATACTGAGACAAAGCAAGCAAGTTTTGTATTGGCTAAAAACAGAATTGTAAATAAGCAGTTGGAAGGTAAAAGTATTCCATTGTTAGAATTCCAGGCAATTTTTCTTGGAACAGAAACATTGATTGAAATGAAGAGAGAGTTGTCTGGTCCTTTGTGTGTGAAGCCTGTCAATATTTGTGAGTTGGTATTATGCACAGATAGTTTGGTTTCTTTGAGTTGGATTAATGGTTATGTGAATAAGTTGGAAAAAATTAACAAGAGCAGCACTTTCATATTAAATCGTTTAAATCAGATAAGTAAACTATGTGAAGAAAACCCTGTGAAATACAAATTTGTTAGTGGAGTTATGAATCCTTCTGACTGCATCACAAGATGTGTTTCTTATAAGCAACTGTTGAAAACTACTTACTTTACTGGGCCCCAGAATCTTGCTGATGAATGTTTGGCAGCTGAAGTTAATAAACCTGAAATTATGGAGGTCATTGTTCCTAACCCTCTAGCAAAGGCTGACCCAATCAATGTTATGATTGGTATTGCTCCCTCCGATTGCAAGGCAGAAACTGGGAATCGAGGAGAGCATTTGGTACCCTTGATAGATTTTCTGACTTTCAACGTATTGTTAGAGTAAACTTGTGTGTTTTGAAGTTTATTCATAACATCAAACTTAAATTGAAGGTTAAATATCCTGATAGGTTTGGGAATTTTAACTACCCTGAAGTAAATTTGCATCTTGAAGCCTACAGGAATGTTATTAGGGTAGAACAAGGTCTTGGATTTCCTGAAGTTTTTGCTTATTTTGAAAGTGGTGATAAACGGTTTATGGCTGTTCCAAATATTGTGGCTCAACTGAATATCTATATGGATAAATTTGGTATTTTACGAGTTAGATGTAAAGTCCCAAAATGGAAGCAGGATAATTACTTGCATTTTCCTGTTCTCTTGCACAAAGATAGTAAATTAACTAAATTGATTGTTTTGGATATGCATCAGAAATTTGGTCATTCGGGACTCTATGCATTATTATCAGAAATGAGAAAGAAGTTCTGGATTCCTCATTATTTCTCGGTAGTTAAGAAAATCCTCAAGGGTTGCATTCAATGTAAAAGATTTAATGGACGAACGGTTAAACTGAATCAGAGAAGTTATCGTGATTTTAGAATTAATCCTCCTAAAATTCCATTTAGTTATATTTTTGTTGATCATTTGGGACCATATTATGTTGAAGTAAATGGTAGGAAAAGTAAAGTGTGGATTTTGTGTTTGACTTGCTTATGGACGAGAGCAATTAATTTGAAACTTTGTTTAGATCTCTCAACCAAGGAATTTTTACGCTCTCTTCAAATGCATTGCTTTGAATATGGTATCCCACAGTTAGTTTTGTCTGATTTGGGTTCACAGATAGTTGCTGGCGCAAATTTAATCACCAATTTGTTGAACGATTCTGAAGTTCAAAGCTATTTCCATCAAAACAATGTTAAGCCAATAAAGTTTGAACAGTACTTCAAAGGATGCAACAAATTGGGAGGGTTGGTGGAAACTTGTGTTAAACTCACTAAAAAGTTGCTCTGCAGTTCTATAAGTAAACATGTCTTGGATTTAAGAGATTTTGAGTTTTTTGTTGGCCAGACTGTACATTTGCTTAACAAGCGTCCCGTTGCTTTCAAGGAAGCCCTTAGAGATACCATGGGTGATGAGATTCCTGATCCTATAACACCAGAAATTTTGATACATGGACGAAGTTTGCCGTCTGTTGGTATTATTCCTGAGTTACATGATGTTGATGATGATCCTGCTTGGCTTGCCAAAGGAAATAATGTGGGTAATATTGTAGATGGTTATCGGGAACTTGGGAAAGTTAGACAGAAGTTAATTGATCTGTATCACTCTGAATTTGTTAAAGATTTGATTTATCAGGCTACTAATGATAAGGATAGGTATAGACCCGTCACACATAATAAGCTAAAGGTTGGAGATGTGGTGCTCTTAAGAGAGTCTAATATGAAACCGGTCAGTTATCCAATGGGTATTGTGAGGGATGTTGTTGTTAATGATATAAATGAAGTTACAGGTGCAGTAGTGTTGAAGGGAGCTACTCGAGAAATTGTAAAACGTCATGCTAGGTCTCTCATTCCACTTTTGAGTTGCTGCGAAACTGATGATTTGGGTAATATTGATAGGTGTGATAGGAACCCATTAGTTGTAAAGAGGGTTAAAAGAAAAGCCGCTGTTGATAGTATGGCTAAAACTAAAGCTATCCTTTCAGACATGAATGATTGAGATTTGGTGATGGTTTTTAATTTTTCTTTGATTCAAATTTTTGTAAAAAAAAAAAAATTTGAATCCCCCCCTTGGAGTGTGAAATAAATTTCATTCCATGATTTTAAATTTATTGTATTTATATATATTTAATGTATTATTATTTTGCCTCTAGCCTCTTTTGCTATTTATTAAAAAAAACATTAGAAGGCAAGGGAGTCTAGAGGTTTTGTCAATAGATGGCTCTGCTGTCCAGTTTTACTTTATCTTCCAGTTTGAAGATCCTTGGAGAAAAATCAGAGTATTTGCCTTGAAGAAAAATTTGATGGAGGAAAGACAGTCGTTTAACAGCTCTCCTTTTATAAAGTGTGGAACAGCAGTTATTGGCCATGGACTTATATTAACTGCTCATCATCATTTTATATATTTGGCTGGTTTTTCAATGAAGAATTTATCAAGGATTTTATAACCAGCCATGGAGTGATTTAATTTCTTCGTCCCACTCTGCGACAACGATCTACTACCTTATCAAAATCTAGGATTGTGTCTTCGCCCGCATGGGAACCGTCATCATTACCCACTTTTTGGACAGAAGACTACTGTATCGACTCCTTAAGGATATAGCCTCTTAAACCCCGTAAGTCCTTCTATGTTTGTGGCATATTTAGCGATTTAGGTTTGAAGGTCAAAATATCTTTAATTATTTAAAGTAATTATCCAAATCTCATATCCTTTTTAAAAATTAAGGCTCTATATTCTCAAATGTTACGTGGGTTTTAAGTTTATCCACTTATTGATATTACCTTCTGTTGTAAGGTTATGTTCATGATGGTAGTACCTTGTTTAATTTTTGTAATTGTTTAAATAGGTATATCATATTTTTTAGCCTTACTTTAATTGTTAAGATATGTTTAATTATGTTAATGTATTTTCTTGATGGCATGTATTTGTGTATTTAGGGTGTGATTTTCACTTTTTTTAGTTTTATTTTAGGTGTGATTTTCACTATTTTTTTCTTTACCCATGTTTACAGCCGCTTTGCTTGCAAGTGTTATATTTAGTTATTTTGATATTTCACAGATTTTGTAGAGCTGGTCGGAATAGGCTGGGGGAGTAGATCCTTCCACAACTAAAACCTTAGTGGATCTATTCTAGTGACATTGGTGCTAGGGTCTTATTTTTAAACGCTGAAGGTCATTATACTTTTAGTAAATAAATGTTAATGTTTTAATTATTGTTGTTTATTACCCCTGTGTGCCATGTCTGCCTTCAGCATTCATAATTTTCGACAACTGGCACAATTTTGTTATACGCAACAGGCACAAGTTTGTTCTTCGCAACTGGCACAAGATTGTTTGACGCAAGTGGCACAAGTTTGTTCTACGCAACTGGCACAAGTTTGTTCTACGCAACTGGCCCAAGTTTGTTTGACGCAACTGGCACAAGTTTGTTCTACGCAACTGGCACAAGTTTGTTCTACGCAACTGGCACAAGTTTGTTCTACGCAACTGGCACAAGTTTGTTTGACACAACTGGCCCAAGTTTGTTTGACGAAACTGGCAAAAGTTTGTTTGAAACAACTGGCACAAGTTTGTTCTACGCAACTGTCACAAGTTTGTTCAACGTATCTGGCACAAGTTTGTCCAACGCATCTGGCACAAGTTTATTCTATGCAACTGGCACAAGTTTGTTCGACGCAACTGGCACAAGTTTGTTCGACGCAACTGGCACAAATTTGTTCTACGCAACGGGCACAATTTTGTTCTACGCAACTGGCACAAGTTTGTTTGACGCAATTGGCACAAGTTTGTTCTTCGCAACTGGCACAAGTTTGTTCTATGCAACTGGCCCAAGTTTGTTCTACGCAAATGGCACAAGTTTGTTCTATGCAACTGGCAGAAGTTTGTTTGACACAACTGGCACAAGTTTGTTCTACGCAACAGTCACAAGTTTGTTCGACGCAACTGGCACAAGTTTGTCTAACACAACTGGCACAAGTTTGTACGATGCAACTGGCACAAGTTTGTTCGACGCAACTTGCACAAGTTTGTTCGACGCAATTGGCACAAGTTTGTTCTACACAACTGGCACAAGTTTGTTTGACGCAATTGGCACAAGTTTGTTCTTCGCAACTGGCACAAGTTTGTTCTATGCAACTGGCCCAAGTTTGTTCTACGCAACTGGCACAATTTTGTTCTATGCAACTGGCAGAAGTTTGTTTGACGCAACTCGCACAATTTTGTTCTATGCAACTGGCACTAGTTTGTTCTACGCAACTGGCACAAGTTTGTTCAATGCAACTGTCACAAGTCTCTTCGACGCAACTGGCACAAGTTTGTTCTATGCAACTGGCACAAGTTTGTTCTACGCAACTGGCACAAGTTTGACGCAACTGGCACAAGTTTGTTTGATGCAACTGGCACAAGTTTGTTCTATGCAACTGGCCCAAATTTGTTTGACGCCACTGGCACAAGTTTGTTCTACGTAACTGGCACAAGTTTGTTCTACGCAACTGGCACAAGTTTGTTCTACGCAACTAGCACAAGTTTGTTTGACCCAACTGGCACAAGTTTGTTCTACGCAACTGGCACAAGTTTGTTCTCTGCAACTGGCACAAGTTTGTTTGACACAACTAGCACAAGTTTGTTCTACGTAACTGGCACAAGTTTGTTCTACGCAACTGGCATAAGGTTCTTCTACGCAACTGGCACAATTTTGTTCTACGCAACAGGCACAAGTTTGTTCTCCGCAACTGGCACAAGATTGTTTGACGCAAGTGGCACAAGTTTGTTCTACGCAACAGTCACAAGTTTGTTCGACGCAACTGGCACAAGTTTGTCTAACACAACTGGCACAAGTTTGTACGATGCAACTGGCACAAGTTTGTTCGACGCAACTTGCACAAGTTTGTTCGACGCAATTGGCACAAGTTTGTTCTACACAACTGGCACAAGTTTGTTTGACGCAATTGGCACAAGTTTGTTCTTCGCAACTGGCACAAGTTTGTTCTATGCAACTGGCCCAAGTTTGTTCTACGCAACTGGCACAATTTTGTTCTATGCAACTGGCAGAAGTTTGTTTGACGCAACTCGCACAATTTTGTTCTATGCAACTGGCACTAGTTTGTTCTACGCAACTGGCACAAGTTTGTTCAATGCAACTGTCACAAGTCTGTTCGACGCAACTGGCACAAGTTTGTTCTATGCAACTGGCTCAAGTTTGTTCTACGCAACTGGCACAAGTTTGACGCAACTGGCACAAGTTTGTTTGACGCAACTGGCACAAGTTTGTTCTATGCAACTGGCCCAAATTTGTTTGACGCAACTGGCACAAGTTTGTTCTACGTAACTGGCACAAGTTTGTTCTACGCAACTGGCACAAGTTTGTTCTACGCAACTGGCACAAGTTTGTTTGACCCAACTGGCACAAGTTTGTTCTACGCAACTGGCACAAGTTTGTTCTCTGCAACTGGCACAAGTTTGTTTGACACAACTAGCACAAGTTTGTTCTACGTAACTGGCACAAGTTTGTTCTACGCAACTGGCATAAGGTTCTTCTACGCAACTGGCATAATTTTGTTCTACGCAACAGGCACAAGTTTGTTCTCCGCAACTGGCACAAGATTGTTTGACTCAAGTGGCACAAGTTTGTTCTACGCAACTGGCAAAAGTTTGTTCTACGCAACTGGCAAAAGTTTGTTTGACGCAACTGGCACAAGTTTGGTTGACGCAACTGGCACATGTTTCTTCTACGCAACTGGCACAAGTTTGTTCTACGCAAGTGGCACAAGTTTGTTTGGCGCAACTGGACCAAGTTTGTTTGACGCAACTGGCAAAAGTTTGTTTGAAACAACTGGCACAAGTTTGTTCTACGCAACTGTCACAAGTTTGTTCAACGCATCTGGCACAAGTTTGTCCAACGCAACTGGCACACGTTTGTTCGATGCAACTGGCACAAATTTGTTCTACGCTACTGGCACAAGTTTGTTCTACGCAACTGGCACAAGTTTGTTTGACGCAATTGGCACAAGTTTGTTCTTCGCAACTGGCACAAGTATGTTCTATGCAACTGGCCCAAGTTTGTTCTATGCAAATGGCACAAGTTTGTTTTTGGCAACTGTCAGAAGTTTGTTTGACACAACTCGCACAAGTTTGTTCTACGCAACTGGCACAAGTTTGTTCTACGCAACTGGCACAAGTTTGGTCAACGCAACTGGCACAAGTATGTTCGACCCAACTGGCACAAGTTTGTTCTACACAACTGGCTCAAGTTTTTTCTATGCAACTGGCACAAGTTTGTTTGACGCAACTGGCACAAGTTTGTTTATCGCAACTGGCACAAGTTTGTTCTACGCAACTGGCCCAAGTTTGTTTGACGCAACTGGCACAAGTTTATTCTACGCAACTGGCACAAGTTTGTTCTACGTAACTGGCACAAGTTTGTTCTACGCAACTGGCAGAAGTTTGTTCTACGCAACTGGCACAAGTTTGTTCTACGTAACTGGCACAAGTTTGTTCTACGCAACTGGCACAAGTTTGTTCTACGCAACTGGCACGAGTTTGTTTGACACAACTGGCACAAGTTTGTTCTACGCAACTAGCAAAAGTTTGTTCTACGCAACTGGCACAAGTTTGTTCGACGCAAGTGGCACAAGTTTGTTCTATGCAACTGGCACAAGTTTGTTTGACACAACTGGCACAAGTTTGTTCTACGCAACTGGCACAAGTTTGTTCGATGCAACTGGCACAAGTTTGTTTGACGCAACTGGCACAAGTTTGTTCGACGCAACTGGCACAAGTTTGTTCGATACAACTGGCACAAGTTTGTTCGACGAACTGGCACAAGTTTGTTTAATTCAACTGGCACAAGTTTATTCGACCCAACTGGCACAAGTTTGTTTGTCGCAACTGGCATAAGTTTTTTTGACGCAACTGGCACAAGTTTGTTTGACGCAACTGGCACAAGGTTGTTTGACGCAACTGGCACAAGGTTATTCTACACAACTGGCACAAGTTTGTTCTATGCAACTGGCACAAGTTTGTTCGATGCAACTGGCACAAGTTTGTTCTACGCAACTGGCACAAGTTTCTTCGACACAACTGGCACAAGTTTGTTCGACGCAACTGGCCCAAGTTTGTTTGATGCAACTGGCACAAGTTTGTTTGACACAACTGGCACAAGTTTGTCTATGCAACTGGCACAAGTTTGTTCGACGAAACTGGCACAAGATTGTTCGACGCAACTGGCACAAGTTTGTTCTTCGCAACTGGCACAAGTTTGTTCTTCGCAACTGGCACAAGTTTGTTCTACGCAACTGGCAAAAGTTTGTTCTACGCAACTGGCACAAGTTTGTCTGACACAACTGGCACAAGTTTGTTCTACGTAACTGGCACAAGTTTGTTCTACGCAACTAGCACAAGTTTGTTCGACGCAACTGGCACAAGTTTGTTTTATGCAACTGGCACAAGTTTGTTTGACACAACTGGCACAAGTTTGTTCGACGCAATTGGCACAAGTTTGTCCGACGCAACTGGCACAAGTGTGTTTGACGCAACTGGCACAAGTTTGTTCGATGCAACTGGCACAAGTTAGTTCTATGCAACTGGCATAAATTTGTTTGACGCAACTGGCACAAGTCTGTTTGATTTAACTGGCACAAGTTTGTTCTGCGCAACTGGCACAAGTTTGTTCAATGCAACTGGCACAAGTTTGTTCGACTCAACTGGCACAACTTTGTTTGACGCAACTGGCACAAGTTTGTTTGACACAACTGGCACAAGTTTGTTTGACACAACTGGCACAAGGTTGTTCTATGCAACTGGCACAAGTTTGTTCGACGCAACTGGCACAAGTTTGTTTGACGCAACTGGCACATGCTTGTTTGACACAACTGGCACAAGTTTGTTCTAAGCAATTGGCACAAGTTTGTTCTAAGCAACTGGCACAAGTTTGTTCGACGGAACTGGCGCAAGTTTGTTCGACGCAACTGGCACAAGTTTGTTCGACGCAACTGACACAAGTTTCTTCGACGCAACTGGTACAAGTTTGTTCGACGTAACTGGCACAAGTTTGTTCGACCTAACTGGCACAAGTTTGTTTGACTCAACTGGCAAAAGTTTGTTTGACTCAACTGGCAAAAGTTTGTTTGACGCAACTGGCACAAGGTTGTTCTACGCAACATGCACAAGTTTGTTCTATGCAACTGGCACAAGTTTGTTTGACGCAACTGGCATAAGTTTGTTAGATGCAACTGGCCCAAGTTTGTTCGAAGCAACTGGCACAAGTTTTTTCGACTCAATTGGTATAAGTTTGTTTGACGCAACTGGCACAAGTTTGTTTGGCACAACTGGCACAAGTTTGTTTGACGCAACTGGCAAAAGTTTGTTTGACGTAACTGGCACCAGTTTATAGCAACTGGCACAAGTTTATTTGACGCAACTGGCACAAGTTTTCTCGACGCAAGTGGCACAAGTTTGTTCGCCGTAACTGGCACAAGTTTGTTCGACGCAACTGGCACAAGTTTGTTCGACGCAACTGGCACAAGTTTGTTCTACGCAACTGGCACAAGTTTGTTCGACGCAACTGGCATAAGTTTGTTCTACCCAACTGACACAAGTTTGTTCGATGCAACTGGCACAAGTTTGTTCTACCCAACTGGCCCAAGTTTTTTTGACGCTACTGGCACAAGTTTGTTTGACGCAACTGGCACAAGTTTGTTTGATGCAACTTGTACAAGTTTGTTTGATGCAACTGGCACAAGTTTGTTTGACGCAACTGGCACACGTTTGTTTGACGCAACTGGCACAATTTTGTTTGACACAAGTAGCACAAGTTTGTTCTACCGAACTGACACAAATTTGTTCGACGCAACTGGCACAAGTATGTTCTATGCAAAGGACACAAGTTTGTTTGAAACAACTGGAAGAAGTTTGTTCAACTCAACTGGCAGAAGTTTGTTCGAAGCAACTGGCGCAAGTTTGTTTGATGCAACTGGCACAAGTTTGTTCTACGCAAAGGACACAAGTTTGTTTGAAACAACTGGCAGAAGTTTGTTCAACTCAACTGGCAGAAGTTTGTTCGAAGCAACTGGCAAAAGTTTGTTTGATGCAACTGGCACAAGTTTGTTTGATGCAACTGGCACAAGATTGTTTGACTCAAGTGGCACAAGTTTGTTCTACGCAACTGGCACAAGTTTGTTCTATGCAACTGGCCCAAGTTTGTTTGACGCAACTGGCACAAGTTTGTTCTACGCAACTGGCACAAGTTTGTTCTACGCAACTGGCACAAGTTTGTTCTACGCAACTGGCACAAGTTTGTTTGACGCAACTGGCCCAAGTTTGTTTGACGCAACTGGCAAAAGTTTGTTCTACGCAACTGGCACAAGTTTGTTCTACGCAACTCTCACAAGTTTGTTCAACGCATCTGGCACAAGTTTGTCCAACGCAACTGCCACAAGTTTGTTCTATGCAACTGGCACAAGTTTGTTCGACGCAACTGGCACAAGTTTGTTCGACGCAACTGGCACAAATTTGTTCTATGCAACGGGCACAATTTTGTTCTACGCAACTGGCACAAGTTTGTTTGACGCAATTGGCACAAGTTTGTTCTTCGCAACTGGCACAAGTTTGTTCTTCGCAACTGGCACAAGTTTGTTCTATGCAACTGGCCCAAGTTTGTTCTACGCAAATGGCACAAGTTTGTTCTATGCAACTGGCAGAAGTTTGTTTGACACAACTCGCACAAGTTTGTTCTACGCAACTGGCACAAGTTTGTTCTACGCAACTGGCACAAGTTTGTTCAACGCAACTGGCACAAGTATGTTTGACGCAACTGGCACAAGTTTGTTCTCCGCAACTGGCTCAAGTTTCTTCTATGCAATTGGCACAAGTTTGTTTGACGCAACTGGCACAAGTTTGTTTATCGCAACTGGCACAAGTTTGTTCTACGCAACTGGCCCAAGTTTGTTTGATGCAACTGGCAGAAGTTTGTTCTACGCAACTGGCACAAGTTTGTTCTACGTAACTGGCACAAGTTTGTTCTACGCAACTGGCAGAAGTTTGTTCTACACAACTGGCACAAGTTTGTTCTACGTAACTGGCACAAGTTTGTTCTACGCAACTGGCACAAGTTTGTTCTACGCAACTGACACGAGTTTGTTTGACACAACTGGCAAAAGTTTGTTCTACGCAACTGGCAAAAGTTTGTTCTACGCAACTGGCACAAGTTTGTTCGACGCAAGTGGCACAAGTTTGTTCTATGCAACTGGCACAAGGTTGTTTGACACAACTGGCACTGTTTGTTCTACGCAACTGGCACAAGTTTGTTCGATGCAACTGGCACAAGTTTGTTTGACGCAACTGGCACAAGTTTGTTCGACGCAACTGGCACAAGTTTGTTCGATGCAACTGGCACAAGTTTGTTCGACGAACTGGCACAAGTTTGTTTAATGCAACTGGCACAAGTTTATTCGACCCAACTGGCACAAGTTTGTTTGGCACAACTGGCACAAGTTTTTTTGACACAACTGGCACAAGTTTGTTTGACGGAATTGGCACAAGGTTGTTTGACGCAACTGGCACAAGGTTATTCTACACAACTGGGACAAGTTTGTTCTATGCAACTGGCACAAGTTTGTTTGACGCAACTGGCACAAGTTTGTTCTACGCAACTGGCACAAGTTTCTTCGACACAACTGGCGCAAGTTTGTTCGACGCAACTGGCCCAAGTTTGTTTGACGCAACTGGCACATGTTTGTTTGACACGACTGGCATAAGTTTGTCTATGAAACTAGCACAAGTTTGTTTGACGAAACTGGCACAAGATTGGTCGACGCAACTAGCACAAGTTTGTTCTTCGCAACTGGCACAAGTTTGTTCTGCGCAACTGGCACAAGTTTGTTCTACGAAACTGGCACAAGTTTGTTCTATGCAACTGGCACAAGTTTGTCTGACACAACTGGCACAAGTTTGTTCTACGTAACTGGCACAAGTTTGTTCTACGCAACTGGCACAAGTTTGTTCGACGCAACTGGTACAAGTTTGTTTTATGCAACTGGCACAAGTTTGTTTGACACAACTGGCACAAGTTTGTTCGACGCAATTGGCACAAGTTTGTCCGACGCAACTGGCACAAGTGTGTTCGACGCAACTGGCACAAGTTTGTTCGATTCAACTGGCACAAGTTAGTTCTATGCAAATGGCATAAATTTGTTTGACGCAACTGGCACAAGTCTGTTTGACTTAACTGGCACAAGTTTGTTCTGCGCAACTGGCACAAGTTTGTTCGACGAACTGGCACAAGTTTGTTTAATACAACTGGCACAAGTTTATTCGACCCAACTGGCACAAGTTTGTTTGTCGCAACTGGCATAAGTTTTTTTGACGCAACTGGCACAAGTTTGTTTGACGCAACTGGCACAAGGTTGTTTGACGCAACTGGCACAAGGTTATTCTACACAACTGGCACAAGTTTGTTCTATGCAACTGGCACAAGTTTGTTCGATGCAACTGGCACAAGTTTGTTCTATGCAACTGGCACAAGTTTCTTCAACACAACTGGCACAAGTTTGTTCGACGCAACTGGCCCAAGTTTGTTTGATGCAACTGGCACAAGTTTGTTTGACACAACTGGCACAAGTTTGTCTATGCAACTGGCACAAGTTTGTTCGACGAAACTGGCACAAGATTGTTCGACGCAACTGGCACAAGTTTGTTCTTCGCAACTGGCACAAGTTTGTTCTTCGCAACTGGCACAAGTTTGTTCTACGCAACTGGCACAAGTTTGTTCTACGCAACTGGCACAAGTTTGTCTGACACAACTGGCACAAGTTTGTTCTACTTAACTGGCACAAGTTTGTTCTACGCAACTAGCACAATTTTGTTCGACGCAACTGGCACAAGTTTGTTTTATGCAACTGACACAAGTTTGTTTGACACAACTGGCACAAGTTTGTTCGACGCACTTGGCACAAGTTTGTCCGACGCAACTGGCACAAGTGTGTTTGACGCAACTGGCACAAGTTTGTTCGATGCAACTGGCACAAGTTAGTTCTATGCAACTGGCATAAATTTGTTTGACGCAACTGGCACAAGTCTGTTTGATTTAACTGGCACAAGTTTGTTCTGCGCAACTGGCACAAGTTTGTTCAATGCAACTGGCACAAGTTTGTTCGACTCAACTGGCACAACTTTGTTTGACGCAACTGGCACAAGTTTGTTCGACGCAACTGGCACAAGTTTGTTTGACACAACTGGCACAAGGTTGTTCTATGCAACTGGCACAAGTTTGTTCGACGCAACTGGCACAAGTTTGTTTGACGTAACTGGCACATGCTTGTTTGACACAACTGGCACAAGTTTGTTCTAAGCAATTGGCACAAGTTTGTTCTAAGCAACTGGCACAAGTTTGTTCGACGGAACTGGCGCAAGTTTGTTCGACGCAACTGGCACAAGTTTGTTCGACGCAACTGACACAAGTTTCTTCGACGCAACTGGTACAAGTTTGTTCGACGTAACTGGCACAAGTTTGTTCGACCTAACTGGCACAAGTTTGTTTGACTCAACTGGCAAAAGTTTGTTTGTCTCAACTGGCAAAAGTTTGTTTGACGCAACTGGCACAAGGTTGTTCTACGCAACATGCACAAGTTTGTTCTATGCAACTGGCACAAGTTTGTTTGACGCAACTGGCATAAGTTTGTTAGATGCAACTGGCCCAAGTTTGTTCGAAGCAACTGGCACAAGTTTTTTCGACTCAATTGGTATAAGTTTGTTTGACGCAACTGGCACAAGTTTGTTTGGCACAACTGGCACAAGTTTGTTTGACGCAACTGGCAAAAGTTAGTTTGACGTAACTGGCACCAGTTTATAGCAACTGGCACAAGTTTATTTGACGCAACTGGCACAAGTTTTCTCGACGCAAGTGGCACAAGTTTGTTCGCCGTAACTGGCACAAGTTTGTTCGACGCAACTGGCACAAGTTTGTTCGACGCAACTGGCACAAGTTTGTTCTACGCAACTGGCACAAGTTTGTTCGACGCAACTGGCATAAGTTTGTTCTACCCAACTGACACAAGTTTGTTCGATGCAACTGGCACAAGTTTGTTCTACCCAACTGGCTAAAGTTTTTTTGACGCTACTGGCACAAGTTTGTTTGACGCAACTGGCACAAGTTTGTTTGATGCAACTTGTACAAGTTTGTTTGATGCAACTGGCACAAGTTTGTTTGACGCAACTGGCACAAGTTTGTTTGACGCAACTGGCACAATTTTGTTTGACGCAAGTAGCACAAGTTTGTTCTACCCAACTGACACAAATTTGTTCGACGCAACTGGCACAAGTATGTTCTATGCAAAGGACACAAGTTTGTTTGAAACAACTGGCAGAAGTTTGTTCAACTCAACTGGCAGAAGTTTGTTCGAAGCAACTGGCGCAAGTTTGTTTGATGCAACTGGCACAAGTTTGTTCTACGCAAAGGACACAAGTTTGTTTGAAACAACTGGCAGAAGTTTGTTCAACTCAACTGGCAGAAGTTTGTTCGAAGCAACTGGCAAAAGTTTGTTTGATGCAACTGGCACAAGTTTGTTTGATGCAACTGGCACAAGATTGTTTGACTCAAGTGGCACAAGTTTGTTCTACGCAACTGGCACAAGTTTGTTCTATGCAACTGGCCCAAGTTTGTTTGACGCAACTGGCACAAGTTTGTTCTACGCAACTGGCACAAGTTTGTTCTACGCAACTGGCACAAGTTTGTTCTACGCAACTGGCACAAGTTTGTTTGACGCAACTGGCCCAAGTTTGTTTGACGCAACTGGCAAAGTTTGTTTGAAACAACTGGCACAAGTTTGTTCTACGCAACTGTCACAAGTTTGTTCAACGCATCTGGCACAAGTTTGTCCAACGCAACTGCCACAAGTTTGTTCTATGCAACTGGCACAAGTTTGTTCGACGCAACTGGCACAAGTTTGTTCGACGCAACTGGCACAAATTTGTTCTATGCAACGGGCACAATTTTGTTCTACGCAATTGGCACAAGTTTGTTTGACGCAATTGGCACAAGTTTGTTTGACGCAACTGGCACAAGTTTGTTCTATGCAACTGGCCCAAGTTTGTTCTACGCAAATGGCACAAGTTTGTTCTATGCAACTGGCAAAAGTTTGTTTGACACAACTCGCACAAGTTTGTTCTACGCAACTGGCACAAGTTTGTTCTACGCAACTGGCACAAGTTTGTTCAACGCAACTGGCACAAGTATGTTTGACGCAACTGGCACAAGTTTATTCTACGCAACTGGCACAAGTTTGTTCTATGCAATTGGCACAAGTTTGTTTGACGCAACTGGCACAAGTTTGTTTATCGCAACTGGCACAAGTTTGTTCTACGCAACTGGCCCAAGTTTGTTTGATGCAACTGGCAGAAGTTCGTTCTACGCAACTGGCACAAGTTTGTTCTACGCAACTGGCACAAGTTTGTTCTACGCAACTGGCAGAAGTTTGTTCTACGCAACTGGCACAAGTTTGTTCTACGTAACTGGCACAAGTTTGTTCTACGCAACTGGCACAAGTTTGTTCTACGCAACTGACACGAGTTTGTTTGACACAACTGGCACAAGTTTGTTCTACGCAACTGGCAAAAGTTTGTTCTACGCAACTGGCACAAGTTTGTTCGACGCAAGTGGCACAAGTTTGTTCTATGCAACTGGCACAAGGTTGTTTGACACAACTGGCACTGTTTGTTCTACGCAACTGGCACAAGTTTGTTCGATGCAACTGGCACAAGTTTGTTTGACGCAACTGGCACAAGTTTGTTCGACGCAACTGGCACAAGTTTGTTCGATGCAACTGGCACAAGTTTGTTCGACGAACTGGCACAAGTTTGTTTAATGCAACTGGCACAAGTTTATTCGACCCAACTGGCACAAGTTTGTTTGGCACAACTGGCACAAGTTTTTTTGACACAACTGGCACAAGTTTGTTTGACGGAATTGGCACAAGGTTGTTTGACGCAACTGGCACAAGGTTATTCTACACAACTGGGACAAGTTTGTTCTATGCAACTGGCACAAGTTTGTTTGACGCAACTGGCACAAGTTTGTTCTACGCAACTGGCACAAGTTTCTTCGACACAACTGGCGCAAGTTTGTTCGACGCAACTGGCCCAAGTTTGTTTGACGCAACTGGCACATGTTTGTTTGACACGACTGGCACAAGTTTGTCTATGAAACTGGCACAAGTTTGTTTGACGAAACTGGCACAAGATTGGTCGACGCAACTGGCACAAGTTTGTTCTTCGCAACTGGCACAAGTTTGTTCTGCGCAACTGGCACAAGTTTGTTCTACGAAACTGGCACAAGTTTGTTCTATGCAACTGGCACAAGTTTGTCTGACACAACTGGCACAAGTTTGTTTTACGTAACTGGCACAAGTTTGTTCTACGCAACTGGCACAAGTTTGTTCGACGCAACTGGCACAAGTTTGTTTTATGCAACTGGCACAAGTTTGTTTGACACAACTGGCACAAGTTTGTTCAATGCAATTGGCACAAGTTTGTCCGACGTAACTGGCACAAGTGTGTTCGACGCAACTGGCACAAGTTTGTTCGATGCAACTGGCACAAGTTAGTTCTATGCAAATGGCATAAATTTGTTTGACGCAACTGGCACAAGTCTGTTTGACACAACTGGCACAAGTTTGTTCTGCGCAACTGGCACAAGTTTGTTCAATGCAACTGGCGCAAGTTTGTTCGATGGAACTGGCACAAGTTTGTTCTACGCAACTGGCTCAAGTTTGTTCTACGCAACTGGCACAAGTTTGTTTGACGCAACTGGCACAAGTTTGTCCTACGCATCTGGCACAAGTTTGTTTGACACAACTGGCACAACTTTGTTCTACGCAACTGGCACAAGTTTGTTCTAAGCAACTGGCACAAGTTTGTTTGACGCAACAGGCCCAAGTTTGTTTGACGAAACTGGCAAAAGTTTGTTTGAAACAACTGGCACAAGTTTGTTCTACGCAACTGTCACAAGTTTGTTCGACGCAACTGGCACAAGTTTGTCTAACACAACTGGCACAAGTTTGTTCGATGCAACTGGCACAAGTTTGTTCGACGCAACTTGCACAAGTTTGTTCGACGCAACTGGCACAAGTTTGTTCTACGCAACTGGCACAAGTTTGTTCTACACAACTGGCACAAGTTTGTTTGACGCAATTGGCACAAGTTTGTTCTTCGCAACTGGCTCAAGTTTGTTCTGTGCAACTGGCCCAAGTTTGTTCTACGCAACTGGCACAAGTTTGTTCTATACAACTGGCAGAAGTTTGTTTGACGCAACTCGCACAATTTTGTTCTGTGCAACTGGCACTAGTTTGTTCTACGCAACTGGCACAAGTTTGTTCAATGCAACTGTCACAAGTATGTTCGACGCAACTGGCACAAGTTTGTTCTATGCAATTGGCTCAAGTTTGTTCTACGCAACTGGCACAAGTTTGTTTGACGCAACTGGCACAAGTTTGTTTGACGCAACTGGCACAAGTTTGTTCTATGCAACTGGCCCAAATTTGTTTGACGCAACTGGCACAAGTTTGTTCTACGTAACTGGCACAAGTTTGTTCTACGCAACTGGCACAAGTTTGTTCTACGCAACTGGCACAAGTTTGTTTGACCCAACTGGCACAAGTTTGTTCTACGCAACTGGCAAAGGTTTGTTCTACGCAACTGGCACAAGTTTGTTTGACACGACTGGCACAAGTTTGTTCTCTGCAACTGGCACAAGTTTGTTTGAGACAACTGGCACAAGTTTGTTCTACGTAACTGGCACAAGTTTGTTCTACGCAACTGGCAGAAGGTTCTTCTACGCAACTGGCACAATTTTGTTCTCCGCAACTGGCACAAGATTGTTTGACGCAAGTGGCACAAGTTTGTTCTACGCAACTGGCAAAAGTTTGTTCTACGCAACTGGCAAAAGTTTGTTTGACGCAACTGGCACAAGTTTGTTTGACGCAACTGGCACATGTTTGTTCTACGCAACTGGCACAAGTTTGTTCTACGCAACTGGCACAAGTTTGTTCTACGCAACTGGCACAAGTTTGTTTGACGCAACTGGACCAAGTTTGTTTGACGCAACTGGCAAAAGTTTGTTTGAAACAACTGGCACAAGTTTGTTCTACGCAATTGTCACAAGTTTGTTCAACGCATCTGGCACAAGTTTGTCCAATGCAACTGGCACAAGTTTGTTCGATGCAACTACCACAAGTTTGTTCGACGCAACTGGCACACGTTTGTTCGACGCAACTGGCACAAATTTGTTCTACGCTACTGGCACAAGTTTGTTCTACGCAACTGGCACAAGTTTGTTTGACGCAATTGGCACAAGTTTGTTCTTCGCAACTGGCACAAGTATGTTCTATGCAACTGGCCCAAGTTTGTTCTACGCAAATGGCACAAGTTTGTTTTTGGCAACTGTCAGAAGTTTGTTTGACACAACTCGCACAAGTTTGTTCTACGCAACTGGCACAAGTTTGTTCTACGCAACTGGCACAAGTTTGGTCAACGCAACTGGCACAAGTATGTTCGACCCAACTGGCACAAGTTTGTTCTACACAACAGGCTCAAGTTTGTTCTATGCAACTGGCACAAGTTTGTTTGACGCAACTGGCACAAGTTTGTTTATCGCAACTGGCACAAGTTTGTTCTACGCAACTGGCCCAAGTTTGTTTGACGCAACTGGCACAAGTTTGTTCTACGCAACTGGCACAAGTTTGTTCTACGTAACTGGCACAAGTTTGTTCTACGCAACTGGCAGAAGTTTGTTCTACGCAACTGGCACAAGTTTGTTCTACGTAACTGGCACAAGTTTGTTCTACGCAACTGGCACAAGTTTGTTCTACGCAACTGGCACGAGTTTGTTTGACACAACTGGCACAAGTTTGTTCTACGGAACTAGCAAAAGTTTGTTCTACGCAACTGGCACAAGTTTGTTCGACGCAAGTGGCACAAGTTTGTTCTATGCAACTGGCACAAGTTTGTTTGACACAACTGGCACAAGTTTGTTCTACGCAACTGGCACAAGTTTGTTCGATGCAAGTGGCACAAGTTTGTTTGACGCAACTGGCACAAGTTTGTTCTACGCAACTGGCACAAGTTTGTTCGATGCAACTGGCACAACTTTGTTCGACAAACTGGCACAAGTTTGTTTAATACAACTGGCACAAGTTTATTCGACCCAACTGGCACAAGTTTGTTTGTCGCAACTGGCATAAGTTTTTTTGACGCAACTGGCACAAGTTGTTTGACGCAACTGGCACAAGGTTGTTTGAAGCAACTGGCACAAGGTTATTCTACACAACTGGCACAAGTTTGTTCTATGCAACTGGCACAAGTTTGTTTGATGCAACTGGCACAAGTTTGTTCTACGCAACTGGCACAAGTTTCTTCGACACAACTGGCACAAGTTTGTTCGACGCAACTGGCCCAAGTTTGTTTGATGCAACTGGCACAAGTTTGTTTGACACAACTGGCACAAGTTTGTCTATGCAACTGGCACAAGTTTGTTCGACGAAACTGGCACAAGATTGTTCGACGCAACTGGCACAAGTTTGTTCTTCGCAACTGGCACAAGTTTGTTCTTCGCAACTGGCACAAGTTTGTTCTACGCAACTGGCACAAGTTTGTTCTACGCAACTGGCACAAGTTTGTCTGACACAACTGGCACAAGTTTGTTCAACGTAACTGGCACAAGTTTGTTCTACGCAACTAGCACAAGTTTGTTCGACGCAACTGGCACAAGTTTGTTTTATGCAACTGGCACAAGTTTGTTTGACACAACTGGCACAAGTTTGTTCGACGCAATTGGCACAAGTTTGTCCGACGCAACTGGCACAAGTGTGTTTGACGCAATTGGCACAAGTTTGTTCGATGCAACTGGCACAAGTTAGTTCTGTGCAACTGGCATAAATTTGTTTGACGCAACTGGCACAAGTCTGTTTGATTTAACTGGCACAAGTTTGTTCTGCGCAACTGGCACAAGTTTGTTCAATGCAACTGGCACAAGTTTGTTAGACGTAACTGGCACAAGTTTGTTCTACGCAACTTGCACAAATTAGTTCTACACAACTGGCACAAGTTTGTTCTACGCAACTGGCACAAGTTTGTTCTACGCAACTGGCACAAGTTTGTTCTATGCAACTGGCACAAGTTTGTTTCACACAACTGGCCCAAGTTTGTTTGACGCAACTGGCAAAAGTTTATTTGAAACAACTGGCACAAGTTTGTTCTACTCAACTGTCACAAGTTTGTCCAACGTTCCTGGCACAAGTTTGTTCGATGCAACTGGCACAAGTTTGTTCGACGCAACTGGCACAAGTTTATTCTACGCAACTGGAAAATGTTTGTTCTACGCAACTGGCACAAGTTTGTTCTACGCAACTGCCACAAGTTTGTTCTACGCAACTGGCACAAGTTTCTTCAACGCAACTGGCACAAGTATGTTCGACGCAACTGGCACAAGTTTGTTCTACGCAACTGTCTCAAGTTTGTTCTACGCAACTGGCACAAGTTTGTTTGACGCAACTGGCACAAGTTTGTTTGACGCAACTGGCACAAGTTTGTTCTATGCAACTGGCCCAAGTTTGTTTGACGCAACTAGCACAAGGTTGTTCTACGCAACTGGCACAAGTTTGTTCTACGCAACTGGCACAAGTTTGTTCTATGCAACTGGCACAAGTTTGTTTGACACAAATGGCAAAAGTTTATTCTACGTAACTGGCACAAGTTTGTTCTACGCAAATGGCACAAGTTTGTTCTACGCAACTGGCACAAGTTTGTTCAACGCAACTGGCTCAAGTTTGTTCAACGCAACTGTCACAAGTCTGTTCGACGCAACTGGCACAAGTTTGTTCTATGCAACTGGCTCAAGTTTGTTCTACACAACTGGTACAAGTTTGTTTGAAACAACTGGCACAAGTTTGTTTGACACAACTGGCACAAGTTTGTTCGACGAAACTGGCACAAGTTTGTTCGACGCAACTGGCACAAGTTTGATCGACGCAACTGGCACAAGTTTGTTCTACGCAACTGGCACAAGTTTGTTCTACGCAACTGTCTCAAGTTTGTTCTACGCAACTGGCACAAGTTTGTTCTACGCAACTGGCACAAGTTTTTCTGACACAACTGGCACAAGTTTGTTCTACATAACTGGCACAAGTTTGTTCTATGCAACTGGCACAATTTTGTTCGACGCAACTGGCAAAAGTTTGTCCGACGCAACTGGCACAAGTTTGTTCTATGCAACTGGCATAAATTTGTTTGACGCAACTGGCACAAGTTTGTTTGACGCAACTGGCACAAGGTTGTTTGACGCAACTGGCACAAGGTTGTTTGACACAACTGGCACAAGTTTGTTCTGCACAACTGGCACAAGTTTGTTCTATGCAACTGGCACAAGTTTGTTAGACGTAACTGGCACAAGTTTGTTCTACGCAACTTGCACAAATTAGTTCTACGCAACTGGCACAAGTTTGTTCTACGCAACTGGCACAAGTTTGTTCTACGCAACTGGCACAAGTTTGTTCTACGCAACTGGCACAAGTTTGTTTGACACAACTGGCCCAAGTTTGTTTGACGCAACTGGCAAAAGTTTGTTTGAAACAACTGGCACAAGTTTGTTCTACTCAACTGTCACAAGTTTGTCCAACGTACCTGGCACAAGTTTGTTCGATGCAACTGGCACAAGTTTGTTCGACGCAACTGGCACAAGTTTATTCTACGCAACTGGAAAATGTTTGTTCTACGCAACTGGCACAAGTTTGTTCTACGCAACTGCCACAAGTTTGTTCTACGCAACTGGCACAAGTTTCTTCAACGCAACTGGCACAAGTATGTTCGATGCAACTGGCACAAGCTTGTTCTACGCAACTGTCTCAAGTTTGTTCTACGCAACTGGCACAAGTTTGTTTGACGCAACTGGCACAAGTTTGTTCTATGCAACTGGCACAAGTTTGTTCTATGCAACTGGCCCAAGTTTGTTTGACGCAACTATCACAAGGTTGTTCTACGCAACTGGCACAAGTTTGTCCTACATAACTGGCACAAGTTTGTTCTATGCAACTGGCACAAGTTTGTTCTATGCAACTGGCACAAGTTTGTTTGACGCAACTGGCAAAAGTTTGTTTGAAACAACTGGCACAAGTTTGTTCTACTCAACTGTCACAAGTTTGTCCAACGTACCTGGCACAAGTTTGTTCGATGCAACTGGCACAAGTTTGTTCGACGCAACTGGCACAAGTTTATTCTACGCAACTGGAAAATGTTTGTTCTACGCAACTGGCACAAGTTTGTTCTACGCAACTGCCACAAGTTTGTTCTACGCAACTGGCACAAGTTTCTTCAACGCAACTGGCACAAGTATGTTCGATGCAACTGGCACAAGCTTGTTCTACGCAACTGTCTCAAGTTTGTTCTACGCAACTGGCACAAGTTTGTTTGACGCAACTGGCACAAGTTTGTTCTATGCAACTGGCACAAGTTTGTTCTATGCAACTGGCCCAAGTTTGTTTGACGCAACTATCACAAGGTTGTTCTACGCAACTGGCACAAGTTTGTCCTACATAACTGGCACAAGTTTGTTCTATGCAACTGGCACAAGTTTGTTCTATGCAACTGGCACAAGTTTGTTTGACACAAATGGCAAAAGTTTATTCTACGTAACTGGCAAAAGTTTGTTCTACGCAACTGGCACAAGTTTGTTCTACGCAACTGGCACAAGTTTGTTCAACGCAACTGGCTCAAGTTTGTTCAACGCAACTGTCACAAGTCTGTTCGACGCAACTGGCACAAGTTTGTTCTATGCAACTGGCTCAAATTTGTTCTACACAACTGGAACAAGTTTGTTTGACGCCACTGGCACAAGTTTGTTTGACGCAACTGGCACAAGTTTGTTCTACATAACTGGCACAAGTTTGTTCTACACAACTGGCACAAGTTTGTTCTACGCAACTGGCACAAGTTTGTTTGACACAATTGGCGCAAGTTTGTTCTACGCAACTGGCAAAAGTTTGTTTGACGCAACTATCACAAGTTTGCTCGACGCAAGTGGCACAAGTTTGTACTATGCAACTGGCACAAGTTTGTTTGACACAACTGGCACAAGTTTGTTCTACGCAACTGGCACAAGTTTGTTCGATGCAACTGTCACAAGTTTGTTTGACGCAACTGGCACAAGCTTGTTCGACGCAACTGGCACAAGTTTGTTCGATGCAACTGGCACAACTTTGTTTGACGCAACTGGCACAAGTTTGTTTGACGCAACTGGCACAAGTTTGTTTAACGCAACTGGCACAAGTTTGTTCGGCGCAACTAGCACAAATTTGTTTAACGCAACTTGCACAAGTTTATTCGACCCAACTGGCAAAAGTTTGTTTGACACAACTGGCACAAATTTTTTGACGCAACTGGCACAAGTTTGTTTGACGCAACTGGCACAAGGTTGTTTTATGCAACTGGCACAAGTTTGTTCTATGGAACTGGCACAAGTTTATTCTACGCAACTGGCACAAGTTTGTTCTACTCAACTGGCACAAGTTTGTTCTACACAACTGGCACAAGTTTCTTCGACGCAACTGGCCCAAGTTTGTTTGACGCAACTGGCACAAGTTTGTTTGACACAACTGGCACAAGTTTGTTCTACGCAACTGGCACAAGTTTGTTCGACGAAACTGGCAGAAGTTTGTTCTACGCAACTGGCAGAAGTTTGTTCTACGGAACTGGCACAAATTTGTTCTGCGCAACTGGCACAAGTTTTTCTGACACAACTGGCACAAGTTTGTTCTACGTAACTGGCACAAGTTTGTTCTACGTAACTGGCACAAGTTTGTTCGACGCAACTGGCACAAGTTTGTTTTATGCAACTGGCACAAGTTTGTTTGATACAACTGGCACAAGTTTCTTCTACGCAACTGGCACAAGTGTGTTCGACGCAACTGGCACAAGTTTGTTCGATGCAACTGGCACATATTTGTTCTACGCAACTGGCACAAGTTTGTTCTACGCAACTGGCATAAATTTGTTTGACGCAACTGGCACAAGTTTGTTTGACGCAACTGGCACAAGGTTGCTCTACACAACTGGAACAAGTTTGTTCTATGCAACTGGCAAAAGTTTGTTCTATGCAACTGGCACAAGTTTGTTTGATGCAACTGGCACAAGTTTTTTCGACGCAACTGGCACAAGTTTGTTCGACGCAACTGGCACAAGTTTGTTCGACGCAACTGGCCCAAACTTGTTTGACGCAACTGGCAGAAGTTTGATTGACACAACTGGCACAAGTTTGTTCTACGCAACTGGCACAAGTATGTTCGACGAAACTGGCACAAGTTTGTTCTATGTAATTGACACAAGTTTGTTCGATGCAACTGGCACAAGTTTGTTCGATGCAACAGGCACAAGTTTGTTCTACGCAACTGGCACAAGTTTGTTCTACGCAACTGGCACAAGTTTGTTTGACACAACTGTCTCAAGTTTGTTCTACGCAACTGTCCCAAGTTTGTTCTTCGCAACTGTCACGAGTTTGTTCTATGCAACTGGCATAATTTTGTTCGACACAACTGGCACAAGTTTGTTCTACGCAACTGGCACAAATTTGTTCTACGCAACTGGCACAAGTTTTTTGACGCAATGCCACAAGTTTGTTCTACGCAACTGGCACAAGTTTGTTTGACGCAACTGGCCCAAGTTTGTTTGACGCAACTGGCAAAAGTTTGTTTGAAACAACTGGCACAAGTTTGTTCTACGCAACTGTCACAAGTTTGTTCAACGCAACTGGCACAAGTTTGTCAAACACAACTGGCACAACTTTGTTCGATCAACTGGCACAAGTTTGTTCGACGCAACTGGCACAAGTTTGTTCTACGCAACTGGAAAATGTTTGTTCTACGCAACTGGCACAAGTTTGTTCTACGCAACTGATTCAAGTTTGTTCTACGCAACTGGCACAAGTTTGTTCAACGCAACTGGCACAAGTTTGTTTGACGCAACTGGCAAAAGTTTGTTTAACGCAACTAGCACAAGTTTGTTTGACGCAACTGGCACAAGTTTGTTCAACGCAACTGGCACAAGTTTGTAGTTCGTAACTGGCACAACTTTGTTCTACGTAACTGGCACAAGTTTGTCCGACACAACTGGCCCAAGTTTGTTCGACGCAACTGGCCCAAGTTTGTTTGACGCAACTGGCAAAAGTTTGTTTGACACAACTGGCACAAGTTTGTTCTACGCAACTGGCACATGTTTGTTCGATGCAACTGGCACAAGTTTGTCCGACGCAACTGGCATAAGTTTGTTCTACGCAACTGGCACAAGTTTGTTTGACGCAACTGGCACAAGTTTGTCCGACACAACTGGCACAAGTGTGTTCGACGGAACTGGCACAAGTTTGTTCGATGCAACTGGCACAAGTTTGTTCTACGCAACTGGCACAAGTTTGTTCTATGCAACTGGCATAAATTTGTTTGACGCAACTGGCCCAAGTTTGTTTGACGCAACTGGGAAAAGTTTTTTGGACACAACTGGCAAAAAGTTTGTTCTACGCAACTGGCACAAGTTTGTTCGACGCAACTGGCCCAAGTTTGTTTGACGCAACTGGTAAAAGTTTGTTTGAAACAACTAGCACGAGTTTGTTCAGCGCAACTGGCACAATTTTGTTCTACGCAACTGGCACAAGTTTGTTCTACGCAACTGGCTCAAGTTTGTTCTATGCAACTGGCACAAGTTTGTTTGACGCAACTGGCTCAAGTTTGTTCTACGCAACTGGCACAAGTTTGTTTGACGCAACTGGCACAAGTTTGTTAGATGCAACTGGCACAAGTTTGTTCTACGCAACTGGCCCAAGTTTGTTTGACGCAACTGGCAGAAGTTTGTTCTACGCAACTGGCACAAGTTTAATCCACGTAATGGGCACAAGTTTGTTTGACGCAACTGGCATAAGTTTGTTTGACAAAACTGGCACAAGTTTGTTCTACGCAACTGGTAAAAATTTGTTCTGCGCAACTGGCACAAGTTTGTTCGACGCAAGTGGCACAAGTTTGGTCTATGCAAGTGGCACAAGTTTGTTCTACGCAACTGGCACAAGTTTGTTCAACGCAACTGGCACAATTTTGTTCGATGCAACTGGCACAAGTTTGTTTGACGCAACTGGCACAAGTTTGTTCGACGCAACTGGCACAAGTTTGTTCGACGCAACTGGCACAAGTTTGTTTAACGCAACTGGCACAATTTTCTTCGACCCAACTGGCACAAGTTTGTTTGACACAACTGGCACAAGTTTTTTTGACGCAACCTGCACAAGTTTGTTTGACGCAACTGGCAAAAGGTTGTTTGACGCAACTGGCACAAGGTTGTTCTACAAAACTGGCACAAGTTTGTTCTATGCAACTGGCATAAGTTTGTTCTACGCAACTGGCACAAGTTTGTTCTACACAACTGGCACAAGTTTGTTCAACGCAACTGGCACAAGTTTCCTCGACGCAACTGGCACAAGTTTGTTCAACGCAACTGGCCCAAGTTTGTTTGACGCAACTGGCACAAGTTTGTTTAACACAACTGGCACAAGTTTGTTCTACGCAACTGGCACAAGTTTGTTCGACGAAACTGGAACAAGTTTGTTCGACGCAACTGGCACAAGTTTGTTCGACGCAACTGGCACAAGTTTGTTCTACGCAACTGGCACAAGTTTGTTCTACGCAACTGGCACAAGTTTGTCTGACATAACTGGCACAAGTTTGTTCTACGCAACTGGCACAAGTTTGTCTGACACAACTGGCACAAGTTTGTTCTACGTAACTGGTACAAGTTTGTTCTATGCAACTGGCACAAGTTTGTTTGACGCAACTGGCAAAAGTTTGTTTTATGCAACTGGCTCAAGTTTGTTTGACACAACTGGCACAAGTTTGTTCTACGCAACTGGCACAAGTTTGTTCGACGCAATTGGCACAAGTTTGTTCTATGCAACTGGCACAAGTGTGTTCGACGCGACTGGCACAAGTTTGTTCGATGCAACTGGCACAAGTTCGTTCTACGCAACTGGAACAAGTTTGTTCTATGCAACTGGCATAAATTTGTTTGACGCAACTGGCACAAGTTTGTTTGACGCAACTGGCACAAGGTTGTTTGACGCAAATGGCACAAGGTTGCTCTACACAACTGGCACAAGTTTGTTGTATGCAACTGGCAGAAGTTTGTTTGACGCAACTGGCACAAGTTTGTTCTACACAACTGGCACAAGTTTGTTCGACGCAACTCGCACAAGTTTGTTCTACGCAACTGGCACAAGTTTGTTCTACACAACTAGCACAAGTTTGTTCGACGCAACTGGCACAAGTTTGTTCTACGGAACTGGCACAAGTTTTTTCTACACAACTGGCACAAGTTTGTTCCACGTAATGGGCACAAGTTTGTTTGACGCAACTGGCATAAGTTTGTTTGACAAAACTGGCACAAGTTTGTTCTACGCAACTGGCAAAAGTTTGTTCTGCGCAACTGGCACAAGTTTGTTCGACGCAAGTGGCACAAGTTTGGTCTATGCAACTGGCACAAGTTTGTTCTACGCAACTGGCACAAGTTTGTTCGACGCAACTGGCACAAGTTTGTTCGATGCAACTGGCACAAGTTTGTTTGACGCAACTGGCACAAGTTTGTTCGACGCAACTGGCACAAGTTTGTTCGACGCAACTGGCACAAGTTTGTTTAACGCAACTGGCACAATTTTCTTCGACCCAACTGGCACAAGTTTGTTTGACACAACTGGCACAAGTTTTTTTGACGCATGCCTGCACAAGTTTGTTTGACGCAACTGGCAAAAGGTTGTTTGACGCAACTGGCTCAAGGTTGTTCTACAAAACTGGCACAAGTTTGTTCTATGCAACTGGCATAAGTTTGTTCTACGCAACTGGCACAAGTTTGTTCTACACAACTGGCACAAGTTTGTTCTACGCAACTGGCACAAGTTTCCTCGACGCAACTGGCACAAGTTTGTTCAACGCAACTGGCCCAAGTTTGTTTGACGCAACTGGCACAAGTTTGTTTAACACAACTGGCACAAGTTTGTTCTACGCAACTGGCACAAGTTTGTTCGACGAAACTGGCACAAGTTTGTTCGACGCAACTGGCACAAGTTTGTTCGACGCAACTGGCACAAGTTTGTTCTACGCAACTGGCACAAGTTTGTTCTACGCAACTGGCACAAGTTTGTCTGACACAACTGGCACAAGTTTGTTCTACGCAACTGGCACAAGTTTGTCTGACACAACTGGCACAAGTTTGTTCTACGTAACTGGTACAAGTTTGTTCTATGCAACTGGCACAAGTTTGTTTGACGCAACTGGCAAAAGTTTGTTTTATGCAACTGGCACAAGTTTGTTTGACACAACTGGCACAAGTTTGTTCTACGCAACTGGCACAAGTTTGTTCGACGCAATTGGCACAAGTTTGTTCTATGCAACTGGCACAAGTGTGTTCGACGCGACTGGCACAAGTTTGTTCGATGCAACTGGCACCAGTTCGTTCTACGCAACTGGAACAAGTTTGTTCTATGCAACTGGCATAAATTTGTTTGACGCAACTGGCACAAGTTTGTTTGACGCAACTGGCACAAGGTTGTTTGACGCAAATGGCACAAGGTTGCTCTACACAACTGGCACAAGTTTGTTGTATGCAACTGGCAGAAGTTTGTTTGACGCAACTGGCACAAGTTTGTTCTACACAACTGGCACAAGTTTGTTCGACGCAACTGGCACAAGTTTGTTCTACGCAACTGGCACAAGTTTGTTCTACACAACTGGCACAAGTTTGTTCGACGCAACTGGCACAAGTTTTTCTACGGAACTGGCACAAGTTTGTTCTACACAACTAGCACAAGTTTGTTCTACACAACTGGCACAAGTTTGTTCGACGCAACTGGCACAAGTTTGTTCTACGCAACTGGCACAAGTTTGTTCTACGCAACTGGCACAAGTTTGTTTCACCTAACTGGCACAAGTTTGTTCATCGCAACTGGGACAAGTTTGTTCTACGCAACTGGCCCAAGTTTGTTCTATGCAACTGGCATGAGTTTGTTCTACGCAACTGGCACAAGTTTGTTCTATGGAACTGGCGCAAGTCTGTTCTGCGCTACTGGCCCATGTTTGTTCGATGCAACTGGCACGAGTTTCTTCTATGCAACTGGCACAAGTTTGTTCGACGTAACTGGCACAAGTTTGTTCTACGCAACTGGCAAAAGTTTGTTCTACGCAACTGGCACAAGTTTGTTCTACGCAACTGGCACAAATTTGTTCTACGCAACTGGCACAAATTTGTTCTACGCAACTGGCACAAATTTGTTCTACGCAACTGGCACAAGTTTGTTCTACGCAACTGGCACAAATTTGTTCTACGCAACTGGCAAAAGTTTGTTCTACGCAACTGGCACAAGTTTGTTCTACGCAACTGGCACAAGTTTGTTCTACTAAACTGGCACAAGTTTGTTCTACGCAACTGGCATAAGTTTGTTCTACGCAACTGGCACAAGTTTGTTTGACGCAACTGGCCCAAGTTTGTTTGACGCAACTGGCAAAAGTTTGTTTGAAACAACTGGCACAAGTTTGTTTTATGTAACTGGCACAAGTTTGTTCTATGGAACTGGCACAAGTTTATTCTACGCAACTGGCACAAGTTTGTTCTACTCAACTGGCACAAGTTTGTTCTACACAACTGGCACAAGTTTCTTCGACGCAACTGGCCCAAGTTTGTTTGACGCAACTGGCACAAGTTTGTTTGACACAACTGGCACAAGTTTGTTCTACGCAACTGGCACAAGTTTGTACGACGAAACTGGCACAAATTTGTTCTACGCAACTGGCAGAAGTTTGTTCTACGGAACTGGCACAAATTTGTTCTGCGCAACTGGCACAAGTTTTTCTGACACAACTGGCACAAGTTTGTTCTACGTAACTGGCACAAGTTTGTTCGACGCAACTGGCACAAGTTTGTTTTATGCAACTGGCACAAGTTTGTTTGATACAACTGGCACAAGTTTGTTCTACGCAACTGGCACAAGTTTGTTCGACGCAATTGGCACAAGTTTGTCCGACGCAACTGGCACAAGTGTGTTCGACGCAACTGGCACAAGTTTGTTCGATGCAACTGGCACATATTTGTTCTACGCAACTGGCACAAGTTTGTTCCATGCAACTGGCATAAATTTGTTTGACGCAACTGGCACAAGTTTGTTTGACGCAACTGGCACAAGGTTGTTTGACGCAACTGGCACAAGGTTGCTCTACACAACTGGAACAAGTTTGTTCAATGCAACTGGCACAAGTTTGTTTGACGCAACTGGCACAAGTTTTTTCTACGCAACTGGCACAAGTTTTTTCGACGCAACTGGCACAAGTTTGTTCGACGTAACTGGCCCAAACTTGTTTGACGCAACTGGCAGAAGTTTGATTGACACAACTGGCACAAGTTTGTTCTACGCAACTGGCACAAGTATGTTCGACGAAACTGGCACAAGTTTGTTCTATGTAATTGACACAAGTTTGTTCGATGCAACTGGCACAAGTTTGTTCGATGCAACAGGCACAAGTTTGTTCTACGCAACTGGCACAAGTTTGTTCTACGCAACTGGCACAAGTTTGTTTGACACAACTGGAACAAGTTTGTTCATCGCAACTGGCACAAGTTTGTTCTATGCAACTGTCCCAAGTTTGTTCTTCGCAACTGTCACGAGTTTGTTCTATGCAACTGGCACAATTTTGTTCGACACAACAGGCACAAGTTTGTTCTACGCAACTGGCACAAATTTGTTCTACGCAACTGGCACAAGTTTTTTGACGCAAATGCCACAAGTTTGTTCTACGCAACTGGTACAAGTTTGTTTGACGCAACTGGCATAAGTTTGTTTGACGCAACTGGCAAAAGTTTGTTTGAAACAACTGGCACAAGTTTGTTCTACGCAACTGTCACAAGTTTGTCCGACACAACTGGCACAAGTATGTTCGACGCAACTGGCACAAGTTTGTTCGATGCAACTGGCACAAGTTTGTTCTACGCAACTGGCACAAGTTTGTTCTATGCAACTGGCATAAATTTGTTTGACGCAACTGGCCCAAGTTTTTTTGACGCAACTGGGAAAAGTTTTTTGGACACAACTGGCAAAAAGTTTGTTCTACGCAACTGGCACAAGTTTGTTCGACGCAACTGGCCCAAGTTTGTTTGACGCAACTGGCAAAAGTTTGTTCAGCGCAACTGGCACGAGTTTGTTCAGCGCAACTGGCACAATTTTGTTCTACGCAACTGGCACAAGTTTGTTCTACGCAACTGGCTCAAGTTTGTTCTATGCAACTGGCACAAGTTTGTTTGATGCAACTGGCTCAAGTTTGTTCTACGCAACTGGTACAAGTTTGTTTGACGCAACTGGCACAAGTTTGTTTGACGCAACTGGCACAAGTTTGTTCTACGCAACTGGCCCAAGTTTGTTTGACGCAACTGGCACAAGTTTGTTCTACGCAACTGGCACAAGTTTGTTCCACGTAATGGGCACAAGTTTGTTTGACGCAACTGGCATAAGTTTGTTTGACAAAACTGGCACAAGTTTGTTCTACGCAACTGGCAAAAGTTTGTTCTGCGCAACTGGCACAAGTTTGTTCGACGCAAGTGGCACAAGTTTGGTCTATGCAACTGGCACAAGTTTGTTCTACGCAACTGGCACAAGTTTGTTCGACGCAACTGGCACAAGTTTGTTCGATGCAACTGGCACAAGTTTGTTTGACGCAACTGGCACAAGTTTGTTCGACGCAACTGGCACAAGTTTGTTCGACGCAACTGGCACAAGTTTGTTTAACGCAACTGGCACAATTTTCTTCGACCCAACTGGCACAAGTTTGTTTGACAAAACTGGCACAAGTTTTTTTGATGCAACCTGCACAAGTTTGTTCGACGCAACTGGCAAAAGGTTGTTTGACGCAACTGGCACAAGGTTGTTCTACAAAACTGGCACAAGTTTGTTCTATGCAACTGGCATAAGTTTGTTCTACGCAACTGGCACAAGTTTGTTCTACACAACTGGCACAAGTTTGTTCTACGCAACTGGCACAAGTTTCCTCGACGCAACTGGCACAAGTTTGTTCAACGCAACTGGCCCAAGTTTGTTTGACGCAACTGGCACAAGTTTGTTTAACACAACTGGCACAAGTTTGTTCTACGCAACTGGCACAAGTTTGTTCGACGAAACTGGCACAAGTTTGTTCGACGCAACTGGCACAAGTTTGTTCGACGCAACTGGCACAAGTTTGTTCTACGCAACTGGCACAAGTTTGTTCTACGCAACTGGCACAAGTTTGTCTGACACAACTGGCACAAGTTTGTTCTACGCAAATGGCACAAGTTTGTCTGACACAACTGGCACAAGTTTGTTCTACGTAACTGGTACAAGTTTGTTCTATGCAACTGGCACAAGTTTGTTTGACGCAACTGGCAAAAGTTTGTTTTATGCAACTGGCACAAGTTTGTTTGACACAACTGGCACAAGTTTGTTCTACGCAACTGGCACAAGTTTGTTCGACGCAATTGGCACAAGTTTGTTCTATGCAACTGGCACAAGTGTGTTCGACGCGACTGGCACAAGTTTGTTCGATGCAACTGGCACAAGTTCGTTCTACGCAACTGGAACAAGTTTGTTCTATGCAACTGGCATAAATTTGTTTGACGCAACTGGCACAAGTTTGTTTGACACAACTGGCACAAGGTTGTTTGACGCAAATGGCACAAGGTTGCTCTACACAACTGGCACAAGTTTGTTGTATGCAACTGGCAAAAGTTTGTTTGACACAACTGGCACAAGTTTGTTCTACACAACTGGCACAAGTTTGTTCGACGCAACTCGCACAAGTTTGTTCTACGCAACTGGCACAAGTTTGTTCTACACAACTGGCACAAGTTTGTTCGACGCAACTGGCACAAGTTTGTTCTACGGAACTGGCACAAGTTTGTTCTACACAACTGGCACAAGTTTGTTCTACACAACTGGCACAAGGTTGTTCGACGCAACTGGCACAAGTTTGTTCTACGCAACTGGCACAAGTTTGTTCTACGCAACTGGCACAAGTTTGTTTGACGTAACTGGCACAAGTTTGTTCATCGCAACTGGGACAAGTTTGTTCTACGCAACTGGCCCAAGTTTGTTCTATGCAACTGGCATGAGTTTGTTCTATGGAACTGGCACAAGTTTGTTCTATGGAACTGGCGCAAGTCTGTTCTGCGCTACTGGCCCATGTTTGTTCGATGCAACTGGCACGAGTTTGTTCTATGCAACTGGCACAAGTTTGTTCGACGTAACTGGCACAAGTTTGTTCTACGCAACTTGCACAAATTTGTTCTACACAACTGGCACAAGTTTGTTCTACACAACTGGCACAAGTTTGTTCTACGCAACTGGCACAAGTTTGTTCTACTCAACTGGCACAAGTTTGTTCTACGCAACTGGCATAAGTTTGTTCTACGCAACTGGCACAAGTTTGTTTGACGCAACTGGCCCAAGTTTGTTTGACGCAACTGGCAAAAGTTTGTTTGAAACAACTGGCACAAGTTTGTTCTACGCAACTGTCACAAGTTTGTCCAACGCACCTGGCACAAGTTTGTTCGATGCAACTGGCACAAGTTTGTTTGATGCAACTGGCACAAGTTTGTTCTACGCAACTGGAAAATGTTTGTTCTACGCAACTGGCACAAGTTTGTTCTACGCAACTGCCACAAGTTTGTTCTACGCAACTGGCACAAGTTTCTTCAACGCAACTGGCACAAGTATGTTCGACGCAACTGGCACAAGTTTGTTCTACGCAACTGTCTCAAGTTTGTTCTACGCAACTGGCACAAGTTTGTTTGACGCAACTGGCACAAGTTTCTTTGATGCAACTGGCACAGGTTTGTTCTATGCAACTGGCCCAAGTTTGTTTGAGGCAACTAGCACAAGGTTGTTCTACGCAACTGGCACAAGTTTGTTCTACGTAACTGGCACAAGTTTGTTCTACGCAACTGGCACAAGTTTGTTTGACATAAATGGCAAAAGTTTATTCTACGTAACTGGCACAAGTTTGTTCTACGCAACTGGCACAAGTTTGGTCTACGCAACTGGAACAAGTTTGTTCAATGCAACTGGCTCAAGTTTGTTCAACGCAACTGTCACAAGTCTGTTCGACGCAACTGGCACAAGTTTGTTCTACGCAACTGGCACAAGTTTGTTTGGCGCAACTGGCTCAAGTTTGTTCTACACAACTGGTACAAGTTTGTTTGACGCAACTGGCACAAGTTTGTTTGACGCAACTGGCCCAAGTTTGTTTGACGCAACTGGCCCAAGTTTGTTTGACGCAACTGGCACAAGTTTGTTCTACGTAACTGGCACAAGTTTGTTCTACGCAACTGGCACAAGATTGTTCTATGCAACTGGTACAAGTTTGTTTGACACAAGTGGCACAAGTTTGTTCTACGCAACTGGCAAACGTTTGTTTGACGCAACTGGCACAAGTTTGCTCGACGCAAGTGGTATAAGTTTGTTCTATGCAACTGACACAAGTTTGTTTGACACAACTGGCACAAGTTTGTTCTACGCAACTGGCACAAGTTTGTTCAATGCAACTGTCACAAGTATGTTTGACGCAACTGGCACAAGCTTGTTCGACGCAACTGGCACAAGTTTGTTCGATGCAACTGGCACAAGTTTGTTCGACGCAACTGTCATAAGTTTTTTTGATGCAACTGGCACAAGTTTGTTCTATGCAACTGGCCCAAGTTTGTTTGACGCAACTGGAACAAGTTTGTTCTACGCAACTGGCACAAGTTTGTTCGATGCAACTGGCACAAGTTTGTTCGACGCAACTGGCACAAATTTGTCTAACACAACTAGCACAAGTTTATTCGACCCAACTGGCACAAGTTTGTTTGAAACAACTGGCACAAGTTTGTTGTACGCAACTGGCAAAAGTTTGTTTGACACAACTGGCACAAGTTTGCTCGACGCAAGTGGCACAAGTTTGTTCTATGCAACTGGCACAAGTTTGTTTGACACAACTGGCACAAGGTTGTTCTACGCAACTGGCACAAGTTTGTTCGATGCAACTGTCACAAGTTTGTTTGACGCAACTGGCACAAGCTTGTTCGACGCAACTGGCACAGGTTTGTTCGATGCAACTGCCACAAGTTTGTTCGACGCAAATGGCACAAGTTTGTTTGACGCAACTGGCACAAGTTTGTTCTATGCAACTGGCCCAAGATTTTTTGACGCAACTGGCACAAGTTTGTTCTACGCAACTAGCACAAGTTTGTTCGATGCAACTGGCACAAGTTTGTTCGGCACAACTGGCACAAATTTGTCTAACGCAACTAGCACAAGTTTATTCGACCCAACTAGCACAAGTTTGTTTGACACAACTGGCATAAATTTTTTTGACGCAACTGGCACAAGTTTGTTTGACGCAACTGGCACAAGGTTGTTTTATGCAACTGGCACAAGTTTGTTCTATGGAACTGGCACAAGTTTGTTCTACGCAACTGGCATAAGTTTGTTCTACACAACTGGCACAAGTTTGTTCTACGCAACTGGCACAAGTTTCTTCGACACAACTGGCCCAAGTTTGTTTGAGGCAACTGGCACAAGTTTGTTCTACGCAACTGGCACAAGTTTGTTCGACACAACTGGCACAAGTTTGTTCGACGCAACTGGCACAAGTTTGTTCTACGCAACTGGCACAAGTTTTTTCTACGCAACTGGCACAAGTTTGTTCTACGGGACTGGCAAAAATTTGTTCTGCGCAACTGACACAAGTTTGTCTGACACAACTGGCACAAGTTTGTTCTAAGTAACTGGCACAAGTTTGTTCTATGCAACTGGCACAAGTTTGTTCGACGCAACTGGCACAAGTTTGTTTTATGCAACTGGCACAAGTTTGTTTGACGCAACTGGCACAAGTTTGTTCTACGTAACTGGCACAAGTTTGTTCTACACAACTGGCACAAGTTTGTTCTACGCAACTGGCACAAGTTTGTTTGACACAACTGGCACAAGTTTGTTCTACGCAACTGGCAAAAGTTTGTTTGACGCAACTGGCACAAGTTTGCTCGACGCAACTGGCACAAGTTTGTTCTATGCAACTGGCACAAGTTTGTTTGACACAACTGGCACAAGTTTGTTCTACGCAACTGGCACAAGTTTGTTCGATGCAACTGTCACAAGTTTGTTTGACGCAACTGGCACAAGCTTGTTCGACGCAACTGGCACAAGTTTGTTCGATGCAACTGGCACAAGTTTGTTCGACGCAACTGGCACAAGTTTGTTTGACGCAACTGGCACAAGTTTGTTTAACGCAACTGGCACAAGTTTGTTCGATGCAACTGGCACAAGTTTGTTCGGCGCAACTGGCACAAATTTGTTTAACGCAACTAGCACAAGTTTATTCGACCCAACTGGCAAAAGTTTGTTTGACACAACTGGCACAAATTTTTTGACGAAACTGGCACAAGTTTGTTTGACGCAACTGGCACAAGGTTGTTTTATGCAACTGGCACAAGTTTATTCTATGGAACTGGCAGAAGTTTGTTCTACGCAACTGGCACAAGTTTGTTCTACGCAACTGGCACAAGTTTCTTCGACGCAACTGGCACAAGTTACTTCGACGCAACTGGCCCAAGTTTGTTTGACGCAACTGGCACAAGTTTGTTTGACACAACTGGCACAAGTTTGTTCTACGCAACTGGCACAAGTTTGTTCGACGAAACTGGCACAAGTTTGTTCTACGCAACTGGCACAAGTTTGTTCTACGGAACTGGCACAAATTTGTTCTGCGCAACTGGCACAAGTTTGTCTGACACAACTGGCACAAGTTTGTTCTACGTAACTGGCACAAGTTTGTTCTACGTAACTGGCACAAGTTTGTTCGATGCAACTGGCACAAGTTTGTTTTATGCAACTGGCACAAGTTTGTTTGATACAACTGGCACAAGTTTGTTCTACCCAACTGGCACAAGTTTGTTCGACTCAATTGGCACAAGTTTGTCCGACGCAACTGGCACAAGTGTGTTCGACGCAACTGGCACAAGTTTGTTCGATGCAACTGGCACAAGTTTGTTCTACGCAACTGGCACAAGTTTGTTCTATGCAACTGGCATAAATTTGTTTGACGCAACTGGCACAAGTTTGTTTGACGCAACTGGCACAAGGTTGTTTGACGCAACTGGCACAAGGTTGCTCTACACAACTGGAACAAGTTTGTTCTATGCAACTGGCACAAGTTTGTTTGACGCAACTGGCACAAGTTTTTTCTATGCAACTGGCACAAGTTTCTTCGACGCAACTGGCACAAGTTTGTTCGACGCAACTGGCTAAAACTTGTTTGACGCAACTGGCAGAAGTTTGATTGACACAACTGGCACAAGTTTGTTCTACGCAACTGGCACAAGTTTGTTCGACGAAACTGGCACAAGTTTGTTCTATGTAATTGACACAAGTTTGTTCGATGCAACTGGCACAAGTTTGTTCGACCCAACTGGCACAAGTTTGTTCGATGCAACAGGCACAAGTTTGTTCTACGCAACTGGCACAAGTTTGTTCTACACAACTGGCACAAGTTTGTTTGACACAACTGGCACAAGTTTGTTCATCGCAACTGGCACAAGTGTGTTCTATGCAACTGGCCCAAGTTTGTTCTTCGCAACTGGCACAAGTTTGTTCATCGCAACTGGCACAATTTTGTTTGACACAACTGGCACAAGTTTGTTCTACACAACTGGCACAAATTTGTTCTACGCAACTGGCACAAGTTTTTTGACGCAAATGCCATAAGTTTGTTCTACGCAACTGGCACAAGTTTGTTTGACGCAACTGGCAGAAGTTTGTTTGACGCAACTGGCAAAAGTTTGTTTGAAACAACTGGCACAAGTTTGTTCTACGCAACTGTCACAAGTTTGTTCAACGCAACTGGCACAAGTTTGTCAAACGCAACTGGCACAACTTTGTTCGATCAACTGGCACAAGTTTGTTGATGCAACTGGCACAAGTTTGTTCTACGCAACTGGAAAATGTTTGTTCTACACAACTGGCACAAGTTTGTTCTACGCAACTGATTCAAGTTTGTTCTACGCAACTGGCACAAGTTTGTTCAACGCAACTGGCAAAGTTTGTTTGACGCAACTGGCAAAAGTTTGTTTAACGCAACTAGTACAAGTTTGTTTGACGCAACTGGCCCAAGTTTGTTCAACGCAACTCTCACAAGTTTGTTTTTCGCAACTGGCACAAGTTTGTTCTACGTAACTGGCACAAGTTTGTCCGACACAACTGGCCCAAGTTTGTTCGACGCAACTGGCCCAAGTTTGTTTGACGCAACTGGCAAAAGTTTGTTTGACACAACTGGCACAAGTTTGTTCTACGCAACTGGCACAAGTTTGTTCGACGCAACTGGCACAAGTTTGTCCGACGCAACTGGCATAAGTTTGTTCTACGCAACTGGCACAAGTTTGTTCTATGCAACTGGCACAAGTTTGTTCTACGCAACTGGAAAATGTTTGTTCTACGCAACTGGCACAAGTTTGTTCTATGCAACTGGCACAAGTTTGTTTGACGCAACTGGCACAAGTTTCTTTGACGCAACTGGCACAAGTTTGTTCTATGTAACTGGCCCAAGTTTGTTTGAGGGAACTAGCACAAGGTTGTTCTACGCAACTGGCACAAGTTTGTTCTACGCAACTGGCACAAGTTTGTTTGACACAAATGGCAAAAGTTTATTCTACATAACTGGCACAAGTTTGTTCTACGCAACTGGCACAAGTTTGGTCTACGCAACAGGCACAAGATTGTTCAACGCAACTGGCTCAAGTTTGTTCAACGCAACTGTCACAAGTCTGTTCGACGCAACTGGCACAAGTTTGTTCTACGCAACTGGCTCAAGTTTGTTCTACACAACTCGTACAAGTTTGTTTGACGCAACTGGCGCAAGTTTGTTTGACGCAACTGGTCCAAGTTTGTTTGACGCAACTGGCACAAGTTTGTTCTACGGAACTGGCACAAGTTTGTTTGAAACAACTGGCACAAGTTTGTTGTACGCAACTGGCAAAAGTTTGTTTGACACAACTGGCACAAGTTTGCTCGACGCAAGTGGCACAAGTTTGTTCTATGCAACTGGCACAAGTTTGTTTGACACAACTGGCATAAGGTTGTTCTACGCAACTGGCACAAGTTTGTTCGATGCAACTGTCACAAGTTTGTTTGACGCAACTGGCACAAGCTTGTTCGACGCAACTGGCACAGGTTTGTTCGATGCAACTGCCTCAAGTTTTTTCGACGCAACTGGCACAAGTTTGTTTGACGCAACTGGCACAAGTTTGTTCTATGCAACTGGCCCAAGATTGTTCGACGCAACTGGCACAAGTTTGTTCGATGCAACTGGCACAAGTTTGTTCGGCGCAACTGGCACAAGTTTGTCTAACGCAACTAGCACAAGTTTATTCGACCCAACTGGCACAAGTTTGTTTGACACAACTGGCACAAATTTTTTTGACACAACTGGCACAAGTTTGTTTGACGCAACTGGCACAAGGATGTTTTATGCAACTGGCACAAGTTTGTTCTATGGAACTGGCAGAAGTTTGTTCTACGCAACTGGCAAAAGTTTCTTCTACACAACTGGCACAAGTTTGTTCTACGCAACTGGCACAAGTTTCTTCGACACAACTGGCCCAAGTTTGTTTGAGGCAACTGGCACAAGTTTGTTTGACACAACTGGCACAAGTTTGTTCTACGCAACTGGCACAAGTTTGTTCGACGAAACTGGCACAAGTTTGTTCGACGCAACTGGCACAAGTTTGTTCAACGCAACTGGCACAAGTTTTTTCTACGCAACTGGCACAAGTTTGTTCTACGGAACTGGCACAAATTTGTTCTGTGCAACTGACACAAGTTTGTCTGACACAACTGGCACAAGTTTGTTCTACGTAACTGGCACAAGTTTGTTCTATGCAACTGGCAGAAGTTTGTTCGACGCAACCAGCACAAGTTTGTTTTATGCAACTGGCACAAGTTTGTTTGACGCAATTGGCACAAGTTTGTCCGACGCAACTGGCACAAGCTTGTTCGACGTAACTGGCACAAGTTTGTTCGAGGCAACTGGCACAAGTTTGTTCTACGCAACTGGCACAAGTTTGTTCTATGCAACTGGCATAAATTTGTTTGACGCAACTGGCACAAGTTTGTTTGACGCAACTGGCACAAGGTTGTTTTATGCAACTGGCACAAGTTTGTTCTATGGAACTGGCAGAAGTTTGTTCTACGCAACTGGCAAAAGTTTCTTCTACACAACTGGCACAAGTTTGTTCTACGCAACTGGCACAAGTTTCTTCGACACAACTGGCCCAAGTTTGTTTGAGGCAACTGGCACAAGTTTGTTTGACACAACTGGCTACAGTTTTGTTCTACGCAACTGGCACAAGTTTGTTCGACGAAACTGGCACAAGTTTGTTCGACGCAACTGGCACAATTTTGTTCAACGCAACTGGCACAAGTTTTTTCTACGCAACTGGCACAAGTTTGTTCTACGGAACTGGCACAAATTTGTTCTGCGCAACTGTCACAAGTTTGTCTGACACAACTGGCACAAGTTTGTTCTACGTAACTGGCACAAGTTTGTTCTATGCAACTGGCAGAAGTTTGTTCGACGCAACCGGCACAAGTTTGTTTTATGCAACTGGCACAAGTTTGTTTGACGCAATTGGCACAAGTTTGTCCTATGCAACTGGCACACGTTTGTTCGACGCAACTGGCACAAGTTTGTTCGATGCAACTGGCACAAGTTTGTTCTACGCAACTGGCACAAGTTTGTTCTATGCAACTGGCATAAATTTGTTTGACGCAACTGGCACAAGTTTGTTTGACGCAACTGGCACAAGGTTATTTGATGCAACTGGCACAAGGTTGCTCTACACAACTGGAACAAGTTTGTTCTATGCAACTGGCACAAGTTTGTTTGACACAACTGGCACAAGTTTTTTCTACGCAACTGGCACAAGTTTCTTCGACGCAACTGGCACAAGTTTGTTCGACGCAACTGGCCCAAACTTGTTTGACGCAACTGGCAGAAGTTTGATTGACACAACTGGCACAAGTTTGTTCTACGCAACTGGCACAAGTTTGTTCTACACAACTGGCACAAGTTTGTTCTACGCAACTGGCACAAGTTTCTTCGACACAACTGGCCCAAGTTTGTTTGAGGCAACTGGCACAAGTTTGTTCTACGCAACTGGCACAAGTTTGTTCGACACAACTGGCACAAGTTTGTTCGACGCAACTGGCACAAGTTTGTTCTACGCAACTGGCACAAGTTTTTTCTACGCAACTGGCACAAGTTTGTTCTACGGGACTGGCAAAAATTTGTTCTGCGCAACTGACACAAGTTTGTCTGACACAACTGGCACAAGTTTGTTCTACGTAACTGGCACAAGTTTGTTCTATGCAACTGGCACAAGTTTGTTCGACGCAACTGGCACAAGTTTGTTTTATGCAACTGGCACAAGTTTGTTTGACGCAACTGGCACAAGTTTGTTCTACGTAACTGGCACAAGTTTGTTCTACACAACTGGCACAAGTTTGTTCTACGCAACTGGCACAAGTTTGTTTGACACAACTGGCACAAGTTTGTTCTACGCAACTGGCAAAAGTTTGTTTGACGCAACTGGCACAAGTTTGCTCGACGCAACTGGCACAAGTTTGTTCTATGCAACTGGCACAAGTTTGTTTGACACAACTGGCACAAGTTTGTTCTACGCAACTGGCACAAGTTTGTTCGATGCAACTGTCACAAGTTTGTTTGATGCAACTGGCACAAGCTTGTTCGACGCAACTGGCACAAGTTTGTTCGATGCAACTGGCACAAGTTTGTTCGACGCAACTGGCACAAGTTTGTTTGACGCAACTGGCACAAGTTTGTTTAACGCAACTGGCACAAGTTTGTTCGATGCAACTGGCACAAGTTTGTTCGGCGCAACTGGCACAAATTTGTTTAACGCAACTAGCACAAGTTTATTCGACCCAACTGGCAAAAGTTTGTTTGACACAACTGGCACAAATTTTTTGACGAAACTGGCACAAGTTTGTTTGACGCAACTGGCACAAGGTTGTTTTATGCAACTGGCACAAGTTTATTCTATGGAACTGGCAGAAGTTTGTTCTACGCAACTGGCACAAGTTTGTTCTACGCAACTGGCACAAGTTTCTTCGACGCAACTGGCACAAGTTACTTCGACGCAACTGGCCCAAGTTTGTTTGACGCAACTGGCACAAGTTTGTTTGACACAACTGGCACAAGTTTGTTCTACGCAACTGGCACAAGTTTGTTCGACGAAACTGGCACAAGTTTGTTCTACGCAACTGGCACAAGTTTGTTCTACGGAACTGGCACAAATTTGTTCTGCGCAACTGGCACAAGTTTGTCTGACACAACTGGCACAAGTTTGTTCTATGTAACTGGCACAAGTTTGTTCTACGTAACTGGCACAAGTTTGTTCGATGCAACTGGCACAAGTTTGTTTGATGCAACTGGCACAAGTTTGTTTGATACAACTGGCACAAGTTTGTTCTACCCAACTGGCACAAGTTTGTTCGACTCAATTGGCACAAGTTTGTCCGACGCAACTGGCACAAGTGTGTTCGACGCAACTGGCACAAGTTTGTTCGATGCAACTGGCACAAGTTTTTTCTACGCAACTGGCACAAGTTTGTTCTATGCAACTGGCATAAATTTGTTTGACGCAACTGGCACAAGTTTGTTTGACGCAACTGGCACAAGGTTGTTTGACGCAACTGGCACAAGGTTGCTCTACACAACTGGAACAAGTTTGTTCTATGCAACTGGCACAAGTTTGTTTGACGCAACTGGCACAAGTTTTTTCTACGCAACTGGCACAAGTTTCTTCGACGCAACTGGCACAAGTTTGTTCGACGCAACTGGCCCAAACTTGTTTGACGCAACTGGCAGAAGTTTGATTGACACAACTGGCACAAGTTTGTTCTACGCAACTGGCACAAGTTTGTTCGACGAAACTGGCACAAGTTTGTTCTATGTAATTGACACAAGTTTGTTCGATGCAACTGGCACAAGTTTGTTCGACCCAACTGGCACAAGTTTGTTCGATGCAACAGGCACAAGTTTGTTCTACGCAACTGGCACAAGTTTGTTCTACACAACTGGCACAAGTTTGTTTGACACAACTGGCACAAGTTTGTTCATCGCAACTGGCACAAGTGTGTTCTATGCAACTGGCCCAAGTTTGTTCTTCGCAACTGGCACAAGTTTGTTCATCGCAACTGGCACAATTTTGTTTGACACAACTGGCACAAGTTTGTTCTACACAACTGGCACAAATTTGTTCTACGCAACTGGCACAAGTTTTTTGACGCAAATGCCATAAGTTTGTTCTACGCAACTGGCACAAGTTTGTTTGACGCAACTGGCAGAAGTTTGTTTGACGCAACTGGCAAAAGTTTGTTTGAAACAACTGGCACAAGTTTGTTCTACGCAACTGTCACAAGTTTGTTCAACGCAACTGGCACAAGTTTGTTCTACGCAACTGGCACAACTTTGTTCGATCAACTGGTACAAGTTTGTTGATGCAACTGGCACAAGTTTGTTCTACGCAACTGGAAAATGTTTGTTCTACACAACTGGCACAAGTTTGTTCTACGCAACTGATTCAAGTTTGTTCTACGCAACTGGCACAAGTTTGTTCAACGCAACTGGCAAAGTTTGTTTGACGCAACTGGCAAAAGTTTGTTTAACGCAACTAGTACAAGTTTGTTTGACGCAACTGGCCCAAGTTTGTTCAACGCAACTCTCACAAGTTTGTTTTTCGCAACTGGCACAAGTTTGTTCTACGTAACTGGCACAAGTTTGTCCGACACAACTAGCCCAAGTTTGTTCGACGCAACTGGCCCAAGTTTGTTTGACGCAACTGGCAAAAGTTTGTTTGACACAACTGGCACAAGTTTGTTCTACGCAACTGGCACAAGTTTGTTCGACGCAACTGGCACAAGTTTGTCCGACGCAACTGGCATAAGTTTGTTCTACGCAACTGGCACAAGTTTGTTCTATGCAACTGGCACAAGTTTGTTCTACGCAACTGGAAAATGTTTGTTCTACGCAACTGGCACAAGTTTGTTCTATGCAACTGGCACAAGTTTGTTTGACGCAACTGGCACAAGTTTCTTTGACGCAACTGGCACAAGTTTGTTCTATGCAACTGGCCCAAGTTTGTTTGAGGGAACTAGCACAAGGTTGTTCTACGCAACTGGCACAAGTTTGTTCTACGCAACTGGCACAAGTTTGTTTGACACAAATGGCAAAAGTTTATTCTACGTAACTGGCACAAGTTTGTTCTACGCAACTGGCACAAGTTTGGTCTACGCAACAGGCACAAGTTTGTTCAACGCAACTGGCTCAAGTTTGTTCAACGCAACTGTCACAAGTCTGTTCGACGCAACTGGCACAAGTTTGTTCTACGCAACTGGCTCAAGTTTGTTCTACACAACTCGTACAAGTTTGTTTGAAGCAACTGGCGCAAGTTTGTTTGACGCAACTGGTCCAAGTTTGTTTGACGCAACTGGCACAAGTTTGTTCTACGCAACTGGCACAAGTTTGTTCTACGTAACTGGCACAAGTTTGTTCTATGCAACTGGCACAAGATTGTTCTACGCAACTGGTACAAGTTTGTTTGACACAAGTGGCACAAGTTTGTTCTACGCAACTGGCAAAAGTTTGTTTGACGCAACTGGCACAAGTTTGCTCAACGCAAGTGGCACAAGTTAATTCTATGCAACTGGCACAAGTTTGTTTGACACAACTGGCACAAGTTAGTTCTACGCAACTGGCACAAGTTTGTTCGATGCAACTGTCACAAGTATGTTTGACGCAACTGGCACAAGCTTGTTCGACGCAACTGGCACAAGTTTGTTCGATGCAACTGGCACAAGTTTGTTCGACGCAACTGGCACAAGTTTTTTTGACGCAACTGGCACAAGTTTGTTCTATGCAACTGGCCCAAGTTTGTTTGACGCAACTGGCACAAGTTTGTTCTACGCAACTGGCACAAGTTTGTTCGATGCAACTGGCACAAGTTTGTTCGGCGCAACTGGAACAAATTTGTCTAACACAACTAGCACAAGTTTATTCGACCCAACTGGCACAAGTTTGTTTGAAACAACTGGCACAAGTTTGTTGTACGCAACTGGCAAAAGTTTGTTTGACACAACTGGCACAAGTTTGCTCGACGCAAGTGGCACAAGTTTGTTCTATGCAACTGGCACAAGTTTGTTTGACACAACTGGCATAAGGTTGTTCTACGCAACTGGCACAAGTTTGTTCGATGCAACTGTCACAAGTTTGTTTGACGCAACTGGCACAAGCTTGTTCGACGCAACTGGCACAGGTTTGTTCGATGCAACTGCCTCAAGTTTTTTCGACGCAACTGGCACAAGTTTGTTTGACGCAACTGGCACAAGTTTGTTCTATGCAACTGGCCCAAGATTGTTCGACGCAACTGGCACAAGTTTGTTCGATGCAACTGGCACAAGTTTGTTCGGCGCAACTGGCACAAATTTGTCTAACGCAACTAGCACAAGTTTATTCGACCCAACTGGCACAAGTTTGTTTGACACAACTGGCACAAATTTTTTTGACACAACTGGCACAAGTTTGTTTGACGCAACTGGCACAAGGATGTTTTATGCAACTGGCACAAGTTTGTTCTATGGAACTGGCAGAAGTTTGTTCTACACAACTGGCAAAAGTTTCTTCTACACAACTGGCACAAGTTTGTTCTACGCAACTGGCACAAGTTTCTTCGACACAACTGGCCCAAGTTTGTTTGAGGCAACTGGCACAAGTTTGTTTGACACAACTGGCACAAGTTTGTTCTACGCAACTGGCACAAGTTTGTTCGACGAAACTGGCACAAGTTTGTTCGACGCAACTGGCACAAGTTTGTTCAACGCAACTGGCACAAGTTTTTTCTACGCAACTGGCACAAGTTTGTTCTACGGAACTGGCACAAATTTGTTCTGTGCAACTGACACAAGTTTGTCTGACACAACTGGCACAAGTTTGTTCTACGTAACTGGCACAAGTTTGTTCTATGCAACTGGCAGAAGTTTGTTCGACGCAACCAGCACAAGTTTGTTTTATGCAACTGGCACAAGTTTGTTTGACGCAATTGGCACAAGTTTGTCCGACGCAACTGGCACAAGCTTGTTCGACGTAACTGGCAAAAGTTTGTTCGATGCAACTGGCACAAGTTTGTTCTACGCAACTGGCACAAGTTTGTTCTATGCAACTGGCATAAATTTGTTTGACGCAACTGGCACAAGTTTGTTTGACGCAACTGGCACAAGGTTGTTTTATGCAACTGGCACAAGTTTGTTCTATGGAACTGGCAGAAGTTTGTTCTACGCAACTGGCAAAAGTTTCTTCTACACAACTGGCACAAGTTTGTTCTACGCAACTGGCACAAGTTTCTTTGACACAACTGGCCCAAGTTTGTTTGAGGCAACTGGCACAAGTTTGTTTGACACAACTGGCTAGTTTTGTTCTACGCAACTGGCACAAGTTTGTTCGACGAAACTGGCACAAGTTTGTTCGACGCAACTGGCACAAGTTTGTTCAACGCAACTGGCACAAGTTTTTTCTACGCAACTGGCACAAGTTTGTTCTACGGAACTGGCACAAATTTGTTCTGCGCAACTGTCACAAGTTTGTCTGACACAACTGGCACAAGTTTGTTCTACGTAACTGGCACAAGTTTGTTCTATGCAACTGGCAGAAGTTTGTTCGACGCAACCGGCACAAGTTTGTTTTATGTAACTGGCACAAGTTTGTTTGACGCAATTGGCACAAGTTTGTCCTATGCAACTGGCACACGTTTGTTCGACGCAACTGGCACAAGTTTGTTCGATGCAACTGGCACAAGTTTGTTCTACGCAACTGGCACAAGTTTGTTCTATGCAACTGGCATAAATTTGTTTGACGCAACTGGCACAAGTTTGTTTGACGCAACTGGCACAAGGTTATTTGACGCAACTGGCACAAGGTTGCTCTACACAACTGGAACAAGTTTGTTCTATGCAACTGGCACAAGTTTGTTTGACACAACTGGCACAAGTTTTTTCTACGCAACTGGCACAAGTTTCTTCGACGCAACTGGCACAAGTTTGTTCGACGCAACTGGCCCAAACTTGTTTGACGCAACTGGCAGAAGTTTGATTAACACAACTGGCACAAGTTTGTTCTACGCAACTGGCACAAGTTTGTTCGACGAAACTGGCACAAGTTTGTTCTATGCAATTGACACAAGTTTGTTCGATGCAACTGGCACAAGTTTGTTCGACGCAACTGGCACAAGGTTGTTCGATGCAACAGGCACAAGTTTGTTCTACGCAACTGGCACAAGTTTGTTCTACGCAACTGGCACAAGTTTGTTCTATGCAACTGGCACAAGTTTGTTCATAGCAACTGACACAAGTTTGTTCTACGCAACTGGCCCAAGTTTGTTCCTCGCAACTGGCACGAGTTTGTTCTATGCAACTGGCACAAGTTTGTTCGACGCAACTGGCACAAGTTTGTTCTACGCAACTAGCACAAATTGTTCTACGCAATTGGCACAAGTTTTTTGACGCAACTGGCACAAGTTTGTTCTATGCAACTGGCACAAGTTTGTTCGACGAAACTGGCACAAGTTTGTTCTATGCAATTGACACAAGTTTGTTCGATGCAACTGGCACAAGTTTGTTCGACGCAACTGGCACAAGTTTGTTCGATGCAACAGGCACAAGTTTGTTCTACGCAACTGGCACAAGTTTGTTCTACGCAACTGGCACAAGTTTGTTCTATGCAACTGGCACAAGTTTGTTCATAGCAACTGACACAAGTTTGTTCTACGCAACTGGCCCAAGTTTGTTCCTCGCAACTGGCACGAGTTTGTTCTATGCAACTGGCACAAGTTTGTTCGACGCAACTGGCACAAGTTTGTTCTACGCAACTAGCACAAATTGTTCTACGCAATTGGCACAAGTTTTTTGACGCAACTGGCACAAGTTTGTTCTATGCAACTGGCACAAGTTTGTTCGACGAAACTGGCACAAGTTTGTTCTATGCAATTGACACAAGTTTGTTCGATGCAACTGGCACAAGTTTGTTCGACGCAACTGGCACAAGTTTGTTCGATGCAACAGGCACAAGTTTGTTCTACGCAACTGGCACAAGTCTGTTCTACGCAACTGGCACAAGTTTGTTTGATGCAACTGGCACAAGTTTGTTCATAGCAACTGACACAAGTTTGTTCTACGCAACTGGCCCAAGTTTGTTCTTCGCAACTGGCACGAGTTTGTTCTATGCAACTGGGACAAGTTTGTTCTACGCAACTGGCCCAAGTTTGTTCTACGCAACTGGCACGAGTTTGTTCTACGCAACTGGCACAAGTTTGTTCTATGGAACTGGCGCAAGTTTGTTCTGCGCTACTGGCCCATGTTTGTTCTTCGCAACTGGCACAAGTTTGTTCTATGCAACTGGCACAAGTTTGTTTGACGTAACTGGCACAAGTTTGTTCTACGCAACTTGCACAAATTTGTTCTACGCAACTGGCACAAGTTTGTTCTACGCAACTGGCACAAGTTTGTTCTACGCAACTGGCACAAGTTTGTTCTAAACAACTGTCCCAAGTTTGGTTGACACAACTGGCACAAGTTTGTTCTACGCAACTGGCACAAGTTTGTTCGACGAAACTGGCACAAGTTTGTTCTATGCAATTGACACAAGTTTGTTCGATGCAACTGGCACAAGTTTGTTCGACGCAACTGGCACAAGTTTGTTCGACGCAACAGGCACAAGTTTGTTCTACGCAACTGGCACAAGTTTGTTCTACGCAACTGGCACAAGTTTGTTTGATGCAACTGGCACAAGTTTGTTCATAGCAACTGGCACAAGTTTGTTGTACGCAACTGGCACAAGTTTGTTCGACGCAACTGGCACAAGTTTGTTCTACGCAACTGGCACAAGTTTGTTCTACGCAACTGGCACAAGTTTGTTCTACAAAACTGGCACAAGTTTGTTTGACGCAACTGGCCAAAGTTTGTTTGACGCAACTGGCAAAAGTTTGTTTGAAACAACTGGCACAAGTTTGTTCTACACAACTGTCACAAGTTTGTTCAACACAACTGGCACAAGTTTGTCAAACGCAACTGGCACAACTTTGTTCGATCAACTGGCACAAGTTTGTTTGACACAACTGGCACAAGTTTGTTCTATGCAACTGGAAAATGTTTGTTCTACACAACTGGCACAAGTTTGTTCTACGCAACTGGCACAAGTTTGTTCTACGTAACTGGAAAATGTTTGTTCTACGCAACTGGCACAAGTTTGTTCTACGCAACTGGCTCAAGTTTGTTCTACGCAACTGGCACAAGTTTGTTTGACGCAACTGGCAAAATTTGTTTAACGCAACTGGCACAAGTTTGTTTGACGCAACTGGCACAAGTTTGTTCAATGCAACTGGCACAAGTTTGTAGTTCGCAACTGGCACAAGTATGTTCTACGTAACTGGCACAAGTTTGTCCGACACAACTGGCACAATTTTGTTCGACGCAACTGGCCGAAGTTTGTTTGACGCAACTGGCAAAAGTTTGTTTGACACAACTGGCACAAGTTTGTTCTACGCAACTGGCACAGGTTTGTTCGACGCAACTGGCACAAGTTTGTCCGACGCAACTGGCATAAGTTTGTTCTACGCAACTGGCACAAGTTTGTTCGACGCAATTGGCACAAGTTTGTCCGATGCAACTGTCACAAGTGTGTTCGACGCAACTGGCACAAGTTTGTTCGATGCAACTGGCACAAGTTTGTTCTACGCAACTGGCACAAGTTTATTTGATGCAACTGGCACAAGTTTCTTTGACACAACTGGCACAAGTTTGTCCTACGCAAGTGGCACAAGTTTGTAGTTCGCAACTGGCACAAGTTTGTTCTACGCAACTGGCACAAGTTTGTTTGACGCAACTGGCACAAGTTTGTTATACGAAACTGGCACAAGTTTGTAGATCGCAACTGGCACAAGTTTGTTCTACGCAACTGGCCCAAGTTTGTTTGACGCAACTGCCACAAGTTTGTTCTACGCAACTGACACAAGTTTGTTCTACGCAACTGGCACAAGTTTGTTCTACGCAACTAGCACAAGTTTGTTCTACGTAACTGGCACAAGTTTGTTCTACGCAACTGGCACAAAGTTGTTCTACGCAACTGGCACAATTTTGTTCTATGCAACTGGCATAAAGTTGTTCTACGTAACTGGCCCAAGTTTATTTGACGCAACTGGAACAAGTTTATTTGACGCAACTGTCACAAGTTTCTTTGACGCAACTGGCACAAGTTTGTCCTACGCAAGTGGCACAAGTTTGTAGATCGCAACTGGCGCAAGTTTGTTCTACGCAACTGGCACAAGTTTGTTTGACGCAACTGGCACAAGTTTGTCCTACGAAACTGGTACAAGTTTGTAGTTCGCAACTGGCACAAGTTTGTTCTACGCAACTGGCACAAGTTTGTTCTACGCAACTGGCACAAGTTTGTTCTACGCAACTGGCACAAGTTTGTTCTACGCAACTGGCACAAAGTTGTTCTACGCAACTGGCACAATTTTGTTCTATGCAACAGGCACAAGTTTGTTCTTCGCAACTGGCACAAGATTGTTTGACGCAACTGGCACAAGTTTGTTCTACGCAACTGGCACAAGTTTGTTCTACGCAACTGGCCCAAGTTTGTTTGGCGCAACTGGCACAAGTTTGTTCTACGCAACTGGCACAAGATTGTTCTACACAACTGGCACAAGTTTGTTCTACGCAACTGGCACAAGTTTGTTCCACGGAACTGGCAGAAGTTTGTTCTATGCAACAGGCACAAGTTTCTTCTACGCAACTGGCACAAGTTTGTTCTACGCAACTGGCACAAACTTGTTTGTCGCATTTGGCACAAGTTTGTTTTCGCAACTGGCCCAAGTTTCTTCTACGCAACTCACACAAGTTTGTTCTATGCAACTGTCAGAAGTTTGTTCGACGCAACTGGCACAACTTTGTTCTACGCAACTGGCACAAGTTTGTTCTTCGCAACTGGCACAAGATTGTTCAACACAACTGGCACAAGTTTCTTCAAAGCAACTGGCACAAGTTTGTTCGACGCAACTGGCCCAAGTTTGTTTGACGCAACTGGCACAAGTTTGTTCTACGCAACTGACACAAGTTTGTTCTACGCAACTGGCACAAGTTTGTTTTATGCAACTGGCAGAAGTTTGTTTATCGCAACTCACACAAGTTTGTTCTATGCAACTGGCACAAGTTTGTTCTACGCAACTGGCAAAGGTTTGTTCTACGTAACTGGCACAAGTTTGTTATATGCAACTGACACAAGTTTGTTTGACACAACTGGCACAAGTTTGTTCTACGCAACTGGCAAAAGTTTGTTCTACGCAACTGGCACAAGTTTGTTCGACGCAAGTGGCACAAGTTTGTTTGACACAACTGGCAGAGTTTGTTCTACGCAACTGGCACAAGTTTGTTCGATGCAACTGGCACAAGTTTGTTTGACGCAACTGGCACAAGCTTGTTCGACACAACTGGCACAAGTTTGTTCGATGCAAATGGCACAAGTTTGTTCGACGCAACTGTCACAAGTTTGTTTAACGCAACTGGCACAAGTTTATTCGACCCAACTGGCAAAAGTTTGTTTGACGCAACTGGCAAAAGTTTGTTTGACGCAACTGGCACAAGTTTTTTTGACGCAACTGGCACAAGTTTGTTTGACGCAACTGGCACAAGGTTGTTTGACGCAACTGGCACAAGGTTGTTCTACACAACTGGCACAAGTTTGTTCGACGCAACTGAAACAAGTTTGTTTGACGCAACTGGCACAAGTTTGTTTGACAAAACTGGCACAAGTTTGTTCTACGTAACTGGCACAAGTTTGTTCTACGCAACTGGCACAAGTTTGTTCGACGCAACTGGCACAAGTTTGTTTTATGCAACTGGCACAAGTTTCTTTGACGAAACTGGCACAAGTTTGTTCAACGCAACTGGCCCAAGATTGTTTGACGCAACTGGCACAAGTTTGTTTGACAAAACTGGCACAAGTTTGTTCTACGCAACTGGCACAAGTTTGTTTTACGCAACTGGCACAAGTTTGTTCGACGCAACTGGCACTAGTTTGTTTTATGCAACTGGCACAAGTTTGTTTGACACAACTGGCAGAAGTTTGTTCTACGCAACTGGCACAAGTTTGTTTGACGCAATTGGCACAAGTTTGTCCGACACAACTGGCACAAGTGTGTTCGACGCAACTGGCACAAGTTTGTTCAATGCAACTGGCACAAGTTTGGTCTACGCAACTGGCACAAGTTTGTTCTATGCAACTGGCATAAATTTGTTTGACGCAACTGGCACAAGTCTGTTTGACTTAAGTGGCACAAGTTTGTTCTGCGCAACTGGCACAAGTTTGTTCCACGCAACTGGCACAAGTTTGTTCGATGCAACTGGCACAAGTCTGTTCTACGCAACTGGCTCAAGTTTGTTTTACGTAACTAGCACAAGTTTGTTTGACACAACTGGCACATGTTTGTCCTACGCATCTGGCACAAGTTTGTTCTACGCAACTGGCCCAAGTTTGTTTGACACAACTCGCACAAGTTTGTTTTACGCAACTGGCATAAGTTTGTTCTACGCTACTGGCACAAGTTTGTTTGACACAACTGGCACAAGTTTGTTCTACGTAACTGGCACAAGGTTGTTCTACGCAACTGGCTCAAGTTTGTTCTACGCAACTGGCACAAGTTTGTTTGACGCAACTGGCACAAGTTTGTTCTACGCAACTGGCCCAAGTTTGTTTGACGCAACTGGCAGAAGTTTGTTCTATGCAACTGGCACAAGTTTGTTCCACGTAACGGGCACAAGTTTGTTCTACGCAACTGGCACAAGTTTGTTCTACGCAACTGGCAAAAGTTTGTTCTGCGCAACTGGCACAAGTTTGTTAAACGCAACTGGCACAAGTTTGTTCTATGCAATTGGCACAAGTTTGTTCTACGCAACTGGCACAAGTTTGTTCAACGCAACTGGCACAAGTTTGTTCTACGCAACTGGAAAATGTTTGTTCTATGCAACTGGCACAAGTTTGTTCTACACAACTGGCTCAAGTTTGTTCTACGCAACTGGCACAAGTTTGTTCAACGCAACTGGCACAAGTTTGTTTGACGCAACTGGCAAAAGTTTGTTTAACGCAACTAGCACAAGTTTGTTTGACGCAACTGGCCCAAGTTTGTTCAACGCAACTGGCACAAGTTTGTAGTTCGCAACTGGCACAAGTATGTTCTACGTAACTGGCACAATTTTGTCCGACACAACTGGCACAATTTTGTTCGACGCAACTGGCCCAAGTTTGTTTGACGCAACTGGCAAAAGTTTGTTTGACACAACTGGCACAAGTTTGTTCTACGCAACTGGCACAAGTTTGTTCGATGCAACTGGCACAAGTTTGTCCGACGCAACTGGCATAAGTTTGTTCTACGCAACTGGCACAAGTTTGTTCAACGCAATTGGCACAAGTTTGTCCGACGCAACTGTCACAAGTGTGTCCGACGCAACTGGCAAAAGTTGGTTCGATGCAACTGGCAAAAGTTTGTTCTACGCAACTGGCACAAGTTTGTTCTATGCAACTGGCATAAATTTGTTTGACGCAACTGGCCCAAGTTTGTTTGACACAACTTGGAAAAGATTGTTTGACACAACTGGCACAAAGTTTGTTCTACGCAACTGGCACAAGTTTGTTCGACGCAACTGGCCCAAGTTTGTTTGACGCAACTGGCAAAAGTTTGTTTGAAACAACTGGCACAATTTTGTTCAGCGCAACTGGCACAATTTTGTTCTACGCAACTGGCACACATTTGTTCTACGCAACTGCCTCAAGTTTGTTCAATGCAACTGGCACAAGTTTGTTTGATGCAACTGGCACAAGTTTGTTCTATGCAACTGGCACAAGTTTGTTTGACGCAACTGGCACAAGTTTGTTCTACGCAACTGGCACAAGTTTGTTGTACGCAACTGGCACAAGTTTGTTCTACGCAACTGGCACAAGTTTGTTTGACACAACTGGCACAAGTTTGTTCTACGTAACTGGCACAAGTTTGTTCTACGCAACTGGCACAAGTTTGTTCTACGCAACTGGGACAAGTTTGTTCTACGCAACTGGCACAAGTTTGTTTGACACAACTAGCACAAGTTTGTTCTACGTAACTGGCACAAGTTTGTTCAACGCAGCTGGCACAAGTTTGTTCAATGCAACTGGCACACGTTTGTTTGACACAACTGGCACAAGTTTGTTCTACGCAACTGGCAGAAGTTTGTTAAACGCAACTGGCACTAGTTTGTTTGACGCAACTGGCACAAGTTTGTTCTACGCAACTGGCACAAGTTTGTTTGATGCAACTGGCACAAGTTTGTTCGACGCAACTGGCACAAGTTTGTTCAATGCAACTGTCACAAGTTTGTTCGACGCAACTGGCACAAGTTTGTTCTACGCAACTTTCACAAGTTTGTTCTGCGCAACTGGCACAAGTTTATTTGATGCAACTGGCACAAGTTTCTTTGACGCAACTGGCACAAGTTTGTTCTACGCAACTGGCACAATTTTGTAGTTCTCAACTGGCACAAGTTTGTTCTACGCAACTGGCACAAGTTTTTTCTACGCAACTGGCTCAAGTTTGTCCTACGAAACTGGCACAAGTTTGTAGTTCGCAACTGGCACAAGTTTGTTCTACGCAACTGGCCCAAGTTGGTTTGACGCAACTGGCACAAGTTTGTTCTACGCAACTGACACAAGTTTGTTTTTACGCAACTGGCACAAGTTTGTTCTACGCAACTAGCACAAGTTTGTTCTATGCAACTGGCACAAGTTTGTTCTAAGCAACTGGCACAAAGTTGTTCTACGCAACTGGCACAACTTTGTTCTATGCAACTGGCAAAAAGTTGTTCTACGTAACTGGCACAAGTTTATTTGACGCAAATGGAACAAGTTTATTTGACGCAACTGTCACAAGTTTCTTTGACGCAACTGGCACAAGTTTGTCCTACGCAAGTGGCACAAGATTGTAGTTCGCAACTGGCGCAAGTTTGTTCAGCGCAACTGGCACAATTTTGTTCTACGCAACTGGTACACGTTTGTTCTATGCAACTGCCTCAAGTTTGTTCTTCGCAACAGGCCCAAGTTTTTTTGACGCAACTGGCACAAGTTTGTTCTACGCAACTGACACAAGTTTGTTCTAAGCAACTGGCACAAGTTTGTTCTACGCAACTGGCACAAGTTTGTTGTACGCAACTGGCACAAGTTTGTTCTACGCAACTGGCACAAGTTTGTTCTACGCAACTGGCACAAAGTTGTTCTACGCAACTGGCACAATTTTGTTCTATGCAACAGGCACAAGTTTGTTCTTCGCAACTGGCACAAGATTGTTTGATGCAACTGGCACAAGTTTGTTCTACGCAACTGGCACAAGTTTGTTCTACGCAACTGGCCCAAGTTTGTTTGACGCAACTGGCACAAGTTTGTTCTACGCAACTGGCACAAGATTGTTCTACACAACTGGCACAAGTTTGTTCTACGCAACTGGCACAAGTTTGTTCCACAGAACTGGCACAAGTTTGTTCGACGCAACTGGCACAAGTTTGTCCGACGCAACTGGCATAAGTTTGTTCTACGCAACTGGCACAAGTTTGTTCGACGCAATTGGCACAAGTTTGTCCGACGCAACTGTCACAAGTGTGTCCGACGCAACTGGCACAAGTTGGTTCGATGCAACTGGCACAAGTTTGTTCTACGCAACTGGCACAAGTTTGTTCTATGCAACTGGCATAAATTTGTTTGACGCAACTGGCCCAAGTTTGTTTGACACAACTTGGAAAAGATTGTTTGACACAACTGGCACAAAGTTTGCTCTACGCAACTGGCACAAGTTTGTTCGACGCAACTGGCCCAAGTTTGTTTGACGCAACTGGCCCAAGTTTGTTTGACACAACTTGGAAAAGATTGTTTGACACAACTGGCACAAGTTTGTTCGACGCAACTGGCACAAGTTTGTTCAACGCAACTGTCACAAGTTTGTTCGACGCAGCTGGCACAAGTTTGTTCTACGCAACTTTCACAGGTTTGTTCTGCGCAACTGGCACAAGTTTATTTGATGCAACTGGCACAAGTTTCTTTGACACAACTGGCACAAGTTTGTCCTACGCAAGTGGCACAAGTTTGTAGTTCGCAACTGGCACAAGTTTGTTCTACGCAACTGGCACAAGTTTGTTTGACGCAACTGGCACAAGTTTGTTATACGAAACTGGCACAAGTTTGTAGATCGCAACTGGCACAAGTTTGTTCTACGCAACTGGCCCAAGTTTGTTTGACGCAACTGGCACAAGTTTGTTCTACGCAACTGACACAAGTTTGTTCTACGCAACTGGCAAAAGTTTGTTCTACGCAACTAGCACAAGTTTGTTCTACGTAACTGGCACAAGTTTGTTCTACGCAACTGGCACAAAGTTTGTTCTACGCAACTGGCACAATTTTGTTCTATGCAACTGGCACACAGTTGTTCTACGTAACTGGCACAAGTTTATTTGACGCAACTGGAACAAGTTTATTTGACGCAACTGTCACAAGATTCTTTGACGCAACTGGCACAAGTTTGTCCTACGCAAGTGGCACAAGTTTGTAGATCGCAACTGGCGCAAGTTTGTTCTACGCAACTGGCACAAGTTTGTTTGACGCAACTGGCACAAGTTTGTCCTACGAAACTGGTACAAGTTTGTAGTTCGCAACTGGCACAAGTTTGTTCTACGCAACTGGCCCAAGTTTGTTTGAAGCAACTGGCACAAGTTTGTTCTACGCAACTGACACAAGTTTGTTCTAAGCAACTGGCACAAGTTTGTTCTACGCAACTGGCACAAGTTTGTTCTACGCAACTGGCACAAGTTTGTTCTACGCAACTGGCACAAGTTTGTTCTACGCAACTGGCACAAAGTTGTTCTACGTAACTGGCACAATTTTGTTCTATGCAACAGGCACAAGTTTGTTCTTCGCAACTGGCACAAGATTGTTTGACGCAACTGGCACAAGTTTGTTCTACGCAACTGGCACAAGTTTGTTCTACGCAACTGGCCCAAGTTTGTTTGGCGCAACTGGCACATGTTTGTTCTACGCAACTGGCACAAGATTGTTCTACACAACTGGCACAAGTCTGTTCTACGCAACTGGCACAAGTTTGTTCCACGGAACTGGCACAAGTTTGTTCGACACAACTGGCACAAGTTTCTTCTACGCAACTGGCACAAGTTTGTTCTACACAACTGGCACAAACTTGTTTGTCGCAATTGGTACAAGTTTGTTTTCGCAACTGGCCCAAGTTTCTTCTACGCAACTCACACAAGTTTGTTCTATGCAACTGTCAGAAGTTTGTTCGACGCAACTGGCACAAGTTTGTTCTACGCAACTGGCACAAGTTTGTTCTTCGCAACTGGCACAAGATTGTTCAACACAACTGGCACAAGTTTCTTCAAAGCAACTGGCACAAATTTGTTCGACGCAACTGGCCCAAGTTTGTTTGACGCAACTGGCACAAGTTTGTTCTACGCAACTGACACAAGTTTGTTCTACGCAACTGGCACAAGTTTGTTCTACGCAACTGGCACAAGTTTGTTTTATGCAACTGGCAGAAGTTTGTTTGACGCAACTCACACAAGTTTGTTCTATGCAACTGGCACAAGTTTGTTCTACGCAACTGGCAAAGGTTTGTTCTACGTAACTGGCACAAGTTTGTTCTATGCAACTGACACAAGTTTGTTTGACACAACTGGCACAAGTTTGTTCTACGCAACTGGCAAAAGTTTGTTCTACGCAACTGGCACAAGTTTGTTCGACGCAAGTGGCACAAGTTTGTTTGACACAACTGGCAGAGTTTGTTCTACGCAACTGGCACAAGTTTGTTCGATGCAACTGGCACAAGTTTGTTTGACGCAACTGGCACAAGCTTGTTCGACACAACTGGCACAAGTTTGTTCGATGCAAATGGCACAAGTTTGTTCGACGCAACTGTCACAAGTTTGTTTAACGCAACTGGCACAAGTTTATTCGACCCAACTGGCAAAAGTTTGTTTGACGCAACTGGCAAAAGTTTGTTTGACGCAACTGGCACAAGTTTTTTTGACGCAACTGGCACAAGTTTGTTTGACGCAACTGGCACAAGGTTGTTTGACGCAACTGGCACAAGGTTGTTCTACACAACTGGCACAAGTTTGTTCGACGCAACTGAAACAAGTTTGTTTGACGCAACTGGCACAAGTTTGTTTGACAAAACTGGCACAAGTTTGTTCTACGTAACTGGCACAAGTTTGTTCTACGCAACTGGCACAAGTTTGTTCGACGCAACTGGCAGAAGTTTGTTTTATGCAACTGGCACAAGTTTCTTTGACGAAACTGGCACAAGTTTGTTCGACGCAACTGGCCCAAGATTGTTTGACGCAACTGGCACAAGTTTGTTTGACAAAACTGGCACAAGTTTGTTCTACGCAACTGGCACAAGTTTGTTTTACGCAACTGGCACAAGTTTGTTCGACGCAACTGGCACTAGTTTGTTTTATGCAACTGGCACAAGTTTGTTTGACACAACTGGCAGAAGTTTGTTCTACGCAACTGGCACAAGTTTGTTTGACGCAATTGGCACAAGTTTGTCCGACACAACTGGCACAAGTGTGTTCGACGCAACTGGCACAAGTTTGTTCAATGCAACTGGCACAAGTTTGGTCTACGCAACTGGCACAAGTTTGTTCTATGCAACTGGCATAAATTTGTTTGACGCAACTGGCACAAGTCTGTTTGACTTAAGTGGCACAAGTTTGTTCTGCGCAACTGGCACAAGTTTGTTCCACGAAACTGGCACAAGTTTGTTCGATGCAACTGGCACAAGTCTGTTCTACGCAACAGGCTCAAGTTTGTTTTACGCAACTAGCAAAAGTTTGTTTGACACAACTGGCACATGTTTGTCCTACGCATCTGGCACAAGTTTGTTCTACGCAACTGGCCCAAGTTTGTTTGACACAACTCGCACAAGTTTGTTTTACGCAACTGGCATAAGTTTGTTCTACGCTACTGGCACAAGTTTGTTTGACACAACTGGCACAAGTTTGTTCTACGTAACTGGCACAAGGTTGTTCTACGCAACTGGCTCATGTTTGTTCTAAGCAACTTGCACAAGTTTGTTTGACGCAACTGGCACAAGTTTGTTCTACGCAACTGGCCCAAGTTTGTTTGACGCAACTGGCAGAAGTTTGTTCTATGCAACTGGCACAAGTTTGTTCCACGTAACGGGCACAAGTTTGTTCTACGCAACTGGCACAAGTTTGTTCTACGCAACTGGCAAAAGTTTGTTCTGCGCAACTGGCACAAGTTTGTTAAACGCAACTGGCACAAGTTTGTTCTATGCAATTGGCACAAGTTTGTTCTACGCAACTGGCACAAGTTTGTTCGACGCAACTGGCACAAGTTTGTTCTACGCAACTGGAAAATGTTTGTTCTATGCAACTGGCACAAGTTTGTTTTACACAACTGGCTCAAGTTTGTTCTACGCAACTGGCACAAGTTTGTTCAACGCAACTGGCACAAGTTTGTTTGACGCAACTGGCAAAAGTTTGTTTAACGCAACTAGCACAAGTTTGTTTGACGCAACTGGCCCAAGTTTGTTCAACGCAACTGGCACAAGTTTGTAGTTCGCAACTGGCACAAGTATGTTCTACGTAACTGGCACAAGTTTGTCCGACACAACTGGCACAATTTTGTTCGACGCAACTGGCCCAAGTTTGTTTGACGCAACTGGCAAAAGTTTGTTCTACGCAACTGGCACAAGTTTGTTCTACGCAACTGGCACAAGTTTGTTCGACGCAACTGGCACAAGTTTGTTCTATGCAACTGGCACAAGTTTGTTCTACGCAACTGGAAAATGTTTGTTCTACGCAACTGGCACAAGTTTGTTCTATGCAACTGGCACAAGTTTGTTTGACGCAACTGGCACAAGTTTCTTTGACGCAACTGGCACAAGTTTGTTCTATGCAACTGGCCCAAGTTTGTTTGAGGGAACTAGCACAAGGTTGTTCTACGCAACTGGCACAAGTTTGTTCTACGCAACTGGCACAAGTTTGTTTGACACAAATGGCAAAAGTTTATGCTACGTAACTGGCACAAGTTTGTTCTACGCAACTGGCACAAGTTTGGTCTACGCAACAGGCACAAGTTTGTTCAACGCAACTGGCTCAAGTTTGTTCAACGCAACTGTCACAAGTCTGTTCGACGCAACTGGCACAAGTTTGTTCTACGCAACTGGCTCAAGTTTGTTCTACACAACTCGTACAAGTTTGTTTGACGCAACTGGCGCAAGTTTGTTTGACGCAACTGGTCCAAGTTTGTTTGACGCAACTGGCACAAGTTTGTTCTACGCAACTGGCACAAGTTTGTTCTACGTAACTGGCACAAGTTTGTTCTATGCAACTGGCACAAGATTGTTCTACGCAACTGGTACAAGTTTGTTTGACACAAGTGGCACAAGTTTGTTCTACGCAACTGGCAAAAGTTTGTTTGACGCAACTGGCACAAGTTTGCTCAACGCAAGTGGCACAAGTTAATTCTATGCAACTGGCACAAGTTTGTTTGACACAACTGGCACAAGTTAGTTCTACGCAACTGGCACAAGTTTGTTCGATGCAACTGTCACAAGTATGTTTGACGCAACTGGCACAAGCTTGTTCGACGCAACTGGCACAAGTTTGTTCGATGCAACTGGCACAAGTTTGTTCGACGCAACTGGCACAAGTTTTTTTGACGCAACTGGCACAAGTTTGTTCTATGCAACTGGCCCAAGTTTGTTTGACGCAACTGGCACAAGTTTGTTCTACGCAACTGGCACAAGTTTGTTCGATGCAACTGGCACAAGTTTGTTCGGCGCAACTGGCACAAATTTGTCTAACACAACTAGCACAAGTTTATTCGACCCAACTGGCACAAGTTTGTTTGAAACAACTGGCACAAGTTTGTTGTACGCAACTGGCAAAAGTTTGTTTGACACAACTGGCACAAGTTTGCTCGACGCAAGTGGCACAAGTTTGTTCTATGCAACTGGCACAAGTTTGTTTGACACAACTGGCATAAGGTTGTTCTACGCAACTGGCACAAGTTTGTTCGATGCAACTGTCACAAGTTTGTTTGACGCAACTGGCACAAGCTTGTTCGACGCAACTGGCACAGGTTTGTTCGATGCAACTGCCTCAAGTTTTTTCGACGCAACTGGCACAAGTTTGTTTGACGCAACTGGCACAAGTTTGTTCTATGCAACTGGCCCAAGATTGTTCGACGCAACTGGCACAAGTTTGTTCGATGCAACTGGCACAAGTTTGTTCGGCGCAACTGGCACAAATTTGTCTAACGCAACTAGCACAAGTTTATTCGACCCAACTGGCACAAGTTTGTTTGACACAACTGGCACAAATTTTTTTGACACAACTGGCACAAGTTTGTTTGACGCAACTGGCACAAGGATGTTTTATGCAACTGGCACAAGTTTGTTCTATGGAACTGGCAGAAGTTTGTTCTACGCAACTGGCAAAAGTTTCTTCTACACAACTGGCACAAGTTTGTTCTACGCAACTGGCACAAGTTTCTTCGACACAACTGGCCCAAGTTTGTTTGAGGCAACTGGCACAAGTTTGTTTGACACAACTGGCACAAGTTTGTTCTACGCAACTGGCACAAGTTTGTTCGACGAAACTGGCACAAGTTTGTTCGACGCAACTGGCACAAGTTTGTTCAACGCAACTGGCACAAGTTTTTTCTACGCAACTGGCACAAGTTTGTTCTACGGAACTGGCACAAATTTGTTCTGTGCAACTGACACAAGTTTGTCTGACACAACTGGCACAAGTTTGTTCTACGTAACTGGCACAAGTTTGTTCTATGCAACTGGCAGAAGTTTGTTCGACGCAACCAGCACAAGTTTGTTTTATGCAACTGGCACAAGTTTGTTTGACGCAATTGGCACAAGTTTGTCCGACGCAACTGGCACAAGCTTGTTCGACGTAACTGGCACAAGTTTGTTCGATGCAACTGGCACAAGTTTGTTCTACGCAACTGGCACAAGTTTGTTCTATGCAACTGGCATAAATTTGTTTGACGCAACTGGCACAAGTTTGTTTGACGCAACTGGCACAAGGTTGTTTTATGCAACTGGCACAAGTTTGTTCTATGGAACTGGCAGAAGTTTGTTCTACGCAACTGGCAAATGTTTCTTCTACACAACTGGCACAAGTTTGTTCTACGCAACTGGCACAAGTTTCTTCGACACAACTGGCCCAAGTTTGTTTGAGGCAACTGGCACAAGTTTGTTTGACACAACTGGCTAGTTTTGTTCTACGCAACTGGCACAAGTTTGTTCGACGAAACTGGCACAAGTTTGTTCGACGCAACTGGCACAAGTTTGTTCAACGCAACTGGCACAAGTTTTTTCTACGCAACTGGCACAAGTTTGTTCTACGGAACTGGCACAAATTTGTTCTGCGCAACTGTCACAAGTTTGTCTGACACAACTGGCACAAGTTTGTTCTACGTAACTGGCACAAGTTTGTTCTGTGCAACTGGCAGAAGTTTGTTCGACGCAACCGGCACAAGTTTGTTTTATGCAACTGGCACAAGTTTGTTTGACGCAATTGGCAAAAGTTTGTCCTATGCAACTGGCACACGTTTGTTCGACGCAACTGGCACAAGTTTGTTCGATGCAACTGGCACAAGTTTGTTCTACGCAACTGGCACAAGTTTGTTCTATGCAACTGGCATAAATTTGTTTGACGCAACTGGCACAAGTTTGTTTGACGCAACTGGCACAAGGTTATTTGACGCAACTGGCACAAGGTTGCTCTACACAACTGGAACAAGTTTGTTTTATGCAACTGGCACAAGTTTGTTTGACACAACTGGCACAAGTTTGTTCTACGCAACTGGCACAAGTTTCTTCGACGCAACTGGCACAAGTTTGTTCGACGCAACTGGCCCAAACTTGTTTGACGCAACTGGCAGAAGTTTGATTGACACAACTGGCACAAGTTTGTTCTACGCAACTGGCACAAGTTTGTTCGACGAAACTGGCACAAGTTTGTTCTATGCAATTGACACAAGTTTGTTCGATGCAACTGGCACAAGTTTGTTCGACGCAACTGGCACAAGTTTGTTCGATGCAACAGGCACAAGTTTGTTCTACGCAACTGGCACAAGTTTGTTCTACGCAACTGGCACAAGTTTGTTTGATGCAACTGGCACAAGTTTGTTCATAGCAACTGACACAAGTTTGTTCTACGCAACTGGCCCAAGTTTGTTCCTCGCAACTGGCACGAGTTTGTTCTATGCAACTGGCACAAGTTTGTTCGACGCAACTGGCACAAGTTTGTTCTACGCAACTAGCACAAATTGTTCTACGCAATTGGCACAAGTTTTTTGACGCAACTGGCACAAGTTTGTTCTATGCAACTGGCACAAGTTTGTTCGACGAAACTGGCACAAGTTTGTTCTATGCAATTGACACAAGTTTGTTCGATGCAACTGGCACAAGTTTGTTCGATGCAACTGGCACAAGTTTGTTCGATGCAACAGGCACAAGTTTGTTCTACGCAACTGGCACAAGTCTGTTCTACGCAACTGGCACAAGTTTGTTTGATGCAACTGGCACAAGTTTGTTCATAGCAACTGACACAAGTTTGTTCTACGCAACTGGCCCAAGTTTGTTCTTCGCAACTGGCACGAGTTTGTTCTATGCAACTGGGACAAGTTTGTTCTACGCAACTGGCCCAAGTTTGTTCTACGCGACTGGCACGAGTTTGTTCTACGCAACTGGCACAAGTTTGTTCTATGGAACTGGCGCAAGTTTGTTCTGCGCTACTGGCCCATGTTTGTTCTTCGCAACTGGCACGAGTTTGTTCTATGCAACTGGCACAAGTTTGTTTGACGTAACTGGCACAAGTTTGTTCTACGCAACTTGCACAAATTTGTTCTACGCAACTGGCACAAGTTTGTTCTACGCAACTGGCACAAGTTTGTTCTACGCAACTGGCACAAGTTTGTTCTAAACAACTGGCCCAAGTTTGGTTGACACAACTGGCACAAGTTTGTTCTACGCAACTGGCACAAGTTTGTTCGACGAAACTGGCACAAGTTTGTTCTATGCAATTGACACAAGTTTGTTCGATGCAACTGGCACAAGTTTGTTCGACGCAACTGGCACAAGTTTGTTCGACGCAACAGGCACAAGTTTGTTCTACGCAACTGGCACAAGTTTGTTCTACGCAACTGGCACAAGTTTGTTTGATGCAACTGGCACAAGTTTGTTCATAGCAACTGGCACAAGTTTGTTGTACGCAACTGGCACAAGTTTGTTCGACGCAACTGGCACAAGTTTGTTCTACGCAACTGGCACAAGTTTGTTCTACGCAACTGGCACAAGTTTGTTCTACAAAACTGGCACAAGTTTGTTTGACGCAACTGGCCAAAGTTTGTTTGACGCAACTGGCAAAAGTTTGTTTGAAACAACTGGCACAAGTTTGTTCTACACAACTGTCACAAGTTTGTTCAACACAACTGGCACAAGTTTGTCAAACGCAACTGGCACAACTTTGTTCGATCAACTGGCACAAGTTTGTTTGACACAACTGGCACAAGTTTGTTCTATGCAACTGGAAAATGTTTGTTCTACACAACTGGCACAAGTTTGTTCTACGCAACTGGCACAAGTTTGTTCTACGTAACTGGAAAATGTTTGTTCTACGCAACTGGCACAAGTTTGTTCTACGCAACTGGCTCAAGTTTGTTCTACGCAACTGGCACAAGTTTGTTTGACGCAACTGGCAAAATTTGTTTAACGCAACTGGCACAAGTTTGTTTGACGCAACTGGCACAAGTTTGTTCAATGCAACTGGCACAAGTTTGTAGTTCGCAACTGGCACAAGTATGTTCTACGTAACTGGCACAAGTTTGTCCGACACAACTGGCACAATTTTGTTCGACGCAACTGGCCGAAGTTTGTTTGACGCAACTGGCAAAAGTTTGTTTGACACAACTGGCACAAGTTTGTTCTACGCAACTGGCACAGGTTTTTTCGACGCAACTGGCACAAGTTTGTCCGACGCAACTGGCATAAGTTTGTTCTACGCAACTGGCACAAGTTTGTTCGACGCAATTGGCACAAGTTTGTCCGATGCAACTGTCACAAGTGTGTTCGACGCAACTGGCACAAGTTTGTTCGATGCAACTGGCACAAGTTTGTTCTACGCAACTGGCACAAGTTTATTTGATGCAACTGGCACAAGTTTCTTTGACACAACTGGCACAAGTTTGTCCTACGCAAGTGGCACAAGTTTGTAGTTCGCAACTGGCACAAGTTTGTTCTACGCAACTGGCACAAGTTTGTTTGACGCAACTGGCACAAGTTTGTTATACGAAACTGGCACAAGTTTGTAGATCGCAACTGGCACAAGTTTGTTCTACGCAACTGGCCCAAGTTTGTTTGACGCAACTGCCACAAGTTTGTTCTACGCAACTGACACAAGTTTGTTCTACGCAACTGGCACAAGTTTGTTCTACGCAACTAGCACAAGTTTGTTCTACGTAACTGGCACAAGTTTGTTCTACGCAACTGGCACAAAGTTGTTCTACGCAACTGGCACAATTTTGTTCTATGCAACTGGCACAAAGTTGTTCTACGTAACTGGCACAAGTTTATTTGACGCAACTGGAACAAGTTTATTTGACGCAACTGTCACAAGTTTCTTTGACGCAACTGGCACAAGTTTGTCCTACGCAAGTGGCACAAGTTTGTAGATCGCAACTGGCGCAAGTTTGTTCTACGCAACTGGCACAAGTTTGTTTGACGCAACTGGCACAAGTTTGTCCTACGAAACTGGTACAAGTTTGTAGTTCGCAACTGGCACAAGTTTGTTCTACGCAACTGGCACAAGTTTGTTCTACGCAACTGGCACAAGTTTGTTCTACGCAACTGGCACAAGTTTGTTCTACGCAACTGGCACAAAGTTGTTCTACGCAACTGGCACAATTTTGTTCTATGCAACAGGCACAAGTTTGTTCTTCGCAACTGGCACAAGATTGTTTGACGCAACTGGCACAAGTTTGTTCTACGCAACTGGCACAAGTTTGTTCTACGCAACTGGCCCAAGTTTGTTTGGCGCAACTGGCACAAGTTTGTTCTACGCAACTGGCACAAGATTGTTCTACACAACTGGCACAAGTTTGTTCTACGCAACTGGCACAAGTTTGTTCCACGGAACTGGCACAAGTTTGTTCGACGCAACTGGCACAAGTTTCTTCTACGCAACTGGCACAAGTTTGTTCTACGCAACTGGCACAAACTTGTTTGTCGCATTTGGCACAAGTTTGTTTTCGCAACTGGCCCAAGTTTCTTCTACGCAACTCACACAAGTTTGTTCTATGCAACTGTCAGAAGTTTGTTCGACGCAACTGGCACAAGTTTGTTCTACGCAACTGGCACAAGTTTGTTCTTCGCAACTGGCACAAGATTGTTCAACACAACTGGCACAAGTTTCTTCAAAGCAACTGGCACAAGTTTGTTCGACGCAACTGGCCCAAGTTTGTTTGACGCAACTGGCACAAGTTTGTTCTACGCAACTGACACAAGTTTGTTCTACGCAACTGGCACAAGTTTGTTTTATGCAACTGGCAGAAGTTTGTTTGACGCAACTCACACAAGTTTGTTCTATGCAACTGGCACAAGTTTGTTCTACGCAACTGGCAAAGGTTTGTTCTACGTAACTGGCACAAGTTTGTTATATGCAACTGACACAAGTTTGTTTGACACAACTGGCACAAGTTTGTTCTACGCAACTGGCAAAAGTTTGTTCTACGCAACTGGCACAAGTTTGTTCGACGCAAGTGGCACAAGTTTGTTTGACACAACTGGCAGAGTTTGTTCTACGCAACTGGCACAAGTTTGTTCGATGCAACTGGCACAAGTTTGTTTGACGCAACTGGCACAAGCTTGTTCGACACAACTGGCACAAGTTTGTTCGATGCAAATGGCACAAGTTTGTTCGACGCAACTGTCACAAGTTTGTTTAACGCAACTGGCACAAGTTTATTCGACCCAACTGGCAAAAGTTTGTTTGACGCAACTGGCAAAAGTTTGTTTGACGCAACTGGCACAAGTTTTTTTGACGCAACTGGCACAAGTTTGTTTGACGCAACTGGCACAAGGTTGTTTGACGCAACTGGCACAAGGTTGTTCTACACAACTGGCACAAGTTTGTTCGACGCAACTGAAACAAGTTTGTTTGACGCAACTGGCACAAGTTTGTTTGACAAAACTGGCACAAGTTTGTTCTACGTAACTGGCACAAGTTTGTTCTACGCAACTGGCACAAGTTTGTTCGACGCAACTGGCACAAGTTTGTTTTATGCAACTGGCACAAGTTTCTTTGACGAAACTGGCACAAGTTTGTTCAACGCAACTGGCTCAAGATTGTTTGACGCAACTAGCACAAGTTTGTTTGACAAAACTGGCACAAGTTTGTTCTACGCAACTGGCACAAGTTTGTTTTACGCAACTGGCACAAGTTTGTTCGACGCAACTGGCACTAGTTTGTTTTATGCAACTGGCACAAGTTTGTTTGACACAACTGGCAGAAGTTTGTTCTACGCAACTGGCACAAGTTTGTTTGACGCAATTGGCACAAGTTTGTCCGACACAACTGGCACAAGTGTGTTCGACGCAACTGGCACAAGTTTGTTCAATGCAACTGGCACAAGTTTGGTCTACGCAACTGGCACAAGTTTGTTCTATGCAACTGGCATAAATTTGTTTGACGCAACTGGCACAAGTCTGTTTGACTTAAGTGGCACAAGTTTGTTCTGCGCAACTGGCACAAGTTTGTTCCACGCAACTGGCACAAGTTTGTTCGATGCAACTGGCACAAGTCTGTTCTACGCAACTGGCTCAAGTTTGTTTTACATAACTAGCACAAGTTTGTTTGACACAACTGGCACATGTTTGTCCTACGCATCTGGCACAAGTTTGTTCTACGCAACTGGCCCAAGTTTGTTTGACACAACTCGCACAAGTTTGTTTTACGCAACTGGCATAAGTTTGTTCTACGCTACTGGCACAAGTTTGTTTGACACAACTGGCACAAGTTTGTTCTACGTAACTGGCACAAGGTTGTTCTACGCAACTGGCTCAAGTTTGTTCTACGCAACTGGCACAAGTTTGTTTGACGCAACTGGCACAAGTTTGTTCTACGCAACTGGCCCAAGTTTGTTTGACGCAACTGGCAGAAGTTTGTTCTATGCAACTGGCACAAGTTTGTTCCACGTAACGGGCACAAGTTTGTTCTACGCAACTGGCACAAGTTTGTTCTACGCAACTGGCAAAAGTTTGTTCTGCGCAACTGGCACAAGTTTGTTAAACGCAACTGGCACAAGTTTGTTCTATGCAATTGGCACAAGTTTGTTCTACGCAACTGGCACAAGTTTGTTCAACGCAACTGGCACAAGTTTGTTCTACGCAACTGGAAAATGTTTGTTCTATGCAACTGGCACAAGTTTGTTCTACACAACTGGCTCAAGTTTGTTCTACGCAACTGGCACAAGTTTGTTCAATGCAACTGGCACAAGTTTGTTTGACGCAACTGGCAAAAGTTTGTTTAACGCAACTAGCACAAGTTTGTTTGACGCAACTGGCCCAAGTTTGTTCAACGCAACTGGCACAAGTTTGTAGTTCGCAACTGGCACAAGTATGTTCTACGTAACTGGCACAATTTTGTCCGACACAACTGGCACAATTTTGTTCGACGCAACTGGCCCAAGTTTGTTTGACGCAACTGGCAAAAGTTTGTTTGACACAACTGGCACAAGTTTGTTCTACGCAACTGGCACAAGTTTGTTCGATGCAACTGGCACAAGTTTGTCCGACGCAACTGGCACAAGTTTGTTCAACGCAATTGGCACAAGTTTGTCCGACGCAACTGTCACAAGTGTGTCCGACGCAACTGGCAAAAGTTGGTTCGATGCAACTGGCAAAAGTTTGTTCTACGCAACTGGCACAAGTTTGTTCTAAGCAACTGGCATAAATTTGTTTGACGCAACTGGCCCAAGTTTGTTTGACACAACTTGGAAAAGATTGTTTGACACAACTGGCACAAAGTTTGTTCTACGCAACTGGCACAAGTTTGTTCGACGCAACTGGCCCAAGTTTGTTTGACGCAACTGGCAAAAGTTTGTTTGAAACAACTGGCACAATTTTGTTCAGCGCAACTGGCACAATTTCGTTCTACGCAACTGGCACACGTTTGTTCTACGCAACTGCCTCAAGTTTGTTCAATGCAACTGGCACAAGTTTGTTTGATGTAACTGGCACAAGTTTGTTCTATGCAACTGGCACAAGTTTGTTTGACGCAACTGGCACAAGTTTGTTCTACGCAACTGGCACAAGTTTGTTGTACGCAACTGGCACAAGTTTGTTCTACGCAACTGGCACAAGTTTGTTTGACACAACTGGCACAAGTTTGTTCTACGTAACTGGCACAAGTTTGTTCTACGCAACTGGCACAAGTTTGTTCTACGCAACTGGGACAAGTTTGTTCTACGCAACTGGCACAAGTTTGTTTGACACAACTAGCACAAGTTTGTTCTACGTAACTGGCACAAGTTTGTTCAACGCAGCTGGCACAAGTTTGTTCAATGCAACTGGCACACGTTTGTTTGACACAACTGGCACAAGTTTGTTCTACGCAACTGGCAGAAGTTTGTTAAACGCAACTGGCACTAGTTTGTTTGACGCAACTGGCACAAGTTTGTTCTATGCAACTGGCACAAGTTTGTTTGATGCAACTGGCACAAGTTTGTTCGAACCAACTGGCACAAGTTTGTTCAATGCAACTGTCACAAGTTTCTTCGACGCAACTGGCACAAGTTTGTTCTACGCAACTTTCACAAGTTTGTTCTGCGCAACTGGCACAAGTTTATTTGATGCAACTGGCACAAGTTTCTTTGACGCAACTGGCACAAGTTTGTTCTACGCAACTGGCACAATTTTGTAGTTCTCAACTGGCACAAGTTTGTTCTACGCAACTGGCACAAGTTTTTTCTACGCAACTGGCTCAAGTTTGTCCTACGAAACTGGCACAAGTTTGTAGTTCGCAACTGGCACAAGTTTGTTCTACGCAACTGGCCCAAGTTGGTTTGACGCAACTGGCACAAGTTTGTTCTACGCAACTGACACAAGTTTGTTTTTACGCAACTGGCACAAGTTTGTTCTACGCAACTAGCACAAGTTTGTTTGATGCAACTGGCACAAGTTTGTTCTACGCAACTGGCACAAGATTGTTCTACACAACTGGCACAAGTTTGTTCTACGCAACTGGCACAAGTTTGTTCCACGGAACTGGCACAAGTTTGTTCGACGCAACTGGCACAAGTTTCTTCTACGCAACTGGCACAAGTTTGTTCTACGCAACTGGCACAAACTTGTTTGTCGCAATTGGCACAAGTTTGTTTTCGCAACTGGCCCAAGTTTCTTCTACGCAACTCACACAAGTTTGTTCTATGCAACTGTCAGAAGTTTGTTCGACGCAACTGGCACAAGTTTGTTCTACGCAACTGGCACAAGTTTGTTCTTCGCAACTGGCACAAGATTGTTCAACACAACTGGCACAAGTTTCTTCAAAGCAACTGGCACAAATTTGTTCGACGCAACTGGCCCAAGTTTGTTTGACGCAACTGGCACAAGTTTGTTCTACGCAACTGACACAAGTTTGTTCTACGCAACTGGCACAAGTTTGTTCTACGCAACTGGCACAAGTTTGTTTTATGCAACTGGCAGAAGTTTGTTTGACGCAACTCACACAAGTTTGTTCTATGCAACTGGCACAAGTTTGTTCTATGCAACTGGCAAAGGTTTGTTCTACGTAACTGGCACAAGTTTGTTCTATGCAACTGACACAAGTTTGTTTGACACAACTGGCAAAAGTTTGTTCTACGCAACTGGCAAAAGTTTGTTCTACGCAACTGGCACAAGTTTGTTCGACGCAAGTGGCACAAGTTTGTTTGACACAACTGGCAGAGTTTGTTCTACGCAACTGGCACAAGTTTGTTCGATGCAACTGGCACAAGTTTGTTTGACGCAACTGGCACAAGCTTGTTCGACACAACTGGCACAAGTTTGTTCGATGCAAATGGCACAAGTTTGTTCGACGCAACTGTCACAAGTTTGTTTAACGCAACTGGCACAAGTTTATTCGACCCAACTGGCAAAAGTTTGTTTGACGCAACTGGCAAAAGTTTGTTTGACGCAACTGGCACAAGTTTTTTTGACCCAACTGGCACAAGTTTGTTTGACGCAACTGGCACAAGGTTGTTTGACGCAACTGGCACAAGGTTGTTCTACACAACTGGCACAAGTTTGTTCGACGCAACTGAAACAAGTTTGTTTGACGCAACTGGCACAAGTTTGTTTGACAAAACTGGCACAAGTTTGTTCTACGTAACTGGCACAAGTTTGTTCTACGCAACTGGCACAAGTTTGTTCGACGCAACTGGCAGAAGTTTGTTTTATGCAACTGGCACAAGTTTCTTTGACGAAACTGGCACAAGTTTGTTCGACGCAACTGGCCCAAGATTGTTTGACGCAACTGGCACAAGTTTGTTTGACAAAACTGGCACAAGTTTGTTCTACGCAACTGGCACAAGTTTGTTTTACGCAACTGGCACAAGTTTGTTCGTCGCAACTGGCACTAGTTTGTTTTATGCAACTGGCACAAGTTTGACACAACTGGCAGAAGTTTGTTCTACGCAACTGGCACAAGTTTGTTTGACGCAATTGGCACAAGTTTGTCCGACACAACTGGCACAAGTGGGTTCGACGCAACTGGCACAAGTTTGTTCAATGCAACTGGCACAAGTTTGGTCTACACAACTGGCACAAGTTTGTTCTATGCAACTGGCATAAATTTGTTTGACGCAACTGGCACAAGTCTGTTTGACTTAAGTGGCACAAGTTTGTTCTGCGCAACTGGCACAAGTTTGTTCCACGAAACTGGCACAAGTTTGTTCGATGCAACTGGCACAAGTCTGTTCTACGCAACTGGCTCAAGTTTGTTTTACGCAACTAGCAAAAGTTTGTTTGACACAACTGGCACATGATTGTCCTACGCATCTGGCACAAGTTTGTTCTACGCAACTGGCCCAAGTTTGTTTGACACAACTCGCACAAGTTTGTTTTACGCAACTGGCATAAGTTTGTTCTACGCTACTGGCACAAGTTTGTTTGACACAACTGGCACAAGTTTGTTCTACGTAACTGGCACAAGGTTGTTCTACGCAACTGGCTCATGTTTGTTCTACGCAACTTGCACAAGTTTGTTTGACGCAACTGGCACAAGTTTGTTCTACGCAACTGGCCCAAGTTTGTTTGACGCAACTGGCAGAAGTTTGTTCTATGCAACTGGCACAAGTTTGTTCCACGTAACGGGCACAAGTTTGTTCTACGCAACTGGCACAAGTTTGTTCTAAGCAACTGGCAAAAGTTTGTTCTGCGCAACTGGCACAAGTTTGTTAAACGCAACTGGCACAAGTTTGTTCTATGCTATTGGCACAAGTTTGTTCTACGCAACTGGCACAAGTTTGTTCGACGCAACTGGCACAAGTTTGTTCTACGCAACTGGAAAATGTTTGTTCTATGCAACTGGCACAAGTTTGTTTTACACAACTGGCTCAAGTTTGTTCTACGCAACTGGCACAAGTTTGTTCAACGCAACTGGCACAAGTTTGTTTGACGCAACTGGCAAAAGTTTGTTTAACGCAACTAGCACAAGTTTGTTTGACGCAACTGGCCCAAGTTTGTTCAACGCAACTGGCACAAGTTTGTAGTTCGCAACTGGCACAAGTATGTTCTACGTAACTGGCACAAGTTTGTCCGACACAACTGGCACAATTTTGTTCGACGCAACTGGCCCAAGTTTGTTTGACGCAACTGGCAAAAGTTTGTTTGACACAACTGGCACAAGTTTGTTCTACGCAACTGGCACAAGTTTGTTCGACGCAACTGGCACAAGTTTGTTCTACGCAACTGGCATAAGTTTGTTCTACGCAACTGGTACAAGTTTGTTCGACGCAATTGGCACAAGTTTGTCCGACGCAACTGTCACAAGTGTGTCCGACGCAACTGGCACAAGTTGGTTCGATGCAACTGGCAAAAGTTTGTTCTACGCAACTGGCACAAGTTTGTTCTATGCAACTGGCATAAATTTGTTTGACGCAACTGGCCCAAGTTTGTTTGACACAACTTGGAAAAGATTGTTTGACACAACTGGCACAAAGTTTGTTCTACGCAACTGGCACAAGTTTGTTCGACGCAACTGGCCAAAGTTTGTTTGACGCAACTGGCAAAAGTTTGTTTGAAACAACTGGCACAATTTTGTTCAGCGCAACTGGCACAATTTTGTTCTACGCAACTGGCACACGTTTGGTCTACGCAACTGCCTCAAGTTTGTTCAACGCAACTGGCACAAGTTTGTTTGACGCAACTGGCACAAGTTTGTTCTATGCAACTGGCACAAGTTTGTTTGACGCAACTGGCACAAGTTTGTTCTACGCAACTGGCACAAGTTTGTTGTACGCAACTGGCACAAGTTTGTTCTACGCAACTGGCACAAGTTTGTTTGACACAACTGGCACAAGTTTGTTCTACGTAACTGGCACAAGTTTGTTCTACGGAACTGGCCCAAGTTTGTTCTACGCAACTGGGACAAGTTTGTTCTACGCAACTGGCACAAGTTTGTTTGACACAACTAGCACAAGTTTGTTCTACGTAACTGGCACAAGTTTGTTCAACGCAGCTGGCACAAGTTTGTTCGACGCAACTGGCACACGTTTGTTTGACACAACTGGCACAAGTTTGTTCTACGCAACTGGCACAAGTTTGTTAAACGCAACTGGCACTAGTTTGTTTGACGCAACTGGCACAAGTTTGTTCTACGCAACTGGCACAAGTTTGTTTGATGCAACTGGCACAAGTTTGTTCGACGCAACTGGCACAAGTTTGTTCAATGCAACTGTCACAAGTTTGTTCGACGCAACTGGCACAAGTTTGTTCTACGCAACTTTCACAAGTTTGTTCTGTGCAACTGGCACAAGTTTATTTGATGCAACTGGCACAAGTTTCTTTGACGCAACTGGCACAAGTTTGTTCTACACAACTGGCACAATTTTGTAGTTCTCAACTGGCACAAGTTTGTTCTACGCAACTGGCACAAGTTTTTTCTACGCAACTGGCACAAGTTTGTCCTACGAAACTGGCACAAGTTTGTAGTTCGCAACTGGCACAAGTTTGTTCTACGCAACTGGCCCAAGTTGGTTTGACGCAACTGGCACAAGTTTGTTCTACGCAACTGACACAAGTTTGTTTTTACGCAACTGGCACAAGTTTATTCTACGCAACTAGCACAAGTTTGTTCTATGCAACTGGCACAAGTTTGTTCTACGCAACTGGCACAAAGTTGTTCTACGCAACTGGCACAACTTTGTTCTATGCAACTGGCACAAAGTGGTTCTACGTAACTGGCACAAGTTTATTTGACGCAAATGGAACAAGTTTATTTGACGCAACTGTCACAAGTTTCTTTGACGCAACTGGCACAAGTTTGTCCTATGCAAGTGGCACAAGATTGTAGTTCGCAACTGGCGCAAGTTTGTTCAGCGCAACTGGCACAATTTTGTTCTACGCAACTGGCACACGTTTGTTCTATGCAACTGCCTCAAGTTTGTTCTACGCAACTGGCCCAAGTTTTTTTGATGCAACTGGCACAAGTTTGTTCTATGCAACTGACACAAGTTTGTTCTAGGCAACTGGCACAAGTTTGTTCTACGCAACTGGCACAAGTTTGTTCTACGCAACTGGCACATGTTTGTTCTACGCAACTGGCACAAGTTTGTTCTACGCAACTGGCACAAAGTTGTTCTACGCAACTGGCACAATTTTGTTTTATGCAACAGGCACAAGTTTGTTCTTCGCAACTGGCACAAGATTGTTTGACGCAACTGGCACAAGTTTGTTCTACGCAACTGGCCCAAGTTTGTTTGACGCAACTGGCACAAGTTTGTTCTACGCAACTGGCTCAAGATTGTTCTACACAACTGGCACAAGTTTGTTCTACGCAACTGGCACAAGTTTGTTCCACAGAACTGGCACAAGTTTGTTCGACGCAACTGGTACAAGTTTGTCCGACGCAACTGGCATAAGTTTGTTCTACGCAACTGGCACAAGTTTGTTCGACGCAATTGGCACAAGTTTGTCCGACGCAACTGTCACAAGTGTGTCCGACGCAACTGGCACAAGTTGGTTCGATGCAACTGGCAAAAGTTTGTTCTACGCAACTGGCACAAGTTTGTTCTATGCAACTGGCATAAATTTGTTTGACGCAACTGGCCCAAGTTTGTTTGACACAACTTGGAAAAGATTGTTTGACACAACTGGCACAAAGTTTGTTCTACGCAACTGGCACAAGTTTGTTTGACGCAACTGGCCCAAGTTTGTTTGACGCAACTGGCAAAAGTTTGTTTGAAACAACTGGCACAATTTTGTTCAGCGCAACTGGCACAATTTTGTTCTACGCAACTGGCACACGTTTGTTCTACGCAACTGCCTCAAGTTTGTTCAACGCAACTGGCACAAGTTTGTTTGACGCAACTGGCACAAGTTTGTTTTATGCAACTGGCACAAGTTTGTTTGACGCAACTGGCACAAGTTTGTTCTACGCAACTGGCAGAAGTTTGTTGTACGCAACTGGCACAAGTTTGTTCTACGCTACTGGCACAAGTTTGTTTGACACAACTGGCACAAGTTTGTTTTACGTAACTGGCACAAGTTTGTCCTACGCAAGTGGCACAAGTTTGTTCTACGCAACTGGGACAAGTTTGTTCTACGCAACTGGCACAAGTTTGTTTGACACAACTAGCACAAGTTTGTTCTACGTAACTGGCACAAGTTTGTTCAACGCAGCTGGCACAAGTTTGTTCGACGTTACTGGCACACGTTTGTTTGACACAACTGGCACAAGTTTGTTCTACGCAACTGGCAGAAGTTTGTTAAACGCAACTGGCACTAGTTTGTTTGACGCAACTGGCACAAGTTTGTTCTACGCAACTGGCACAAGTTTGTTTGATGCAACTGGCACAAGTTTGTTCGACGCAACTGGCACAAGTTTGTTCAATGCAACTGTCCCAAGTTTGTTCGACGCAACTGGCACAAGTTTGTTCTACGCAACTTTCACAAGTTTGTTCTGCGCAACTGGCACAAGTTTATTTGATGCAACTGGCACAAGTTTCTTTGACTCAACTGGCACAAGTTTGTTCTACGCAACTGGCACAATTTTGTAGTTCTCAACTGGCACAAGTTTGTTCTACGCAACTGGCACAAGTTTGTTCTACGCAACTGGCACAAGTTTGTCCTACGAAACTGGCACAAGTTTGTAGTTCGCAACTGGCACAAGTTTGTTCTACGCAACTGGCCCAAGTTGGTTTGACGCAACTGGCACAAGTTTGTTCTACGCAACTGACACAAGTTTGTTCTACGCAACTGGCACAAGTTTGTTCTACGCAACTAGCACAAGTTTGTTCTATGCAACTGGCACAAGTTTGTTCTACGCAACTAGCACAAAGTTGTTCTACGCAACTGGCACAATTTTGTTCTATGCAACTGGCACAAAGTTGTTCTACGTAACTGGCACAAGTTTATTTGACGCAAATGGAACAAGTTTATTTGATGCAACTGTCACAAGTTTCTTTGACGCAACTGGCACAAGTTTGTCCTACGCAAGTGGCACAAGATTGTAGTTCGCAACTGGCGCAAGTTTGTTCAGCGCAACTGGCACAATTTTGTTCTACGCAACTGGCACACGTTTGTTCTACGCAACTGCCTCAAGTTTGTTCTACGCAACTGGCACAAGTTTGTTTGATGCAACTGGCACAAGTTTGTTCTATGCAACTGGCACAAGTTTGTTTGACGCAATTGGCACAAGTTTGTTCTACGCAACTGGCACAAGTTTGTTCTACGCAACTGGCACAAGTTTGTTCTACGCAACTGGCACAAGTTTGTTCTACGCAACTAGCACAAGTTTGCTCTATGCAACTGGCACAAGTTTGTTCTACGCAACTGGCACAAAGTTGTTCTACGCAACTGGCACAACTTTGTTCTATGCAACTGGCACAAAGTTGTTCTACGTAACTGGCACAAGTTTATTTGACGCAAATGGAACAAGTTTATTTGACGCAACTGTCACAAGTTTCTTTGACGCAACTGGCACAAGTTTGGCCTACGCAAGTGGCACAAGATTGTAGTTCGCAACTGGCGCAAGTTTGTTCAGCGCAACTGGCACAATTTTGTTCTACGCAACTGGCACACGTTTGTTCTACGCAACTGCCTCAAGTTTGTTCTACGCAACTGGCACAAGTTTGTTTGATGCAACTGGCACAAGTTTGTTCTATGCAACTGGCACAAGTTTGTTTGACGCAACTGGCACAAGTTTGTTCTACGCAACTGGCACAAGTTTGTTGTACGCAACTGGCACAAGTTTGTTCTACGCAACTATCACAAGTTTGTTTGACACAACTGGCACAAGTTTGTTCTTCGTAACTGGCACAAGATTGTTCTACGCAAGTGGCACAAGTTTGTTCTACGCAACTGGAACAAGTTTGTTCTACGCAACTGGCACAAGTTTGTTTGACACAACTAGCACAAGTTTGTTCTACGTAACTGGCACAAGTTTGTTCTACGCAACTGGCACAAGTTTGTTCGACGCAACTGGCACACGTTTGTTTGACACAACTGGCACAAGTTTGTTCTACGCAACTGGCACAAGTTTGTTAAACGCAACTGGCACTAGTTTGTTTGACGCAACTGGCACAAGTTTGTTCTACGCAACTGGCACAAGTTTGTTTGATGCAACTGGCACAAGTTTGTTCGACGCAACTGGCACAAGTTTGTTGAACGCAACTGTCACAAGTTTGTTCGACGCAGCTGGCACAAGTTTGTTCTACGCAACTTTCACAGGTTTGTTCTGCGCAACTGGCACAAGTTTATTTGATGCAACTGGCACAAGTTTCTTTGACACAACTGGCACAAGTTTGTCCTACGCAAGTGGCACAAGTTTGTAGTTCGCAACTGGCACAAGTTTGTTCTTCGCAACTGGCACAAGTTTGTTTGACGCAACTGGCGTTTGTTATACGAAACTGGCACAAGTTTGTAGATCGCAACTGGCACAAGTTTGTTCTACGCAACTGGCCCAAGTTTGTTTGACGCAACTGGCACAAGTTTGTTCTACGCAACTGACACAAGTTTGTTCTACGCAACTGGCACAAGTTTGTTCTACGCAACTAGCACAAGTTTGTTCTACGCAACTGGCACAAGTTTGTTCTACACAACTGGCACAAAGTTGTTCTACGCAACTGGCACAATTTTGTTCTATGCAACTGGCACAAAGTTGTTCTACGTAACTGGCTCAAGTTTATTTGACGCAACTGGAACAAGTTTATTTGACGCAACTGTCACAAGTTTCTTTGACGCAACTGGCACAAGTTTGTCCTACGCAAGTGGCACAAGTTTGTAGTTCGCAACTGGCGCAAGTTTGTTCTACGCAACTGGCACAAGTTTGTTTGACGCAACTGGCACAAGTTTGTCCTACGAAACTGGCACAAGTTTGTAGTTCGCAACTGGCACAAGTTTGTTCTACGCAACTGGCCCAAGTTTGTTTGACACAACTGGCACAAGTTTGTTCTATGCAACTGACACAAGTTTGTTCTAAGCAACTGGCACAAGTTTGTTCTACGCAACTGGCACAAGTTTGTTCTACGCAACTGGCACAAGTTTGTTCTACGCAACTGGCACAAGTTTGTTCTATGCAACTGGCACAAAGTTGTTCTACGCAACTGGCACAATTTTGTTCTATGCAACAGGCACAAGTTTGTTCTTCGCAACTGGCACAAGATTGCTTGACGCAACTGGCACAAGTTTGTTCTACGCAACTGGCACAAGTTTGTTCTACGCAACTGGCCCAAGTTTGTTTGATGCAACTGGCACAAGTTTGTTCTACGCAACTGGCACAAGATTGTTCTACACAACTGGCACAAGTTTGTTCTACGCAACTGGCACAAGTTTGTTCCACGGAACTGGCACAAGTTTGTTCGACGCAACTGGCACAAGTTTCTTCTACGCAACTGGCACAAGTTTGTTCTACGCAACTGGCACAAACTTGTTTGTCGCAATTAGCACAAGTTTGTTTTCGCAACTGGCCCAAGTTTCTTCTACGCAACTCACACAAGTTTGTTCTATGCAACTGTCAGAAGTTTGTTCGACGCAACTGGCACAAGTTTGTTCTACGCAATTGGCACAAGTTTGTTCTTCGCAACTGGCACAAGATTGTTCAACACAACTGGCACAAGTTTCTTTGACGCAACTGGCACAAGTTTGTTCGACGCAACTGGCCCAAGTTTGTTTGACGCAACTGGCACAAGTTTGTTCTACGCAACTGACACAAGTTTGTTCTACGCAACTGGCACAAGTTTGTTCTACGCAACTGGCACAAGTTTGTTTTATGCAACTGGCAGAAGTTTGTTTGACGCAACTCACACAAGTTTGTTCTATGCAACTGGCACAAGTTTGTTCTACGCAACTGGCAAAGGTTTGTTCTACGTAACTGGCACAAGTTTGTTCTACGCAACTGGCACAAGTTTGTTCTATGCAACTGAAACAAGTTTGTTTGACACAACTGGCACAAGTTTGTTCTACGCAACTGGCAAAAGTTTGTTCTATGCAACTGGCACAAGTTTGTTCGACGCAAGTGGCACAAGTTTGTTTGACACAACTGGCACAGTTTGTTCTACGCAACTGGCACAAGTTTGTTCGAAGCAACTGGCACAAGTTTGTTTGACGCAACTGGCACAAGCTTGTTCGACACAACTGGCACAAGTTTGTTCGATGCAAATGGCACAAGTTTGTTCGACGCAACTGTCAAAAGTTTGTTTAACGCAACTGGCACAAGTATATTTGACCCAACTGGCAAAAGTTTGTTTGAAGCAACTGGCAAAAGTTTGTTTGACGCAACTGGCACAAGTTTTTTTGACGCAACTGGCACAAGTTTGTTTGACGTAACTGACACAAGGTTTTTTGATGCAATTGGCACAAGGTTGTTCTACACAACTGGCACAAGTTTGTTCGACGCAACTGAAACAAGTTTGTTTGACGCAACTGGCACAAGTTTGTTTGACAAAACTGGCACATGTTTGTTCTACGTAACTGGCACAAGTTTGTTCTACGCAACTGGCACAAGTTTGTTCGACGCAACTGGCACAAGTTTGTTTTATGCAACTGGCACAAGTTTCTTTGACGAAACTGGCACAAGTTTGTTCGACGCAACTGGCCCAAGATTGTTTGACGCAACTGGCACAAGTTTGTTTGACAAAACTGGCACAAGTTTGTTCTACGCAACTGGCACAAGTTTGTTTTACGCAACTGGCACAAGTTTGTTCGACGCAACTGGCACAAGTTTGTTTTATGCAAATGGCACAAGTTTGTTTGACACAACTGGCAGAAGTTTGTTCTACGCAACTGGCACAAGTTTGTTTGACGCAATTGGCACAAGTTTGTCCGACACAACTGGCACAAGTGTGTTCGACGCAACTGGCACAAGTTTGTTCGATGCAACTGGCACAAGTTTGGTCTACGCAACTGGCACAAGTTTGTTCTATGCAACTGGCATAAATTTGTTTGACGCAACTGGCACAAGTCTGTTTGACTTAAGTGGCACAAGTTTGTTCTGCGCAACTGGCACAAGTTTGTTCCACGCAACTGGCACAAGTTTGTTCGATGCAACTGGCACAAGTCTGTTCTACGCAACTGGCTCAAGTTTGTTTTACGCAACTAGCACAAGTTTGTTTGACACAACTGGCACATGTTTGTCCTACGCATCTGGCACAAGTTTGTTCTACGCAACTGGCCCAAGTTTGTTTGACACAACTTGCACAAGTTTGTTTTATGCAACTGGCATAAGTTTGTTCTACGCTACTGGCACAAGTTTGTTTGACACAACTGGCACAAGTTTGTTCTACGTAACTGGCACAAGGTTGTTCTACGCAACTGGCTCAAGTTTGTTCTACGCAACTGGCACAAGTTTGTTTGACGCAACTGGCACAAGTTTGTTCTACGCAACTGGCCCAAGTTTGTTTGACGCAACTGGCAGAAATTTGTTCTATGCAACTGGCACAAGTTTGTTCCACGTAACGGGCACAAGTTTGTTCTACGCAACTGGCACAAGTTTGTTTGACAAAACTGGCACAAGTTTGTTCTACGCAACTGGCAAAAGTTCGTTCTGCGCAACTGGCACAAGTTTGTTCGACGCAAGTGGCTCAAGTTTGTTCTATGCAATTGGCACAAGTTTGTTCTACGCAACTGGCACAAGTTTGTTCGACGCAACTGGCACAAGTTTGTTCTACGCAACTGGAAAATGTTTGTTCTATGCAACTGGCACAAGTTTGTTCTACACAACTGGCTCAAGTTTGTTCTACGCAACTGGCACAAGTTTGTTCAACGCAACTGGCACAAGTTTGTTTGATGCAACTGGCAAAAGTTTGTTTAACGCAACTAGCACAAGTTTGTTTGACGCAACTGGCCTAAGTTTGTTCAACGCAACTGGCCCAAGTTTGTAGTTCGTAACTGGCACAAGTATGTTCTACGTAACTGGCACAAGTTTGTCCGACACAACTGGCACAATTTTGTTCGACGCAACTGGCCCAAGTTTGTTTGACGCAACTGGCAAAAGTTTGTTTGACACAACTGGCACAAGTTTGTTCTACGCAACTGGCACAAGTTTGTTCGACGCAATTGGCACAAGTTTGTCCGACGCAACTGTCACAAGTGTGTCCGACGCAACTGGCACAAGTTGGTACTGGCACAAGTTGGTTCGATGCAACTGGCAAAAGTTTGTTCTACGCAACTGGCACAAGTTTGTTCTATGCAACTGGCATAAATTTGTTTGACGCAACTGGCCCAAGTTTGTTTGACACAACTTGGAAAAGATTGTTTGACACAACTGCACAAAGTTTGTTCTACGCAACTGGCACAAGTTTGTTCGACGCAACTGGTCCAAGTTTGTTTGACGCAACTGGCAAAAGTTTGTTTTGAAACAACTGGCACAATTTTGTTCAGCGCAACTGCACAATTTTGTTTTACGCAACTGGCACACGTTTGTTCTACGCAACTGCCTCAAGTTTGTTCTACGCAACTGGCACAAGTTTGTTTGACGCAACTGGCACAAGTTTGTTCTATGCAACTGGCCCAAGTTTGTTTGTCGCAACTGGCACAAGTTTGTTCTACGCAACTGGCACAAGTTTGTTCTACGCAACTTGGCACAAGTTTGTTCTACGCAACTGGCACAAGTTTGTTTGACACAACTGGCACAAGTTTGTTCTACGTAACTGGCACAAGTTTGTTCTACGCAAGTGGCACAAGTTTGTTCTACGCAACTGGGACAAGTTTGTTCTATGCAACTGGCACAAGTTTGTTTGACACAACTAGCACAAGTTTGTTCTACGTAACTGGCACAAGTTTGTTCAACGCAACTGGCACAAGTTTGTTCGACGCAACTGGCACACGTTTGTTTTGACACAACTGGCACAAGTTTGTTCTACGTAACTGGCAGAAGTTTGTTAACGCAACTGGCACTAGTTTGTTTGACGCAACTGGCACAAGTTTGTTCTATGCAAACTGGCACAAGTTTGTTTGATGCAACTGGCACAAGTTTGTTCGACGCAACTGGCACAAGTTTGTTCAATGCAACTGTCACAAGTTGTTCGACGCAACTGGCACAAGTTTGTTCTACGCAACTTTCACAAGTTTGTTCTGCGCAACTGGCACAAGTTTATTTGATGCAACTGGCACAAGTTTCTTTGACGCAAGTTGGCACAAGTTTGTTCTACGCAACTGGCACAATTTTGTAGTTCTCAACTGGCACAAGTTTGTTCTACGCAACTAGCACAAGTTTGTTCTACGGCAACTGGCACAAGTTTGTCCTACGAAACTGGCACAAGTTTGTAGTTCGCAACTGGCACAAGTTTGTTCTACGCAACTGGCCCAAGTTGGTTGACGCAACTGGCACAAGTTTGTTCTACGCAACTGACACAAGTTTGTTTCTACGCAACTGGCACAAGTTTGTTCTACGCAACTAGCACAAGTTTGTTCTATGCAACTGGCACAAGTTTGTTCTACGCAACTGGCACAAAGTTGTTCTACGCAACTGGCACAACTTTGTTCTATGCAACTGGCACAAAGTTGTTCTACGTAACTGGCACAAGTTTATTTGACGCAAATGGAACAAGTTTTATTTGACGCAACTGTCACAAGTTTCTTTGACGCAACTGGCACAAGTTTGTCCTACGCAAGTGGCACAAGATTGTAGTTCGCAACTGGCGCAAGTTTGTTCTACGCAACTGGCCCAAGTTTGTTTGACGCAACTGGCACAGTTTTGTCCTACGAAACTGGCACAAGTTTGTAGTTCGCAACTGGCACAAGTTTGTTCTACGCAACTGGCCCAAGTTTGTTTTGACGCAACTGGCACAAGTTTGTTCTACGCAACTGACACAAGTTTGTTCTATGCAACTGGCACAAGTTTGTTCTACGCAACTAGCACAAGTTTGTTCTACGCAACTGGCACAAGTTTGTTGTACGCAACTGGGACAAAGTTGTTCTACGCAACTGGCACAATTTTGTTCTATGCAAGAGGCACAAGTTTGTTCTTCGCAACTGACACAAGATTGTTTGACGCAACTGGCACAAGTTTGTTCTACGCAACTGGCACAAGTTTGTTCTACGCAACTGGCCCAAGTTTGTTTGACGCAACTGGCACAAGTTTGTTCTACGCAATTGGCACAAGATTGTTCTACACAACTGGCACAAGTTTGTTCTACGCAACTGGCACAAGTTTGTTCCACGGAACTGGCACAAGTTTGTTCGACGCAACTGGCACAAGTTTCTTCTACGCAACTGGCACAAGTTTCTTTGAGGGAACTGGCACAAGTTTGTTTGAGGCAACTGGCACAAGTTTGTTCTACGCAACTGGCCCAAGTTTGTTTGACGCAACTGGCAGAAGTTTGTTCTATGCAACTGGCACAAGTTTGTTCCACGTAACGGGCACAAGTTTGTTTCTACGCAACTGGCACAAGTTTGTTTGACAAAAACTGGCACAAGTTTGTTCTACGCAATTGGCAAAAGTTTGTTCTGCGCAACTGGGCACAAGTTTGTTCGACGCAAGTGGCAAAAGTTTGTTCTATGCAACTGGCACAAGTTTGATCTACGCAACTGGCACAAGTTTGTTCGATGCAACTGACACAAGTTTGTTTGGCGCAACTGGCACAAGTTTGTTCTACGCAACTGCACAAGTTTTGTTCTACGCAACTGGCCCAAGTTTGTTTGACGCAACTGGCACAAGTTTGTTCTACGCAACTGGCACAAGATTGTTCTACACAACTGGCACAAGTTTGTTCTATGCAACTGGCACAAGTTTGTTCCACGGAACTGGCACAAGTTTGTTCGACGCAACTGGCACAAGTTTCTTCTACGCAACTGGCACAAGTTTCTTTGACGCAACTGGCACAAGTTTGTTTGATGCAACTGGCACAAGTTTGTTCTACGCAACTGACCCAAGTTTGTTTGACGCAACTGGCAGAAGTTTGTTCTATGCAACTGGCACAAGTTTGTTCCACGTAACGGGCACAAGTTTGTTCTACGCAACTGGCACAAGTTTCTTTGACAAAACTGGCACAAGTTTGTTCTACGCAATTGGCAAAAGTTTGTTCTGCGCAACTGGCACAAGTTTGTTCGACGCAAGTGGCAAAGTTTGTTCTATGCAACTGGCACAAGTTTGTTCTACGCAACTGGCACAAGTTTGTTCGATGCAACTGGCACAAGTTTGTTTGACGCAACTGGCACAAGTTTGTTCTACGCAACTGGCACAAGTTTATTTGACGCAACTGGCACAAGTTTGTTTAACGCAACTGGCACAAGTTTATTCGACCCAACTGGCACAAGTTTGTTTGACACAACTGGCACAAGTTTTTTTGACGCAACTGGCACAAGGGTTGTTTGACGCAATTGGCACATGTCTGTTGGACGCAACTGGCACAAGGTTGTTCTACAAAAACTGGCACAAGTTTGTTCTATGCAACTGGCACAAGTTTGTTCTACGCAACTGGCACAAGTATGTTCTACGCAACTGGCACAAGTATGGTTTGATGCAACTGGCACAAGGTTGTTTGACGCAACTGGCACAAGGTTGTTCTACAAAACTGGCACAAGTTTGTTCTATGCAACTGGCACAAGGTTTGTTCTACGCAACTGGCACAAGTTTGTTCTACACAACTGGCACAAGTTTGTTCTACGCAACTGGCACAAGTTTGTTCGACGCAACTGGCACAAGTTTGTTCTACACAACTGGCTCAAGTTTGTTCTACGCAACTGGCACAAGTTTGTTCAACGCAACTGGCACAAGTTTGTTCTACACAACTGGCTCAAGTTTGTTCTACGCAACTGCACAAGTTTGTCCGACGCAACTGTCACAAGTGTGTCCGACGCAACTGGCACAAGTTGGTTCGATGCAACTGGCAAAAGTTTGTTCTACGCAACTGGCACAAGTTTGTTCTATGCAACTGGCATAAATTTGTTTGACGCAACTGGCCCAAGTTTGTTTGACACAACTTGGAAAAGATTGTTTGACACAACTGGCACAAAGTTTGTTCTACGCAACTGGCACAAGTTTGTTCGAAGCAAACTGGCCAAGTTTGTTTGACGCAACTGGCAAAAGTTTGTTTGAAACAACTGGCACAATTTTGTTCAGCGCAACTGGCACAATTTTGTTTTTACGCAACTGGCACACGTTTGTTCTACGCAACTGCCTCAAGTTTGTTCTACGCAACTGGCACAAGTTTGTTTGACGCAACTGGCACAAGTTTGTTCTATGCAACTGGCACAAGTTTGTTTGACGCAACTGGCACAAGTTTGTTCTACGCAACTGGCACAAGTTTGTTGTACGCAACTGGCACAAGTTTGTTTGTTTCTACGCAACTGGCACAAGTTTGTTTGACACAACTGGCACAAGTTTGTTCTACGTAACTGGCACAAGTTTGTTCTACGCAAGTGGCACAAGTTTGTTCTACGCAACTGGGACAAGTTTGTTCTACGCAACTGGCACAAGTTTGTTTGACACAACTAGCACAAGTTTGTTCTACGTAACTGGCACAAGTTTGTTCAACGCAACTGGCACAAATTTGTTCGACGCAACTGGCACACGTTTGTTTGACACAACTGGCACAAGTTTGTTCTACGTAACTGGCAGAAGTTTGTTAAACGCAACTGGCACTAGTTTGTTTGACGCAACTGGCACAAGTTTGTTCTATGCAACTGGCACAAGTTTGTTTGATGCAACTGGCACAAGTTTGTTCGACGCAACTGGCACAAGTTTGTTCAATGCAACTGTCACAAGTTTGTTCGACGCAACTGGCACTAAGTTATGTTCCACGCAACTTTCACAAGTTTGTTCTGCGCAACTGGCACAAGTTTGTTCTACGCAACTTTCACAAGTTTCTTCTGCGCAACTGGCACAAGTTTGTTCTACGCAACTGGCACAATTTTGTAGTTCTCAACTGGCACAAGTTTGTTCTACGCAACTGGCACAAGTTTGTTCTACGCAACTGGCACAAGTTTGTCTTACGAAACTGGCACAAGTTTGTAGTTCGCAACTGGCACAAGTTTGTTCTACGTAACTGGCCCAAGTTGGTTTGACGCAACTGGCACAAGTTTGTTCTACGCAACTGACACAAGTTTGTTCTACGCAACTGGCACAAGTTTGTTCTACGCAACTAGCACAAGTTTGTTCTATGCAACTGGCACAAGTTTGTTTTACGCAACTGGCACAAAGTTGTTCTACGCAACTGGCACAACTTTGTTCTATGCAACTGGCACAAAGTTGTTCTACGTAACTTGCACAAGTTTATTTGACGCAAATGGATCAAGTTTATTTGACGCAACTGTCACAAGTTTCTTTGACGCAACTGGCACAAGTTTGTCCTACGCAAGTGGCACAAGTTTGTAGTTCGCAACTGGCGCAAGTTTGTTCTACGCAACTGGCCCAAGTTTGTTTGACGCAACTGGCACAAGTTTGTCCTACGAAACTGGCACAAGTTTGTAGTTCGCAACTGGCACAAGTTTTTTCTACGCAACTGGCCCAAGTTTGTTTGACGCAACTGGCACAAGTTTGTTCTACGCAACTGACACAAGTTTGTCCTACGAAACTGGCACAAGTTTGTAGTTCGCAACTGGCGCAAGTTTGTTCTACGCAACTGGCCCAAGTTTGTTTGACGCAACTGGCACAAGTTTGTCCTACGAAACTGGCACAAGTTTGTAGTTCGCAACTGGCACAAGTTTGTTCTACGCAACTGGCCCAAGTTTGTTTGACGCAACTGGCACAAGTTTGTTCTACGCAACTGACACAAGTTTGTTCTATGCAACTGGCACAAGTTTGTTCTACGCAACTAGCACAAGTTTGTTCTATGCAACTGGCACAAGTTTGTTCTACGCAACTGGCACAAAGTTGTTCTACGCAACTGGCACAAGTTTGTTCTATGCAAGAGGCACAAGTTTTTTCTTCGCAACTGGCACAAGATTGTTTGACGCAACTGGCACAAGTTTGTTCTACGCAACTGGCACAAGTTTGTTCTACGCAACTGGCCCAAGTTTGTTTGACGCAACTGGCACAAGTTTGTTCCACGGAACTGGCACAAGTTTGTTCGACGCAACTGGCACAAGTTTCTTCTACGCAACTGGCACCAGTTTCTTTGAGGGAACTGGCACAAGTTTGTTTGAGGCAACTGGCACAAGTTTGTTCTACGCAACTGGCCCAAGTTTGTTTGACGCAACTGGCAGAAGTTTGTTCTATGCAACTGGCACAAGTTTGTTCCACGTAACGGGCACAAGTTTGTTCTACGCATCTGGCACAAGTTTGTTTGACAAAACTGGCACAAGTTTGTTCTACGCAATTGACAAAAGTTTCTTCTGCGCAACTGGCACAAGTTTGTTCGACGCAAGTGGCAAAAGTTTGTTCTATGCAACTGGCACAAGTTTGTTCTACGCAACTGGCACAAGTTTGTTCGATGCAACTGGCACAAGTTTGTTTGGCGCAACTGGCACAAGTTTGTTCTACGCAACTGGCACAAGTTTGTTCTACGCAACTGGCCCAAGTTTGTTTGATGCAACTGGCACAAGTTTGTTCTACGCAATTGGCACAAGATTGTTCTACATAACTGGCACAAGTTTGTTCTATGCAACTGGCACAAGTTTGTTCCACGGAACTGGCACAAGTTTGTTCGACGCAACTGGCACAAGTTTCTTCTACGCAACTGGCACAAGTTTCTTTGACGCAACTGGCACAAGTTTGTTTGATGCAACTGGCACAAGTTTGTTCTACGCAACTGGCCCAAGTTTGTTTGACGCAACTGGCAGAAGTTTGTTCTATGCAACTGGCACAAGTTTGTTCCACGTAACGGGCACAAGTTTGTTCTATGCAACTGGCACAAGTTCCTTTGACAAAACTGGCACAAGTTTGTTCTACGCAATTGGCAAAAGTTTGTTCTGCGCAACTGGCACAAGTTTGTTCGACGCAAGTGGCAAAAGTTTGTTCTATGCAACTGGCACAAGTTTGTTCTACGCAACTGGCACAAGTTTGTTCGATGCAACTGGCACAAGTTTGTTTGATGCAACTGGCACAAGTTTGTTCTACGCAACTGGCACAAGTTTGTTTGACGCAACTGGCACAAGTTTGTTTAACGCAACTGGCACATGTTTATTTGACCCAACTGGCACAAGTTTGTTTGACACAACTGGCACAAGTTTTTTTGACGCAACTGGCACAAGGTTGTTTGACGCAATTGGCACATGTCTGTTAGACGCAACTGCCACAAGGTTGTTCTACAAAACTGGCACATGTTTGTTCTATGCAACTGGCACAAGTTTGTTCTAAGCAACTGGCACAAGTTTGTTCTACGCAACTGGCACAAGTTTGTTTGATGCAACTGGCACAAGTTTGTTTGATGCAACTGGCACAAGGTTGTTTGACGCAACTGGCACAAGGTTGTCCTAGAAAACTGGCACAAGTTTGTTCTATGCAACTGGCACAAGTTTGTTCTACGCAACTGGCACAAGTTTGTTCTACGCAACTGGCACAAGTTTGTTCTACGCAACTGGCACAAGTTTCTTCGACGCAACTGGCACAAGTTTGTTCTACGCAACTGGCCCAAGTTTGTTTGACGCAACTGGCACAAGTTTGTTTGACACAACTGGCACAAGTTTGTTCTACGCAACTGGCACAAGTTTGTTCGACGAAACTGGCACAAGTTTGTTCTACGCAACTGGCACAAGTTTGTTCTACGCAACTAGCACAAGTTTGTTCTATGGAACTGGCACAAGTTTGTTCTACACAACTGGCACAAGTTTGTCTGACACAACTGGCACAAGTTTGTTCTACGTAACTGGCAAAAGTTTGTTCTATGCAACTGGCACAAGTTTGTTCGACGCAACTTTCAAATGTTTGTTTTATGCAACTGGCACAAGTTTGTTTGACACAACTGGCACAAGTTTGTTCGACGCAACTGGCACAAGTTTGTTCTACGCAACTGGAAAATGTTTGTTCTATGCAACTGGCACAAGTTTGTTCTACACAACTGGCTCAAGTTTGTTCTACGCAACTGGCACAAGTTTGTTCAACGCAACTGGCACAAGTTTGTTTGACGCACCTGGCAAAAGTTTGTTTAACGCAACTAGCACAAGTTTGTTTGACGCAACTGGCCCAAGTTTGTTCAACGCAACTGGCACAAGTTTGTAGTTCGCAACTGGCACAAGTATGTTCTACGTAACTGGCACAAGTTTGTCCGACACAACTGGCACAATTTTGTTCGACGCAACTGGCCCAAGTTTGTTTGACGCAACTGGCAAAAGTTTGTTTGACACAACTGGCACAAGTTTGTTCTACGCAACTGGCACAAGTTTGTTCGACGCAACTGGCACAAGTTTGTCCGACGCAACTGGCATAAGTTTGTTCTACGCAACTGGCACAAGTTTGTTTGACGCAATTGGCACAAGTTTGTCCGACGCAACTGTCACAAGTGTGTCCGACGCAACTGGCACAAGTTGGTTCGATGCAACTGGCAAAAGTTTGTTCTACGCAACTGGCACAAATTTGTTCTATGCAACTGGCATAAATTTGTTTGACGCAACTGGCCCAAGTTTGTTTGACACAACTTGGAAAAGATTGTTTGACACAACTGGCACAAAGTTTGTTCTACGCAACTGGCACAAGTTTGTTCGACGCATCTGGCCCAAGTTTGTTTGATGCAACTGGCAAAAGTTTGTTTGAAACAACTGGCACAATTTTGTTCAGCGCAACTGGCACAATTTTGTTCTACGCAACTGGCACACGTTTGTTCTATGCAACTGCCTCAAGTTTGTTCTACGCAACTGGCACAAGTTTGTTTGACGCAACTGGCACAAGTTTGTTCTATGCAACTGGCACAAGTTTGTTTGACGCAACTGGCACAAGTTTGTTCTACGCAACTGGCACAAGTTTGTTGTACGCAACTGGCACAAGTTTGTTCTACGCAACTGGCACAAGTTTGTTTGACACAACTGGCACAAGTTTGTTCTACGTAACTGGCACAAGTTTGTTCTACGCAACTGGGACAAGTTTGTTCTACGCAACTGGCACAAGTTTGTTTGACATAACTAGCACAAGTTTGTTCTACGTAACTGGCACAAGTTTGTTCAACGCAACTGGCACAAGTTTGTTCGACGCAACTGGCACACGTTTGTTTGACACAACTGGCACAAGTTTGTTCTACGCAACTGGCAGAAGTTTGTTAAACGCAACTGGCACTAGTTTGTTTGACGCAACTGGCACAAGTTTGTTCTACGCAACTGGCACAAGTTTGTTTGATGCAACTGGCACAAGTTCGTTCGACGCAACTGGCACAAGTTTGTTCAATGCAACTGTCACAAGTTTGTTCGACGCAACTGGCACAAGTTTGTTCTACGCAACTTTCACAAGTTTCTTCTGCGCAACTGGCACAAGTTTATTTGATGCAACTGGCACAAGTTTCTTTGATGCAACTGGCACAAGTTTGTTCTACGCAACTGGCACAATTTTGTAGTTCTCAACTGGCACAAGTTTGTTCTACGCAACTGGCACAAGTTTGTTCTACGCAACTGGCACAAGTTTGTCCTACGAAACTGGCACAAGTTTGTAGTTCGCAACTGGCACAAGTTTGTTCTACGCAACTGGCACAAGTTGGTTTGACGCAACTGGCACAAGTTTGTTCTACGCAACTGACACAAGTTTGTTCTACGCAACTGGCGCAAGTTTGTTCTACGCAACTGGCACAAAGTTGTTCTACGCAACTGGCACAACTTTGTTCTATGCAACTGGCACAAAGTTGTTCTACGTAACTGGCACAAGTTTATTTGACGCAAATGGAACAAGTTTATTTGACACAACTGTCACAAGTTTCTTTGACGCAACTGGCACAAGTTTGTCCTACGCAAGTGGCACAAGATTGTAGTTCGCAACTGGCGCAAGTTTGTTCTACGCAACTGGCCCAAGTTTGTTTGACGCAACTGGCACAAGTTTGTCCTACGAAACTGGCACAAGTTTGTAGTTCGCAACTGGCACAAGTTTGTTCTACGCAACTGGCCCAAGTTTGTTTGACGCAACTGGCACAAGTTTGTTCTACGCAACTGACACAAGTTTGTTCTATGCAACTGGCACAAGTTTGTTCTACGCAACTAGCACAAGTTTGTTCTACGCAACTGGCACAAGTTTGTTCTACGCAACTGGCACAAAGTTGTTCTACGCAACTGGCACAATTTTGTTCTATGCAAGAGGCACAAGTTTGTTCTTCGCAACTGGCACAAGATTGTTTGACGCAACTGGCACAAGTTTGTTCTACGCAACTGGCACAAGTTTGTTCTACGCAACTGGCCCAAGTTTGTTTGACGCAACTGGCAAAAGTTTGTTCTACGCAATTGGCACAAGATTGTTCTACACAACTGGCACAAGTTTGTTCTACGCAACTGGCACAAGTTTGTTCCACGGAACTGGCACAAGTTTGTTCGACGCAACTGGCACAAGTTTCTTCTACGCAACTGGCACAAGTTTCTTTGAGGGAACTGGCACAAGTTTGTTTGAGGCAACTGGCACAAGTTTGTTCTACGCAACTGGCCCAAGTTTGTTTGACGCAACTGGCAGAAGTTTGTTCTATGCAACTGGCACAAGTTTGTTCCACGTAACGGGCACAAGTTTGTTCTACGCAACTGGCACAAGTTTGTTTGACAAAACTGGCACAAGTTTGTTCTACGCAATTGGCAAAAGTTTCTTCTGCGCAACTGGCACAAGTTTGTTCGACGCAAGTGGCAAAAGTTTGTTCTATGCAACTGGCACAAGTTTGTTCTACGCAACTGGCACAAGTTTGTTCGATGCAACTGGCACAAGTTTGTTTGGCGCAACTGGCACAAGTTTGTTCTACGCAACTGGAACAAGTTTGTTCTACGCAACTGGCCCAAGTTTGTTTGACGCAACTGGCACAAGTTTGTTCTACGCAATTGGCACAAGATTGTTCTACACAACTGGCACAAGTTTGTTCTATGCAACTGGCACAAGTTTGTTCCACGGAACTGGCACAAGTTTGTTCTATGCAACTGGCACAAGTTTGTTCCACGGAACTGGCACATGTTTGTTCTACGCAACTGGCACAAGTTTGTTCGATGCAACTGGCACAAGTTTGTTTGACGCAACTGGCACAAGTTTGTTCTACGCAACTGGCACAAGTTTGTTTGACGCAACTGGCACAAGTTTGTTTAACGCAACTGGCACAAGTTTATTCGACCCAACTGGCACAAGTTTGTTTGACACAACTGGCACAAGTTTTTTTGACGGAACTGGCACAAGGTTGTTTGACGCAATTGGCACATGTCTGTTTGACGCAACTGGCACAAGGTTGTTCTACAAAACTGGCACAAGTTTGTTCTATGCAACTGGCACAAGTTTGTTCTACACAACTGGCACAAGTTTGTTCTACGCAACTGGCACAAATTTGTTTGATGCAACTGGCACAAGGTTGTTTGACGCAACTGGCACAAGGTTGTTCTACAAAACTGGCACAAGTTTGTTCTATGCAACTGGCACAAGTTTGTTCTACGCAACTGGCACAAGTTTGTTCTACGCAACTGGCATAAGTTTGTTCTACGCAACTGGCACAAGTTTCTTCGACGCAACTGGCACAAGTTTGTTCTACGCAACTGGCAAAAGTTTGTTTGACGCAACTGGCACAAGTTTGTTTGACACAACTGGCACAAGTTTGTTCTACGCAACTGGCACAAGTTTGTTCGACGAAACTGGCACAAGTTTGTTCTACGCAACTGGCACAAGTTTGTTCTACGCAACTAGCACAAGTTTGTTCTATGGAACTGACACAAGTTTGTTCTACACAACTGGCACAAGTTTGTTTGACACAACTGGCACAAGTTTGTTCTACGCAACTTGCACAAGTTTGTTCGACGCAATTGGCACAAGTTTGTCCAACGCAACTGGCACAAGTGTGTTCGACGCAACTGGCACAAGTTTGTTCGATGCAACTGGCACAAGTTTGTTCTACGCAACTGGCACAAGTTTGTTCTATGCAACTGGCATAAATTTGTTTGACGCAACTGGCACAAGTTTGTTTGACGCAACTGGCATAAGGCTGTTTGACGCAACTGGCACAAGGTTGCTCTACACAACTGGCACAAGTTTGTTCTATGCAACTGGCACAAGTTTGTTTGACACAACTGGCACAAGTTTTTTCTACGCAACTGGCACAAGTTTCTTCGACGCAACTGGCACAAGTTTGTTCGACGCAACTGTCCCAAACTTGTTTGACGCAACTGGCAGAAGTTTGATTGACAAAACTGGCACAAGTTTGTTCTTCGCAACTGGCACAAGTTTGTTCGACGAAACTGGCACAAGTTTGTTCTATGCAATTGACACAAGTTTGTTCGATGCAACTGGCACAAGTTTGTTCGACGCAACTGGCACAAGTTTGTTCGATGCAACAGGCACAAGTTTATTCTACGCAACTGGCACAAGTTTGTTTGATGCAACTGGCACAAGTTTGTTCATCGCAACTGATACAAGTTTGTTCTACGCAACTGGCCCAAGTTTGTACTTCGCAACTGGCACGAGTTTGTTCTATGCAACTGGCACAAGTTTGTTGGACGCAACTGGCACAAGTTTGTTCTACGCAACTAGCACAAATTTGTTCTACGCAACTGGCACAAGTTTTTTGACGCAAATGGCACAAGTTTGTTGTACGCAACGGGCACAAGTTTGTTCGACGCAACGGGCACAAGTTTGTTCGACGCAACTGGCACAAGTTTGTTCTATGCAACTGGCACAAGTTTGTTCGACGCAACTGGCACAAGTTTGTTCTACGCAACTAGCACAAATTTGTTCTACGCAACTGGCACAAGTTTGTTTGACGAAACTGGCCCAAGTTTGTTTGACACAACTGGCAAAAGTTTGTTTGAAACAACTGGCACAAGTTTGTTCTAAGCAACTGTCACATGTTTGTTCAACGCAACTGGCACAAGTTTGTCAAACGCAACTGGCACAACTTTGTTCGATCAACTGGCACAAGTTTTTTCGACGCATCTGGCACAAGTTTGTTCTACGCAACTGGAAAATGTTTGTTCTACGCAACTGGCATAAGTTTGTTCTACGCAACTGGCACAAGTTTGTTCTACGCAACTGGAAAATGTTTGTTCTACGCAACTGGCACAAGTTTGTTCTACGCAACTTGCTCAAGTTTGTTCTACGCAACTGGCACAAGTTTGTTCAACGCAACTGGCAGAAGTTTGTTTGACGCAACTGGCAAAAGTTTGTTTAACGCAACTAGCACAAGTTTGTTTGACGCAACTGGCCCAAGTTTGTTCAACGCAACTGGCACAAGTTTGTAGTTCGCAACTGGCACAAGTATGTTCTACCTAACTGGCACAAGTTTGTCCGACACAACTGGCACAATTTTGTTCGACGCAACTGGCCCAAGTTTGTTTGACGCAACTGGCAAAAGTTTGTTTGACACAACTGGCACAAGTTTGTTCTATGCAACTGGCACAAGTTTGTTCGACGCAACTGGCACAAGTTTGTCCGACGCAACTGGCATAAGTTTGTTCTACGCAACTGGCACAAGTTTGTTCGACGCAATTGGCACAAGTTTGTCCGACGCAACTGTCACAAGTGTGTTCGACGCAACTGGCACAAGTTTGTTCATTGCAACTGGCACAAGTTTGTTCTACGCAACTGGCACAAGTTTGTTCTATGCAACTGGCATAAATTTGTTTGACGCAACTGGCCCAAGTTTGTTTGACGCAACTGGGAAAAGTTTGTTTGACACAACTCTCACAAAGTTTGTTCTACGCAACTGGCACAAGTTTGTTCGACGCAACTGGCCCAAGTTTGTTTGACGCAACTGGCAAAAGTTTCTTTGAAACAACTGGCACAAGTTTGTTCAGCGCAACTGGCACAATTTTGTTCTACGCAACTGGCACACGTTTGTTCTACGCAACTGCCTCAAGTTTGTTCTACGCAACTGGCACAAGTTTGTTTGACGCAACTGGCACAAGTTTGTTCTATGCAACTGGCACAAGTTTGTTTGACGCAACTGGCACAAGTTTGTTCTACGCAACTGGCACAAGTTTGTTCTACGCAACTGGCACAAGTTTGTTCTACGCAACTGGCACAAGTTTGTTTGACACAACTGGCACAAGTTTGTTCTACGTAACTGGCACAAGTTTGTTCTACGCAAGTGGCACAAGTTTGTTCTACGCAACTGGCACAAGTTTGTTCTACGCAACTGGCACAAGTTTGTTTGACACAACTAGCACAAGTTTGTTCTACGTAACTGGCACAAGTTTGTTCTACGCAACTGGCACAAGTTTGTTCGACGCAACTGGCACACGTTTGTTTGACACAACTGGCACAAGTTTGTTCTACGCAACTGGCACAAGTTTGTTAAACGCAACTGGCACTAGTTTGTTTGACGCAACTGGCACAAGTTTGTTCTACGCAACTGGCACAAGTTTGTTCGATGCAACTGGCAGAAGTTTGTTCAACGCAACTTTCACAAGTTTGTTCTGCGCAACTGGCACAATTTTATTTGATGCAACTGGCACAAGTTTCTTTGACGCAACTGGCACAAGTTTGTCCTACGCAAGTGGCACAAGTTTGTAGTTCTTAACTGGCACAAGTTTGTTCTACGCAACTGGCACAAGTTTGTTTGACGCAACTGGCACAAGTTTGTCCTACGAAACTGGCACATGTTTGTAGTTCGCAACTTGCACAAGTTTGTTCTACGCAACTGGCCCAAGTTTGTTTGACGCAACTGGCACAAGTTTGTTCTACGCAACTGGCACAAGTTTGTTCTACGCAACTGGCACAAGTTTGTTCTACGCAACTAGCACAAGTTTGTTCAACGCAACTGGCACAAGTTTGTTCTACGCAACTGGCACAAAGTTGTTTTACGCAACTGGCAAAATTTTGTTCTATGCAACTGGCACAAAGTTGTCCTACGTAACTGGCAAAAGTTTATTTGACGCAACTGGAACAAGTTTATTTGACGCAACTCTCACAAGTTTCTTTGACGCAACTGGCACAAGTATGTCCTACGCAAGTGGCACAAGTTTGTAGTTCGCAACTGGCGCAAGTTTGTTCTACGCAACTGGCACAAGTTTGCTTGACGCAACTGGCACAAGTTTGTCCTACGAAACTGGCACAAGTTTGTAGTTCGCAACTGGCACAAGTTTGTTCTACGCAACTGGCCCAAGTTTGTTTGACGCAACTGGCACAAGTTTGTTCTACGCAACTGACACAAGTTTGTTCTACGCAACTAGCACAAGTTTGTTCTAAGCAACTGGCACAAGTTTGTTCTACGCAACTGGCACAAAGTTGTTCTACGCAACTGGCACAATTTTCTTCTATGCAACAGGCACAAGTTTCTTTGACGCAACTGGCAGAAGTTTGTTCTATGCAACTGGCACAAGTTTGTTCCACGTAACGGGCACAAGTTTGTTCTACGCAACTGGCACAAGTTTGTTTGACAAAACTGGCACAAGTTTGTTCTACGTAACTGGCAAAAGTTTGTTCTGCGCAACTGGCACAAGTTTGTTCGACGCAAGTGGCACAAGTTTGTTCTATGCAACTGGCACAAGTTTGTTCTACGCAACTGGCACAAGTTTGTTCGACGCAACTGGCACAAGTTTGTTCTACGCAACTGGAAAATGTTTGTTCTACGCAACTGGCACAAGTTTGTTCTACACAACTGGCTCAAGTTTGTTCTACGCAACTGGCACAAGTTTGTTTAACGCAACTGGCACAAGTTTGTTTGACGCAACTGGCAAAAGTTTGTTTAACGCAACTAGCACAAGTTTGTTTGACGCAACTGGCCCAAGTTTGTTCAACGCAACTGGCACAAGTTTGTAGTTCGCAACTGGCACAAGTATATTCTACGTAACTGGCACAAGTTTGTAAGACACGACTGGCACAATTTTGTTCGACGCAACTAGCCCAAGTTTGTTTGACGCAACTGGCAAAAGTTTGTTTGACACAACTGGCACAAGTTTGCTCTACGCAACTGGCACAAGTTTGTTCGACGCAACTGGCACAAGTTTGTTCGATGCAACAGGCACAAGTTTATTCTACGCAACTGGCACAAGTTTGTTTGATGCAACTGGCACAAGTTTGTTCATCGCAACTGATACAAGTTTGTTCTACGCAACTGGCCCAAGTTTGTACTTCGCAACTGGCACGAGTTTGTTCTATGCAACTGGCACAAGTTTGTTGGACGCAACTGGCACAAGTTTGTTCTACGCAACTAGCACAAATTTGTTCTACGCAACTGGCACAAGTTTTTTGACGCAAATGGCACAAGTTTGTTGTACGCAACGGGCACAAGTTTGTTCGACGCAACGGGCACAAGTTTGTTCGACGCAACTGGCACAAGTTTGTTCTATGCAACTGGCACAAGTTTGTTCGACGCAACTGGCACAAGTTTGTTCTACGCAACTAGCACAAATTTGTTCTACGCAACTGGCACAAGTTTGTTTGACGAAACTGGCCCAAGTTTGTTTGACACAACTGGCAAAAGTTTGTTTGAAACAACTGGCACAAGTTTGTTCTAAGCAACTGTCACATGTTTGTTCAACGCAACTGGCACAAGTTTGTCAAACGCAACTGGCACAACTTTGTTCGATCAACTGGCACAAGTTTTTTCGACGCATCTGACACAAGTTTGTTCTACGCAACTGGAAAATGTTTGTTCTACGCAACTGGCATAAGTTTGTTCTACGCAACTGGCACAAGTTTGTTCTACGCAACTGGAAAATGTTTGTTCTACGCAACTGGCACAAGTTTGTTCTACGCAACTTGCTCAAGTTTGTTCTACGCAACTGGCACAAGTTTGTTCAACGCAACTGGCAGAAGTTTGTTTGACGCAACTGGCAAAAGTTTGTTTAACGCAACTAGCACAAGTTTGTTTGACGCAACTGGCCCAAGTTTGTTCAACGCAACTGGCACAAGTTTGTAGTTCGCAACTGGCACAAGTATGTTCTACCTAACTGGCACAAGTTTGTCCGACACAACTGGCACAATTTTGTTCGACGCAACTGGCCCAAGTTTGTTTGACGCAACTGGCAAAAGTTTGTTTGACACAACTGGCACAAGTTTGTTCTATGCAACTGGCACAAGTTTGTTCGACGCAACTGGCACAAGTTTGTCCGACGCAACTGGCATAAGTTTGTTCTACGCAACTGGCACAAGTTTGTTCGACGCAATTGGCACAAGTTTGTCCGACGCAACTGTCACAAGTGTGTTCGACGCAACTGGCACAAGTTTGTTCATTGCAACTGGCACAAGTTTGTTCTACGCAACTGGCACAAGTTTGTTCTATGCAACTGGCATAAATTTGTTTGACGCAACTGGCCCAAGTTTGTTTGACGCAACTGGGAAAAGTTTGTTTGACACAACTCTCACAAAGTTTGTTCTACGCAACTGGCACAAGTTTGTTCGACGCAACTGGCCCAAGTTTGTTTGACGCAACTGGCAAAAGTTTCTTTGAAACAACTGGCACAAGTTTGTTCAGCGCAACTGGCACAATTTTGTTCTACGCAACTGGCACACGTTTGTTCTACGCAACTGCCTCAAGTTTGTTCTACGCAACTGGCACAAGTTTGTTTGACGCAACTGGCACAAGTTTGTTCTATGCAACTGGCACAAGTTTGTTTGACGCAACTGGCACAAGTTTGTTCTACGCAACTGGCACAAGTTTGTTCTACGCAACTGGCACAAGTTTGTTCTACGCAACTGGCACAAGTTTGTTTGACACAACTGGCACAAGTTTGTTCTACGTAACTGGCACAAGTTTGTTCTACGCAAGTGGCACAAGTTTGTTCTACGCAACTGGCACAAGTTTGTTCTACGCAACTGGCACAAGTTTGTTTGACACAACTAGCACAAGTTTGTTCTACGTAACTGGCACAAGTTTGTTCTACGCAACTGGCACAAGTTTGTTCGACGCAACTGGCACACGTTTGTTTGACACAACTGGCACAAGTTTGTTCTACGCAACTGGCACAAGTTTGTTAAACGCAACTGGCACTAGTTTGTTTGACGCAACTGGCACAAGTTTGTTCTACGCAACTGGCACAAGTTTGTTCGATGCAACTGGCAGAAGTTTGTTCAACGCAACTTTCACAAGTTTGTTCTGCGCAACTGGCACAATTTTATTTGATGCAACTGGCACAAGTTTCTTTGACGCAACTGGCACAAGTTTGTCCTACGCAAGTGGCACAAGTTTGTAGTTCTTAACTGGCACAAGTTTGTTCTACGCAACTGGCACAAGTTTGTTTGACGCAACTGGCACAAGTTTGTCCTACGAAACTGGCACATGTTTGTAGTTCGCAACTTGCACAAGTTTGTTCTACGCAACTGGCCCAAGTTTGTTTGACGCAACTGGCACAAGTTTGTTCTACGCAACTGGCACAAGTTTGTTCTACGCAACTGGCACAAGTTTGTTCTACGCAACTAGCACAAGTTTGTTCAACGCAACTGGCACAAGTTTGTTCTACGCAACTGGCACAAAGTTGTTTTACGCAACTGGCAAAATTTTGTTCTATGCAACTGGCACAAAGTTGTCCTACGTAACTGGCAAAAGTTTATTTGACGCAACTGGAACAAGTTTATTTGACGCAACTCTCACAAGTTTCTTTGACGCAACTGGCACAAGTATGTCCTACGCAAGTGGCACAAGTTTGTAGTTCGCAACTGGCGCAAGTTTGTTCTACGCAACTGGCACAAGTTTGCTTGACGCAACTGGCACAAGTTTGTCCTACGAAACTGGCACAAGTTTGTAGTTCGCAACTGGCACAAGTTTGTTCTACGCAACTGGCCCAAGTTTGTTTGACGCAACTGGCACAAGTTTGTTCTACGCAACTGACACAAGTTTGTTCTACGCAACTAGCACAAGTTTGTTCTAAGCAACTGGCACAAGTTTGTTCTACGCAACTGGCACAAAGTTGTTCTACGCAACTGGCACAATTTTCTTCTATGCAACAGGCACAAGTTTCTTTGACGCAACTGGCAGAAGTTTGTTCTATGCAACTGGCACAAGTTTGTTCCACGTAACGGGCACAAGTTTGTTCTACGCAACTGGCACAAGTTTGTTTGACAAAACTGGCACAAGTTTGTTCTACGTAACTGGCAAAAGTTTGTTCTGCGCAACTGGCACAAGTTTGTTCGACGCAAGTGGCACAAGTTTGTTCTATGCAACTGGCACAAGTTTGTTCTACGCAACTGGCACAAGTTTGTTCGACGCAACTGGCACAAGTTTGTTCTACGCAACTGGAAAATGTTTGTTCTACGCAACTGGCACAAGTTTGTTCTACACAACTGGCTCAAGTTTGTTCTACGCAACTGGCACAAGTTTGTTTAACGCAACTGGCACAAGTTTGTTTGACGCAACTGGCAAAAGTTTGTTTAACGCAACTAGCACAAGTTTGTTTGACGCAACTGGCCCAAGTTTGTTCAACGCAACTGGCACAAGTTTGTAGTTCGCAACTGGCACAAGTATATTCTACGTAACTGGCACAAGTTTGTAAGACACAACTGGCACAATTTTGTTCGACGCAACTAGCCCAAGTTTGTTTGACGCAACTGGCAAAAGTTTGTTTGACACAACTGGCACAAGTTTGCTCTACGCAACTGGCACAAGTTTGTTCGACGCAACTGGCACAAGTTTGTCCGACGCAACTGGCATAAGTTTGTTCTACGCAACTGGCACAAGTTTGCTGGACGCAATTGGCACAAGTTTGTCCGACGCAACTGTCTCAAGTGTGTTCGACGCAACTGGCACAAGTTTCTTCGATGCAACTGGCACAAGTTTGTTCTACGCAACTGGCACAAGTTTGTTCTATGCAACTGGCATAAATTTGTTTGACGCAACTGGCATAAATTTGTTTGACGCAACTGGCCCAAGTTTGTTTGATGCAACTGGGAAAAGTTTGTTTGACACAACTGGCACAAAGTATGTTCTACGCAACTGGCACAAGTTTGTTTGACGCAACTGGCACAAGTTTGTTTGACGCAACTGGCAAAAGTTTGTTTGAAACAACTGGCACAAGTTTGTTCAGCGCAACTGGCACAATTTTGTTCTACGCAACTGGCACACGTTTGTTCTACGCAACTGTCTCAAGTTTGTTCTACGCAACTGGCACAAGTTTGTTTGACGCAACTGGCACAAGTTTGTTCTATGCAACTGGCACAAGTTTGTTTGACGCAACTGGCACAAGTTTGTTCTGCGCAACTGGCACAAGTTTGTTTGACGCAACTGTCAAAAGTTTCTTTGAAACAACTGGCACAATTTTGTTCAGCGCAACTGGCACAATTTTGTTCTACGCAACTGACACACGTTTGTTCTACGCAACTGCCTCAAGTTTGTTCTACGCAACTGGCACAATTTTGTTTGACGCAACTGGCACAAGTTTGTTCTATGCAACTGGCACAAGTTTGTTTGACGCAACTGGCACAAGTTTGTTTGACACAACTGGCACAAGTTTGTTCTGCGCAATTGGCACAAGTTTGTTCTGCGCAACTGGCACAAGTTTGTTTGACACAACTGGCACAAGTTTGTTCTACGTAACTGGCACAAGTTTGTTCTACGTAAGTGGCACAAGTTTGTTCTACGCAACTGGGACAAGTTTGTTCTACGCAACTGGCACAAGTTTGTTTGACACAACTAGCACAAGTTTGTTCTACGTAACTGGCACAAGTTTGTTCAATGCAACTGGCACAAGTTTGTTAGACGCAACTGGCACACGTTTGTTTGACACAACTGGCACAAGTTTGTTCTACGCAACTGGCTCAAGTTTGTTAAACGCAACTGGCACTAGTTTGTTTGACGCAACTGGCACAAGTTTGTTCTACGCAACTGGCACAAGTTTGTTTGATGCAACTGGCACAAGTTTGTTCGACGCAACTGGCACAAGTTTGTTCAACGCAACTGTCACAAGTTTGTTCGACGCAACTGGCACAAGTTTGTTCTACGCAACTTTCACAAGTTTGTTCTGAGCAACTGGCACAAGTTTATTTGATGCAACTGGCACAAGTTTCTTTGACGCAACTGGCACAAGTTTGTCCTACGCAAGTGGCACAAGTTTGTAGTTCTCAACTGGCACAAGTTTGTTCTACGCAACTGGCACAAGTTTGTTTGACGCAACTGGCACAAGTTTGTCCTACGAAACTGGCACAAGTTTGTTTGACACAACTGGCACAAGTTTGTTCTACGCAACTGGCACAAGTTTGTTCTAAGCAACAGGCACAAGTTTGTTTGACCCAAGAGGCCCAAGTTTGTTTGACGAAACTGGCAAAAGTTTGTTTGAAACAACTGGCACATGTTTTTTCTACGCAATTGTCACAAGTTTGTTCGACGCAACTGCCACAAGTTTGTCCAACACAACTGGCACAAGTTCGTTCGATGCAACTTGCACAAGTTTGTTCGACGCAACTGGCACAAGTTTGTTCTACTCAACTGGCACAAGTTTGTTCTACGCAACTGGCACAGGTTTGTTTGATGCAAGTGGCACAAGTTTGTTCTTCGCAACTGGCACAAGTTTGTTCTATGCAACTGGCCCAAGTTTGTTCTACGAAACTGGCACAAGTTTGTTCTATGCAACTGGCAGAAGTTTGTTTGACGCAACTCGCACAAGTTTGTTCTATGCAACTGGCACAAGTTTGTTCTACGCAACTGCCACAAGTTTGTTCAACGCAACTGTCACAAGTCTGTTCGACGCAACTGGCACAAGTTTGTTCTACGCAACTGGCTCAAGTTTGTTCTACGCAACAGGCACAAGTTTGTTTGACGCAACTGGCACAAGTTTGTTTGACGCAACTGGCACAAGTTTGTTCTATGCAACTGGCCCAAGTTTGTTTGACGCAACTAGCACAAGTTTGTTCTACGCAACTGGCACAAGTTTGTTCTACGTAACTGGCACAAGTTTGTTCTACGCAACTGGCACAAGTTTGTTCTACGCAACCGGCACAAGTTTGTTTGACACAACTGGCACAAGTTTGTTCTACGCAACTGGTAAAAGTTTGTTCTACGCAACTGGCACAAGTTTGTTCGACGCAAGTGGCACAAGTTTGTTCTATGCAACTGGCACAAGTTTCTTTGACAGAACTGGCACAGTTTGTTCTACGCAACGGGCACAAGCTTGTTCGATGCAACTGGCACAAGTTTGTTTGACACAACTGGCACAAGCTTGTTCGACACAACTGGCACAAGATTGTTCGATGCAAATGGCACAAGTTTGTTCGACGCAACTGGCACAAGTTTGTTTAATGCAACTGGCACAAGTTTATTCGACCCAACTGGCAAAAGTTTGTTTGACGCAACTGGCAAAAGTTTTTTTGACACAACTGGCACAAGTTTGTTTGACGCAACTGGCACAAGGTTTTTGACGCAACTGGCACAAGGTTGTTCTACTCAACTGGCACAGGTTTGTTCTATGCAACTGACACAAGTTTGTTTGACGCAGATGGCACAAGTTTGTTCTATGCAACTGGCACAAGTTTCTTTGACGAAACTGCCACAAGTTTGTTCAACGCAACTGGCCCAAGTTTGTTTGACGCAACTGGCACAAGTTTGTTTGACAAAACTGGCACAAGTTTGTTCTACACAACTGGCACAAGTTTGTTCGACGAGACTGTCACAAGTTTGTTCGACGCAACTGGCACAAGTTTGTTCTACGCAACTGCAACAAGTTTGTTCAACGCAACTGTCACAAGTCTGTTCGACGCAACTGGCACAAGTTTGTTCTACGCAACTGGCTCAAGTTTGTTCTTCGCAACAGGCACAAGTTTGTTTGACGCAACTGGGACATGTTTGTTTGACGTAACTGGCACAAGTTTGTTCTATGCAACTGGCCCAAGTTTGTTTGACGCAACTAGCACAAGTTTGTTCTACGCAACTGGCACAAGTTTGTTCTACGTAACTGGCACAAGTTTGTTCTACGCAACTGGCACAAGTTTGTTCTACGCAATCGGCACAAGTTTGTTTGAAGCAACTGGTATAAGTTTGTTCTACTCAACTGGCAAAAGTTTGTTCTACGCAACTGGCACAAGTTTGTTCGACGCAAGTGGCACAAGTTTGTTCTATGCAACTGGCACAAGTTTGTTTGACAGAACTGGCACAGTTTGTTCTACGCAACGGGCACAAGTTTATTCGATGCAAGTGGCACAAGTTTGTTTGACGCAACTTTCACAAGCTTGTTCGACACAACTGGCACAAGATTGTTCGATGCAAATGGCACAAGTTTGTTCGACGCAACTGGCACAAATTTGTTTAACGAAACTGGCACAAGTTTATTCGACCCAACTGGCTAAAGTTTGTTTGACGCAACTTGCACAAGTTTTTTTGACGCAACTGGCACAAGTTTGTTTGACGCAATTGGGACAAGGTTGTTTGACGCAACTGGCACAAGGTTTTTCTACTCAACTGGCACAAGTTTGTTTTATGCAACTGACACAAGTTTGTTTGACGCAGATGGCACAAGTTTCTTTGACGAAACTGGCACAAGTTTGTTCGACGCAACTGGCCCAAGTTTGTTTGACGCAACTGGCACAAGTTTGTTTGACAAAACTGGCACAAGTTTGTTCTACACAACTGGCACAAGTTTGTTCGACGAGACTGGCACAAGTTTGTTCGACGCAACTGGCACAAGTTTGTTCTACGCAATTGGCACAAGATTGTTCTACACAACTGGCACAAGTTTGTTCTATGCAACTGGCACAAGTTTGTTCCACGGAACTGGCACAAGTTTGTTCTATGCAACTGGCACAAGTTTGTTCCACGGAACTGGCACATGTTTGTTCTACGCAACTGGCACAAGTTTGTTCGATGCAACTGGCACAAGTTTGTTTGACGCAACTGGCACAAGTTTGTTCTACGCAACTGGCACAAGTTTGTTTGACGCAACTGGCACGAGTTTGTTTAACGCAACTGGCACAAGTTTATTCGACCCAACTGGCACAAGTTTGTTTGACACAACTGGCACAAGTTTTTTTGACGGAACTGGCACAAGGTTGTTTGACGCAATTGGCACATGTCTGTTTGACGCAACTGGCACAAGGTTGTTCTACAAAACTGGCACAAGTTTGTTCTATGCAACTGGCACAAGTTTGTTCTACACAACTGGCACAAGTTTGTTCTACGCAACTGGCACAAATTTGTTTGATGCAACTGGCACAAGGTTGTTTGACGCAACTGGCACAAGGTTGTTCTACAAAACTGGCACAAGTTTGTTCTATGCAACTGGCACAAGTTTGTTCTACGCAACTGGCACAAGTTTGTTCTACGCAACTGGCACAAGTTTGTTCTACGCAACTGGCACAAGTTTCTTCGACGCAACTGGCACAAGTTTGTTCTACGCAACTGGCAAAAGTTTGTTTGACGCAACTGGCACAAGTTTGTTTGACACAACTGGCACAAGTTTGTTCTACGCAACTGGCACAAGTTTGTTCGACGAAACTGGCACAAGTTTGTTCTACGCAACTGGCACAAGTTTGTTCTACGCAACTAGCACAAGTTTGTTCTATGGAACTGACACAAGTTTGTTCTACACAACTGGCACAAGTTTGTTTGACACAACTGGCACAAGTTTGTTCTACGCAACAGGCACAAGTTTGTTCGACGCAATTGGCACAAGTTTGTCCAACGCAACTGGCACAAGTGTGTTCGACGCAACTGGCACAAGTTTGTTCGATGCAACTGGCACAAGTTTGTTCTACGCAACTGGCACAAGTTTGTTCTATGCAACTGGCATAAATTTGTTTGACGCAACTGGCACAAGTTTGTTTGACGCAACTGGCATAAGGCTGTTTGACGCAACTGGCACAAGGTTGCTCTACACAACTGGCACAAGTTTGTTCTATGCAACTGGCACAAGTTTGTTTGACACAACTGGCACAAGTTTTTTCTACGCAACTGGCACAAGTTTCTTCGACGCAACTGGCACAAGTTTGTTCGACGCAACTGTCCCAAACTTGTTTGACGCAACTGGCAGAAGTTTGATTGACACAACTGGCACAAGTTTGTTCTTCGCAACTGGCACAAGTTTGTTCGACGAAACTGGCACAAGTTTGTTCTATGCAATTGACACAAGTTTGTTCGATGCAACTGGCACAAGTTTGTTCGACGCAACTGGCACAAGTTTGTTCGATGCAACAGGCACAAGTTTGTTCTACGCAACTGGCACAAGTTTGTTTGATGCAACTGGCACAAGTTTGTTCATCGCAACTGATACAAGTTTGTTCTACGCAACTGGCCCAAGTTTGTACTTCGCAACTGGCACGAGTTTGTTCTATGCAACTGGCACAAGTTTGTTGGACGCAACTGGCACAAGTTTATTCTACGCAACTAGCACAAATTTGTTCTACGCAACTGGCACAAGTTTTTTGACGCAAATGGCACAAGTTTGTTGTACGCAACGGGCACAAGTTTGTTCGACGCAACGGGCACAAGTTTGTTCAACGCAACTGGCACAAGTTTGTTCTATGCAACTGGCACAAGTTTGTTCGACGCAACTGGCACAAGTTTGTTCTACGCAACTAGCACAAATTTGTTCTACGCAAGGGGCACAAGTTTGTTTGACGAAACTGGCCCAAGTTTGTTTGACACAACTGGCAAAAGTATGTTTGAAACAACTGGCACAAGTTTGTTCTAAGCAACTGTCACATGTTTGTTCAACGCAACTGGCACAAGTTTGTCAAACGCAACTGGCACAACTTTGTTCGATCAACTGGCACAAGTTTTTTCGACGCATCTGGCACAAGTTTGTTCTACGCAACTGGAAAATGTTTGTTCTACGCAACTGGCATAAGTTTGTTCTACGCAACTGGCACAAGTTTGTTCTACGCAACTGGAAAATGTTTGTTCTACGCAACTGGCACAAGTTTGTTCTACGCAACTTGCTCAAGTTTGTTCTACGCAACTGGCACAAGTTTGTTCAACGCAACTGGCAGAAGTTTGTTTGACGCAACTGGCAAAAGTTTGTTTAACGCAACTAGCACAAGTTTGTTTGACGCAACTGGCCCAAGTTTGTTCAACGCAACTGGCACAAGTTTGTAGTTTGCAACTGGCACAAGTATGTTCTACCTAACTGGCACAAGTTTGTCCGACACAACTGGCACAATTTTGTTCGACGCAACTGGCCCAAGTTTGTTTGACGCAACTGGCAAAAGTTTGTTTGACACAACTGGCACAAGTTTGTTCTATGCAACTGGCACAAGTTTGTTCGACGCAACTGGCACAAGTTTGTCCGACGCAACTGGCATAAGTTTGTTCTACGCAACTGGCACAAGTTTGTTCGACGCAATTGGCACAAGTTTGTCCGACGCAACTGTCACAAGTGTGTTCGACGCAACTGGCACAAGTTTGTTCGTTGCAACTGGCACAAGTTTCTTCTACGCAACTGGCACAAGTTTGTTCTATGCAACTGGCATAAATTTTTTTGACGCAACTGGCCCAAGTTTGTTTGACGCAACTGGGAAAAGTTTGTTTGACACAACTCTCACAAAGTTTGTTCTACGCAACTGGCACAAGTTTGTTCGACGCAACTGGCCCAAGTTTGTTTGACGCAACTGGCAAAAGTTTCTTTGAAACAACTGGCACAAGTTTGTTCAGCGCAACTGGCACAATTTTGTTCTACGCAACTGGCACACGTTTGTTCTACGCAACTGCCTCAAGTTTGTTCTAAGCAACTGGCACAAGTTTGTTTGACGCAACTGGCACAAGTTTGTTCTATGCAACTGGCACAAGTTTGTTTGACGCAACTGGCACAAGTTTGTTCTACGCAACTGGCACAAGTTTGTTCTACGCAACTGGCACAAGTTTGTTCTACGCAACTGGCACAAGTTTGTTTGACACAACTGGCACAAGTTTGTTCTACGTAACTGGCACAAGTTTGTTCTATGCAAGTGGCACAAGTTTGTTCTACGCAACTGGCACAAGTTTGTTCTACGCAACTGGCACAAGTTTGTTTGACACAACTAGCACAAGTTTGTTCTACGTAACTGGCACAAGTTTGTTCTACGCAACTGGCACAAGTTTGTTCGACGCAACTGGCACACGTTTGTTTGACACAACTGGCACAAGTTTGTTCTACGCAACTGGCACAAGTTTGTTAAACGCAACTGGCACTAGTTTGTTTGACGCAACTGGCACAAGTTTGTTCTACGCAACTGGCACAAGTTTGTTCGATGCAACTGGCACAAGTTTGTTCAACGCAACTTTCAGAAGTTTGTTCTGCGCAACTGGCACAATTTTATTTGATGCAACTGGCACAAGTTTCTTTGACGCAACTGGCACAAGTTTGTCCTACGCAAGTGGCACAAGTTTGTAGTTCTCAACTGGCACAAGTTTGTTCTACGCAACTGGCACAAGTTTGTTTGACGCAACTGGCACAAGTTTGTCCTACGAAACTGGCACATGTTTGTAGTTCGCAACTTGCACAAGTTTGTTCTACGCAACTGGCCCAAGTTTGTTTGACGCAACTGGCACAAGTTTGTTCTACGCAACTGGCACAAGTTTGTTCTACGCAACTGGCACAAGTTTGTTCTACGCAACTAGCACAAGTTTGTTCAACGCAACTGGCACAAGTTTGTTCTACGCAACTGGCACAAAGTTGTTTTACGCAACTGGCAAAATTTTGTTCTATGCAACTGGCACAAAGTTGTCCTACGTAACTGGCAAAAGTTTATTTGACGCAACTGGAACAAGTTTATTTGACGCAACTCTCACAAGTTTCTTTGACGCAACTGGCACAAGTATGTCCTACGCAAGTGGCACAAGTTTGTAGTTCGCAACTGGCGCAAGTTTGTTCTACGCAACTGGCACAAGTTTGCTTGACGCAACTGGCACAAGTTTGTCCTACGAAACTGGCACAAGTTTGTAGTTCGCAACTGGCACAAGTTTGTTCTACGCAACTGGCCCAAGTTTGTTTGACGCAACTGGCACAAGTTTGTTCTACGCAACTGACACAAGTTTGTTCTACGCAACTAGCACAAGTTTGTTCTAAGCAACTGGCACAAGTTTGTTCTACGCAACTGGCACAAAGTTGTTCTACGCAACTGGCACAATTTTCTTCTATGCAACAGGCACAAGTTTGTTTGACGCAACTGGCAGAAGTTTGTTCTATGCAACTGGCACAAGTTTGTTCCACGTAACGGGCACAAGTTTGTTCTACGCAACTGGCACAAGTTTGTTTGACAAAACTGGCACAAGTTTGTTCTACGTAACTGGCAAAAGTTTGTTCTGCGCAACTGGCACAAGTTTGTTCGACGCAAGTGGCACAAGTTTGTTCTATGCAACTGGCACAAGTTTGTTCTACGCAACTGGCACAAGTTTGTTCGACGCAACTGGCACAAGTTTGTTCTACGCAACTGGAAAATGTTTGTTCTACGCAACTGGCACAAGTTTGTTCTACACAACTGGCTCAAGTTTGTTCTACGCAACTGGCACAAGTTTGTTTAACGCAACTGGCACAAGTTTGTTTGACGCAACTGGCAAAAGTTTGTTTAACGCAACTAGCACAAGTTTGTTTGACGCAACTGGCCCAAGTTTGTTCAACGCAACTGGCACAAGTTTGTAGTTCGCAACTGGCACAAGTATATTCTACGTAACTGGCACAAGTTTGTAAGACACAACTGGCACAATTTTGTTCGACGCAACTAGCCCAAGTTTGTTTGACGCAACTGGCAAAAGTTTGTTTGACACAACTGGCACAAGTTTGCTCTACGCAACTGGCACAAGTTTGTTCGACGCAACTGGCACAAGTTTGTCCGACGCAACTGGCATAAGTTTGTTCTACGCAACTGGCACAAGTTTGCTCGACGCAATTGGCACAAGTTTGTCCGACGCAACTGTCTCAAGTGTGTTCGACTCAACTGGCACAAGTTTCTTCGATGCAACTGGCACAAGTTTGTTCTACGCAACTGGCACAAGTTTGTTCTATGCAACTGGCATAAATTTGTTTGACGCAACTGGCATAAATTTGTTTGACGCAACTGGCCCAAGTTTGTTTGATGCAACTGGGAAAAGTTTGTTTGACACAACTGGCACAAAGTTTGTTCTACGCAACTGGCACAAGTTTGTTTGACGCAACTGGCACAAGTTTGTTTGACGCAACTGGCAAAAGTTTGTTTGAAACAACTGGCACAAGTTTGTTCAGCGCAACTGGCACAATTTTGTTCTACGCAACTGGCACACGTTTGTTCTACGCAACTGTCTCAAGTTTGTTCTACGCAACTGGCACAAGTTTGTTTGACGCAACTGGCACAAGTTTGTTCTATGCAACTGGCACAAGTTTGTTTGACGCAACTGGCACAAGTTTGTTCTACGCAACTGGCACAAGTTTGTTTGACGCAGCTGGCAAAAGTTTCTTTGAAACAACTGGCACAATTTTGTTCAGCGCAACTGGCACAATTTTGTTCTACGCAACTGACACACGTTTGTTCTACGCAACTGCCTCAAGTTTGTTCTACGCAACTGGCACAATTTTGTTTGACGCAACTGGCACAAGTTTGTTCTATGCAACTGGCACAAGTTTGTTTGACGCAACTGGCACAAGTTTGTTTGACACAACTGGCACAAGTTTGTTCTGCGCAATTGGCACAAGTTTGTTCTGCGCAACTGGCACAAGTTTGTTTGACACAACTGGCACAAGTTTGTTCTACGTAACTGGCACAAGTTTGTTCTACGTAAGTGGCACAAGTTTGTTCTACGCAACTGGGACAAGTTTGTTCTACGCAACTGGCACAAGTTTGTTTGACACAACTAGCACAAGTTTGTTCTACGTAACTGGCACAAGTTTGTTCAACGCAACTGGCACAAGTTTGTTAGACGCAACTGGCACACGTTTGTTTGACACAACTGGCACAAGTTTGTTCTACGCAACTGGCTCAAGTTTGTTAAACGCAACTTGCACTAGTTTGTTTGACGCAACTGGCACAAGTTTGTTCTACGCAACTGGCACAAGTTTGTTTGATGCAACTGGCACAAGTTTGTTCGACGCAACTGGCACAAGTTTGTTCAACGCAACTGTCACAAGTTTGTTCGACGCAACTGGCACAAGTTTGTTCTACGCAACTTTCACAAGTTTGTTCTGAGCAACTGGCACAAGTTTATTTGATGCAACTGGCACAAGTTTCTTTGACGCAACTGGCACAAGTTTGTCCTACGCAAGTGGCACAAGTTTGTAGTTCTCAACTGGCACAAGTTTGTTCTACGCAACTGGCACAAGTTTGTTTGACGCAACTGGCACAAGTTTGTCCTACGAAACTGGCACAAGTTTGTTTGACACAACTGGCACAAGTTTGTTCTACGCAACTGGCACAAGTTTGTTCTAAGCAACAGGCACAAGTTTGTTTGACCCAAGAGGCCCAAGTTTGTTTGACGAAACTGGCAAAAGTTTGTTTGAAACAACTGGCACATGTTTTTTCTACGCAATTGTCACAAGTTTGTTCGACGCAACTGGCACAAGTTTGTCCAACACAACTGGCACAAGTTCGTTCGATGCAACTTGCACAAGTTTGTTCGACGCAACTGGCACAAGTTTGTTCTACTCAACTGGCACAAGTTTGTTCTACGCAACTGGCACAGGTTTGTTTGATGCAATTGGCACAAGTTTGTTCTTCGCAACTGGCACAAGTTTGTTCTATGCAACTGGCCCAAGTTTGTTCTACGAAACTGGCACAAGTTTGTTCTATGCAACTGGCAGAAGTTTGTTTGACGCAACTCGCACAAGTTTGTTCTATGCAACTGGCACAAGTTTGTTCTACGCAACTGCCACAAGTTTGTTCAACGCAACTGTCACAAGTCTGTTCGACGCAACTGGCACAAGTTTGTTCTACGCAACTGGCTCAAGTTTGTTCTACGCAACAGGCACAAGTTTGTTGACGCAACTGGCACAAGTTTGTTTGACGCAACTGGCACAAGTTTGTTCTATGCAACTGGCCCAAGTTTGTTTGACGCAACTAGCACAAGTTTGTTCTACGCAACTGGCACAAGTTTGTTCTACGTAACTGGCACAAGTTTGTTCTACGCAACTGGCACAAGTTTGTTCTACGCAACCGGCACAAGTTTGTTTGACACAACTGGCACAAGTTTGTTCTACGCAACTGGTAAAAGTTTGTTCTACGCAAGTGGCACAAGTTTGTTCGACGCAAGTGGCACAAGTTTGTTCTATGCAACTGGCACAAGTTTCTTTGACAGAACTGGCACAGTTTGTTCTACGCAACGGGCACAAGCTTGTTCGATGCAACTGGCACAAGTTTGTTTGACACAACTGGCACAAGCTTGTTCGACACAACTGGCACAAGATTGTTCGATGCAAATGGCACAAGTTTGTTCGACGCAACTGGCACAAGTTTGTTTAACGCAACTGGCACAAGTTTATTCGACCCAACTGGCAAAAGTTTGTTTGACGCAACTGGCAAAAGTTTTTTTGACACAACTGGCACAAGTTTGTTTGACGCAACTGGCACAAGGTTTTTGACGCAACTGGCACAAGGTTGTTCTACTCAACTAGCACAAGTTTGTTCTATGCAACTGACACAAGTTTGTTTGACGCAGATGGCACAAGTTTGTTCTATGCAACTGGCACAAGTTTCTTTGACGAAACTGCCACAAGTTTGTTCAACGCAACTGGCCCAAGTTTGTTTGACGCAACTGGCACAAGTTTGTTTGACAAAACTGGCACAAGTTTGTTCTACACAACTGGCACAAGTTTGTTCGACGAGACTGTCACAAGTTTGTTCGACGCAACTGGCACAAGTTTGTTCTACGCAACTGCAACAAGTTTGTTCAACGCAACTGTCACAAGTCTGTTCGACGCAACTGGCACAAGTTTGTTCTACGCAACTGGCTCAAGTTTGTTCTTCGCAACAGGCACAAGTTTGTTTGACGCAACTGGGACATGTTTGTTTGACGTAACTGGCACAAGTTTGTTCTATGCAACTGGCCCAAGTTTGTTTGACGCAACTAGCACAAGTTTGTTCTACGCAACTGGCACAAGTTTGTTCTACGTAACTGGCACAAGTTTGTTCTACGCAACTGGCACAAGTTTGTTCTACGCAATCGGCACAAGTTTGTTTGAAGCAACTGGTATAAGTTTGTTCTACTCAACTGGCAAAAGTTTGTTCTACGCAACTGGCACAAGTTTGTTCGACGCAAGTGGCACAAGTTTGTTCTATGCAACTGGCACAAGTTTGTTTGACAGAACTGGCACAGTTTGTTCTACGCAACGGGCACAAGTTTATTCGATGCAAGTGGCACAAGTTTGTTTGACGCAACTGGCACAAGCTTGTTCGACACAACTGGCACAAGATTGTTCGATGCAAATGGCACAAGTTTGTTCGACGCAACTGGCACAAGTTTGTTTAACGAAACTGGCACAAGTTTATTCGACCCAACTGGCTAAAGTTTGTTTGACGCAACTTGCACAAGTTTTTTTGACGCAACTGGCACAAGTTTGTTTGACGCAATTGGGACAAGGTTGTTTGACGCAACTGGCACAAGGTTTTTCTACTCAACTGGCACAAGTTTGTTCTATGCAACTGACACAAGTTTGTTTGACGCAGATGGCACAAGTTTCTTTGACGAAACTGGCACAAGTTTGTTCGACGCAACTGGCCCAAGTTTGTTTGACGCAACTGGCACAAGTTTGTTTGACAAAACTGGCACAAGTTTGTTCTACACAACTGGCACAAGTTTGTTCGACGAGACTGGCACAAGTTTGTTCGACGCAACTGGCACAAGTTTGTTCTACGCAACTGGTACAAATTTGTTCTACGCAACTGGCACAAATTTGGTCTACGCAACTGGCACAAGTTTGTTCTATGCAACTGGCATAAATTTGTTTGACGCAACTGGCACAAGTCTGTTTGACTTAAATGGCACAAGTTTGTTCTGCGCAACTGCCACAAGTTTGTTCCACGTAACTGGCACAAGTTTGTTCGATGCAACTGGCACAAGTTTGTTCTATGCAACTGGCTCAAGTTTGTTTTACGCAACTAGCACAAGTTTGTTTGACACAACTGGCACATGTTTGTCCTACACATCTAGCACAAGTTTGTTCTACGCAACTGGCCCAAGTTTGTTTGACACAACTCGCACAAGTCTGTTTTACGCAACTGGCATAAGTTTGTTCAACGCAACTGGCACAAGTTTGTTTGACACAACTGGTACAAGTTTGCTCTACACAACTGGCACAAGTTTGTTCTACGCAACTGGCACAAGTTTGTTTGACGCAACTGGCACAAGTTTGTTTGACGCAACTGGCACAAGTTTGTTCTACGCAACTGGCCCAAGTTTGTTTGACGCAACTGGCAGAAGTTTGTTCTACGAAACTGGCACAAGTTTGTTTGACGCCAGTGGCATAGGTTTGTTCTACGCAACTGGCACAAGTTTGTTCTATGCAACTGGCACAAGTTTGTTCGACGCAACTGGCACAAGTTTGTTCTACGCAACTGGCAAAAGTTTGTTCTGCGCAGGTGGCACAAGTTTGTTCGACGCAAGTGGCACAAGTTTGTTCTATGCAACTGGCACAAGTTTGTTCTATGCAACTGGCACAAGTTTGTTCTACGCAACTGGCACAAGTTTGTTCGATGCAACTGGCACAAGTTTGTTTGACGCAACTGGCACAAGTTTGTTCAACGCAACTGGCACAAGTTTGTTCGACGCAACTGGCACAAGTTTGTTTAACGCAACTGGCACAAGTTTATTCGACCCAACTGGCACAAGTTTGTTTGACACAACTGGCACAAGTTTTTTTGACGCAACGTGCACAAGTTTGTTTCACGCAACTGGCACAAGGTTGTTTGACGCAACTGGCACAAGGTTGTTCTACAAAACTGGCACAAGTTTGTTCTATGCAACTGGCACAAGTTTGTTCTACGCAACTGGCACAAGTTTGTTTGACGCAACTGGCATAAGTTTGTTCTACGCAACTGGCACAAGTTTCGTTGACGCAACTGGCACAAGTTTGTTCGACGCAACTGGCCCAAGTTTGTTTGACGCAACTGGCACAAGTTTGTTTGACACAACTGGCACAAGTTTGTTCTAAGCAACTGGCACAAGTTTGTTCGACGAAACTGGCACAAGTTTGTTCGACGCAACTGGCACTAGTTTGTTCGACGCAACTGGTACAAGTTTGTTCTACGCAACTGGCACAAGTTTGTTCTACACAACTGGCACAAGTTTGTTCTATGGAACTGGCACAAGTTAGTTCTACGCAACTGGCACAAGTTTGTCTGACACAACTAGCACAAGTTTGTTCTACATAACTGGCACAAGTTTGTTTGACACAACTGGCACATGTTTGTCCTACGCATCTGGCACAAGTTTGTTCTACGCAACTGGCCCAAGTTTGTTCTACACAACTGGCACAAGTTTGGTCTATGCAACTGGCATAAGTTTGATCTACGCAACTGGCACAAGTTTGTTTGACACAACTGGCACAAGTTTGCTCTACACAACTGGCACAAGTTTGTTCTACGCAACTGGCTCAAGTTTGTTCTACGCAACTGACACAAGTTTGTTTGACGCAACTGGCACAAGTTTGTTTAACGCAACTGGCACAAGTTTGTTCTACGCAACTGGCCCAAGTTTGTTTGACGCAACTGGCAGAAGTTTGTTTGACGCAACTGGCACAAGTTTGTTCCACGTAACGGGCACAAGTTTGTTCTACGCAACTGGCACAAGTTTGTTTGACACAACTGACACAAGTTTGTTCTACGCAACTGGCACAAGTTTGTTCTGCGCAGGTGGCACAAGTTTGTTCGACGCAAGTGGCACAAGTTTGTTCGATGCAACTGACACAAGTTTGTTTGACACAACTGGCACAAGTTTGATCGACGCAGCTGTCACAAGTTTGTTCGACGCAACTGGCACAAGTTTGTTTAACGCAACTGGCACAAGTTTATTCGACCCAACTGGCACAAGTTTGTTTCACACAACTGGCACAAGTTTTTTTGACGCAAAGTGCACAAGTTTGTTTGACTCAAGTGGCACAAGGTTGTTTGACGCAACTGGCACAAGGTTGTTCTACAAAACTGGCACAAGTTTGTTCTATGCAACTGGCACAAGTTTGTTCTACGCAACTGGCACAAGTTTGTTCTACGCAACTGGCACAAGTTTGTTCTACGCAACTGGCACAAGTTTGTTCGATGCAACTGGCCCAAGTTTGTTTGACCCAACTGGCACAAGTTTGTTTGACACAACTGGCACAAGTTTGTTCTACGCAACTGGCACAAGTTTGTTCGACGAAACTGGCACAAGTTTGTTCGGCGCAACTGGCACAAGTTTGTTCGACGCAACTGGCACAAGTTTTTTCTACGCAACTGGCACAAGTTTGTTCTACGCAACTGGCACAAGTTTGTTCTAAGGAACTGGCACAAGTTTGTTCTACACAACTGGCACAAGTTTGTCTGACACAACTGGCACAAGTTTGTTCTACGTAACTGGCACAAGAATGTTCTATGCAACTGGTACAAGTTTGTTCGATGCAACTGGCAAAAGTTTGTTTTATGCAACTGGCACAAGTTTGTTTGACACAACTGGAACAAGATTGTTCTACGCAACTGGCACAAGTTTGTTCGACGCAATTGGCACAAGTTTGTCCGACTCAACTGGCACAAGTGTGTTCGACGCAACTGGCACAAGTTTGTTAGATGCAACTGGCACAAGTTTGTTCTACGCAACTGGCACAAGTTTGTTCTATGCAACTGGCATAAATTTGTTTGACGCAACTGGCACAAGTTTGTTTGACACAACTGGCACAAGTTTGTTTGACGCAAATGGCACAAGGTTGCTCTACACAACTGGCACAAGTTTGTTCTATGCAACTGGCACAAGTTTGTTTGACGCAACTGGCTCAAGTTTGTTCTACACAACTGGTACAAGTTTGTTCGACGCAACTGGCACAAGTTTGTTCGACGCAACTGGCACAAGTTTGTTCGACGCAACTGGCACAAGTTTGTTCTACGCAACTGGCACAAGTTTGTTCTACGCAACTGGCACAAGTTTGTTTGACGTAACTGGCACAAATTTGTTCATCGCAACTGGGACAAGTTTGTTTTACGCAACTGGCCCAAGTTTGTTCTACGCAACTGGCACGAGTTTGTTCTACGCAACTGGCACAAGTTTGTTCTATGGAACTGGCAAAAGTTTGTTCTACGCAACTGGCCCATGTTTGTTCTTCGCAACTGGCACGAGTTTGTTCTGTGCAACTGGCACAAGTTTGTTCGACGTAACTGGCACAATTTGTTCGACGCAACTGGCACAAGTTTGTTCTACGCAACTGGCACAAGTTTGTTCTACGCAACTGGCACAAGTTTGTTCTACGCAACTGGCACAAGTTTGTTCTACGCAACTGGCACAAGTTTGCTTGACGCAACTGGCCCAAGTTTGTTCTATGCAACTGGCCCAAGTTTGTTTGACGCAACTAGCACAAGGTTGTTCTACGCAACTGGCACAAGTTTGTTCTACGTAACTGGCACAAGTTTGTTCTACGCAACTGGCACAAGTTTGTTCTACGCAACTGGCACAAGTTTGTTTGACACAAATGGCACAATTTTGTTCTACGCAACTTTCACAAGTTTGTCCAACGCACCTGGCACAAGTTTGTTCGATGCAACTGGCACAAGTTTGTTCGACGCAACTGGCACAAGTTTGTTCTACTCAACTGGAAAATGTTTGTTCTACACAACTGGCACAAGTTTCTTCTACGCAACTGTCTCAAGTTTGTTCTATGCAACTGGCACAAGTTTGTTTGACGCAACTGGCACAAGTTTGTTCTATGCAACTGGCCCAAGTTTGTTTGACGCAACTAGCACAAGGTTGTTCTACGCAACTGGCACAAGTTTGTTCTACGTAACTGGCACAAGTTTGTTCTACGCAACTGGCACAAGTTTGTTCTACGCAACTGGCACAAGTTTGTTTGACACAAATGGCAAAAGTTTATTTTACGTAACTGGCACAAGTTTGTTTGACGCAACTGGCACAAGTTTGTTCGATGGAACTGGCACAAGTTTGTTCGACGCAATTCGCACAAGTTTGTTCTATGCAACTGGCACAAGTTTGTTCGACGCAACTCGCACAAGTTTGTTCTATGCAACTGGCCCATGTTTGTTCTACGCAACTGGCACAAGTTTGTTCTATGCAACTGGCAGACGTTTGTTTGACGCAACTCGCACAAGTTTGTTCTATGCAACTGGCACAAGTTTGTTCTACGCAACTGGCACAAGTTTGTTCAACGCAACTGTCACAAGTCTGTTCGACGCAACTGGCACAAGTTTGTTCTACGCAACTGGCTCAAGTTTGTTCTACGCAACTGGCACAAGTTTGTTTGGCGCAACTGGAACAAGTTTGTTTGATGCAACTGGCACTATTTTGATCTATGCAACTGGCCCAAGTTTGTTTGAAGCAACTAGCACAAGTTTGTTTAACGCAACTGGCACAAGTTTATTCGACCCAACTGGCACAAGTTTTTTTGACACATCTGGCACAAGTTTGTTTGACGCAACTGGCACAAGGTTGTTTGACGCAACTGGCACAAGGTTGTTCTTCACAAATGGCACAAGTTTGTTCTATGCAACTGACACAAGTTTGTTTGACGCAACTGGCACAAGTTTGTTCTACGTAACTGGCACAAGTTTCTTTGACGAAACTGGCACAAGTTTGTTCGATGCAACTGGCCCAAGTTTGTTTGACGCAACTGGCACAAGTTTGTTTGACAAAACTGGCACAAGTTTGTTCTACACAACTGGCACAAGTTTGTTTGACGCAACTGGCACAAGTTTGTACGACGCAACCAGCACAATTTTGTTCGACGCAACTGGCATCAGTTTGTTTGACGCAACTGGCACAAGTTTGTTCTACGCAACTGGCACAAGTTTGTTCTATGCAACTGGCACTAGTTTGTTCTATGCAACTGGCATAAGTTTGTTTGATGCAACTGGCACAAGTTTTTTCTACGCAACTGGTACAAGTTTGTTCGACGCAACTGGCACAAGTTTGTTCGACGCAACTGGTACAAGTTTGTTGGACGTAACTGGCACAAGTTAGTTCGAACAAACTGGCACAAGTTTGTTTGACACAACTGCCACAATTTTGTTCGACGCAACTGGCACAAGTTTGTTTGACGCAACTGGCACAAGTTTGTTTGACGCAACTGGCACAAGGTTGTTCTACGCAACTGGCACAAGTTTGTTCGATGCAAATGGCACAAGTTTGTTTAACACAACTGGCACAAGTTTGTTTGATGCAACTGGCAGAAGTTTGTTTGACGCAACTGGTACAAGTTTGTTCGACGCAACTGGCGCAAGTTTGTTCGATGCAACTGGCACAAGTTTGTTGGACGCAACTGGCACAAGTTTGTTCGATGCAACTGGCTCAAGTTTGTTTAACGCAACTGGCACAAGTTTGTTAGACGCAACTGGCATAAGTTTGTTCGACGTAACAGGCACAAGTTTTTTCGACTCAATTGGCACAAGTTTGTTTGACGCAACTGGCACAAGTTTCTTTGATGCAAGAGGCACAAGTTTGTGCGACGCAACTGGCACAAGTTTGTTTGACGCAACTGGCACAAGTTTTTTTTGACGCAACTGGCACAAGTTTGTTTAACGTAACTGGCACAAGTTTGTTCGACCCAACTGGCACAAGTTTCTTCGACGCAACTGGCACAAGTTTGTTCAACGCAACTGGCACAAGTTTGTTCGACGCAACTGGCACAAGTTTGTTCGACGCAACTGGCACAAGTTTGTTTGACGCAACTGGCACAAGTTTGTTATACGCAACTGGCACAAGTTTGTTCTATGCAACTGGCACTAGTTTGTTCTATGCAACTGGCATAAGTTTGTTTGATGCAACTGGCACAAGTTTGTTCTACGCAACTGGTACAACTTTGTTCGACGCAACTGGCACAAGTTTGTTCGACGCAACTGGTACAAGTTTGTTGGACGCAACTGGCACAAGTTAGTTCGAACAAACTGGCACAAGTTTGTTTGACATAACTGGCACAATTTTGTTCGACGCAACTGGCACAAGTTTGGTTGACGCAACTGGCACAAGTTTGTTTGATGCAACTGGCACAATGTTGTTCTACCCAACTGGCACAAGTTTGTTCTACGCAAATGGCACAAGTTTGTTTGACGCAACTGGCACAAGTTTGTTCTACGCAACTGGCAGAAGTTTGTTCGATGCAACTGGCACAAGTTTGTTCGACGCAACTAGTCCAAGTTTGTTTGACGCAACTGGCACAAGTTTCTTTGACTCAATGGCACAAGTTTGTTTGACGCAACTGGCACAAGTTTGTTTGACGCAAGGGGCACAAGTTTGTTTGACTCAACTGGCACAAGTTTGTTTGATGCAACTGGCACAAGTTTATTTGACGCAAATGGTACAACTTTTCTCGGCGCAACTGGGACAAGTATGTTCTACACAACTGGCACAAGTTTGTTCTATGCAACTTGCACAAGTTTGTTCTACGCAACTGGCACAGGTTTGTCCTACGCAACTGGCACAAGTTTGTTCTACGCAACTGGCACAAGTTTGTTCTACGCAACTGGCACAAGTTTGTTCTACGCAACTTGCACAAGTTTGTTCTATGCATCAGGCACAAGTTTGTTCTTTGCAACTGGTCCAAGTTTGTTCTACATAACTGGCACAAGTTTGTTCTACGCAACTGGCACAAGTTTGTTCTACGCAACTGGCACAAGTTTGTTCTATCCAACTGACACTAGTTTGTTTTACGCAACTGGCACAAGTTTGTTTGACGCAACTGGCACAAGTTTGTTCTACCCAACTGACACAGGTTTGTTCGACGCAACTGGCACAAGTTTGTTCTACTCAACTGACACAAGTTTGTTTGGCACAACTGGCAGAAGTTTGTTCAACGCAACTGGCACAAGTTTGTTCATCACATCTGGCACAAGTTTGTTTGACGCAACTGGCACAAGTTTGTTTTCGCAACTTGTACAAGTTTGTTTGACGCAACTGGCACAAGTTTGTTCTACGCAACTGGCATAAGTTTGTTTGACGCAACTGGCACAAGGTTGTTCTACGCAACTGGCAAAAGTTTGTTCTACGCAACTGGCACAAGTTTGTTTGACGCAACTGGCAAAAGTTTGTTCTATACAACTGGCACTAGTTTGTTCTACCCAACTGGCACAAGTTTCTTCGACGCAACTGGCACAAGTTTGTTTGAAACAACTGGCAGAAGTTTGTTCAACGCAACTGGCAGAAGTTTGTTCGAAGCAACTGGCACAAGTTTGTTTGATGCAACTGGCACAAGTTTGTTTGATGCAACTGGCACAAGTTTGTTTGACGCAATTGGCACAAGTTTGTTCATCGCAACTGGCCCAAGTTTGTTTGACGCAACTGCCACAAGTTTGTTAGACGCAACTGGCACAAGTTTGTTCGACGTAACTGGCATAAGTTTTTTCAACTCATTTGGCACAAGTTTGTTTGACGCAACTGGCACAAGTTTGTTTGACGCAACTGGCACAAGTTTTTTTGCCGCAGCTGGCACAAGTTTTCTCGACGCAACTGGCACAAGTTTGTTCGCCGTAACTGGCACAAGTTTGTTCTATGCAACTGGCATAAGTTTATTTGACGCAACTGGCACAAGTTTTCTCGACGCAACTGGCACAAGTTTGTTCGCCGTAACTAGCACAAGTTTGTTCTACGCCACTGGCACAAGTTTCTTCGACGCAACTGGCTCAAGTTTGTTTGACGCAACTTGCACAAGTTTGTTTGACGCAACTGGCACAAGTTTGTTTGACGCAACTGGCACAAGTTTGTTATACGCAACAGGCAGAAGTTTGTTCTATGCAACTGGCACTAGTTTGTTCTACGCAACTGGCATAAGTTTGTTTGACGCAACTGGCACAAGTTTGTTCTACGCAACTGGCACAAGTTTGTTCGACGCAACTGGCACAAGTTTGTTCTACGCAACTGGCACAAGTTTGTTGGACGCAACTGGCACAAGTTTGTTCTACACAACTCTTACAAGTTTGTTGTACACAACTGGCACAAGTTTGTTTGACACAACTAGCACAAGTTTGTTCTACGCAAATGGCAAAAGTTTGTTCTATGCTTCTGGCACAAGTTTGTCCTATGCAACTGGCACTAGTTTGTTCTACGCAACTGGCTCAAATTTGTTTGACGCAACTGGAACATGTTTGTTCTACCCAACTGGCACAAGTTTGTTCGATGCAACTGGCACAAGTTTGTTCTATGCAACTGGCACAAGTTTGATTGACACAACTGGCACAAGTTTGTTCTAAGCAACTGGCACAAGTTTGTTCGACGGAAGTGGCGCAAGTTTGTTCGACGCAACTGGAACAAGTTTGTTCGACGCAACTGGCACAAGTTTGTTCGACGCAACTGGCACAAGTTTGTTCGACGCAACTGGTACAAGTTTGTATCACATAACTGGCACAAGTTTGTTCGACCCAACTGGCACAAGTTTGTTTGACACAACTAGCTCAAGTTTGTTCGACGCAACTGGCACTAGTTTGTTCGACGCAACTGGCAAAAGTTTGTTTGACGCAACAAGCACAAGTTTGTTTGACGCAACGGGCACAAATTTGTTTGACGCAACTGGCACAAGTTTGTTCGACTCAACTGGCACAACTTTGTTTGACACAACTGGCACAAGTTTGTTTGACACAACTGGCACAAGTTAGTTTGACGCAATTGGCACAAGTTTGTTCTACGCAACTGGCACAAGTTTGTTCTATGCAACTGGCACTAGTTTGTTTTACGCAACTGGCAAAAGTTTGTTTGACGCAACTGGCACAAGTTTGTTCGACGCAACTGGCACAAGTTTGTCTGACACAACTGGCACAAGGTTGTTCTATGCAACTGGCACAAGTTTGTTAGACGCAACTGGCACAAGTTTGTTTGACGCAACTGGCACATGTTTGTTTGACACAACTGGCACAAGTTTGTTCTAAGCAACTGGCACAACTTTGTTCGACGGAACTGGCGCAAGTTTGTTCGACGCAACTGGCACAAGTTTGTTCGACGCAACTGACACAAGTTTGTTCGACGCAACTGGTACAAGTTTGTTCGACGTAACTGGCACAAGTTTGTTTGACCTAACTGGCACAAGTTTGTTTGACACAACTGGCACAAGTTTGTTCGACGCAAGTGGCACAAGTTTGTTTGACGCAACTGGCAAAAGTTTGTTTGACGCAACTGGCACAAGGTTGTTCTACGCAACATGCACAAGTTTGTTCTACGCAACTGGCACAAGTTTGTTTGACGCAACTGGCACAAGTTTGTTCTATGCATCTGGCTCTAATTTGTTCGAGGCAACTGGCACAAGTTTGTTCGACGCAATTGGCCCAAGTTTGTTTGACGCAACTGGCATAAGTTTGTTAGACGCAACTGGCACAAGTTTGTTCGACGCAACTGGCACAAGTTTTTCGACTCAATTGGTAGAAGTTTGTTTGACGCAACTGGCACAAGTTTGTTTGGCGCAACTGGCACAAGTTTGTTTGACGTAACTGGCACAAGTTTGTTTGACGCAACTGGCACCAGTTTATAGCAACTGGCACAAGTTTATTTGACGCAACTGACACAAGTTTTCTCGACGCAAGTGGCACAAGTTTTTTCGCCGTAACTGGCACAAGTTTATTTGACGCAACTGGCACAAGTTTGTTCGACGCAACTGGCACAAGTTTTGTTTGACACAACTGGCACAAGTTTCTTCGACGTAACTGGCACTAGTTTGTTCGACGCAACTGGCACAAGTTTGTTCTACGCAACTGGCACAAGTTTGTTCTATGCAACTGGCACTAGTTTGTTCTACGCAACTGGCATAAGTTTGTTTGACGCAACTGGCACAAGTTTTTTCTATGCAACTGGCACAAGTTTGTTCAACGCAACTGCCACAAGGTTGTTCTACGTAACTGGCACAAGTTTGTAAGACGCAACTGGCACATGTTTGCTTGACGCAACAGGCACAAGTTTGTTCTACGCAACTGGCACAAGTTTGTTCGACGCAACTGGCACAAGTTTGTTAGACGCAACTGGCACAAGTTTGTTTGATGCAACTTGTACAAAATTGTTTGATGCAACTGGCACAAGTTTATTTGACGCAACTGGCACAAGTTTGTTTGACGCAACTGGCACAAGTTTGTTCGACGCAACTGGTACAAGTTTGTTCTACGCAACTGGCACAAGTTTGTTTGACGCAACTGGCACAAGTTTGTTTGACGCAACTGGCACAAGGTTGTTCTACGCAACTGGCACAAATATGTTCTATGCAAAAGGCACAAGTTTGTTTGACGCAACTGGCAAGAGTTTGTTCTACGCAACTGGCACAAGTTTGTTCTACGCAACTGGCACAAGTTTGTTGTACACAACTAGTACAAGTTTGTTTGACACAACTGGCACAAGTTTGTTCTACACAAATGGCAAAACTTTGTTCTACGCATCTGGCACACTTTTATTCTATGCAACTAGCACAAATTAATTTGACGCAAATGGCACATGTTTGTTCTACCCAACTGGCACAAGTTTGTTCGACGCAACTGGCACAAGTTTGTTCTAAGAAACTGGCACAAGTTTGTTCGACGGAACTGGCGCAAGTTCGTTCGATGCAACTGGCACAAGTTTGTTCTACGCAGCTGGCACAAGTTTGTTCGACGCAACTGGTGCAAGATTGTTTCACGTAACTGGCACAAGTTTGTTCGACCTAACTGGCATAAGTTTGTTTGACACAACTGGCACAAGTTTGTTCGACGCAACTGGCACAAGTTTGTTTGACGCAACTGGCACAAGGTTCTTCTACGCAACATGCACAAGTTTGTTCTCCGCAACTGGCACAAGTTTGTTTGACGCAACTGGCACAAGTTTGTTCTATGCAACTGGCACTAGTTTGTTCGATGCAACTGGCACAAGTTTGTTCGACGCAACTGGCACAAGTTTGTTTGACGCAACTGGCACAAGTTTGTTAGACGCAACTGGCACAAGTGTGTTTGACGCAACTGGCACAAGTTTTTTCGACTCAATTGGCACAAGTTTGTTTGACGCAACTGGCACAAGTTTGACGCAACTGGCACAAGTTTGTTTGTCGCAACTGGCACAAGTTTGTTTGACGCAACTGGCACAAGTTTATTTGACGCAACTGGCACAACTTTTCTCGACGCAACTGGCACAAGTTTGTTCGCCATGACTGGCACAAGTTTGTTTGACGGAACTGGCACAAGTTTTTTTAACGCAAATGGCACAAGATTTCTCAACGCAACTGGCACAAGTTTGTTTGACGCAACTGGCACAAGTTTCTTCGACGCAACTGGCACAAGTTTGTTTGACGCAACTGGCACAAGTTTGGTTGACACAATTGGCACAAGTTTGTTCTACTTAACTGGGCACAAGTTTGTTGTATGCAACTGGCACTAGTTGGTTTTACGCAACTGGCACAAGTTCGTTGTATGCAACTGGCACAAGTTTTCTCGATGCAAGTGGCACAAGATTCTTCGCCGTAACTGGCACATGTTTGTTCGACGCAACTGGCATAAGTTTGTTCGACGCAACTGGCACAAGTTTGTTTGACGCAACTGGCACAAGTTTCTTCGACGCAAATGGCACAAGTTTGTTTGACGCAACTGGCACAAGTTTGGTTGACACAATTGGCACAAGTTTGTTCTACTTAACTGGCACAAGTTTGTTCTATGCAACTGGCACTAGTTTGTTTTACGCAACTGGCATAAGTTTGTTTGACGCAACTGGCACAAGTTTGTTCTACGCAACTAGCACAAGTTTGTTCGACGCATCTGGCACAAGGTTGTTCTACGCAAGTGGCACAATTTTGGTTCTACGCAACTGGCACAAGTTTGTTTGACGCAACTGGCACAAGTTTGTTCTACGCAACTGGCACAAGTTTGTTCGATGTCACTGGCACAAGTTTGTTCGACGAAACTGGCACAAGTTTGTTCGATGCAACTGGCACAAGTTTGTTTACCGCAACTCGCAAAATTTTGTTCGACCCAACTGGCACAAGTTTGTTTGAGGCAAATGGCACAAGTTTGTTTGACGCAAGTGGCACAAGTTTGTTTGACGCAACTGATACAAGTTTGTTTGACGCAACTGGCACAAGGTTCTTCTAAGCAACTGGCACAAGTTTGTTCTACGCAACTGGCACAAGTTTGTTTGACGCAACTGGCACAAGTTTGTTCTAAGCAACTGACACAAGTTTGTTTGATGCAACTGGCACAAGTTTGTTTGACGCAACTGGCACAAGTTTGTTTGACGCAACTGGCACAAGTTTTTTTGACGCAACTGGCACAAGTTTGTTTGACGCAAGAGGCACAAGTTTGTTTGACGCAACTGGCACAAGTATGTTTGACGCAACTGTCACAAGTTTTTTTTGACGCAACTGGCACAAGTTTTCTCGACGCAACTGGCAGAAGTTTGTTCGCCATAACTGGCACAAGTTTGTTCGACGCAACTGGCACCAGTCTGTTCGACGCAACTGGCACAAGTTTGTTTGACGCAACTGGCACAAGTATCTTCGACGCAACTGGCACAAGTTTGTTCGACGCAACTGGCACAAGTTTTTTTGACGCAACTGGCACAAGTTTGTTCTACGCAACTGGCACAAGTTTGTTCTACGCAACTGGCACTAGTTTGTTCTATGCAACTGGCATAAGTTTGTTCGACCCAACTGACACATGTTTGTTCTGCGCAACTGGCACAAGTTTGTTCGACGCAACTAACACAAGTTTGTTCGACGCAACTAACACAAGTTTGTTCGACGCAACTGGTACAAGTTTGTTGGACGCAACTGACACAAGTTTGTTCGAACCAACTGGCACAAATTTGTTTGACACAACTGGCACAAGTTTGTTCGACGCAACTGGCACAAGTTTGTATGACGCAACTGCCACAAGTTTGCTTGACGCAACGCGAACAAGGATGTTCTACGCAACTGGCACAAGTTTGTTCTTCGCAACTGGCACAAGTTTGTTTGACGCAACTGGCACAAGTTTGTTCTACGCAACTGGCACAAGTTTGTTCGATGCAACTGGCACAAGTTTGTTCGACGCAACTGGCCCAAGTTTGTTTGACGCAACTGGCACAAATTTGTTCGACGCAACTGGCACAAGTTTTTTCGAATCAATTGGCAAAAGTTTGTTTGACGCAACTGGCACAAGTTTGTTTGACGCAACTGGCACAAGTTTGTTTGACGCAACTGGCACAAGTTTGTTTGACGCAACTGGCACAAGTTTATTTGACGTAAATGGCACAACTTTTCTCGACGCAACTGGCACAAGTATGTTCTACGCAACTGGCACAAGTTTGTTCAACGCAACTGGCACAAGTTTGTTCGACGTAACTGGCACAAGTTTGTTCGACGAAACTGTCACAAGTTTGTTCGACGCAACTGGCACAAGTTTGTTCAACGCAACTGGCACAAGTTTGTTCGACGCAAGTGGCACAAGTTTGTTCGACGCAACTGGCACAAGTTTGTTCAACACATCTGGCACAAGTTTGTTTGACGCAACTGGCACAAGTTTGTTTTCGCTACTTGTACAAATTTGTTTGACGCAACTGGCACAAGTTTTTTTGACGCAACTGGCACAAGTTTGTTTGAAGCAACTGGCACAAATTTGTTTGACGCAACTGGCACAAGTTTGTTTGACGCAACTGGCACAAGTTTGTTTGACGCAACTGGCACAAGGATTTTCTACGCAACTGGCACAAGTTTGTTCTACGCAACTGGCACAAGTTTGTTTGACGCAACTGGCACAAGTTTGTTTGACGCAACTGGCACAAGTTTGTTCTACGCAACTGGCACAAGTTTGTTCTACGCAACTGGCACAAGTTTGTTCTACGCAATTTCTACAAGGTTGTTGTACACAACTGGTACAAGTTTGTTTGACACAACTGGCACAAGTTTGTTCTACGCAACTGGCAAAAGTTTGTTCTACACATCTGGCACAAGTTTGTTCTATGCAACTGGCACTAGTTTGTTCTACGCAACTGGCACAAATTTGTTTGACGCAACTGGCACATGTTTGTTCTACCCAACTGGCACAAGTTTGTTCGACGCAACTGGCACAAGTTAGTTCTACGCAACTGGCACAAATTTGTTTGACACAACTGGCACATGTTTGTTCTACCCAACTGTCACAAGTTTGTTCGACGCAACTGGCACAAGTTAGTTCTACGGAACTGGCGCAAGTTTGTTCGACGCAACTGGCCCAAGTTTGTTCGACGCAACTGGCCCAAGTTTGTTTGACGCAACTGGCACAAATTTGTTCGACGCAACTGGCACAAGTTTTTTCGAATCAATTGGCAAAAGTTTGTTTGACGCAACTGGCACAAGTTTGTTTGACGCAACTGGCACAAGTTTGTTTGACGCAACTGGCACAAGTTTGTTTGACGCAACTGGCACAAGTTTATTTGACGTAAATGGCACAACTTTTCTCGACGCAACTGGCACAAGTATGTTCTACGCAACTGGCACAAGTTTGTTCAACGCAACTGGCACAAGTTTGTTCGACGTAACTGGCACAAGTTTGTTCGACGAAACTGTCACAAGTTTGTTCGACGCAACTGGCACAAGTTTGTTCAACGCAACTGGCACAAGTTTGTTCGACGCAAGTGGCACAAGTTTGTTCGACGCAACTGGCACAAGTTTGTTCAACACATCTGGCACAAGTTTGTTTGACGCAACTGGCACAAGTTTGTTTTCGCTACTTGTACAAATTTGTTTGACGCAACTGGCACAAGTTTTTTTGACGCAACTGGCACAAGTTTGTTTGAAGCAACTGGCACAAATTTGTTTGACGCAACTGGCACAAGTTTGTTTGACGCAACTGGCACAAGTTTGTTTGACGCAACTGGCACAAGGATTTTCTACGCAACTGGCACAAGTTTGTTCTACGCAACTGGCACAAGTTTGTTTGACGCAACTGGCACAAGTTTGTTTGACGCAACTGGCACAAGTTTGTTCTACGCAACTGGCACAAGTTTGTTCTACGCAACTGGCACAAGTTTGTTCTACGCAATTTCTACAAGGTTGTTGTACACAACTGGTACAAGTTTGTTTGACACAACTGGCACAAGTTTGTTCTACGCAACTGGCAAAAGTTTGTTCTACACATCTGGCACAAGTTTGTTCTATGCAACTGGCACTAGTTTGTTCTACGCAACTGGCACAAATTTGTTTGACGCAACTGGCACATGTTTGTTCTACCCAACTGGCACAAGTTTGTTCGACGCAACTGGCACAAGTTAGTTCTACGCAACTGGCACAAATTTGTTTGACACAACTGGCACATGTTTGTTCTACCCAACTGTCACAAGTTTGTTCGACGCAACTGGCACAAGTTAGTTCTACGGAACTGGCGCAAGTTTGTTCGACGCAACTGGCACAAGTTTGTTCGACGCAACTGGCACAAGTTTGTTCAACGCAACTGGTACATGTTTGTTTAACGTAAATGGCACAAGTTTGTTCGACCCAACTGGCACAAGTTTGTTTGACGCAACTGGCACAAATTTGTTCGACGCCACTAGCACAAGTTTGTTTGATGCAACTGGCAAAAGTTTGTTTGACCCAACTGGCACAAGGTTGTTCTACGCAACATGCACAAGTTTGTTCTACGCAACTGGCGCAAGTTTGTTTGACGCAACTGGCACAAGTTTGTTCTATGCAACTGGCACTAGTTTGTTCGATGCAACTGGCAAAAGTTTGTTCGACACAACTGGCCCAAGTTTCTTTGACGCAACTGGCACAAGTTTGTTAGACGCAACTTGCACAAGTTTGTTTGACGCAACTGGCACACGTTTTTTCGACTCAATTGGCACAAGTTTGTTTGACGCAACTGGCACAAGTTTGTTTGAAGCAACTGGCACAGGTTTGTTTGACACAACTGGCACTGGTTTGTTTGACGCAACTGGCACAAGTTTATAGCAACTGGCACAAGTTTATTTGATGCAACTGGCACAAGTTTTCTCGACACAAGTGGCCCAAGTTTGTTCGCCGTAACTGGCTCAAGTTTGTTCGACGCAACTGGCAGAAGTTTGTTCGACGCAACTGGCATAAGTTTGTTTGACGCAACTGGCAGAAGTTTCTTCGACGCAACTGGCACAAGTTTGTTCGACGCAACTGGCACAAGTTTGTTTGACACAATTGGCACAAGTTTGTTCTACTCAACTGGGACAAGTTTGTTCTATGCAACTGGCACTAGTTTATTCTAAGCAAATGGCAAAAGTTTGTTTGACGCAACTGGCACAAGTTTGTTCGACGCAACTGGCACAAGTTTGTTCTGCGCAACTGGCACAAGTTTGTTCGACGCAACTGGCACAAGTTTGTTCTGCGCAACTGGCACAAGTTTGTTCGACGCAACTGGCACAAGTTTGTTCTACGCAACTGGCACAAGTTTGTTCGATGCCACTGGCACAAGTTTGTTCGACTCAACTGGCCCAAGTTTTTTTGACGCAAATGGCACAAGTTTGTTAGACGCAACTGGCACAAGTTTGTTTGACGCAACTTGTACAAATTTGTTTGATGCAACTGGCACAATTTTGTTTGACGCAACTGGCACAAGTTTGTTTGACGCAACTGGCACAAGTTTGTTTGACGCAACTGGCACAAGTTTGTTCGGCGCAACTGGCACAAGTTTGTTCGACACAACTGGCATAAGTTTGTTTGACGCAACTGGCACAAGTTTGTTCTACGCAACTGGCACAAGTTTGTTGGACGCAACTGGCACAAGTTTGTTCTACGCAACTGGCACAAGTTTGTTGGACGCAACTGGCACAAGTTTGTTTGATGCAACTGGCACAAGTTTGTTCTACACAACTGGCACAAATTTGTTCTACACAACTGGCACAAGTTTGTTCGACGCAACTCTTACAAGTTTGTTGTACACAACTGGCACAAGTTTGTTTGACACAACTAGCACAAGTTTGTTCTACGCAAATGGCAAAAGTTTGTTCTATGCTTCTGGCACAAGTTTGTCCTATGCAACTGGCACTAGTTTGTTCTACGCAACTGGCTCACATTTGTTTGACGCAACTGGCACATGTTTGTTCTACCCAACTGGCACAAGTTTGTTCGACGCAACTGGCACAAGTTTGTTCTACGCAACTGGCACAAGTTTGATTGACACAACTGGCACAAGTTTGTTCTAAGCAACTGGCACAAGTTTGTTCGAAGGAAGTGGCGCAAGTTTGTTCGACGCAACTGGCACAAGTTTGTTCGACGCAACTGGCACAAGTTTGTTCGACGCAACTGGCACAAGTTTGTTCGACGCAACTGGTACAAGTTTGTTTGACCCAACTGGCACAAGTTTGTTTGACACAACTGGCACAAGTTTGTTCGACGCAACTGGCACTAGTTTGTTCGACGCAACTGGCAAAAGTTTGTTTGACGCAACAAGCACAAGTTTGTTTGATGCAACGGGCACAAGTTTGTTTGGCGCAACTGGCACAAGTTTGTTTGACGCAACTGGCACAAGTTTGTTCGACTCAACTGGCACAACTTTGTTTGACACAACTGGCACAAGTTTGTTTGACACAACTGGCACAAGTTTGTTTGACGCAATTGGCACAAATTTGTTCTACGCAACTGGCACAAGTTTGTTCTATGCAACTGGCACTAGTTTGTTTTACGCAACTGGCAAAAGTTTGTTTGACGCAACTGGCACAAGTTTGTTTGACACAACTGGCACAAGTTTGTTTGACACAACTGGCACAAGGTTGTTCTATGCAACTGGCACAAGTTTGTTAGACGCAACTGGCACAAGTTTCTTTGACGAAACTGGCACATGTTTATTTGACACAACTGGCACAAGTTTGTTCTAAGCAACTGGCACAAGTTTGTTCGACGGAACTGGCGCAAGTTTGTTCGACGCAACTGGCACAAGTTTGTTCGACGCAACTGACACAAGTTTGTTCGACGCAACTGGTACAAGTTTGTTCGACGTAACTGGCACAAGTTTGTTTGACCTAACTGGCAAAAGTTTGTTTGACACAACTGGCAAAAGTTTGTTCGACGCAAGTGGCACAAGTTTGTTTGACGCAACTGGCAAAAGTTTGTTTGACGCAACTGGCACAAGGTTGTTCTACGCAACATGCACAAGTTTGTTCTACGCAACTGGCACAAGTTTGTTTGACGCAACTGGCACAAGTTTGTTCTATGCAACTGGCTCTAATTTGTTCGATGCAACTGCCACAAGTTTGTTCGACGCAATTGGCCCAAGTTTGTTTGACGCAACTGGTATAAGTTTGTTAGACGCAACTGGCCCAAGTTTGTTCGACGCAACTGGCACAAGTTTTTTCGACTCAATTGCTACAAGTTTGTTTGACGCAACTGGCACAAGTTTGTTTGGCGCAACTGGCACAATTTTGTTTGACATAACTGGCACAAGTTTGTTTGACGCAACTGGCACCAGTTTATAGCAACTGGCACAAGTTTATTTGACGCAACTGGCACAAGTTTTCTCGACGCAAGTGCCACAAGTTTGTTCGCCGTAACTGGCACAAGTTTATTTGACGCAACTGGCACAAGTTTGTTCGACGCAACTGGCACAAGTTTTGTTTGACACAACTGGCACAAGTTTGTTCGACGCAACTGGCACTAGTTTGTTCGACGCAACTGGCACAAGTTTGTTCTACGCAACTGGCACAAGTTTGTTCTATGCAACTGGCACTAGTTTGTTCTACGCAACTGGCACAAGTTTGTTCTACGCAACTGGCACAAGTTTGTTCTATGCAACTGGCACTAGTTTGTTCTACGCAACTGGCATAAGTTTGTTTGACGCAACTGGCACAAGTTTGTTCTATGCAACTGGAACAAGTTTGTTCAACGCAACTGCCACAAGGTTGTTCTACGTAACTGGCACAAGTTTGTAAGACGCATCTGGCACATGTTTGCTTGACGCAACAGGCACAAGTTTGTCCTACGCAACTGGCACAAGTTTGTTCGACGCAACTGGCACAAGTTTGTTCGACGCAACGGGCCCAAGTTTTTTGGACGCAACTGGCACAAGTTTGTTAGACGCAACTGGCACAAGTTTGTTTGACGCAACTTGTACAAGTTTGTTTTAATGCAACTGGCACAAGTTTGTTTGACGCAACTGGCACAAGTTTATTTGACGCAACTGGCACAAGTTTGTTCGACGCAACTGGCACAAGTTTGTTCTACGCAACTGGCACAAGTTTGTTTGACGCAACTGGCACAAGTTTGTTTGACGCAAATGGCACAAGGTTGTTCTACGCAACTGGCACAAATTTGTTCTATGCAAAAGGCACAAGTTTGTTTGACGCAACTGGCACAAGTTTGTTCTACGCCTCTGGCACAAGTTTGTTCTACGCAACTGGCACAAGTTTGTTATACACAACTAGTACAAGTTTGTTTGACACAACTGGCACAAGTTTGTTCTACACGAATGGCAAAACTTTTTTCTACGCATCTGGCACACTTTTTCTATGCAACTGGCAAAAATTTATTTGACGCAAATGGCACATGTTTGTTCTACCCAACTGGCACAAGTTTGTTCGACGCAACTGGCACAAGTTTGTTCTACATAACGGGCACAAATTTGTTTGACACAACTGGCACAAGTTTGTTCTAAGAAACTGGCACAAGTTTGGTCGACGGAACTGGCGCAAGTTCGTTCGATGCAACTGGCACAAGTTTGTTCGACGCAACTGGCACAAGTTTGTTCGACGCAACTGGTGCAAGTTTGTTTCACGTAACTGGCACAAGTTTCTTCGACCCAACTGGCATAAGTTTGTTTGACACAACTGGCACAAGTTTGTTCGACACAACTGGCACAAGTTTGTTTGACGCAACTGGCACAAGGTTCTTCTACGCAACATGCACAAGTTTGTTCTACGCAACTGGCACAAGTTTGTTTGACGCAACTGGCACAAGTTTGTTCTATGCAACTGGCACTAGTTTGTTCGATGCAACTGGCACAAGTTTGTTCTATGCAACTGGCACAAGTTTGTTTGACGCAAGAGGCACAAGTTTGTTTGACGCAACTGGCACAAGTTTTTTTGACGCAACTGGCACAAGTTTGTTTGACGCAACTGGCACAAGTTTGTTCTACGCAACTGGCACAAGTTTGTTCTACGCAACTGGCACAAGTTTGTTCTACGCAATTTCTACAAGGTTGTTGTACACAACTGGCACAAGTTTGTTTGACACAACTGGCACAAGTTTGTTCTACGCAACTGGCAAAAGTTTGTTCTACACATCTGGCACAAGTTTGTTCTATGCAACTGGCACTAGTTTGTTCTACGCAACTGGCACAAATTTGTTTGACGCAACTGGCACATGTTTGTTCTACCCAACTGGCACAAGTTTGTTCGACGCAACTGGCACAAGTTAGTTCTACGCAACTGGCACAAATTTGTTTGACGCAAGTGGCATATGTTTGTTCTACCCAACTGTCACAAGTTTGTTCGACGCAACTGGCACAAGTTAGTTCTACGGAACTGGCGCAAGTTTGTTCGACGCAACTGGCACAAGTTTGTTCGACGCAACTGGCACAAGTTTGTTCAACGCAACTGGTACATGTTTGTTTAACGTAAATGGCACAAGTTTGTTCGACCCAACTGGCACAAGTTTGTTTGACACAACTGGCACAAATTTGTTCGACGCCACTAGCACAAGTTTGTTTGATGCAACTGGCAAAAGTTTGTTTGACGCAACTGGCACAAGGTTGTTCTACGCAACATGCACAAGTTTGTTCTACGCAACTGGCGCAAGTTTGTTTGACGCAACTGGCACAAGTTTGTTCTATGCAACTGGCACTAGTTTGTTCGATGCAACTGGCAAAAGTTTGTTCGACACAACTGGCCCAAGTTTCTTTGACGCAACTGGCACAAGTTTGTTAGACGTAACTTGCACAAGTTTGTTTGACGCAACTGGCACACGTTTTTTCGACTCAATTGGCACAAGTTTGTTTGACGCAACTGGCACAAGTTTGTTTGAAGCAACTGGCACAGGTTTGTTTGACACAACTGGCACAGGTTTGTTTGACGCAACTGGCACAAGTTTATAGCAACTGGCACAAGTTTATTTGATGCAACTGGCACAAGTTTTCTCGACACAATTGGCCCAAGTTTGTTCGCCGTAACTGGCTCAAGTTTGTTCGACGCAACTGGCACAAGTTTGTTCGACGCAACTGGCATAAGTTTGTTTGACGCAACTGGCAGAAGTTTCTTCGACGCAACTGGCACAAGTTTGTTCGACGCAACTGGCACAAGTTTGTTTGACACAATTGGCACAAGTTTGTTCTACTCAACTGGGACAAGTTTGACCTATGCAACTGGCACTAGTTTATTCTAAGCAAATGGCAAAAGTTTGTTTGACGCAACTGGCACAAGTTTGTTCGACGCAACTGGCACAAGTTTGTTCTGCGCAACTGGCACAAGTTTGTTCGACGCAACTGGCACAAGTTTGTTCTGCGCAACTGGCACAAGTTTGTTCTACGCAACTGGCACAAGTTTGTTCAATGCCACTGGCACAAGTTTGTTCGACTCAACTGGCCCAAGTTTTTTTGACGCAAATGGCACAAGTTAGTTAGACGCAACTGGCACAAGTTTGTTTGACGCAACTTGTACAACTTTGTTTGATGCAACTGGCACAAGTTTGTTTGACGCAACTGGCACAAGTTTGTTTGACGCAACTGGCACAAGTTTGTTTGACGCAACTTGCACAAGTTTGTTCGGCGCAACTGGCACAAGTTTGTTCGACACAACTGGCATAAGTTTGTTTGACGCAACCGGCACAAGTTTGTTCTACGCAACTGGCACAAGTTTGTTCGACGCAACTGGCACAAGTTTGTTCTACGCAACTGGCACAAGTTTGTTGGACGCAACTGGCACAAGTTTGTTTGATGCAACTGGCACAAGTTTGTTCTACACAACTGGCACAAATTTGTCCTACACAACTGGCACAAGTTTGTTCTATGCAACTCTTACAAGTTTGTTGTACACAACTGGCACAAGTTTGTTTGACACAACTAGCACAAGTTTGTTCTACGCAAATGGCAAAAGTTTGTTCTATGCTTCTGGCACAAGTTTGTCCTATGCAACTGGCACTAGTTTGTTCTACGCAACTGGCTCAAATTTGTTTGACGCAACTGGCACATGTTTGTTCTACCCAACTGGCACAAGTTTGTTCGACGCAACTGGCACAAGTTTGTTCTACGCAACTGGCACAAGTTTGATTGACACAACTGGCACAAGTTTGTTCTAAGCAACTGGCACAAGTTTGATTGACACAACTGGCACAAGTTTGTTCTACCCAACTGGCACAAGTTTGTTCGACGGAAGTGGCGCAAGTTTGTTCGACGCAACTGGCACAAGTTTGTTCGACGCAACTGGCACAAGTTTGTTCGACGCAACTGATACAAGTTTGTTTCTCATAACTGGCACAAGTTTGTTCGACCCAACTGGCACAAGTTTGTTTGACACAACTGGCACAAGTTTGTTCGACGCAACTGGCACTAGTTTGTTCGACGCAACTGGCAAAAGTTTGTTTGACGCAACAACCACAAGTTTGTTTGATGCAACGGGCACAAGTTTGTTTGACGCAACTGGCACAAGTTTGTTTGACGCAACTGGCACAAGTTTGTTCGACTCAACTGGCACAACTTTGTTTGACACAACTGGCACAAGTTTGTTTGACACAACTGGCACAAGTTTGTTTGACGCAATTGGCACAAGTTTGTTCTACGCAACTGGCACAAGTTTGTTCTATGCAACTGGCACTAGTTTGTTTTACGCAACTGGCAAAAGTTTGTTTGACGCAACTGGCACAAGTTTGTTCGACGCAACTGGCACAAGTTTGTTTGACACAACTGGCACAAGGTTGTTCTATGTAACTGGCCCAAGTTTGTTAGACGCAACTGGCACAAGTTTCTTTGACGCAACTGGCACATGTTTGTTTGACACAACTGGCACAAGTTTGTTCTAAGCAACTGGCACAAGTTTGTTCGACGGAACTGGCGCAAGTTTGTTCGACGCAACTGGCACAAGTTTGTTCGACGCAACTGACACAAGTTTGTTCGACGCAACTGGTACAAGTTTGTTCGACGTAACTGGCACAAGTTTGATTGACCTAACTGGCACAAGTTTGTTTGACACAACTGGCAAAAGTTTGTTCGACACAAGTGGCACAAGTTTGTTTGACGCAACTGGCAAAAGTTTGTTTGACGCAACTGGCACAAGGTTGTTCTACGCAACATGCACAAGTTTGTTCTACGCAACTGGCACAAGTTTGTTTGACGCAACTGGCACAAGTTTGTTCTATGCAACTGGCTCTAATTTGTTCGATGCAACTGCCACAAGTTTGTTCGACGCAATTAGCCCAAGTTTGTTTGACGCAACTGGTATAAGTTTGTTAGACGCAACTGGCCCAAGTTTGTTCGACGCAACTGGCACAAGTTTTTTCGACTCAATTGGTACAAGTTTGTTTGACGCAACTGGCACAAGTTTGTTTGGCGCAACTGGCACAATTTTGTTTGACGTAACTGGCACAAGTTTGTTTGACGCAACTGGCACCAGTTTATAGCAACTGGCACAAGTTTATTTGACGCAACTGGCACAAGTTTTCTCGACGCAAGTGCCACAAGTTAGTTCGCCGTAACTGGCACAAGTTTATTTGACGCAACTGGCACAAGTTTGTTCGACGCAACTGGCACAAGTTTTGTTTGACACAACTGGCACAAGTTTCTTCGATGCAACTGGCACTAGTTTGTTCGACGCAACTGGCACAAGTTTGTTCTACGCAACTGGCACAAGTTTGTTCTATGCAACTGGCACTAGTTTGTTCTACGCAACTGGCACAAGTTTGTTCTACGCAACTGGCACAAGTTTGTTCTATGCAACTGGCACTAGTTTGTTCTACGCAACTGGCATAAGTTTGTTTGACGCAACTGGCACAAGTTTGTTCTATGCAACTGGAACAAGTTTGTTCAGCGCAACTGCCACAAGGTTGTTCTACGTAACTGGCACAAGTTTGTAAGACGCAACTGGCACATGTTTGCTTGACGCAACAGGCACAAGTTTGTCCTACGCAACTGGCACAAGTTTGTTCGACGCAACTGGCACAAGTTTGTTCGACGCAACGGGCCCAAGTTTTTTGGACGCAACTGGCACAAGTTTGTTAGACGCAACTGGCACAAGTTTGTTTGACGCAACTTGTACAAGTTTGTTTGATGCAACTGGCACAAGTTTGTTTGACGCAACTGGCACAAGTTTGTTTGACGCAACTGGCACAAGTTTGTTCGACGCAACTGGCACAAGTTTGTTCTACGCAACTGGCACAAGTTTGTTTGACGCAACTGGCACAAGTTTGTTTGACGCAAATAGCACAAGGTTGTTCTACGCAACTGGCACAAATTTGTTCTATGCAAAAGGCACAATTTTGTTTGACGCAACTGGCACAAGTTTGTTCTACGCAACTGGCACAAGTTTGTTCTACGCAACTGGCACAAGTTTGTTGTACACAACTAGTACAAGTTTGTTTGACACAACTGGCACAAGTTTGTTCTCCACGAATGGCAAAACTTTGTTCTACGCATCTGGCACACTTTTTTTCTATGCAACTGGCACAAATTTATTTGACGCAAATGGCACTTGTTTGTTCTACCCAACTGGCACAAGTTTGTTCAACGCAACTGGCACAAGTTTGTTCTACATAACGGGCACAAATTTGTTTGACACACCTGGCACAAGTTTGTTCTAAGAAACTGGCACAAGTTTGGTCGACGGAACTGGCGCAAGTTCGTTCGATGCAACTGGCATAAGTTTGTTCGACGCAACTGGCACAAGTTTGTTCGACGCAACTGGTGCAAGTTTGTTTCACGTAACTAGCACAAGTTTCTTCGACCCAACTGGCATAAGTTTGTTTGACACAACTGGCACAAGTTTGTTCGACACAACTGGCACAAGTTTGTTTGACGCAACTGGCACAAGGTTCTTCTACGCAACATGCACAAGTTTGTTCTACGCAACTGGCACAAGTTTGTTTGACGCAACTGGCACAAGTTTGTTCTATGCAACTGGCACTAGTTTGTTCGATGCAACTGGCACAAGTTTGTTCTATGCAACTGGCACAAGTTTGTTTACCGCAAGAGGCACAAGTTTATTTGACACAACTGGCACAAGTTTTTTTGACGCAACTGGCACAAGTTTGTTTGACGCAAGAGGCACAAGTTTGTTTGACGCAACTGGCACAAGTTTGTTCTAAGCAACTGAAACAAGTTTGTTTGACGCAACTGGCACAAGTTTCTTCAACGCAACTGGCACAAGTTTCTTCGACTCAATGGCACAAGTTTGTTTGACGCAACTGGCACAAGTTTGTTTGACGCAAGGGGCACAAGTTTGTTTGACTCAACTGGCACAAGTTTGTTTGATGCAACTGGCACAAGTTTATTTGACGCAAATGGCACAACTTTTCTTGGCGCAACTGGCACAAGTATGTTCTACACAACTGGCACAAGTTTGTTCTATGCAAGTTGCACAAGTTTGTTCTACGCAACTGGCACTAGTTTGTTCTACGCAACTGGTACAAGTTTGTTCTACGCAACTGGCACAAGTTTGTTCTACGCAACTGGCACAAGTTTGTTCTACGCATCTGGCACAAGTTTGTTCTATGCAACTGGCACAAGTTTGTTCTACGTAACTGGCACAAGTTTGTTCTACGCAACTGGCACAAGTTTGTTCTACGCAACTGGCACAAGTTTATTCTACGCATCTGGCACAATTTTGTTTGACGCAACTGGCACAAGTTTGTTCTACCCAACTGACACAGGTTTGTTTGACGCAACTGGCACAAGTTTGTTCTACTCAACTGACACAAGATTGTTTGGCACAATTGGCAGAAGTTTGTTCAACGCAACTGGCACAAGTTTGTTCATCACATCTGGCACAAGTTTGTTTGACGCAACTGGCACAAGTTTGTTTTCGCAACTTGTACAAGTTTGTTCTACGCAACTGGCACAAGTTTGTTCTACGCAACTGGCATAAGTTTGTTTGACGCAACTGGCACAAGGTTGTTCTATGCAACTGGCACTAGTTTGTTTTACGCAACTGGCACAAGTTTGTTTGACGCAACTGGCAAAAGTTTGTTCTATACAACTGGCACTAGTTTGTTCTACTCAACTGGCACAAGTTTCTTCGACGCAACTGGCGTAAGTTTGTTCAACGCAACGGGCACAAGTTTGTTTGAAACAACTGGCAGAAGTTTGTTCACCGCAACTGCAGAAGTTTGTTCGAAGCAACTGGCATAAGTTTGTTTGATGCAACTGGCACAAGTTTGTTTGATGCAACTGGCACAAGTTTGTTTGACGCAATTAGCACAAGTTTGTTCGTCGCAACTGGCCCAAGTTTGTTTGACGCAACTGGCACAAGTTTGTTAGACGCAACTGGCACAAGTTTGTTCGACGTAACTGGCATAAGTTTTTTCAACTCAATTGGCACAAGTTTGTTTGACGCAACCGGCACAAGTTTGTTTGACGCAACTGGCACAAGTTTTTTTGACGCAACTGGCACAAGTTTGTTTGATGCAACTGGCACAAGTTTATTTGAAGCAACTGGCTCAAGTTTTCTCGACGCAACTGGCACAAGTTTGTTCGCCGTAACTGGCACAAGTTTGTTCTATGCAACTGGCACAAGTTTATTTGACGCAACTGGCACAAGTTTTCTCGACGCAACTGGCACAAGTTTGTTCGCCGTAACTGGCACAAGTTTGTTCGACGCCACTGGCACAAGTTTGTTCGACGCAACTGGCACAAGTTTGTTTAACGCAACTGGCACAAGTTTGTTTGACGCAACTGGCGCAAGTTTGTTTGACGCAACTGGCACAAGTTTGTTCTACGCAACTGGCATAAGTTTGTTCTGTGCAACTGGCACTAGTTTGTTCTACGCAACTGGCATAAGTTTGTTTGACGCAACTGGCACAAGTTTGTTCTACGCAACTGGCACAAGTTTGTTCGACGCAACTGGCACAAGTTTGTTCTACACAAGTGGCACAAGTTTGTTTGACGCAACTGGCACAAGTTTGTTTGACGCAACTGGCACAAGTTTGTTCTACACAACTGGCACAAGTTTGTTCTACGCAACTGGCACAAGTTTATTCTACGCAACTCTTACAAGTTTGTTGTACACAACTGGCACAAGTTTGTTTGACACAACTGGCACAAGTTTGTTCTACTCAAATGGCAAAAGTTTGTTCTATGCTTCTGGCACAAGTTTGTCCAATGCAACTGGCACTAGTTTGTTCTACGCAACTGGCTCAAATTTGTTTGACGTAACTGGCACATATTTGTTCTACCCAACTGGCACAAGTTTGTTCGACGCAACTGGCACAAGTTTGTTCTACGCAACTGGCACAAGTTTGATTGACACAACTGGCACAAGTTTGTTCTAAGCAACTGGCACAAGTTTGTTCGACAAAAGTGGCGCAAGTTTGTTCGACGCAACTGTCACAAGTTTGTTCGACGCAACTGGCACAAGTTTGTTCGACACAACTGGTACAAGTTTGTTTCACATAACTGGCACAAGTTTGTTCGACCCAACTGTCACAAGTTTGTTTGACACAACTGGCACAAGTTTGTTCTACACAACTGGCACAAGTTCGTTCTACGCAACTGGCACAAGTTTGTTCTACGCAACTCTTACAAGTTTGTTGTACACAACTGGCACAAGTTTGTTCTACGCAAATGGCAAAAGTTTGTTCTATGCTTCTGGCACAAGTTTGTCCTATGCAACTGGCATTAGTTTGTTCTACGCAACTGGCTCAAATTTGTTTGACGCAACTGGCACATATTTGTTCTACCCAACTGGCACAAGTTTGTTCGATGCAACTGGTGCAAGTTTGTTCTACGCAACTGGCACAAGTTTGATTGACACAACTGGCACAAGTTTGTTCTAAGCAACTGGCACAAGTTTGTTCGACAGAAGTGGCGCAAGTTTGTTCGACGCAACTGGTACAAGTTTGTTCGACGCAACTGGCACAAGTTTGTTCGACGCAACTGGTACAAGTTTGTTTCACATAACTGGCACAAGTTTGTTTGACCCAACTGGCACAAGTTTGTTTGACACAACTGGCACAAGTTTGTTCGACGCAACTGGCACTAGTTTGTTCGACGCAACTGGCAAAAGTTTTTTTGACGCAACAAGCACAAGTTTGTTTGACCCAACGGGCACAAGTTTGTTCGACTCAACTGGCACAACTTTGTTTGACACAACTGGCACAAGTTTGTTTGACACAACTGGCACAAGTTTGTTTGATGCAATTGGCAAAAGTTTGTTCTACGCAACTGGCACAAGTTTGTTCTATGCAACTGGCACTAGTTTGTTTTACGCAATTGGCAAAAGTTTGTTTGACGCAACTGGCACAAGTTTGTTCGACGCAACTGGAACAAGGTTGTTCTATGCAACTGGCACAAGGTTGTTCTATGCAACTGGCACAAGTTTGTTCGACGCAACTGGCACAAGTTTGTTTGACGCAACTGGCACATGTTTGTTTGACACAACTGGCACAAGTTTGTTCTCAGCAACTGGCACAAGTTTGTTCGACGGAACTGGTGCAAGTTTGTTCGACGCAATAGCACAAGTTTGTTCGACGCAACTGACACAAGTTTGTTCGACGCAACTGGTACAAGTTTGTTCGACGTAACTGGCACAAGTTTGTTCGACCTAACTGGCACAAGTTTGTTTGACACAACTGGCACAAGTTTGTTCGACGCAAGTGGCACAAGTTTGTTTGACGCAACTGGCAAAAGTTTGTTTGACGCAACTGGCACAAGGTTGTTCTACGCAACATGAACAAGTTTGTTCTACGCAACTGGCACAAGTTTGTTTGACGCAACTGGCACAAGTTTGTTCTATGCAACTGGCTCTAATTTGTTCGATGCAACTGGCACAAGTTTGTTCGTCGCAATTGGCCCAAGTTTGTTTAACGCAACTGGCATAAGTTTGTTACACGCAACTGGCCCAAGTTTGTTCGACGCAACTGGCACAAGTTTTTTCGACTCAATTGGTACAAGTTTGTTTTACGCAACTGGCACAAGTTTGTTTGGCGCAACTGGCACAAGTTTGTTCGACGTAACTGGCACAAGTTTGTTTGACGCAACTGGCACCAGTTTATAGCAACTGGCACAAGTTTATTTGACGCAACTGGCACAAGTTTATTTGACGCAACTGTCACAAGTTTTCTCGACGCAAGTGGCACAAGTTTGTTCGCCGTAACTGGCACAAGTTTATTTGACACAACTGGCACAAGTTTGTTCGACGCAACTGGCACAAGTTTTGTTTGACACAACTGGCACAAGTTTCTTCGACGCAACTGGCACTAGTTTTTTCGACGCAACTGGCACAAGTTTGTTCTACGCAACTGGCACAAGTTTGTTCTATGCAACTGGCACTAGTTTGTTCTACGCAACTGGCATAAGTTTGTTTGACGCAACTGGCACAAGTTTGTTCTATGCAACTGGCACAAGTTTCTTCAACGCAACTGCCACAAGGTTGTTCTATGTAACTGGCACAAGTTTGTAAGACGCAACTGGCACATGTTTGCTTGACGCAACAGGCACAAGTTTGTTCTACGCAACTGGCACAAGTTTGTTCGACGCAACTGGCACAAGTTTGTTCGACGCAACTAGCCCAAGTTTTTTTGACGCAACTGGCACAAGTTTGTTAGATGCAACTGGCACAAGTTTGTTTGACGCAACTTGTACAAGTTTGTTTGATGCAACTGGCACAAGTTTGTTTGACGCAACTGGCACAAGTTTGTTTGACGCAACTGGCACAAGTTTGTTCGACGCAACTGGCACAAGTTTGTTCTATGCAACTGGCACAAGTTTGTTTGACGCAATTGGCACAAGGTTGTTCTACGCAACTGGCACAAGTTTGTTCTATGCAAAAGGCACAAGTTTGTTTGACGCAACCGGCACAAGTTTGTTCTACACAACTGGCACAAGTTTGTTCAACGCAACTGGCACAAGTTTGTTGTACACAACTATTACAAGTTTGTTTGACACAACTGGCACAAGTTTGTTCTACACAAATGGCAAAACTTTGTTCTTCGCATCTGGCACACTTTTGTTCTATGCAACTGGCACAAATTTGTTTGACGCAACTGGCACATGTTTGTTCTACCCAACTGGCACAAGTTTGTTCGACACAAGTGGCAAAAGTTTGTTCTACATAACTGGCACAAATTTGTTTGACACAACTGGCACAAGTTTGTTCTAAGAAACTGGCACAAGTTTGTTCGACGGAACTGGCGCAAGTTTGTTCGATGCAACTGGCACAAGTTTGTTCGACGCAACTGGCACAAGTTTGTTCGACGCAACTGGTGCATGTTTGTTTCACGTAACTGGCACAAGATTGTTCAACCCAACTGGCATAAGTTTGTTTGACACAACTGGCACAAGTTTGTTCGACGCAACTGGCACAAGTTTGTTTGAAGCAACTGGCACAAGGTTCTTTTACACAACATGCACAAGTTTGTTCTACGCAACTGGCACAAGTTTGTTTGTCGCAACTGGCACAAGTTTGTTCTGTGCAACTGGCACTAGTTTGTTCGATGCAACTGGCACAAGTTTGTTCGATGCAACTGGCACAAGTTTGTTCGACGCAACTGGCACAAGTTTGTTTGACGCAACTGGCACAAGTTTGTTAGACGCAACTGGCACAAGTTTGTTTGACGCAACTGGCACAAGTTTTTTCGACTTAATTGGCACAAGTTTATGTGACGCAACTGGCACAAGTTTGACGCAACTGGCACAAGTTTGTTTGTCGCAACTGGCACAAGTTTGTTTGATGGAACTGGCACAAGTTTTTTTGACGCAACTGGCACAAGTTTTCTCGACGCAACTGGCACAAGTTTGTTTGACGCAACTGGCACAAGTTTCTTCGACGCAACTGGCACAAGTTTGTTTGACGGCAACTGGCACAAGTTTGGTTGACACAATTGGCACAAGTTTGTTCTACTTAACTGGCACAAGTTTGTTCTATGCAACTGGCACAAGTTGTTTACGCAACTGGCACAAGTTTGTTGTATGCAACTGGCACAAGTTTTCTTGATGCAAGTGGCACAAGATTCTTCGCGTAACTGGCACAAGTTTGTTCGATGCAACTGGCACAAGTTTGTTCGACGTAACTGGCACAAGTTTGTTTGATGCAACTGGCACAAGTTTTTTCGACGCAACTGGCACAAGTTTGTTTGACGCAACTGGCACAAGTTTGGTTGACACAATTGGCACAAGTTGTTTTACTTAACTTTCACAAGTTTGTTCTATGCAACTGGCACTAGTTTGTTTTACGCAACTGGCATAAGTTTGTTTGATGCAACTGGCACAAGTTTGTTCTACGCAACTAGCACAAGTTTGTTCGACGCAACTGGCACAAGGTTGTTCTACGCAACTGGCACTTTTTGGTTCTACGCAACGGCACAAGTTTGTTCTATGCAACTGGCACAAGTTTATTCGATGTCATCGGCACAAGTTTGTTCGACGAAACTGGCACAAGTTTGTTCGATGCAACTGGCACAAGTTTGTTTACCGCAACTGGCACAAGTTTGTTCGACCCAACTGGCACAAGTTTGTTTGAGGCAAATGGCACAAGTTTGTTTGAAACAACTGGCACAAGTTTGTTTGACGCAACTGATACAAGTTTGTTGTATGTAACTGGCACAAGTTTTCTTGACGCAACTGGGACAAGGTACTTCTACGCAACTGGCACAAGTTTGTTCTACGCAACTGAACACAAGTTTGTTTGACGCAACTGGCGCAAGCTTGTTTGACGCAACTGACACAAGTTTGTTTGACGCAACTGGCACAAGTTTGTTCGACGCAACTGGCACAAGTTTGTTTGACGCAACTGGCACAAGTTTGTTCTAAGCAACTGGCACAAGTTTGTTTGACGCAAGAGGCACAAGTTTGTTTGACGCAACTGGCACAAGTATGTTTGACGCAACTGGCACAAGTTTTTTTTGACGCAACTGACACAAGTTTTTTCGACGCAACTGGCACAAGTTTGTTCGCCATAACTGGCACAAATTTGTTCGACGCAACTGGCACAAGTTTGTTCGACGCAACTGGCACAAGTTTGTTTGACGCAACTGGCACAAGTATCTTCGACGCAACTGGCACAAGTTTGTTCAATGCAACTGGCACAAGTTTGTTTGACGCAACTGGCACAAGTTTGTTTGACGCAACTGGCACAAGTTTGTTCTACGCAACAGGCACTATTTTGTTCTATGCAACTGGCATAAGTTTGTTCGACCCAACTGACACATGTTGTTCTGCGCAACAGGCACAAGTTTGTTCGATGCAACTGACACAAGTTTGTTCGACGCAACTGGTACAAGTTTGTTGGACGCAACTGGCACAAGTTTGTTCGAACTAACTGGCACAAGTTTGTTTGACACAACTGGCACAAGTTTGTTCGACGCAACTGGCACAAGTTTGTATGACGCAACTGGGCATAAGTTTGTTTGACGCAACGCGAACAAGGATGTTCTACGCAACTGGCACAAGTTTGTTCTACGCAACTGGCACAAGTTTGTTTGACGCAACTGGCACAAGTTTGTTCTACGCAACTGGCACAAGTTTGTTCGATGCAAACTGGCAAAAGTTTGTTCGACGCAACTGGCACAAGTTTGTTTGACGCAACTGCACAATTTTTTAGACGCAACTGGCACAAGTTTGTTCGACGCAACTGGCACAAAGTTTTTTTCGACTCAATTGGCACAAGTTTGTTTGACGCAACTGGCACAAGTTTGTTTGACGCAACTGGCACAAGTTTGTTTGACGCAACTGCACAAGTTTGTTTGACGCAACTGGCACAAGTTTATTTGACGAAAATGGCACAACTTTTCTCGACGCAAAAGGCACAAATATGTTCTACTCAACTGGCACAAGTTTGTTCAACGCAACTGGCACAAGTTTGTTCGACGCAACTGGCACAAGTTTGTTCTATGCAACTGGGACAAGTTTGTTGGACGCAACTGGCACAAGTTTGTTCGACGTAACTGGCACAAGTTTGTTCGACGAAACTGTCACAAGTTTGTTCGACGCAACTGGCACAATTTTGTTCAACGCAACTGGCACAAGTTTGTTCAACGCAAGTGGCACAAGTTTGTTCGACGCAACTAGCACAAGTTTGTTCAACACATCTGGCACAAGTTTGTTTGACGCAACTGGCACAAGTTT